>OY804596.1:56982091-57582091 GCA_963680895.1 Fragum sueziense | reverse complement strand
GCATTTTAAAAACGAGGCGACGAAAGGTCAAGGTCATGATTGGACTCTGTTTAAAATCCGTTTCCGTGATCTAACTCAAGAACCGTTTGACGTATATGATCATGAAACTTTACACAGTTGTTGCCCCTGGTCTCAGGAGATGCCCTTTTGATTTTGGGCCACATACATGTAGGTCAAAGGTCAAGGTCACGATTTGACTTTGTTTAAAATTCATTTCCTTGCTCCAACAGAATGACTGTTCGGCCTATAGCACTTTTTCAGTGACAAGGTGCTAGTAGGGGTATTTGTCCGCTTTGCAACAGTTCTAGTTTTTAAAAACAAAAAACGTTCTGCATAATTATGCTTGAAATGCTCGATTGTAGCTTTCTTTAGTTTGTTTCATAGATGAGTCTTAAATTAAGTTAAATACATGTAGTCCTGCTTTCATGAATATCAATCAGCTCTTAAGGGGGAATGCTCCAGTTTTTCGGAACACTCGGTCATCACTGTAGAAAATTAAACGTTTCGTACCATAATTATATGTTTCGCTACCATATTTTTAATAATATAATACGTAATTACAATTTGCCATTTTCGATGGTAAAAGCGTATTTATTATGCGAAACTGATTTCCTCAGGATGGAAATCGATTATTTAGAGCAAGACAGTTGTAAGTGTGTACGCAGTTACCACTGTTTTGCGTCATTTTGTTCGTGTGTAGCTGATAAAAAATGCTGTAATTCACTAATAAGTTCGCTGATCTATACATTTTCTTTTTGAATTATTACCAGGACATGTCGCTTAATACGATGATGGAGTTTTATCAAATTCTGCTATGTAGAACTTGAAATATATCCAAAAATATGCAAATTTTGACATAATAATTTTCAGTTTCGTTGATCGAACTGAACACGTGAGCATTCAGTTTTATACATTTGTGCGTTTATAATAGCACATATTTTGGGTTTACTGTTCTTTTTTAATGTAAGACATGACTTTAAAACCGTTTTCGGGACAAAATGATGATTATACAGCATTTTTTAAGCATTTTAGTGACCTTGGATAGGAACAAGAAATTGTGCATTTTTTCGCTGTAGGGGTATGTGATACGAACGCCTATAAAATTCAAACAAGATCGCTGACCATCCATTTTTATTTTATTTTTCAATTGGTAATAACATGTTATTTCAAGATACAAAATATAAATAAATTCTGTCATTGGGAAAAAACAGGAAACTGGAGCATTCTCCCTTAAAGCTATTTACAGAATATTACCGATGTGTTTATAATGATATTGATCTGAAGATTGTGGACATTTCTATTTATTTATAATCATATTTCACAGGTACGTTTAACAAAGTAGAGCACGTATTCGTTGTTGGTGTGTCCGGAGGAGTTCCAAATTTCACCGATTATTACAAGCACGTGCGTCCGGGCGACGTCATCGTTTCCATGCCAACAGAACAAAACACGCCAATGTATATCCACTGTGACAAAGTTTATAGAAACACTTCCACGCAAGACGTCAATAAATACAACTGTATAACCAAATCATTTCATAGCCATAACAAAGTATTACAAAACATCGTGACAAGTTTGAAGTCAATCGTCAAAATAGACTGGCGTAAGCCCCGCCCATGGGACATCTATATCGAGGAGGGACTAGAGACCCTGGCCTCGCAAGAGACAAGCTTCAAGAGGCCTGCGCTAGACCGCGAAACGTTCGGTTACCGTAAACGTGACGGAACATTCGTGACGTTGGAGCATCCAAAACCTCCAGTCTGGTGTCAACACGACTGCAAAAATGACAGCCCGAATGTACGATACGGCGTCGTCGGCAGTGGGAAATTAGTGACTCGAACTTACGACCTGAGGTCCGAGTTTGCGGACTTTCATAACGTTAAAGCTTTTGATTTAGACTCTGAAGCAGTAATGGCGTCATTGGAAGGGAATAGGAACGATAGTTTTCTAGTTATACGTGGCGTTTGTGATTACGTCGATGGTTCAAGAAAAGAATGGCAGCCGTACGCTGCCCTAGCGGCCGCCGCTTATATGAAGTCTGTGATCATGGCACTGTGATTAACCCATTACCAAACGACAAATTTCGGACTGGTCCAAATTCAAAGATGTTGCAGACGACAATTTAAAGTGAATGAAATTTTGCATTCTTTGGTCTTTTTGTTTAGAAAATATTGTTGGAAATGAAGAAATTGCTTGTCACAAGCAATTTCTTCATTTTCCACAATGTTTTCCATAGCCAATTTCTTGTGGGGAGTCAAAAAGAGTCACTGTGTGGTACTGGGTTAACTTAGGACTTTCTTATGGTTGAAAGAATATCATAATTGTCCTTTTCCTTAACAGTAACAACAAGACTATTCCAATTTTAAATCTAATGCATAAGACAAAATGGGTGTTGACGAAAATAGGGTACGTGTACAATTTATTTGTGAAAAAAATGTGACGAAATGAGAAAATGCTGGTTAACAGCGTTTTTTTTCCTTTTGTCCTCAATGTTTTCACAACCATTTTCTGTCAAAACTAAGTCTTGTATTAGAAAGTGATATAGATTGTGATGAATTACTAGTAAATGGTGTAATTCCTTTGGTCTTCCATCAAACGAGGAACTTATTATGAAGTCTGTGATCAAATGGTATGTGGTTGTATTTGGACTACTAATTATCAGTAATTAATAGTTATGAAAATATATCGTTTGAGTTTTTATATTCAAGTAATCTCTTAAGGCCCGGTCACATACGATATCACGGCCGTTCCGCGGCCGTATCACGGCTAAAATGAGCCACCCGTGGAATGGACGCTGTTGGACGCGATGCGGCAGTGATACGGCCGTGCTATGGCAGTGGTATGGACGTGGTAGGACGCGGAATGAAATCGAAATTATTTTAGACGTGGTAAAATTTTTTGAACTGCACAAAAATGTTATCGCGGCCAAACCACGGCTGAGAGACGCGATAAGGCAGTGGAACGGACGCGGAATGGCCGTGGAATGGCCGCGGAATGGACGCGGTAGGCAGTGATACGGCAGTGCTATGGACGCGGTAAGACGCGGAAGTTAAAATGTATTGAATATCGCTAGAATCATCTTCGCAAGCCAAGGGTTACTACCTCCACTTTGTTCCTTACGAACCCTTGGCCGCTCGCCTCTATGGAAATCGAAAGTACCACCGTGCGATTTCATTGGACGCGATAACTTTCCCATTATCCAATCAAAACACACTAAACAAGCCCTCTTTGTCAAAACGAAAACGTCACGGCTGACGTAAAAATCGATATCCGTATTTGATGCATCGCCTAACACGTTTTAGTACGAGGCTTTTGATTGGCCAGAAATAGCAACTGCAAAGGGCCGCGACTCTTTATCGCCGAAAGGTGGCATGGTGGTACTTTCGATTTCAATAGAAGCGAGCGGCCAAGGGTTCGTAAGGAACAAAGTGGAGGTAGTAACCCTTGGCTTGCGAAGATGCGCTAGAATCAGCTACTCTTGCATCTCTTTGCGGGCAAAGTCTTAACCCATTACCACACGACAATATTTTTATCTGGTCCTATTTCAAAAATGTTGCAGACGCGATTTCAAGTGAATGAAATTTAACCTGTTTTGGTATTTATGTGTAGAAAACATTGTATGAAATGAAGGAATTGCTTGTCATAAGCAATTTCTTCCTTTTCCACAGTGTTTTCCAAAGCCATTATCTTGTAAGGAGTCAAAAGGAGTTAATGTGCGGTAATGGGTTAACTAGGAGCAGCAGTAACAGGAAAATGGGCCCCTCCCTGCAATGACTTGGGATATTTTTTTAATATCCTTTCATCTTTTTTTTGCCAGCTTGCTTGACAACTTTTCTGTTTTAGCATGATAAGCTTTCATAAGATATCTAAATTTTCTGCAAACTGTAAAGACTAGTCGTGTTCGACTGCCTTGGTGCTAGTTGGCTACTAGCAATCAAGTCAACTCGGTGGCTTATGCTAGGTTCCCTCTGTCGATCAAATTAAGTCGATCAAATCCGACCAATCGATCTATTACATATCGATTTTGCCCGACATGGGTAATAAGAATTGGTCGGGTTATCGAGCGTGATATTCACCCATACCGAACTTTTTCCTTCATAAAAGATCTTATCAGTATTTCCCAGCGGGGAGTATACGCAGACCCGGGACCGTCTTATCTATGCGAGACGGAGAAGAATTTTACATTGAAATAAAGAAGGATTTAATTTTGTTTGAGCCATAACTCATTTAATATCTAATTGCCAATATTATCTCTGTTATGACGATAAACTTTAATTTATTAGCTTCTCAATGGTACGTTTTCTACTTATCTAGTGCAATTCCTTCTTGCTTCCAAATAATTTTGAAAATGACCATGTTAGTCCCCTATATACTCTATATAGATTTTTGGAAAATGTTGTCCTGTGGCAACTTTACAGTGTATTTAATGCACTTTTCTTTTAAAACTGAATATTATCTCTGTTATGATGAGAAACAACAATTTTCAACGATTGCAATGGTGTAAATATACTCAAAATAATTTATCGTCTTCTTGCTTCCAATTTCGTTTAAAAACGCTGTAGATGCAATTCTGCAACAAAGGCAAAAATGACTAAGATCGAGATTAACATATTCTATAAGTTAACCCAATTCCGCATACGAGACCAGTATTTTGTATGCAGGCCAACGGTCAATTGAGCGAATTGTGTTTTTACTTTTTTTTCTTTTGTCTCTATATTTTCTTTGTTAAATATTAAACTCTAATTTTATCCTTATTAATATATACATTTTGTTGTCTACGGTTATGATAAGTTCTAAATCTAAAGTTATAAAAATATTTTAATAGATTTCAAAATGTAAGATTCATAATTCATAAAGTTTTTCGTTGGGCAGGAATGCTCTATAACTTTAGTGGATAACCGCTGAAAAAAACGAGAAATTGAATTCGGTTTGAAGCAGAGAGGGTTGCAAAAATGTCAGGGTTTTGATAGATGTAGATTTTCTAAAATCAGTTCATGAAAAAGTTATTGACGACCAAATAAAATTTACTCGGTCGCCGATATTTTTTCAATTCTTTTTAAATTATCTACCGCAGCACCTGGCAGATCCCCGACACTTTTTAGCTTCCTCTGTTTCAATTTAATTTCAAATCGGACACGTTTAAATTTTTGAAACTGTTCTGTAATTGTTGGGTCACGTTATCACACGTCGTGGACATGCTGTGATATTGATAAGGACCCTGAGCCATAATTATATTCATATGGTGTTGTTTATTCCTCTGCAAAATGACAATGCTAATTATCTGATTAATTACGTATCTTTAGTGACAAAAAGTTATAAATCATGTGCTATTCTAATTTTGTATAATTTTAAAGTACTACAATTTAATTCAGTTAAAACACAAATAATGTTTTTTAGCATTTATTCATTTCTATCTTTTTCTTTTCATTCATTTATCTATTTATTTATTCTGCCTTTTTTGCTTTTTTCCCTGATCAAATGTCTTGATGCCAAGATTGCTTATTCAAATGAGTATAAATAAAAATGCTATCATTTTTTAATTGTTGCTGATAAGCGAAAAACACACCTTTAAAGTTGAGACAGAATTAGCAAATTCCATGTAGGCGGGCCTACATTTGATCTGTTGTCACATCAGTTTGCTTAATCTTAAAACAAAACTATATATTTCTCGTAAACGGCGCAATATTTGGCTTGAAATTTTCAGTCAGAACTTTTATAAGAAAATATACTCTTTCAGATAAAAATGAAAGTAAAATTTATGAAAAATAGTCTGTGAAATATCACTTTAATCACGGTGGATAATCACATGGCACAGAATTTCAGAAAATATTCATTATTTTTATTAATACTTGACCAATTTAAATTCGGTTTGAGGCAAAGAGGTGGGAGAATGCCAGGAATTAGCTGGATGTCGTGGATTTTTGAAAAGTCAACTGAAAAAGAGGTAATTGGAGATAAACCAAAACTTTTGGTCGATCTTATCGTTTTTATAAGGTCTTTATTAATCCACCGCATCTGACTAATGCGTGACGTATGTTCACTCTTTCTACTTCAAACCGAATTTCTGAATCAATTTAATTTGATTAAACAAAAAATAAAGCCACGAGACCAAAGTTCGATGGGCGCACACAATTTGTTGGAGTATTCTAAGCAGGTATTTGTCAACGAAAATGTGCGAGACGCATTCGACGATTTTTCACTTTCATTAACGTAGCCAATCTACAGGGATTGCTGCTGAGCATCAGCGTCTTGATCAGCGGTTTATAACAAGCTAACGGCAAGATAATAACATACGTCTACGTCACGTACGCAATTGGTTTACAACAACGTTTCCAACTGAAATTGTAATACAAACATGTTGCTTCTGATAAACTCGTGCCAGAACAGTGAATTTACGAATAAGATATTGCATTCTTTACTACTGGCGATTATGTCCGTGACAGATCGTTACAGAAAGTCATCGTCAGATCCGGGTGCGTTGGACCTAGACATGCTGAAAAACGGACGCCAAAACTTTTATACTCTCCAGCAATATATATATATGGTTCACAGTTCAAGCCCAGAAGATAAAAGATTTTGTTTAAACTCAAGGGTCAACGAAGCGACGACTGCGGAACGTTTTTGATACTCAGAGCGGAATTACTCGTTATTAAATAGAGAAAACTGACAAAATCCTCACACCACCTCTCTTTAGATGGCTATATCTCAGCCATTGAATCGATTTTTTGTCTGAAATTTTCAGGAAATGTTGGGAAGATGTCAAGATTTTGTTTGATATACAATACTACATAGTTGATTTAGCTTTTTGTATATTATTACCGAATGAACTTCAGTGATGCGTTTTTAAAGTCAGTCAGTATATAAAGTTTAACATTTCAAACTCGACTTTCTCGAAAATGTAAAAATGTCGATTAGAACATTCCAATATTTGTGCAACTACATTATGATACACAAAGACTCTCCATCAATCAGTGAGTTACAGCATTTCCTCTGTTTGTGATTAAATTCGAGTCAATATTGAATGGTTTCGAATGAATAATTTCGATGACGTTAAGACCAGTTATTGATGTGTACTTTAACAGATTTAGAAATGGTTTTCTAACACAGTTTTCACGTGATTCCCCGTCGTCAAGAAGAACGTTTGATTGAAATTCGTAATTTGCCCGACGAGTTGGTCTTACTTTTTTTGCGATATACTGATATTCTTATGCAGAACATACTGTGGTGACTGCATTCAATTAGATAGTAAAGCTATTCACCCCTGTGCACAATATCAGATTTTGACTAGGGAAGCTCTGACCCTGCAGTTCATAAAAGATAATAAAGAGGCTATAAACCCCCAGCATGAACTTCTTTTCTGGCAGTATGATAATTAGAGTAATCCTGCTTACAACGGCATGGGGTCACCACCATATGGTACACATGTATAGATAATGTGACTCTGATCCCTGCTGTACTTTGCTTAGCCTGTCTCTATGTTATTAACTTAGGGCCTACTATACTGGAAAATAGTTTGGGACCGCAACTATTTGGATCTAACTGCATACTTAGATTTAAAAAGGATAATCATGAATATCTACACTGCTTTTTAAACCTTTCTCAAAGAAGAACTGGTCTTGACGTCCCTAAATGAAAAGGATTTGGAAAACATCGAGGCAAAAAAGATAACACTAATAATCAGCATTTCTTCTTTTACCTAAACATTTTCTGTGTGATATACCCTACATAAATTTTATATAGCAACGCAACGTGTAAAATTCGTATTCTGCATCAGTTTTTAGCTCCACTGGCCATCAGGCCAGCGGGCTATTGTCATGTCGTGACACTGTCTGTCGTGTGTGCGTCCGGTCGTCAACATTTTCTTAAACAAGCAAATTCGTTGAATTGATATCCCCCGACGAACATATTTTCATTGTCAATGGAATAGCGCGGAAACGAATATCACTCTGTATGTATATGGCTTCAACAGAACAAATATCACTCTGTATGTATATGGCTTCAACGGTCAGGGGCAGGAACTCTGAATTCAATGGTCGAACCAGGTAACCCCGACGATATGCGCATGTCCTCTTTGTAGTGAAGCTGTGTGCCAAGTTTCATTGAGATCCGGTCTATAGTTTTCAAGAAAGAGCGCGGAAACGAATATCACTCTGTATGTATATGGCTTAAACAGTCAGGGACAGTAACTCTGAATTCAATGGTGGAACCGGGTAACCCCGACGATATGCGCATGTCCTCTTTGTAGTGAAGCTGTGTGCCAAGTTTCATTGAAATCCGGTCTATAGTTTTCAAGAAATAGCGCGGAAACGAATATCACACTGTATGTATATGGCTTAAGGTATCCAATCCCTCAAAAGCTCCAAAGACCATATACGAAATTTGAAAAGTGCCAGTAACTGCTAAACTGTGTTAAATTTCCATTCCAAATACAAACATCAGCATTTTGAACGGTTTAGAATTTTGAATTAATGCATACTTATGGAAATAATTGACAAAAATGTTCAAAATTACCTCCCTTGCATATGAATAAAGAGTAAAATAATTTTTGAAAATAATTTTCTTCTTGAAGCATAATCTTGAATTCCGGCACGGTGAATCAACTTATTTGAAGTGTATTTACAAGTGTGTGTAATTTGATGCATTTCGTATGGCTAGAAGGTGGTGATTTTTTCAGGGTCCGTAAACCTTAAACAGTCAGGGACAGTAACTCTAAATTCGACAGTCAAACCAGGTAACCCCGACGATGTGCGCATGTCCTCTTTGTAGTGAAGCTGTGTGCCAAGTTTCATTGAAATCCGGTCTATAGTTTTCAAGAAATAGCGCGGAAACGAATATCACTCTGTATGTATATGGCTTAAACAGTCAGGGGCAGTAACTCTAAATTCGACGGTCGAACCGGGTAACCCCGACGATATGCGCATGTCCTCTTTGTAGTGAAGCTGTGTGCCAAGTTTCATTGAAATCCGGTCTACAGTTTTCAAGAAATAGCGCGGAAACGAATGTCGGACGGACGGACGGACATGGCAAAAACAATACCCCCCCCCCCCCCCCCCCAATGATTTCATCGTCGTGGGATAAAAATGTACTTCTCATAAACTGCTGGATGCAATTCAACCATTCTTCACAGGAATGATCTTTGAATGACCCTCTCTCAGAATCCTTCAAATATCAACCAATCAAGCCAAAACTTGGACATAATGTTGGTGACTATGGTTTCCTATCCGACCTTAATTTTCAGTTTGATAGAAGTCTCATGTCATGAGTTATGTGTCCTTGAATTTGACAAACTTGACAATTTTGACTTTGTTTTAACTATAACAACCATAAATACTAACCCAGCAAGACAGAACTTAGGCAGAATAATGTTTACAATAGGATATTGCTTGCATGTACTTTTCAGCCTGATCAGAGTTATGTGCCCTTCAATTTGTCAAAATTTCAGTTTTTGACTCCGTTTTCATTCTGCTTTCACATTTTCAGCCACAAATATTAACCAGTCAAGACAAACTTTGGGCAGAATGTTGGTGACTTTAAGATCTTACCTAGGTGTGATTTTCAGCTTGACCAGGCCCCGGTTTCACGAAAAAACTTAAGTACGTTCTCATGCTCAAATCTGAGCACCGTGCTGACAAATTGCACGAAATCTATGTGAACTTCAATCAAATACCCTTCAGCGTTGGAGAGTATCCCTTTGAAGATGAGCATGTTCTCATGAGAATATACTTAAGTGGTTTTTTTTGAGAAACCGGCGCCAGAATCTCACATCATGAATTACATGCACTTGAATTTAACAACATTTTAATCTTCAACTTTTTTATTACTCTTACTGCCCTAAGATATTAGTCAATCATTTATTTTCTTTTTGCCTTGACCACATTGATGTTTTTACTTTGCTTTTGCTCCAAGAACCACAAAGTTTTGAAAAACTTAGTTTGGACTTTGGACCAACCTAAAATTTTGTTGTTTCAGAAATGGTTGTTCAAATTTTTTGCCATGCATGCAATATACGATAATGATGAATGCTATTTGAACACAAACATTATCTTGACTTTTCATAGTATACCCATCTCCAAGCTGTCTTAATTAGTGACCAGAGTGATAGGCACATTATCTATCTTTCCCTGCTGTGATTATTAACTTCAATTAATTATGTCAGGATCCCCAATTTGGGGCTGCTCTCTGATATTATTCCTATAGGTGTATTGGCAGTGAAACAAACGGCAGACCCCCTGTAGAGGTCGGTCCGACAAATTAACGAACGGTTTCACACAGATAAGCAGATAAGAGCGGCTGTCTCCAATTTACATCTTTAACTTGGGGAGATCATGAAGTTATGCCAAACGATCCTATTTTAAAATATTTCCGAAAAATTACTTCTAGTTATTAATACGTAATTGACACCCATGATTTGATGAAACTGATCACAGTTGTCCAAGAAATACAAACTTACGTAGGAAAGCATAGGCATATACTTTGACAAAATCAGCTTTCCCAGAAAATACTGTAAATATAACACTACTAACAATTCATTGTTGGATGAGCAAGATTTCGTTACTGAAGCTTAAATGATCTAGCGTTAAAGAGTTTTGGACAGTACTGTCATCGACGAAATTCCTAATATATGCTTGCTATTAGGTAAGATTTACAGAATTCAAAACCATATCGAATGAACGAATGAATGAATGAATGAATGAATGAATGGATGGATGAATGAATGATTGAATGAATGAGAATAAATGAATGAATGAATGAATGAATGAATGAATGAATGAATGAATGAATGAATGAATGAATAAATGAATGAATGAATGAATGAATGAATGAATGAATGAATGAATGAATGAATGAATGAATGAATGAATGAATGAATGAATGAATGAATGAATGAATGAATGAATGAATGATCCATTTGTCAATCAAACAAACCAGCAATCATGCCAGCAAAGCAAGCTTACGGTAACGCTAATGTATAAGCCATACTGACTCTAAATATCTTATCGAGAATCGAGATTGTCGATCTGTTCAAAGATATAATGTAATGTAATGATAACCTGTCCCAAATTATGCCAAAACACGGTCGATAAGGGAACAAACTCGCATAACAATTTTGACTTATCAGCAAACTTTGCAGAGTATTATCCCTTGCTGAATGAAGGAAAAAGTTCCACATGGCTCAGGCTTCTTACTTTGTTGTTTGTAATTTAAAATATTCGTTAAAGATCGCGTAGAAAATTGATCGGGAAGTAATTTTGTAATCGGCTAGAAGATATCGCTGATCAAGAATCAATCGTGTCTGGATCTGCACCGCTCAGGTGTCACACTCATTTTTCGCATTTCAAAATATTCGTGGGCGATCGCGCAGAAAATTGATCGGGAAGCGATTTTTGATCGGGTAGATATATAGATACATGTATATCTGATCAAGAATCAATGGTGTCTGGAGATTGAGTGTGATGGAGGTAATATATCTTACACGACCTGCATGAAACCTGCAGTTGATCTCCTCGACTTTTACTTGTTTAATACTTTACTGCATCCCGATCAGCTCGACCTCTGTGTCATCAGGCCAATCGATAAAATCGACTGCAGGCTTCGAAGTTGATCGACTAGAGATTGAGAAGAAATAATTAAGTACGGTTTAACGGGGAACTTGGTTGATCTGATCGGCAGTGTTTCTAGAAATAAGTTCTGGCCAACTAATTATAGGTTACCACTGCCGATCAAATCAAGTCGATCGCTTGAATTCCCCGAACAATCCTGACAAAACAACTTTTTCTCGATCTCTAGCCGATCAACCCGACTTCAATATTCGATTTGGTCGGATTGGCAGATGAAGCAGAGGACGAGTTAATAGTATCTGGATTCACTCGAGTACAAGTCGAGGTTATCGAGTGTATGTTTGGGTGCCGGTCGAGCGAAAGATATTAACCCGACCACAATCGATTCCCAGCAACTATCATTACCCGGGCGGGTCGATTTCGTACCCGATCAATACACAACCGCTTCCCGATCGTTTTTTTTTTCACTCGGTCGCACACCAATATTTTTTTACAATGGAAAAAAAATTAGAAAGAAGCCGAAGCGATTCAGATCAAACTCGATTACCAGACCATTTCCGATTACCTATACCGATCGATATCAATCTAAACTCGATCGCTTGATTGGGCTTGATCGAGTTGATTCGGTCGGCATTGGGAACCTATGATAAATGACTTCTTCTTGATCTTTAGACAATCAAAAAATAGCCTCTACAGTCATTTTGATAGGGCGAATCGAGTACAAGTCGGGGTGACCGAATGCAGGTTGGGTACAGCCCGGGTAAAAGATATCAATCCGATCACGCTTGACCTTCAGACACGACTGACTCTCGATTAGATCGACCTTCTAAGCGATAAATACATAGTCGTTCCTAGATCAATCTCCTACTCGGTCGCATACGAGAATTTTTGAAATGTCAAAAAATTTGAATTGGAAGTCCGAGCGATGTAGATAAAGCTGAATCACCTAAACTACTCCCCATTACACATGCCGGCCGAACTCGATCTGTGCAAGATCGCTTGATATGGTTTGTTCAATTTGATCTGATCTGCAGTGGGAAAACTGCATTATATGCGTTACGGACTGTTTAGCCGCGATAAGGCAGTGGAATGGCAGTGCTATGGCCGTGGAATGGCAGTGCTATGGCCGTGCTATGGCAGTGATTCAGACGCGATGTGGACGCGGTATCTTGTCGCGTGTATTAACACTAGACGCGGTTGGAAGTTGTAGGCCGTGCTACGGCAGTGTTACGGCAGTGGAACAGCCGCCGGCGGCCGTACCACGTCCATTCCGCGTCCATAGCACGGCTAAAACAAAATTGATCCAAAGTTACCGCGTCCAACCACGTCCAAAATATTTTGAGATTTTTTAGCCGTGGTATGGCCGCGGAACGGCCGTGGAATCGTATGTGACCGGGCCTTTAAATCGTGTTGCTACAAAACCATTATAAGTAAAACGATTACAACCCATCTTGAATCTTCGTGCGTCATCCATAGCAACGGAAATTGATGATTGTATACCTCAGGCCCGTAGGAACAGGGGGGGGGGGGCTAGGGGGTGGCTAAGCCCCCCCCCCCCCAAAAAAAAAAGTTGGCCGAAAATGTCGAATTTTCTAAATTTTACACTGAAAATTTTGGGAAAATCCAAATTAGCCCTCCCCAATATTCAGGACAAGGGCTTTAGCCCCCCCCCCCCCCCAAAAAAAAAAATTAAATTGCTTCCTACGGGCCTGTACCTTCGTCAATTTCCGTTTCTACGGATGACGCCAGAATATATACAAAGTGTTTTGTAGATCTATATTGATGGAAGGAATACCTTAAATCCTTTATTTTGGGGTATTCTATCCACCGTAATATGTAAATATTCTTGTTTCTTCGCCGTTAACGATAGAAATAGAAATTGACGAGGTTATCCGAATTCTTTATATTGTTTTAAAATTTTGATACCCTTGTTAATTACCGTCATCGCGGAAAAAGGCGAAGTTTTGGATGAAGTTTTGGATGAAATGTTTGGTATCTAAATTGAAATGGATGGAATCAACCAACGATTTCTTTGATATTACGAAATATCCTTTTACACAGGAACTACCATACACTTGTTCCAAACCTTTCAAATAGCATTTGCATTTTGTGCTAAAATAGACAATAGACAAGATTTATCATTATGTATCGATAAACCGTTGGTGTTGTTATAAAATCTTGTAACTACGGCTTGAATTAAGCCGTAGTCACGAGATTTTATAAAAACATATACAAAATACTATTAGTTGTCTGAAATTAAATCACGGTTAACTGAATGAAAACGTTCCTTATTCATTTGGCTAGGGCTGTGACCAATTTTCTTACAGTGTGTGTCGCTTTTTGAATGGCGTATCACGAAATCGTTCCGCTGTATAGATCACCAAAATAAGGCACGCTCTACTAATTTTAAGTCTGACTCAAAATATGAAATTATCATATCATATTCGACACGATTCTCTCTTTCTTATGATACATGTGAAATAAAATTTCGGCTTTAGTACACGATCGCAAAAAGGTCGATGAATAATGACAACAGAGCTCAGAGTTACGAATAATAGCTGGGCGGTTAAGGCATAATTTAGAAAATCATCTTCAAACATAACATTTCGATCCTGGTCAGCATGCGTAGGAAGCATAGGTCGTAACTTTCTAAACTTCCCCCATGAAACATTTTCTGACATTTGACAAGTCATCTGTCTCCTACCAATGTATTAACCCTTTCCCAAACGGCAAAATGTTAGGGTGTAAAATATGGCATAGAAAATATTGAGACAAAAGGAGAAACTGCTGGTTATCAGCAGTTTCTTCTTTTGTTTCAATGTTTTCCCAAGCCTTTTCTATTAGGGACGTCAAACTCAGGTCTTGTTTGGGAAAGGGTTAAATCGCTGTAGGCTCAGATTGGAGGCTTCGGTGTTACTGGTGAAAGAAATGCCAGGAATCATTGGATAGGTGATCCAGCCACCTCGACATGACTTTCATATTGTTTGAAATGGCATTTGTCCAATTCAATCAGAACCCATCAACCATTTTCTCACGACTAGACCCATTATATCATCAAGAGAGGAAATCAGCATCCTGGTCTTATCCTTTCCCAATTAATTCCTGGTCTTGAAGTGCACAGTAGAAAAGGTTGGGAAACAAGTGGACAAAAAGAAGACAATGTTGACAAATACACTTTCTCCTTTGCGCACAATATTTACTATATACACAAATCGTTCCTTCATCAACACCCATTTTGTCGTCTGTTGTAGCTTTCATAATGATGGCTCAATGCGAAACGGTTGTAACTGTCTACGTGTTTATAGGCAGTAACAACCGTTTTGCGCTGAGCCTTCGATATTGAAACAGTACCAATTTCTGCCATTTCGGAAAGGGTTAATCATAACCCACTCCCTAACAAGTCCTAGTTTTTACATCCTTAATGAAAGAAAACCGAAAAGCATTGAAAGAAAATTCTAATAGCCCGCATTTTCTCCGCTTCTACAAATACTTCCCGCGATAAAACATATACATTAGGCCTACCTGTACGAAACATGTTTTTTTTCATGAAAATTAGGTTTACACTAGTCCCTGTCTTAGACGTATCGTTTGGGAAAGGGTTACTTGTGATGATATGGTTCACACAACACTTTTCTACGCAGACCAACTTGTTGTCTCACAGCATACATTTCATTTTCAGGCCCGTAGGAACAGGGTGTTAGGGGGTCGGGCTTAGCTCCCCCCCCCCCCCCATTTTTGCCAAAAATGCCAATATTTCCTTTTTACACTGAAAATTTAGGGAAAATTCAATTTAGGCCCCCCATATTCAGTCATAGGGGCTTGAGCCCACCCAAAATTAAATTTCTTCCTACGGGCCTGCATTTTCATGCATTTCTTAGGATCGCCTTATTGGAAACGAGAATAGGGGTTCGTGTAATACAATCGAAATAACAAGGATGGTGATATTAGCAAATTTGAAAATCATTCCTTTAAATCGAAAAAGTCAGTGTATATTAATTAGTATTTGAGTAACGGTTCAGTTACAAAGATTTATTTCATAATAATTGATAACTTCTCATATCTCTTTACTTTGTCGAGACTTACAGCAAAATCATAGTTTCTTCCGATCGCTTTAGCTATTATCATGAACATTCACCTATATAAGTCAATGAACAATACAAATTATGATATCTAGATATGAATAAATTGTGATACGTCATGCTAAAAAAGAGCCACAGGAAAATCCGGTAAAAGCGAGAAGAAAAGATCTGACCATTCTGAAGTCGATCAAATGCGGCATGTCGAAGTAGAACTTTATTGAACTATACTTATGCAGAAAAAAAAATAATAGATTCAGTAGGTTCTAAATCATATCAGAACGATTGGTTTCGACTAAAGTCAGTTTGCGCTGACCAAGATTTAATAGTTTATTAAAGTCTCATTCACATATATACATCTTTACAATATTACAAACAAATAAAACTATTAATTGTATATGTGACCATTCTTCTAAAGAATTATAAGAGACTAGTTTAATCATCAAAATGTGACAAATCTTTCTCCATACATTCTCTCTCCCCTCTCTCCCACACTATTTCTCTCTCACACTCACTCTATCTCATTCGTTCACACAAATACCCCGTACAATCATAATAAAACAGTTGATATATACAAGTTTCTATGATCCAAGGTAAAAAGCATATAGGTGCCGCTAATCGATTTGTAAAAGATTTTCTTAAATTAGGTGTAATGAAACCGATTTTAGGAATAAAAAAAAGTAGGAGCACGTTTTAGAGTGTTAAGAAATCTGTGCCCTTTTTAATCTGATTAAAGAAGACTTGATTAGAGACATCCATATGCTTAGAATATTAGACTTTACAAATATTCAATTTAAAACAAAGGTCGATCGTTTTAACACTTCCCAGGCAGTCCCTTTTTGTATGTTTGGTCACAAAAATAAGTAGCTGACTGATAATAGGTTAACCCGGTCGGTAAACAAGTGGACACAATTAACCCTTTCTCAAACAATAGACGGGTTTTGACATCCTTGGTAGTACACGCTTGGAAAACATTGAGGCAAAAGAAGAGAATGCTGGAAGCCAGCATTCTCTTCTTTTGCCTCAATGTTTTCTGTGCTACATTGCACATCACTTTTTATTTTCATCCAAACTGCTGTACGTAAGAACTTTCGAATTGGAACATTCTAAAGTTTAGTCGTTTGGGAAAGGGTTAATTTGTTATCAATATATTGAGAATGGGAGAATGAGATGATATTGACACGACTGCGATAAGTAAATACGTCATAAACAATTGTAGGAAATACATCGGCATTATTTAAAAACATCAGGTAATTCTATTGCATTTCTTTGATTCAAAGTCCGACAACTGTTGAGAAATGGACAGAATTAGTGTAATCAATGAACATGGGGGAATGAGCTATTAAAATCCAAGGTAGCCTACATAAATCTGCAATAGAAGAAAAACGTTTTGGAACCATAGGAAATTATCAGGTATCATTTTCTTTGTTTCTCATCTTAATCTTAACTAAGAAACCCATTCCGTCGTTTTGGCGCTTTTTGACGCATACAAGAAAAAGGTTTTCCAAAATATATTGTCAAAAGAAGAAAATGCTTGTGGCAAGCAACGATTTTTATCCAAGAGACAAGAAAAAAACCGTCAAATTTCATTAACTTTAATTTACCATCTGCAACATCTTTGAATTTAGACCAGTTTAAGTAATCCTTCTAGTAATGGTTTAATGTGGCTCTTTCACCTTCTGAAAGAATTATGTGCTTGTTGCCTGTCCATGAATGGTAACATCCCACTTTTGATTAACTAATTCTATCAACGATAAGAAAGAATTACCAGCTCAATCAATCGAAAAAGAAGCACCAGATGGACTTTACAAAAGGAGTTTCATTATTAAAGGGACCTATGTTATTTTTTACAGGGATAGGAACAACATCGGGACAGTCCGAGTTAGTAAATACTGTGCATTGCATTGCATTGTATTGAGAAAAAAAGAATTTTAGCGCTGACACTAAGTTTTTCAGTATCTATCAATGGCCAGTTTCTAAATGTTTCTAAAAATATAGATGACGGGTCAGTCAATTATATACAGATTTGATTTAAAAGGACTAAATGGGCTTCATTTGAAATTTTCTTGGACAGAAATAATCTAGTTATGCAAGTTGACCATACCATACCATACTTCTTGAATATCTTTTTACCTCCGACAACCTAGCATGGGTCCCTTTAAGATATTACTAGATGATATGATGGCAATTTGACATTTCGAAAGGTTCCGACGCTGCTCTTGCTGTAGGCTCTATTCAAAAGAGTTCGTTTAATTATCATAGGCAGAAATTGTGAAATGACACAAACGCATATGCAGTTTGAGTCATGATAAAATTTGGTTTTTATTATTTCTTTCTTATTTCCTCGATTATATTTGCCTTTTGCAATTGAAGTTGCTTAATAATAACGCCGAAATAATTCAGAATTTGGAATCAAAACGCATAGGAATCGGGATTAGACAAGGACTAATTATAGAAACTGCATGAAAAGTGTACATTTTCCAGAGTAATGATTTTTGCGCGTAGGAGGGACAAAATAAAAGGTAATATAAATTAATTACTTTTGTCCCAATTTTTGTACCTGCGGATGAGTTTGTATGTGTGGCTATGTCACATAATTATTTGTTGTTTATTTCAATAAACCCTTTCCCAGGCCGACACAATTGTAGTTTTGAAAGCTGGATATTGATCGAGTTAGGGTAAGAGTGCATTACGGTACAGGAAATATTGATGCAAAATAGAAAAAATGCAGGTTACTAGCTGTTTTTCTTCTTTTGCCTCAATATTTTCCTTAACCCCCCTTGTTAGGGAATTTAACTCTAGAAGTTGTTTGGGAAAGGGTAAATCAAACCGTTCTTAACGACCTGTACAAGTTATAAGGAGTGACGGACGATGAATGTTGTTGTCAAACGTGAATATAAAAACAGTGAAAATATTGAGAGAATGTGCATTATGGAGAATATTTTCTTCTTACAATGCTATTGAAGGCTTGATTATTGTCAACAAACCTAATAATATGTATTGTTTGAGAAAGCGTTGATTAACCCGTTAATACTTGATTACTCTTTTAACTCCATATTAAATGTATTTGGAAAACATTGTAGAAAATAAAGAAATTGCTTGTGACAAGCAATTTCTTCATTTTCTACAATAATTTCTCCCCAAAAGGCTAAATATATGTAAAATTTAATTTACTTTAGTTTGTTGTCTGTAACATCTTCGAATTTGGACCAGTACAAAATTTTGCTGTCAGGTAATGGGTTAATTAAGGACAATTCTGATTAAGGAAAACCAGTGGTTATTTCAAAGTACTCTTATGATGTGACTAACAATTAATTACTGCACGGCGCGTGGCAATGTTGTGGGAAAATGGGGACGTTTTGTTGTTGTTTTATTTTTCTGACTCTTTCATATCGTCGGTGATATCGCAAAACCTCGTAACTCCAGCTTGAGCCAAGCTGGAGTTACGACGTTTTGCAGTAACACGGACGATTTGATAAAATTTTATGTTGCACCAAATTGAAATTAGTTATATACCACAATTTAAACGCATACAACAACAGATAATGTCATAATGACACAGCATTGAGAGAAAAAGGAGAAGATGCTGTTAATGGACATATATATACTTACGCACATACGTACTTCTGAATGCATGAATTGTCTCACATTTGAGGCCAGGATTTCTCATGGACATTTGATTGTTTAAAATGGGTTTCCAATATATAATAATCCATTACGGATATACTTTTCTCGCACATGCGCTTATGACGTAAAGCATCTATTGAAAATTGTTCACATTCCTTATTATTTGATTGGAATAGTTGTGAAATCGACACACGGAAAACAAACTTGTTATAAAAGCTTATCTTTGTATTATTAAGAATGAATATGTTTCGTCTAACCATAGATCGATTACACGTTGTAAGTATTGACCGTTCAAAATTATGTTAAGATCTCTGACAAATAAACACTGTCTCCTTTTTCCAGAATATTTTCTGTACACATTTAAAGTTTTCATAGACATCTTATTTCGATTTTTATTCTTTGATTTTGCAAAATGTTCTTGAACATTTATACAGATGTACTAAAGTATCAAAGGAGGAGTAATCCGAGTTTTCTCTGATGAAATTCGCTCTTTGGTATGTTGATGTCGCTCATTTACAAATGAGCGACAACAACATATCAAAAAGCGAATTTCATCTAAGAGAAACTCGGATTAGGGGAGGAGAAAAGGTTGTTTTCTAACCTTTCTGTTTTCTTTTGCCTCAAAGATTTCTCGCAAATAGGAACGTCAGCATTACGTCGCTTTTCAACGAAACCCTCCTAACCGCAGCTTGTTTTAAGCTGCAGTTACGAGGTTTTCGTTGAAAAGCACCTATTAGACTTCGCTTATGAAAGGGTTGTTGCAGTTACTGACATTTAATATACAAAATATTTGCACTGATGTGTCACGGTTTTGAACAAAATATGAAACCAGCCACGTAAGAAGGATCTTTCTATGCTAAAAATCATTAAGTATAGAAATAAAAGCTACACTGTATAGTAATGATTTAGAATAAGCAATAATTAATGCGAATATATGGCCAAATTCAAGTCCATTAGAAAACCGGATATAAGTCCTTATCCGACTTCGTAGTTCGCATAATCGTTTGGCTGGAGTCAATAATTGTAATTGATTCTAAATTAATGAAATGAATGCCGTTATTTACTTGGAGAAATTGAATTGGGATATGCAAAAGCTTTAGCCCATTGCCAAACGACAAAATAGTAGGGTGGTCCAAATTGAAAGAAGCTGCAAACGACATTTTCAATGTGATCAAATTTTGAAACTTTTTGCTTTTTGGGGTAGAAAATATTGTGGGAAATAAAGAAATTGCTTGTCACAAGCAATTTCTTCATTTTCCACAATGTTTTCCAAAGCCATTATCTTGTAGGGAGTCAAAAAGAGTCATTGTGTGGTAATGGGTTAAAGGATCCATTATGGGGTGTTTGAAACCAACAATGATACACATTAGCTTGCGTATACGCATAGTCTGATCATGATCCATGTTGTATTATTTACTTTTGTAAATTGCCAATGGCATATTTTTGCCGAATGCCTTTTAATAAAGTTTTTGAGTTGAGGTTTTAGTTGATACCAGAAAACAGAGAAACAACATGGATACTGATCAGACTGCGCGAATGCGCATGCTGATCAGGATCCATGCTGGTCTTAAAAGCCACAAGAACCCTTTTTCCAGATTCACTCTCACTTATTACTAATCCACTCGTGTGTATAAACTGTGAATGAATCAGAATTCATCCATAGGTGTGGATTTATGTATGTGAACGTATAATGTCATTTACATCTTGTTCTTATGGTGTACAGTGATATAGATAGGATTTGATGGAGATACGTTCAAAATGGTAAATATAATCTTTGTAATCATGTATATGTATAATGATACCAGCGATTGGTATTGTGAATTAAATCACGGTTACATCCCCAATTTCACATCTGCAAAAATCGTCAAAATGTCACCATTAAGGGCAACGTAGGTATATTCATGATATTGGCAACGGCATAGATGTCAAAAGTATCAATTTTAATGACATTTTTGTTGGAAAGTTGTTAAAACGTTCGCTTGACACATATTCCAAACCTTTTCTTTATCACCCAAACCATCCATAGTCTACTCTGGGTTTTCATTTCTATACGATTCACCGTTAATAAACATACAACCTTTCTCTCAAACAATGTCTGCCTTTGGAGTCCGTAATGAAACGACAGTAGGGAATGTTGATAACCTTATTTGATTTCTGCAATGCGAAGTTTTTGCTAGGTGGAGCACTTTTGATACAAATAGGGCCACATTCAGAAGAAGCGTCGGATTATTTAGCATCCCCATCCGAATGATTAACCAGTAATTTAAATACTACTCTCCAAAGCCGAGGCCTATATTGATTAAACCATCAAATACGACCTCTGCAGTTTTCGGTACGCCAACAGCCTATTTGATCGTCATAATCTAACTATAGCACATCATTTGAATTATCGAATCAAAATCATTCAGTTTTATCTTGCATGCTCATTACGTATACAATTACGTCGCTTCTATTTTTGGCTGAAGCCGGTAACATTTGAATTATCGAATCAAAATCATTCAGTTTGATCTTGTTTGATTACGTATACATTACGTCGCTTCTATTTTTGGCTGAAGCCGGTTATTTGAAGCGTCAGCCAATGAAAGCTTGTATCAGCTTTTTAAATTGTTCTGTTGTGTATAGCCAACGATTGGATACTGAAATCCCGCCAAGGCCCCGAGATTAGACGTGAAATGACCCCGCGAGAACAAAGCTCATTCTATCGAAATGGAATGTAGAGATAATGTGCTCTGTTCTAAAGAGAGTATTTAAATACCGACCCATGGTATGAAAGTCCATCGAGGTACTATTTCAACCAGTCCATTTCATAACGATATATAGATACTGGATATATTGCGATATGCAACTGTGTTGTTCACTGAATAGTGCAACTTTTTTTCGAATAAATTATCTTGACCATCGATGCAGCTAATTTCATACTTATGAAAGGTCTAAAAAACCACGAGCCATATTCACAGCATATAAAAATTCGATTATCTAATTCTAAAGTGCATGCATATTTCAAGTCGTCTGATCGGACAACACTTATATCTCAGCCAATTGGATTGATCGCTATGTAGCCTAACTTTACAGTTGCAGTAGGAATCAGACTGGCTGATGAACACCACATCAGATCAAAATGTATATGTGACCCGTCACGCTAAAAGAGACCTTATCCGAACTCCAAAAATCAACAAGCTTGTCAGACTCAGCGTTGGTCAGCCAGATCCCGCATGCGAGAAATGAATATATAGTAAGATAGGGGAAACATTCCGGATGTAGAAAATTACATAAAAGTGAAAAGTGTCGGTCCTAGTCTGGCTGCGCGGACTGCGCAGACTGACTAGGATCGATCTTTTTCACAAAACCCATAAGGTCCCTTTCAGCGTGACGGGTCACAATATTGTACTTCCTATGTCACAATTATAATCCAGCATCTACTCATTCTACATTACAGAGGGGTATGGCGACCGATATCGAGCTAAGCCAGTCGGCCAGTGGTGGATCCAAGCAAGAAAGAGATAGAAAGGTACTTCTTACTCCCTTGTTCAACCTAAAATTGAAGTGCAGTGTCACAAAACTAAGCTGGTCAATAGTCGTCTGCAACAATTTGGCATGTAGGACAGTTTAAATGTCATATTGTATAATATTTTAGATCACTTAGATCACGAATTGTTACTTACAAATGAAATGTTGCTTCGGCTAATGTGATGATGTTATGTTACATCAGATATCGATTTACCAAATAAGCATGACATTGTAAATAACACTTTTTTCTTAACTTCGCTAACCATGCTAACACGCATTTGTTTTCGCTGACGCTTTCCAGAATCGAATACATAATCGATGGTCCAAATTGAAAGCTTCTGCATATAACAAGAAGACGGCTACTGCAAAAGGGAAGTAGGCAATGCAAATCGTGCCATAGAAATCATGAAGGAAGAGGAGGAAATGCTTGTCATCAGCATTTTCTTCTTTTTCTTCAAAGGCATTAAACTTAACATCATGCATGGTCGTCGAAACCTTGTCTTGCTTATTAACGGGTTAACCCTTTCCCAAACGACAAAAAAGTTTGATGATCCAATTAAAAAGCTTTGTCAGACTACAAAATACATGTTACTAATGGTAAAATTTGTGAACAACACCACACAAAAAACATCGAGACAAAAGGAGAAAATGCTGGTTATCAGCATTTTCTTCTTTTGCCTCAATCTTTTCCTAAGCCTTTTCTATCAGGGACGTCAAAACCAGGTCTTGTTTGGGAAAGGGTTAATTCAAAGCGTTTTTTTTCCATTGTAGACACGCATTCTGCCAGAGTATCTACGACTCGTCGCACGCAAATCTCGAGCTGGGTTCGACAAGGTCCACGATGAATTAACAAAGATATACTCTTCCGAGAAAAAGATGCAGCGTCGTTACACCCAAGCATCGAATTCTCGTCAGATACCAAGTCCAAACGAAACAAAATCACAAAAGTCGCCGACGTCACCAACGCAATCAGTGAGGAATGCATCTATGAGGAATCAAAAGGATAGCAAAGAGAGTAAACGAAAGCAGTGGGCTCGGAGTTCAAAGACGAACACAATGTGGATGTCTACTGGCAGTATATTACCCACCACAAGCACGTTTATAAGTTATATTGAAGAACTAGAAGACGAGGAACCGAGTGTTGCAAGTGTTACTAAACAAAGAACAGATGTTGAAATACTCAAGAAGGAATTGAATCTCACTAGACAACATTCCGATCTGACCGGACTCGCTAAAGGAAACGAAAACCTCAGAAAGTCGTTATCTGCTAATCTGGTCAGAAAAGATAAAACCATGTTTACCTTTGATGAACCACATGTTACTGAACCAGTGCAATATGCCGCCGAAACTGTTGATAGAGCTACTGATGAAAGTAAAGATGATCCCGATCTCGGACCTGACTACGTTAATGTCGGGGATGTTGCTAAATATTCACCAACAGGCTATGATGTTCCACTGGGTAGTCCAGAAAGTAACTATGACGTTCCCAAGTTTGCACTAAAGCCACCTATCAAGCCACGAATACACACTAAACCAACAAATAAAACTGTGACTAATCTAAGACAAGACACACAATCAAATTCTGTGAACAATTACAGCAATGAAAATTCTTCCTTGATTCAAACATCAAAGCGAAATACAGCTGATGAAGATTACTTACAGATGGATGAAGTCGTTCATGATGACGATACAAATGGAAATATAGATCTAGATAACGTTAAAACTAATGAAGTCACTGACGACGGGTTGGGAGAGTCTGGGGATTATGTTCTACCAGATTTGTGCCCAAATAAAACTAAAGATTTGTCTTATACACAGCTGGAAGAAAACAACAATGAAAACATTTACGCTACGATACAAAAAGCCGGCAAAGTTTCTGACGAAAGTGGTGATACAGAGGAGGTGATATACGCGAACTCATCATCCGTCGTGTATGATGATTTTGATATGTTGAGAGAAAATGATCTTTTCTCAGGAAACGATGAGGATATATATCAAGTTCCACCGACTCATTTCAGCCCGAGCGCCGACAAAGATCAGACTTTTGATTTAAGTGTTGACTATGACAGTGCTGAAAAGGAGTTCTATGATTTTTCTGTACAGGAAGTTGTCAAATGTCTGGACGCATGCGCATTACCACATTTAGCAGCCGTTTGCAAAGAAGAACAGCTGGATGGACATTTCTTCAGAAACTTTGACGAAAGTCAATTAATCAAAGAGCCATTTTTGTTGAACTGGTTTCACTTAGCAAAGTTGAGAAGAGTGATAACTGGGTGGCGTCCCAAAAGTTAACTCTTTTTAGGTAGAATGCCCATAATGTGGCCGTTATAAGATTCATAAAACATCGGATATTTTTCGAGAGTCCTCGTTACGTATCCGAACCTATTCGGGCGCGGCCGTAAACATTCGGCGGTGGAAAATTACACCGTCGAATGTTTTCGACGTCGCCCGAATAATTTCCACGACGCACGAATCTCATTAATTAGAGATGGACTACCTAAAAGTTGTCAGGACACGTGCAAAGACATTGTGGCTCGTCGTGCGAAAACGTCCATCTGGGAAGTCCCGAAAGCCAAAATATATATTATACAAAAATTACACCCAGCAAACAAATACATGTACCATTAATGTATTTGCAAATGATTACATAGTAAGGCAAAAACAATACGGTAAATCATCTAATCCAGTCCATGCTAACTAGAATTATTGTTACTATTCACAATTCCCCGGATCATGGTTCCTTTTGCGAAATGGTCAACATTTATCCAGAAAATTGCAATGTCGGTCTTTCAACGCTTTTTTTCCTTGGAAAAGTGGAAGCCAGTTTTTCTATTTCAGAAGTCGAACTCTTTATGAATGTTAAAATTAATTGAACGAAAAGGGTCTCGATTTTTGCGAGAAAAAAATATTTAATTAACAGGCACTGCTCTTGACAAGCCTTTGAAATAAAGCTTTGGAAAACACGAAAAGTAGGAGGAAAATGCTGCTACCATCATTTCTATCTTTTTCCTCAACATATACTCGGCAAAACTGCTAACGCATCACTCAGATCTTTGTTAATATTTTTTTTAACGAATGTACAGAATATGTCCGAACTTTGCACATGCCGATTACCACCATTTGATAAGAAGCCTATGATATTTCATAGTAAATGCTACAGCCTGTTCTGAAATATTGAAGTTTTAATAAGGGCACCCTTAATTCTTAAATTCATAAAGTCTGATATTTGATTAAAATGGGAAATTCACGCGTAACTTTCAAACCTTTTGTATTGGCTGAAAGAGTCCCTTTCTAGAAATATCACCCTTCCTTAAGGCCCAGTCACACTACAGCGTATAGAGCCAGCGTATGAGTAACGTATGGATTTTGGGGGCATACGCTGGTATACGCTGAAATACGCTGGAGATACGCTAGAGGTACGTTGTTATACGTTACTCATACGCTGGGGTGCGTCGGTATACGCTGATGTACGCTGAGGGCCAAAATTATTTTTGAACATGCACAAAACTTTTCAGCGTATGCCAGCGTATAAATTTTACGATTGTCATTCGTTTCTCATACGCTGGATACGCTAGAAGTACGCTAAATATACGTTACTCATACGTCGAGTACGCTGAATGTACGTTACACATACGCCGAGTACGCTTCTTATACGTTGAGTACCAACACCACAATAATTCATTAGAATTAGCAGTTTGAATGCTGTAGCAGGAGAAGAAGATATAGAAAAAGAAGTAGAGGAAGAAAAATGAGAAGAAAGAGAAAAATGAAAAAGAAGAAATAGAAGAAGGAGAATAAGAAGAAAGAGGATGAGGAGAAGAAGAAGAAGATGAAGAAGAAGAAAAAGAAGAAGAAGAAGAAGAAGAAGAAGAAGGCTTTATCCTCCTCCTCCTCCTCCTCCTGCCCCCCCCCCTCCTCGTGCTTCTCTTCCTCCTCCTTTTCCTCCTTTTCCTCCTCTTCCTCCTCCTCCTCCTCCTCCCCCTTCTTCTTCTTTCTCTTTCTTCTTCTTCTTATTCATCTTCTTCTTCTTCCCCTTCTTCTTCTTCTTCCCCTTCTTTTTCTTCCCAATGAGTGTCCTTTTATTTTCTATGAGTTTTAATGTTTTAATTGTGTATTGAAAAATGAAGATCGGGTACTTCAGGAACTGTCTGCACATGCCCCCAGAAATACTTTTTACTTCCTTTTGTTAACGCTCATCATAGTTACGTTAGGTTTACGTTCCGCACTCGTTTCTCATACGTGAAAGGTACGCTGATGTACGCTACTAATAAGTCGGAATACGCAGTGAGTTCGCTACTCATACGTTGGCGGTACTTTTAGAATTTTGTTTTGATAACCGTTGTTTGATCTTAAAATAACATCATACGCTGAAAAGTTGTGCGTGTAGATAATTTTCC
The DNA here is from genome assembly GCA_963680895.1 of Fragum sueziense. NCBI lineage: Eukaryota > Metazoa > Mollusca > Bivalvia > Cardiida > Cardiidae > Fragum > Fragum sueziense. Next base: position 57,554,926 of record OY804596.1, on the reverse strand, counting down.
GAAATATACGATACGTTACTCATACGCTGGCTCTATACGCTGTAGTGTGACTGGGCCTTTAAACAAATCGATGACTTTAACACTTTTGTGGGCGTTTAGTTTATTCCCGCAGAGGTAATGTTACATCACTAGTGTCGTTGGTGTCATTGTTGGCGTCGACGGCGACGTCGGTTACGTAGACAAAAACGTATCGGTCTATATCTTATGAACTGTATCAGATGCAGTCTTGATATTTCACACATAGACAGGTCCCGCCAGGACCTTTCACATGATACCATAAAATTTGACCTTGTGACCTTGACCTTGAAAAATTGACATTTTCTTTTAAAAAGGCGCGTCTATGCGAGCTACGTTGTCCGCGAACAGCCCTTGTTACGTCAGATAAGGAATTATTTTTTTCAGACTTCAATTTCACAATAAATCAGCTTTCAAAATCAATTCAAACAAAATGACTGAAAAATATCACAAATTACACGAGCCGAAAAACTGTTTTGGTCCCCTTTTCGTATGACGCGGTAACATAAGCTGGGAAACTTAGAAGTAGATTTATGGATAAGGGCAGAATCGTGTGGGATAAGCATACGCTAAATTACAAATCTAAATCTTTAACAATAAAGAAGTTATGCGATTTTAAAAAGTGATGCGTTAGCTCTTTTGCTGAGTATATATGTAATTATTCGGTAATCTAATTAAATAAATACTTGGAACACATCTAGTATACCATTCCCCTTTTACTAGCAAGTATTTATTTCAGTTATTTCTTCCTATAAAATTCTTTGTCATTTGGGAATGGGTAAATGCGGAAATGCGTGCACGCTTAACCCTTCCTCAAGAAAGCATTATCAAGCATTTCGTAAAAAGAGAAGAAAATCCTGAAGGTCGTAATTTTCTTCTTTTATGTCAATTTTTATGTGTTATATTAAACCTTGCCTTTATCAAGTTATCAACATCCATTTGTCCAACTGTTTTCAAATTGGAACAATCTATAATTTTTTCGTTTGGAAAAGTGTTACATGTAGCGTTGTAAATGCAGATGTGCAAAATTAAACCTGGTTCTAGCGTGCCACTACGATCCAAACTCTAAAGTTTTTAATAATGTCTCTTTACTAAAAAGAAATATACAAGAAAAGGGATAACCATGGTTAGAATGGCGATCTCTTGTCAAACTAATAAACAAAAATCACGAACAAATACCAGTCACTTCAGATTAAAAGTATGCGCAATTGAAAAAAGGGAACCCAGTCTCTAATAGATAGATCTTTTTCGCATCAGAAATTGAGATAATCTGTTTTAGCTCGGAAATTCAAGATACGTCATTTTTACATGTTTGTGTTTGATACCCCTTTTGGGACCCCTGAACCTTAAAGCGGAAAGGGATTATATCGTTTAACCCTTTTACAGTCCATTCTTTTTTTCTTTCTTCTTTATTACCCGAAGGCAACCTCAACTCTTAACCCATTACCACACAATAACGCTTTTTGACGACCCTCAAGAAAAATGTCTGGGGAAAACATCGTGGAAAATGAAGAAATTGGTTGTAACAAACAATGTCTTCATTTTCCACAATATTTTCAAACCCAAACAGGAAAGATTTATACAATTTTATCAACTTCGAAATATCCAAAAATTTGCCGTCTGATAATGGGTGAACCCTTTCCCAAACAAGACCTGGTTTTGACGTCCCTGATAGAAAAGGCTTGGGAAAACATTGAAACAAAAGAAGAAACTGCTGATAACCAGCAGTTTCTCCTTTTGTCTCAATATTTTCTGTGCCATGTTTTACACAAATCCTATCTTTACTAACATCCATTTTGTCATTTGTGGAAGTTTTTGGAGTGGATCACCCTGAAATTTTGCGTTCGGGAAAGGGTTAACAGACTTCGTATTGGAGTAAGAATGGTTCTTATGAGAATAACGGCAAATATGCTGGTGATCCGCATTTTATTTTTTTGCCGTCGTGTTTGCCAAAGATTTACAATTAAAACAATATCGAAGATGTCAATGGTAGTTCTGAAAGTTACTACATGTATTATTTTGAAGTACATGGAATTATTTGAAAATAAATATTTCCCGAACAAGAAAAAATCGTGTAAATCATACATATTTTTGAGCAAGGATCTGGAAAAAATGTCCCTTATAACATTTTATACTACCAAGTTTCCAAATCAACCTGTGGCTAGGTGCAGTCTGACTGGGATCTATGCTGCTGTCTCATGATTGCTACAGGTCACCAAGAAGCTATTAGAGAACAACATGGTTCATGATCAGATTGAGTGTAAAAGCAGACTGATCTTGTACAATGTTGGGCTCAAAAGCCTTTGGGGATTTATTCTTTCAAATCCTGGCTCATTAACCCATTACCAAACGGCAAAATTTTGGACTGATCCAAATTCAAAGAAGTTGCAGACAACATTTTCATTGTGATAAAACTTGGAAATAGTAAGACTTTTTGGTAGAAAACATTGTGGGAAATGAAGAAATTGCTTGTCACAAGCAATTTCTTCATTTTCCACAATGTTTTCCGAAGCCAGTTTCTTGTGGGGAGTCAAAAAGAGTCACTGTGTGGTAACGGGTTAATTTGTACTGTTATATTTTTGTTGGTTAAAAACACAATATATACTAGGACAAAAAAGATACGCAACCCCAATTTTTCATAATATTTTCGACAAAATATGTTTTTAATGGCTGTTGAGTACATTTTTAATATACCTGCATCCATACGCATAAATACAGTTCCATTTTCTTCAGATGTCGCACATTCATCACGTGATACATGGTAAATTATTAAAAACTGATTATCCCCTGCCGTGTTTTCTAGATGACTACTATCAAAACAAATTTTCATCAAACACAAGCTAGAACATAGACGAAGAAGATACCAAAGCGTTCACACACTTTTCACTACTGTACGCATAGCGAGGCTAGGCCAAAACCAGCGCCTGACTGCAGCACCGATGTTGTTGGTGGAAAAGGTTCAAAATGTTGTCGTAAGACATTGGTGGGGCAAAAAATCGACACATTATTTTACTGTTTACGTCGTTGGCTCTCAATTGGACCACAACCCATTGAGCACAAGGCAGACGTGCAAGAGATATGACGTCAAGGCAGGACCGAATAATCACGTTAACCTCACCTACGGGATAGGCTTAAGACTGCAACGGAGACCGCTTATAACTCGTTTGGACTTCACAGCAGTCAAATATCAGACCAAATTGAACGAAACAGATTGTTTTTTTCGACCTCCGTCCAATTTGTTTGTCGTACTGTGTTGACGCGCGTTTTAAACTTGGTGTTTTCTTACTAATGAAGTTGACTACCAACAAGATTTTGTGAACTTTACAAGATTAAATGTTATTGCTTTAAACGTATTATGTTTTGTTTAAATCTGATTTGATGTCTTTGCGTACGAAGGAATTGAAAATGAAGTTGCGTTTCTTTTTTGTTTCAGTATATGTTTAAAATAAATGAATGAATGCTTGATGAAATTAGGCAAATGTGGTTGGAAAGCATTGAGAGCAAGGAATTGACATATATTTTCTCTTTTTCTTTCGATAATCCCGATGCTATTTAATGTACTAATTGCAAACATGATGCATATCGGCTGCAGTTTAATCTGAATCTATCCAAAATTGTGTCGTTTAGGAAAAGATCGAACTTCAATTTTGTTTACCTTTTACTACACAAGACTTGGCCTTTACGTCCATAGTAGAAATATTTTTGGAAAAATGAGAGAAAAGAAGAAATTGCTGATGATCAGCAATTTCTCCTTTTTTATCAATATTTTCTCTATTGTATAACATAAACTTGTTCTATTTTAGATATCAATAACTTTGTGTTCGGCAACTACTTTCATATTGAACAAAACTTAGTATAAGATTTCACCGTTTGGGAAAGGGTTAATTTTGTCGTCAGAAAAAAAATGTTCATCTCGTTAGCACCTTTTCAGACCAATGACTGATCAATGCACGGAACTGCATTGTGGATTTCTATAGTTGGGGCTCAGCACAGGGTTTGTATGACGCGCGAAACGAACAAGAATTACCTTATGTTTTGGTGCTAAATTGAATTATCTACATTTTGGATGTAAGAAAGGACGATCGACTTTTGGAATTTAAATGATCCGTTTTTTTATGTTTTTTGTTCAACTGTGGAATAATGGACAATCGCATGCGAAACCCATTTTTTTAAATTATTTTCCGTAATAATATTTACTCAAATGAATTACGAGTAGGTACATTTGTGTATCTTTCTAGCCTTCTAAATATATGGGCTACCTAACCTTCAAAACTATGTTTTGTAGGCATCTTGCTATACCCCCGATTGTCCTTTGTATTTCCAGAAATTCTGTGCTATGGCTTCTTTTAGACTATCCAATTTCCAAGTTGTACCTGGATTCGACGTCCAATTTAACGGGGTGATTGTGAAAATATTGAGAGAAAATGAGAAAATAACGATATCATTTCGCCTGTTTTCCTAAAAGTTTCTTTTTCCTTTTCAAGTTAAACAGGCTGATAATTATCATTTTAACACTTTTCAAAACAACGCCTGTTTTCTGACATCATGCAAGAAAAGTTTGCCCAATATTGAGAGAGAAATGCGTATGCTGATTACCCTGTCACGACTACTTTTTGAGGTATTGCCCTTTGTTGCCTTTACCCTAAGATTTGTGTCCGGACCATCTTTTCTAAATCATAAATGCTTGCAACTTCAAACTTAGTACACTTGTAGATCTTATTAAGGAAAAGTGTCTAGATCTTATTAAGGAAAAGTGTCATGTACAAGAACCGTTACTCTACCATGCCCGTCTTTTGAGTTATTGCCCTTTGTTGCATCGCAATACGACAGGCACTTGTTAGCATTTACTTCTTTTGCCTCAATGTTTTCCCAAGCCATTTGTTCTAGGGACGTCAAAACCAGGTCTTGTTTGGGAAAGGATTAAACCATTTCCACACAAACAAACTACTCTTGTTATGGCGTATTGCGTGAACCGCCATCTTTTTTAACGTTTCACGCCCGAGTTATTACAGAAAATAAATGTACGAGCAGTCATTAAATTTGCATACAACCACGTCATTATGAGGCTACATCAATACAAGTAGTTTCTAACTCTTTACCCCCAGAAACGTTCGTGGAAATTTTCTCATTTGTTAAATATGGATACTGCAATATGATGACAAATTAAGCAACTTTCAGAGTTAATTAAACCATAGGCTTTCGAACTGTAAGACATGCTTACGGTCAAAGACAAATTGCAGACGAACGATTTTATCTAGTTAACTTTGACGTAGTTTCGGACAAAAAACGGTATTTCGTAGGTGCTGTTATAAAATCTTGTAACTACGGCAAGCCGTAGTTACGATATTTTATAACAACATAATTGACAGTTTAATATAAAAAAAACAACCTTTTTTTAGCACAAAATTCATTGCCATTGTGTTTGTACGTCGAGAAAATACATTTTAGTCTAGAAAAGCTTGGGGGTTAATTCTGAGAATCAGCATCGATTATCTTTTCCCCCGAAGATTTCAAATTATAATTCATTTTGTTCTTGAAAACCTGGTACTAATTAAGGTTTACGAACTGAGAATGAAATGCACAGCCAGAGGCGAAATTTGAAAAGTGCCAGTAATTCCTAATCTGTGTTACATTTCCATTCCAAATACAAATATAAGCATTTTGTATGGTTTAAAATTTTGAATTAATGCATACTTGTGGAAATATTTGACAAAAATGATCAAAATTACCTCCCTTGCATATGAAAATAGAGTAAAATAACATTTGTAAATTATTTTCTTCTTGAGGCATAATCTTGAAATCTGGCCTGGTGAATCAACTTCTATGAAGTGTATTTACAAGTGTGTGTAATTTGATGCATTTCGTATGGCTAGAAAGTGGTGTTTTCATTCTCAATTCGTAAACCTTAAGCGTTTTATAAAATGTTCATTTTTTGTCGGTTGAGTGAAGGATCGCCATAGCTATTTTAACATCATCAAAAAGGATGTTGGACAATTAATGAAATAGAAAACATATATGTGAGAAAAGGCGAAATAAACGACGAATTTATGAAAATTACCGAGAGGAATGGAGAACGATCAAAAGGATGGGGTAAGAGTTTGTTTTAGATTCCTAGATTGATATCAACCCATTACAAAACGGCAAAGTTTGTAACTGGTCCAAACTCAAAGATTGGCAGACAACATCTTTAGACGAAAGAAATATATTTTTTTTTGGTCTTTTTGGGTACAAACATTGTTGGAAATGAATAATTTGCTAGTCACAAGCAATTTCTTCATGTTCTACAATGTTTTTCAACGCATTTATTTTAAGGGCGTAAACATTTGGGCATGCGTTAAGGAATGGGATCAAAATTTTCTTAACATTTTTACCCTTCCGGCATAATTTCATTGCAAAAAAAAAATGATAGAATGGAATGTTTTAGACGAAAAAATGAAGAAAAAAATATGAAAAATACACAAAAGATCGGTATGACATAATTCATATGTCGGCAAAAAAAGTAAAGCAAAAAGAAGAATATTCTTGTTTTTAGCATTTTTTCTTCTTTTTTCTCACTGTTTCTGTAGTAACTGTAAGACCGCACCATATATTCTGATTATACTGTACTTAGACAGACTTATCTTTATCACATTACCGAACAACGACTCTTTTTGACTACCCACAAAATAATGGCCATGGAAAACATCCTGGAAAATGAAGAAATTGCTTGTGACAAGCAATTTCTTCATTTTCCACAATGTTTTCCATCCAAAAAGACCCAATAATTAAAATTCCATTCACTTGAAATTGTCGTCTGCAGGATCTTTCAATTTGGTCCGCCCTAAAACTTTGTAGTTTGGTTGGTAATGGGTTAAACTTGTTAGTCTCAAATATGAACCCCTTTTACAGATCCTGGCTCATATATTCATTTCAGTTGTTGTCGTTTTCAAACAATGAAATATGTATGCTGCATCCAATAATCAATTTTTGATCGATACTCGTCTAATTAAAACGTCTCTTTTTTCTTTTCACAATCAATACAGGGTTTCGACATCTCTTAGGCGCAAAGCATACGGAAACATCGAGGGAAAAGAAAACATCGATGTTGTCTGATAAGTCATTTGTATCTTACCTTGACAATGTTTTAAGGCTATCAAATAATGTCTTCAATTTTTATATTCTTCACCTTTAAAGTTTTTTAATGTGGATTTATAAAAAAAATAAGGTAAAGACGCTTATGAAAGTCGTATAGGCTACATTGTTGTGCTTCTTTTTCTCTTAAAAATTAACTGGGTGTTAGTTTTAAACGATGACTGAATCGTTTCAAGTCGTGTACTGAAAGGATTAAGATGCGTCTCATATTACGAAATTACATCTTAAGTAGCAGGTTTCAGTCATAACGCTGGTGAGGAGTCAAAACCTCGTAACTACAGCTTGAATAAGCTGGAGTTACGAGGTTTTGACTCCCCACCGACGATAAGTTACTGTGTAAAAATCTGAAATTACACAATAAGTGAGTTTTACTCCTCATTCATATTTTTGCGTCACAGGGAAGTCATTTTGAAAACATCTGGAAAGGAAATAAGACAAAATGGTTGGTACACTAATTCTAATTATCATTTTCTTTCTTTCCGTAATTTTGTATTTTTCATCAAGTTCTTTATATTACCATGTAGCTTGCATTTATCAATTTATTTCCGTCTTCCTTGCACTTCAACCATTTCATTTACAGCAAAATTTAGACAAAACTGGGTTTGATAAATGTTAGATTATTGAACTATACAGCATGGAAAGTATTGAGACGGAAATTGTTTATTCCTTCGTTTAAATAGATTTCTTTAAAATATTCATTTCAATCTGTGCCGTAAAAAGTAGGCCTTGTTTGGAAGGGTCAAAGATTTTTCGCATTTCCTCAAGTTTAACCCAAAATCTTTTTACAAGCTGTAGTTACGAGGTTTTCGAGTAAAAGCGACCATAACTATTTATCGCTGCTTTTCAACAAAAACCTCGTATCTACAGGTTGTTTAAAGTTGTAAATACGAAGTTTTTGTTACAAGGTTACATAATATATCTTTGTAGAATGTAGGAAAGCTGGTTCCTAAGATGCCTGTAAATTTTTCCTGGGTTATGGAAGACAAGTTGGCAGGTCTTGGTTTCCCTAACGAAGATTCGAACCTGGCATACTTGGTAGAGCATGGCATCACACGGCTTATAACACTCATGGAAAACCGGGTACCAGACACAAACAAATTTCCAGGTAAAACAATTATCATCTTTCGACTACAGCTGCTTGAATTACAGCTACAGCTGTAATGATGTCAGTAGGAACATAGTGACTGTGTTCAAATTTCTCAGTTTAACAATGCCATGATGGCAAATGTGGAAAATGATTACATCTATAAAAGTCGTGTTTTTAACGAATCAAAAGCTAGCAAATCTGATAGAGGGACACGGACGGGCTTTACTTTTGAAATAGTTTGATGAAATCAGCCACATTCTCTTTGAAAATCTGGTCCAATGTAGCCAAACGGACAGTATCGTTATGTCATTTGGTTGAAATGCATTCAATATATAAGAAATACATCAATACATCGCTGCTTTTCAACAAACTAGAAAGACCTGAAGGTCTTGAGTCGCTCCACAGGACTGAATTTCTTGTGATTTAATATAAAAAATCTGACAAATTCATCTAAATGCTTAAACTGATATATTTTTAAATTCTTGTGATTCTTAGAGCAGCAACAAAGTAAAATACAGCAATGTGTTCAAAGAAAATCTAGATTTCTCAAGACTTGTGGTTCTTAGAGCAAAAACAAAGTAAAAAGAAGCAATCATGTGGTCAAAGCGAAAAGAAGGTAAATGATTGACCAATATTTTGGGGATTTTTAGAGTGATGATAAAGTTGAAAACTGTCATTATGTCAAATTCAAGGGAACATAAATCAGTACATGAGTTTATTATTGTGGTAGACTAAGGGAAGTAACTTTTTATATGAGCAATTTTAAGTTAAGTAAGAGTTGTTTTTCTTTATGATAATTAGTTCAAGAAGTTGCGATTGTGCATGTAACATGGAGGTCATGAAAATAAAGAGACATTCTGATGTAAAACTATGATTTTGACTTGATAATTTATGTCTTGAACACCACAACAATCAAGTTGAATATTAAAATTGAGCAAGATCTTATGGTCTGTCCAAATTTTGTCAGTATTAGTCTATATACGTGGCCGCAAAAGTGAAAAAAGTGTCGAAAACTGAAATTTTGTCAATTTCAAGGGCACATAACTCAGATTGTAGCAATGCAATCATCCTGAAAATTACACTTAAGCAAGATCTTCTTGTCAACAAGATTCTGTCCAAATATCATCTTGATTGGTAAACAATCATGGTTGTAAGAGTGAAAACAAAGTCGAAAATGGCAATTTTGTCAAATTCAAGGGCACATAACTCATGGTGTAAAATTCCGACCAAGCTGAAAATTACACCAAGGCAGGATATCATGCTTATATATATTCTGTCCAGGTTTTGTCTTGATTGGTTAATATTTGTAGATTTTAGAGTAAAAATAAAGTCACAACCAGCTTTTTTTACATTCAAGGGCAGATAACTCGGGTTATTCTGGTTCAATCCAAATTCTTTGAAGGAATCTGAGAGAAGGTCACCCAAGAATCATTCCTGTGAAGTTTGGTTGAAATCCATCCAATAGTTTCTGAGGAGAAGATTTTTAAAGAAAAGGTTTACGGACGCACGGACGGACGCACGTACGGACACACGCACGACGGACACACCGCCACGACAATAGCCCGCTGGCCTGAAAGGCCAGTGGAGCTAAAAATCTCGTAACTGCAGCTTGTGTTAAGCTGCAGTTACGAGGTTTTTGTAGAAGTGACATATTTCTTTTTCAGAACTTCACAATTTGGCAGTAAAAGTAGTGGACTTCACACCACCAACTCTTGAACAGATAGAAAAGTCTATAGACTATATAGAAGAATCTTTTACACTGAATAAGGTAAATTTGGATGTCTTAATTGATTTTCCGTGCCTCTGATTTTACAGTCTTATTTTACCCACCGCTTATCATTCAATTTCCTCTTTTCCTCAATTATTCCACCATCAATCGCGTTAATCACTTAATAAAATGCGAAAATGTATTTTCATGTTTTTTATGTCTTCGTATGAATTGAGTGCGTGTATATGCATAGTTCGTTCCTCAATAGTTGTACGCTTTCATTTCATTCCAAACAACAAAAGTATAGGACGTATTAATTCAAAGGATTGTGTGTAATTAGTCATCTATAGTGTGAAATTTCAAGTCCAAGTGTACTCAAATATCGAGGAAAATGCTCATCAGAATTTTTCTTTCCCTCTGTATTTTTTCAAACTTTATTTTTTATGTGTCGTAAAATTTATGTAAAGTTGGGGAACGAAATCAGATAATACAATATCACATGATTATTCCTCAGGGAATATAATAATTACACTATAATAAAATACTCGATTCGATATTTCGGCAAAATTTGCCTTTTTCAAGAGATTGAAAATCTAATCACACTATATATACTGACTGGCTTTAAAAACGCATCACATATTTTTCAAAATATTTTCGTAGTTAAAGTCAATAGGATCAAATTTTTACTTCTGATATATATTTCAACCGATAAGACACGATATTCAATAAAATTTATTGCAGTCAGTTACCACGTTATTTCGCACGACGTCAACGTGCAAAATATGGATAACGTTTACGTGACTGCACCTTAGGTGACCAACTGTATTTTTGTTTTCATATTCCATATCCAAATGGTCAGGAGCTACTTTTATTTCTCAATCAATTTGATTATACAAAAAATAAAGCCAAGAGACCAAAGTTCATTAAGCACACACAAATTTTTTAATTGTTATAAAGGGGTGTTTGTCAACGAGAACGGGTGAGGCGTTTAAATGTAGATCAATCGACAATTTTTCACTTTCATTAACGTAGCCAATCTACAGGGATTGTTGCTGAGCATCAACGTCCTGATCAACTGTTTAAAACGAGCTTACGTCAAGATAATAACATACGTCAACGTCAATTACGTAATTGGTTAACAACAACGTTTTCAACTGAAAATGTAATACAAAAATGTTGCTACTGACAAACTCTTGCCATAACAGTGAATTAACGCATGAGATACTGTGGTTTTGACTACTGGTGACTATGACCGTGACTGATACTTACAGAAAGTCATCATCAGACCAGGGTGCGTTTGGCCTAGACATGATGAACAACGGAAGCCAAAACCTTTGAATACTCTCCAGCAATATATGATAGATAATTTAAGCACAAACGAATAAAGATTTTGTTTCAACTCAAGGGTCAACGAGGTCACGATTGTGGAACGTTTTTCATACTCAGAGCGGAATTACTTGTTTTTAAATAGAGAAAACTGTCAAATTCCGCACACCACCTCTCTTTAGATGGTCATATCTCAGTCATTTAGTCGAATTTTTGTCTGAAATTTTCAGAAAATGTTTGGAAGATGTCAAGCTAATATTTTATATATACTAATACATAGTCGATTATGTATTTTGCATATTATTGCAGGATGAACTTCAGTGATGCGTTTTTAAAGCCAGTCAGTATAGTTCTTTCGTGAACTATTTCAACCATTTTGTTTCGTCTAACATTTTTCAATCTCTTGAAAAAGGAAAATATTGCCGAAATATCGAATCGAGTACTTTATTATATAGCGAGTTTAGATATTTTCGAATCTATTCCAGGCTGTAGGGGTCCACTGCGCACACGGAAAAGGACGAACAGGGACCCTTATATCATGTTTTCTGGTCAAGCATTACAACTTGGATCCAGATGAGGCCATAGAGAACCTACGATCCATTAGACCGGGATCAGTTGAAACGACAGAACAGGAAGACATGGTTAGGAAATATGCAGAACATATAGGATCTTGATGTTAAGCTAGTACTCAAATCAATGCTTGCCATATCGTCGTTTTTCAACAAAAAACTCGTAACTGCAGCTTAAAATAAGCTGCAGTTACGAGTTTTTTGTTGAAAATCAACGATGTTATCATATAATTGCATGCCACACAAAATGAGATGTTAACGGACGCACCCACACTTGAACACAACGCCACGACAATAGCCAGCTAGCGGACCGTTGACCAATGGGACTAAAATCAATTGGTCCATGGACCAATCGCAGAAACAATCAAAATATTGACTCGTTCGTTTAGATACGTATATCCGCATCAAGGAAATCTGTTCTTCTCTCAATAGAGATAAATCTTGTGCTAAAAATGGACTGGTTCTAACGGATTTATCTGATGAATCGTCGATGCTGTTATATAAGAAGAACACAAAGATAAGAATTCCATTCTTTTTCATATCAATAACAGCATTTCAAATATTTACAATACTATTTTTACAACACAAAAGAAGTCTAATATGGATAAATATCTTGCAATATCAACCTTAGAAGTTTTATACAACATGATTCTTATATTGATAGGACAAAATTAATTTTCAAACTTCTAGTGTGTATTGAAAGAGCTTCCCTGGGGTCTGGGTAAAGACATTCCAGATTTGTTGTTTCAAATCTAAACCCAATGTTGTGGGTACTCATTTGAATCGTCCCAATGAGACGAATCCCATGAGTACCCACAACATAGGGTTTGTTTAACAACAAATGAAATATTGCATTTTATAAAGCCTTTATTCCCTCTTATCTCTAGATCTGGTCATTCTGAATAGAGGTTACAATCTGAATTCAGATATTATACAATTTTCTGCTTAGTCAAAAATCTATACCTTCAGGATTCCAAGTATGTAAAAAACAAAATCAAAGACTGGTCCAAATACAAAGGTGTTGCAGACAATACAACTTTACAAAACCCAAGAGTTGTAATTCATAAAGCCCACAAAAACATCGAGAAGAAAGAGGAAAGGGTTGACAATCTAATCTTAGTTTAAACAACCTTGTTTACATCGATTGGGACCAAAGCTAGAAACATACTTTATTTCTGCTTCATAGGAAATACACCAGTACTCACGCAAAATATGAGGGCCAACAAGAAGTCAAGATCAACCTCCGCCGCCAGGAATCGAACTTGAAACCTCTTCATAATGAAGCCGACGCTCTATGTCTCTACCACAGACACCACACCCTCTTTATTCTATGCATTTTTGACAATAGATGATCATAAGGAGACTATTCATTCTGATAATGTCCATCATTATTATTACATGTATAAGACTTCTCTTTCTTATTTTATATGCATTTTTCAATTTTATGAATTCTTTCTCACATTATTCGATTTAAGAAATCGTTTTTCATGTTTATTTTCTTAACTTCCATACCAATGGTCCAATTCTTTTCCAAATTAAGTTGTAGAAAAAGAAGTTTGCAAGACACAAACAGTCAGCTTGAAAAACACTCATTTTGCTTGGCTGGATAAAAATTTAATTACAGGGGTTGAGAGAAAAAAATCTTCACAAATTCTAAATATCTCAATATTTTGCTTTCTTGCTATCATCACCTCCCCCACCACTTTCACCCATAGCTTTTCGTTTATTCAAAATGTTTTGGATTTTTTGCCACTGTCGATCCAGCACAGCTTTCTCATCCTTGGGACCAGCCCTTCTTGTCTTTCTACCATCTGACATCTTAACTCCGTACTGAAAGGCAGCTCTGTAAAAGAGTTTGGAAGTAAGAATTTGAATAAGAAGTTTCAACTGAATACATAAAACTCAATTCTTCCTTTCCAAAGCAACCCATGGATTTCAAACCCCTTACAGAAAAAAACTTTGGGTTGATATTGAATGAAAAGAAATAAATAGTGATGATCAGCATTTGAAATGCTGATCATCACTATTTAGTTCTTTTTAATCAATATTTCCCAATGAGTTCCTTCATTTATTCTAATACATGTATTTTGTAGTTTATTCTGTCTATTTTTTTTTTCTCAATCTATTTAATTCATTTTGTGGTTTGAATTTGGACCAAAATGTTGTTGTTATGAAGAGGATTAATCCCCTCTTGTCTTTATCCGATCTGAACTCTGTGCTGGAAGCGGCCCTTTAATGATATTTGTAATGAAAAGGTAAGCTTAACCCATTATCAAACAACAAACTTTAAGACTGGTCCAAATTCAAAGAAATGACAACAATCTCAAGTAAATGAAGTTTAATGAAGTTTAACTTTTTTGGTGTTATGGGGTAGAAAAACATTGTGGAAAATGGAAGAAATTGTTTGTCACAAGCAATTTCTTCATTTCTCACATTGCCCACCAAAGCCTTTATCTTTTGGGGAGTCAAAATGAGTCAATGTGTGGGAATGGGTTAACATGACAGATAAACTAGAAAGACCTGAAGGTCTTGAGTCGCTCCACAGGCCTGAGCTTCATTTAATATTTAATCTAAATCTTTATTAGAATGTTCAATACCTGTGGTTCTTAGAGCAAGAAGAATGTAAAACTAAATGTTTAATACTTGGGAAAGGGTTGAAGGAAATTCCAGCTTAGGTCCATATTAGCAATGAATATTTTCCTTCTTCCAAACAGATCTAAATTTATTTATCAATTGATTCAGACGGTACAATCCCTTCAGCCAATCAAAAATGTCGTCAGTCATAAAGTGCTGACCTGCACTCATTCGGTGGAGGTGAAAGCTTCGGTCTTTTTCCTTAAAGCATTACCAACTTTCAGCATTAATATCTCGACGACTGAGCCTGATTATTAACAATGCGTTGGTAGTTAGAAAGTTTAAATCACATTCTTTAAAGAAAGAGTTTTGTTGATGAATTTTAACGATGGATTTTTGAAATATGCTGCCTCAAAAATGGTATCCCGTAACGATAAAGACCGAGGAAGTACCCTCGATGAACAAGAGTGCCATGGTCACAATATACGCCGCCACTTATAAAACTTGAGACAAAAAAATGACATTGACAAGGATTTATAAATATTCACACAAAAACCTGTAAAAAGTTGTGTTCACAAAAAGGTTTTTATAAATATCCAGTCAAAAACCTGGAAGGAATTGCGTTCATGAGGCTGAAATATCATTAAGCCCCAGAGACTAAGGTTGAAGGGGGCATAACTCAGGCAAAAATCAATGTACCATAAAATCCTTACTTCATGCACATCTACCAATTTAGGTAATAACATCTACCAAGTTTCATTAGGATCCAGTCAGAATCTTAGAAGAAGTTGTGTTGACAAGGCTGCAATTTCAATCAGCCCCAGAGACTAAGTTTTAAGGGGGCATAACTCTGGCAAAAATCAATGAACCATAAAATCCTTCCTTCATGCACATCTACCAATTGAGGTGATAATGTTGACCAAGTTTCATTAAGATCTAGCCAGAAACATAAGAGGAGTTGCGTTGACAAGGCTGCAATTTCAATAAGCCCCAGAGACTAAGTTTTAAAGGGGCATAACTCTGGCAAAAATCAATGAACCATAAAATCCTTCCTTCATGCGCATCTACCAATTGAGGTGATAACATTGACCAAGTTTCATTAAGATCCAGCTAGAAACTTAGGAGGAGTTGCGTTGACAAGGCTGCAATTTCAATAAGCCCCAGAGACTAAGTTTTAAAGGGGCATAACTCTGGCAAAAATCAATGAACCATAAAATCCTTCCTTCATGCACATCTACCCATTGAGGTGATAACATTGACCAAGTTTCAAGAAGATCCAGCCAGAAACTTAGGAGGTGTTGCGTTGACAAGACAAGAGCTGTCCGAAGACAGCGCGCTCGACTTTCTAAGTTGCTTAGTATAAAGGGGGCATAACTCCAAATAGAGTGGTCCTAGGGTCATGGGCCCTGATAGTAAGGTAGAGGGTGTGATGGTGAATAAGTATTCCAAGTTTGGGTTGAATCCCTTTGATAGTATGGAAGTTATTGATATTTGAAAAAACTTTAACCTTGGTTGCAACGCCAACGCCGACCCCAACGCCAACGCCGACGCCCGGGTGACAGTATAAGCTCTCATTTTCTTCGAAAAGTCGAGCTAAAAAGTGGACTAACGTACGGACGGATGGATGGATGGACGGACGGACGGACAGACGGACGGAGAAGATGACGCCAATATACGTCCGCCTCCGGCGGCGTATAATAAAAAATGAAAGTGAGGCTATGACGTCATGCCGACTGATTCTATTACAGTTACTCCTTAATATCCTATGCTTCTAACCAGATAATTGCCATTTCGGAAAGGGTTGAATGAAATGGGAGATAATTCCAGTTTAGGATGATACTGGTAATGAAAATCTTCCTTGTGCCAAATAGATCTAAATTTACTTATGAATTGTAGATCTTCCTAAATATACCATATTTCTAATAAATGTTTTGCCATTGGGAAAGGGTGAAATTCCATTCACTGTTAAGGTCTTTGAATTTACCCAGCCTAAAAATTTGCCATCTGCTAATGGGTTAACACTTCACTATGACCCTTTGGTGACCCTCTCTGCACTTCCAAATACACCCCTCATACCTCTAAGATAAATATACTGCAAGCAGTAACCCTTCCACCTATTTCACACTTTATTCATTACCTGGCTGAGTTTATGCCATATAAATGAGCTCTTAACTCAGGCAGTGAAATTCTGATCAAACTGAAATATACACTCATGTAAGATCTACCAGTCACCAACATTCTGTCCAAATTTTCTATTGATTGGTCAATATTTGTTGTTGCTATAGTGATAAAAAGCCAAAACTGACATTTTGATATTAAAGGGCAGATAACTCCAGACTTTCTTGTTCAATCTGAATTATATCGAGGAATCTGAGAGAGGGTCACCCAATGATCATTCCTGTGAAGTTTGGTTGAAATCCATCCAGTAGTTTTTGAGAAGAAGATTTTTAAAGAAAAAGTTTACGGATGCGCGCACGCACGCACACACGACGGACACAACGCCATGACAATAGCCCGCTGGCCTGAAAGGCCAGTGGAGCTAAAAATCATTGCCTTATGATCTTTTCCATAGTAGGGGGTATTAATCAACTTTTGAACTTGATTCATATTACATGACAATTGTAGTTGTTTTACTGTTTTTCGGCAACACAAGTTTCATTCTATTTTAGTGTCATGGTTGGTAACCATTGATATACTGCTGCAGAAAATATATCAAGAGGACCATGATGGTCCTATATCGCTCACCTGAACCAAAATGATATGAGCCACAATTTTGTTCAATTCAATTTATATTTATGACTTTAAAACTGAAAACGAACTTTAACCCTTTCCCAAACGACAAATTTTTAGGGTGATCCACTTCAAAAATTGCCACAAATGACAAAATGGATGTTACCAAAGATAGGTTTTGTGTAAAATATGGCATAGAAAATATTGAGACAAAAGGAGAAACTGCTGGTTATCAGCAGTTTCTTCTTTTGTCTCAATATTTTCCAAAGCCTATTTCCATAGGGACGTCAAAACCAGGTCTTGTTTGGGAAAGGGTTAATACTTATGGTCAATAAGGTTGTGAAAATCGAACTCATCCGAGATCTTATGGTGCTCAACATTCTGTCCAAGTTTTGTCTTGATTGATTTATAATTGTAGATTCTAGAGTGTAAACAAGGTCGAAAACAGCCTAAAATGGCAATTTATCCAATTTAAGGGCACATAACTCTTTTTGTCTTTTTGATCAGATAAGACTGAAATTGAACTCATCCGAGATCTTATAGCCTCAAACATTATGTCCAAGTTTTGTCTAGATTGATCTATATTTGTAGATGCTAGAGTGTTAACAAAGTAAAAAGTAGCTATTTTTAGTGTTCAAGGGCACATAACTCCTGACTTACGGGTCCGATCTGACCCAAAATGGATCTAATCCAAGAACTTATGGTCATACATGTTTTGACCAAGTTTGGTTACGATTGGTCAATATTTGTGGATGCTAGAGTGTTAACAACAAATTGTGGACTGACAGACAGACGGACAGACAGACGGACGATGGACAAAAAGCGACCACAATAACTCACCTTGAGCACTTTGTGCTCAGGTGAGCACAATAGCTCACCTTGAGCAATTTGTGCTCAGGTGAGCTAAAAACACTTTGGCAGGCAGGCGACATGCTTGCTTTGAAAAATGAGCCTGACAAGGTTGAATCAACTTACATAAAAAGGCACATAATCACTGTATTACTCTTGAGTGTTTATTCCCAAGACGGACCGTATCCTCTTTGTTGCCCAGGGGCCTGTTTCATCAAAACATTTAAGTCGTATTTTTGACTTACTAATGTCTTAAAAAGCGCTTAAAACAACAATCGCATAATCCAGGTTTTGATAAAATGGCGATACGCGTTTCTTGTCCTAAACTTGTCTTAAGTCGTCGGTAAGTCAAAAATACATCTTAAATATTTTGATGAAACAGGCCCCTGGTCATTGATGTAGTCATAACAACAATGAACCAGAACATATTCATGACAGAAAAATATAGCCGATTTTGCAGACAGGATCAGCCTAAAACTACCTGATTGTCTTATTTTTGTTTATCTTTTTTTTATCCTTTATCAAAACTTGCTTTGGCAATGCCTCTTTATTAGACATATAGCCAGTATATTCCTCATGAGTATTAAATCCCTCATTAAACTGATGCTAGAATATTAGGACAGTTTTGTTAGGCAGCATAGAACAAGGTCAGACTGTACATAATTATGTGCATTCTGATCTTATTCTACACTGCCTGCATGTTTTTAATACAACTTACTTTGGTAAAGCCTCTTTGTTCGACATATAATCACTGTATTCTTCCTGGGTATCAAAATCCCAGCGACCAATTGGACCTTTCTTGTTGCCCTGGTCCATCTTAGTATAATCAACTTCCTCATCCGAGTCATCAATAGCGTCCGCTGCTTCTTCCATACTGCAAACGAAAAATATGTGAGAGTTGTTTAAACCTATCCCAAGCATGCCCTGGCATTGACATCTTTAACCCATTACCATGCAGTGACTCCTTTTGACTCTTCACAATACAAAGACTTTGAAAACATCATGGAAATTGAAGAAATAGCTTATGACTAGCAATTTTTCATTTCCCACAATGTTTTCTTCCAAGAAAGACCAAAACATGTAAAATTCTATACACTTTAAATTGAATCGTCTGCAACATCTTTGACTTTTGACTGGTCTTAAATTTGCCGTTTGGTAATGGGTTAATATAGAAGTCTTGAAAAGATGAGGTTGGTGCATCTAATCAAGTGTTCCTGGCCATTAAATAAGTACAAACACAATCAAAGTCACAGGTTTCCCATACAGCTGTGAAGAATTTTACATGCTGTGTTCATTGGTGAGAGACACTGGATCATTTCCTGAAGTTTGATTGAAATGCATCCAGTAGTTTTTGAGAAGATTTTCAAAGAAACATTGACACACGGACACATGCCAGGCACAGGCAATGCATAACAATAGCCTGCTGGTTTTATTTTCATATGTTGCCAACAATATAAACTACATGTATGACAGGGTTCTCCGCAGAATAACTTGAAGCTGTAGTGTTTAATTATTTAAGTATCATAAACCTTGAAATCCATAGTGTTTATGCAAATAATTGTGTATAAAACATAATGGGAAAAGAAGAAATTGCTCAAGATAATGTTTTATACGCAATTATTACATTTACAATGATGCAAAAACATCATTTAACAGTTTTTGGCATGAAATACCTCAAAATTCCTCTTTTTGTGACAACTTTGAAGAAATTAAGCTATGTGGCAATTTCAAAGCTGTAGGGGCATTACACTGTTTTACATGAAGCTGCAGTGGGGCCGATACAGCTTATTAAGAACACTGTATGTGTTTTGGTTGATTACTTGAATGAGGTTTAACCAGGTACCTACCCGGGATAACATTCAGCATAACTGTCAATTTCTGTCTTCTGTTTCAACTTCTTGATTCGCTCTTCCTCTTTCTTTTGTGCTTTCCTGAAATAGACAAATTATTCAAACATGAATTATCATCTGGGAGCATACAAATGTAAGGTTAAGGCATTTCAAACAAGAAAATATCGACATTGGATTGCATCAAGGATTAAACCGATATATCCATTCTTTTTGTGGTATAAGATGAATGACCCTTTTAAAAGTCTTAAATCCAATATAAGACAGAATTTTAGATAATTTTAGATAAGTCCAAATTCCTTTTTTACCTTTCTTTTCTGTCCTATGTTTCTGAAAAATCTCCATATGTCATTCACAGATTTAACTAGATCATTTACACTAACTGCTCTGTATTTTATAGCTAAGTAAGCATTAAGGGAAAAGATAATTTGAAGGAAATCTCACATTTCTTTCTCATCTTCCATTTCAGCATATCCTCCATATCTGTCATTCACAGACTTAACTAGATCCTTTACACTGCCTGCTCTGTATTTTATAGATCAGTGAACATTGAAAGAAAAGATAGATTGAAAGAATTATTACCTTTCTTTCTCATCTTCCATTTCAGCATAGCCTCTATATCTGTCATTTACAGACTTAACTAGATCCTTTACACTACCAGCTCTGTTTTGATCTTCATCCTGGTATGAAATTTAACAAAGCAATGGAATAAGTTCTATACATAAATCTATACAATGTCCCTGAATGAAAACTTGGGAGTATCACTGTGAGATTCAAAACCATAGCGTTTACAGGAATCCCATATTGTTATGTCAAAATACTGTAAACCAGGATAAGTTCGCTTCAAGAAATGTTCGCATTTTCATGCACTCAGGCTTGTTCGCGGCGTTTTACGTTCGCGGATCAAAGCTGTCCACGAATCGCGCGAAACAAAACACGCTATGGGGAAATTGAAAAATTGATATGTTGAATAATATGGGGAATCGGATAATTACATATTGAATTATGACTGTATTTACGATATTTTAGTCGCCATTGACAGTTTGGTCGAAGTAAGTTTCAATCGACCCATTGTTTTATTTCACACTTTATAGTATACTGGATTACAGTTTGTAACACAATGCATAGAATTTTGAACGTTGCATTAACTTCACACCTATTTACCTATCTATCGAGAACCGATAATGACAGTTTTATTCAATATCATCAAAGGACGATTCAAACATCGTAGCTGTGGCTAATTTTAAAGTACAGTTGCGAGGTTTTAAACGTCAATCGACGTTTGCTATCATACTCGGCATTCGAATGCCAAACGACAAGCAGGTATATCTAGTTGAACAAGGTCGACAAGAGCCGTCAGAGATGGACAATGCTCCCCGATTAAGGCATTGTCACAATAAATGTATGCCATGCAGAGCTAAGATTAAGCTAACAAACGTTAAGCCCCCCTTTTTCCATGACATACTTTTTATACCCAAATTTAAAGTAGTTAATTGTCAAGGGCATCTGATTTGCTACTCAAATATGAAATTTCATCAAATTCTGACCATTAGATTATGAGAAATTAGAGAAAAAGTGAATTTGACCTTAAGTCCCCTTTTCCCATGACAAGGCCTCAAATCCAAAAACTGGGAAAAGTACATCGGCATTATGTCATAGGGAGTTCACATGGTAAGTTTCATTTGATTTGGCCCAAGGGTTATAGAGAAATCGCTTCGGACGGACGGACGGACGTACCAACGGTTGACCATATGTTGGGTACTTTGCCTAAAAACTTGTTGGATACCCCATCTTGGGTATAAAAAACAGTTCTCACGAGAGGACACTTACTGGTTATGTGTCCAAAGACACAACTGGGTATTTTAGAAATGTTGGCATCACCAACACACATTGGTAGCAATGGTACTCTGGTCATCTTTTAATGCGAAAATTCATGAATAAACAAGAGGGCCCAGGGTAGCTGACCTGAGAAATGTCGGCGAAATTCTGATCAAATAGGGACACACATGTCCCATCTAGAGTCAACAAGGATTTTCTTAGATTTGTCCTGGTGACATTGATTTTTACCCCTATGTGACCCAAATCTGAACTTCACCCGTTTATTGTCAAAATAAACATTGTGACAGTTTCATCAAACTTGGGTCAAATATGTGACCTTTATGGTTCAAACAAGGATTTCCTAAGATCTGACCTGGTGACCTTCTTTCTGACCACACATGACCCATATTCAAACTTGAAAATTCTGTGAGGGGTGTTATGGCTTCTCTGTTGCAATGCATAATCTAAATCATGAAAATAAGTAACCAAAGGAAGCCGTCAATAAGGCTCATAAAATGATACACTCTTACATGTACTTTGAAACAATTTCTAAGAGAACAAAATCAATGCCCAAAAACTGGTGCATTGTCTCATTTTGACACGGTCACTAACAAACAAAATCGTCATTTGTACAATGATGCACTCATTCATATTTTGAAAGTAACTAACGAACACAATTTTCACTTGTACAATGATGCACTCATTCAATATTTGAAAAACTGTTTATAAAGAACGAAACTGTCACTTGCACAATGATTCAAATTCCTTTCTTGGTTTAAAATCCAGTCACAGGAATGTTACCACAAAACAAACAAGAATTACAATTACAAGAAATCAAACGATGTGAAAACATATATATATTACCCACGGCATTTTAATCCATGACAATAAGAATATCTTCACCACCTTTTCCATTCAACTACACAATATGGTGCACAAGATTATGAACATTGTGGAATAGTAAGAAGTAGCGAGTGATCTACATTTTCTTCTTTACTTCAAAAATTGTGAAGGCAAAAGAACAAAATGCTAGGACATAGCCTTCTCACCTTTCCTCTCTACAAATTCTGAACAAGACTTGGTTTTGATGTCCCTACCATATGGGCTTTAGAAAACATTAGGGCAAAGGAAGAAAATGTTGACAATCAACAATCAATTTTCTACTTCTGCCCCTATTTTTCTGAACAGTATTATACTAAAATCTTCGATAAAAATAAGAAAAATTTAATACAATATTTGTGCATGACACAAATTGCATCTATATAGGTATCTATGACCTTTCTATAGAGAAATTATTCAAGACCTTCATACTTTAAAGTGACATTTCAGAATTTTTTGTCATAAATATTACTTTTATTTTTATCAGAAAGAGCATATTTCCTTATGAAAATTCTGAAAATTTCAAGCCAAAATATTGCACCGTTTACGAGAAATTTATATTTTTGTGTTAAAATTGAACAAATTGTTGTGGACAACAGTTCGGATTTATATGCAATTTATCGATTATGTGTCAACTTTAAATGCGTGTATCTCGCATACTGGCAACAACTTAAAAAAACTAATAGTATTTATACTCATTAGAATACCCAATCTTGGCATCAAGACATACTTTAAAAAATTGAAATCGGAATGAAATGTCCCTTTAACTCTTTTTCAAAACATATCTTTTTTTGCCTGGGTAAACATTGAGGCATAAGAAGAAAATGCTGATAGTCTGCATTTTCTCCTCCTGCTTCAATAGTCTGCATTTTCTCCTCCTGCTTCAATATTTTCTAGGCTATATCTACACAATTCTATCATTATCAAAATGAATTAAGTTGTCTGCAACAGCTTCAAATTGAACTGCACCGAAATTTTGCCATTATGGGGAGTTAATTCTTTCCAAAACATTGCCTGATTTTAACGTTCTTTACGGATATAGTTAGGGAAAACATGGAATAAGAGGAAAGAACTAAAAGTCCCCTTCTCTCAATATTTTCTATGCTATAATATGCTTTCTACTTCGAAATCAGAAATGTTCTCGTCTGCAACTCTTTCCCAGTTGAGCTGGTTCAAGGTTTTGCCATTGAACTTTTTCCCAAACCAGACCCACTTTTGACGTCCAACAGAAAAAGGCTTGGTAAAACATTGATGCAAAAGGAGAAAATGCTGATAGCCACCATTTTCTCCTTTTGCCTCGATATTTTCTGTGATATACTGTGTACTAATCATATCATTTTTAACAACACTTTTGTCGTCTGCAGCAGCTTTCAAATAGGACAATCCTAAAATTTTCCCGTTTGGGAAAACAAATATATCGCCGCCCCTAAACCAAAACTATGTAACCTCAGCTGTCACATTGTAAGATGACAATGCCCCAGACACCGCTTTGATCGTTTAAAGTTTCATACAATTTTATTTCATTATTAATTCATTGCTGTTCATGTCGGATACCCAGCAAATATTTGGACGATATAACCAGTAAATCACTGGACAAACTACCCAACAGTTAATCTCCCATTGGACTCATTTTTTTTAAATTGATGTTCATGTCAGATACCCAGCAAACATTTGGACAATATAACCAGTAAATCACTGGACAACTACCCAACAGTTAATCTCCCTTTGGACTCTATTTTCTTTTAAATTGATGTTCATGTCAGATACCCAGCAAACATATGGACAATATAACCAGTAAATCACTGGACAAACTACCCAACAGTAAATCTCCCTTTGGACTCTATTTTCTTTTAAATTGATGTTCATGTCAGATACCCAGCAAACATTTGGACAATATAACCAGTCATTCACTGGACAGACTACCCAGGAGTTTATCTCCCTTTGGACTAAATTGTGTTTCAAATTCATGTTCATGTAAGATACCCAGCAAACATTTGGACAATATAACCAGTAAATCACTGGACAAACTACCCAACAGTTAATCTCCCTTTGGACTCTATTTTCTTTTAAATTGATGTTCATGTCAGATACCCAGCAAACATATGGACAATATAACCAGTAAATCACTGGACAACTACCCAACAGTTAATCTCCCTTTGGACTCTATTTTCTTTTAAATTGATGTTCATGTCAGATACCCAGCAAACATATCGTCGGTGTAAATGCAAAACCTCGTATGTCGTTTGTCGCGATTTTCAAAGTACAAACTTGTGCGCCCAGTTTAGACAATTCTCGTAGGTTCTGAGATATTTTAACTGATCTTTATTAATAACACATTATTTGTGAACAATATGTCCAATTTTCAAGTAAAACATTTCAGTTTGGGAAAAGTTATTACACATTATTACACCCCCTTTAACATTTTCCAAAAACGAGATACGAGGTTTTGCATTTACAACGACGATATGGACAATATAACCAGTAAATCGCTGGACAAACTTAACAGGGTTGCCACTGGTCAGAGGAAATAAAATTCCCTGACAATTCCCTGACATTTCCCTGACAAAATTGGAAAATTCCCTGACATGTTTTGTCGCGGCAATATCGTGGTAACTTGCGATGTTTCAGGACAATTTTTAACGGCAATGTTCAAAGCATTAATTTTATGGTACTGCATCTTATTCTTTCAAAATTCCCTGACAATTCCCTGACATTTACCAGTATTTTCAAAATTCCCTGACAGATCACAAAATTCCCTGACAATTCCCTGACCTTGAAAAAAAATTAAATTTCCCTGACTTTTCCCTGACGCGTGGCAACACTGAACTACCCAACAGTTAATCTCCCCTTGGACTCTATTTTCTTTTAAATTGATGTTCATGTCAGATACCCAGCAAACATATGGACAATATAACCAGTAAATCACTGGACAAACTACCCAACAGTTAATCTCCCATTGGACTCATATTTCTTTTAAATTGATGTTCATGTCAGATACCCAGCAAACATTTGGACAATATAACCAGTCATTCACTGGACAGACTACCCAGGAGTTTATCTCCCTTTGGACTCAATTGTGTTTCAAATTCATGTTCATGTAAGATACCCAGCAAACATTTGGACAATATAACCAGTAAATCACTGGACAAACTACCCAACAGTTAATCTCCCTTTGGACTCTATTTTCTTTTAAATTGATGTTCATGTCAGATACCCAGCAAACATATGGACAATATAACCAGTAAATCACTGGACAACTACCCAACAGTTAATCTCCCTTTGGACTCTATTTTCTTTTAAATTGATGTTCATGTCAGATACCCAGCAAACATTTGGACAATATAACCAGTAAATCGCTGGACAAACTACCCAACAGTTAATCTCCCTTTGGACTCTATTTTCTTTTAAATTGATGTTCATGTCAGATACCCAGCAAACATTTGGACAATATAACCAGTAAATCACTGGACAAACTACCCAACAGTTAATCTCCCTTTGGACTCTATTTTCTTTTAAATTGATGTTCATGTCAGATACCCAGCAAACATATGGACAATATAACCAGTAAATCACTGGACAAACTACCCAACAGTTAATCTCCCATTGGACTCATATTTCTTTTAAATTGATGTTCATGTCAGATACCCAGCAAACATTTGGACAATTATAACCAGTCATTCACTGGACAGACTACCCAGGAGTTTATCTCCCTTTGGACTCAATTGTGTTTCAAATTCATGTTCATGTAAGATACCCAGCAAACATTTGGACAATATAACCAGTAAATCACTGGACAAACTACCCAACAGTTAATCTCCCTTTGGACTCTATTTTCTTTTAAATTGATGTACATGTCAGATACCCAGCAAACATTTGGACAATATAACCAGTAAATCGCTGGACAAACTACCCAGGAGTTTATCTCCCTTTGGACTCAATTGTGTTTCAAATTCATGTTCATGTAAGATACCCAGCAAACATTTGGACAATATAACCAGTAAATCACTGGACAAACTACCCAACAGTTAATCTCCCTTTGGACTCTATTTTCTTTTAAATTGATGTTCATGTCAGATACCCAGCAAACATTTGGACAATATAACCAGTAAATCACTGGACAACTACCCAACAGTTAATCTCCCTTTGGACTCTATTTTCTTTTAAATTGATGTTCATGTCAGATACCCAGCAAACATTTGGACAATATAACCAGTAAATCGCTGGACAAACTACCCAACAGTTAATCTCCCTTCGGACTCAATTTTGTTCAAAATTGATGTTCATGTCAGATACCCAGATGATATTCAGAAAATATAACCAGTAAATCATTGGACAAACTAAAACTACCCAACAGTTAAAAATTTTACTCAGGTATTTGTAGGGTCAACATTTTTGTCTACTAAAATTAAAGCAGGACCAGTGGATTGCAATTTTTACAGGTCCTCCTCCAGACTAACAGGTCCTACATTCAGACTCAGTGAATTGTAGGAGAAACAAAGAATAAATTGTATATTCATTGTTACAACACTCCGATAGTTTCTATATAAGAGTCTGGTAAAGGGTTCTGAAATAGCTGAAATAGCTAGTCATAATTATCTCTGGCTGTCCTGTTGAGTTTATGCCTTTTCAAATTCAATATTTTGTTAAAAGTACAAGTAATTTTTGTTTATATATATGTAATTGTTACAAAGAAAACAAGAGTTGTCCACGGACAACGTAGCTCGCCTATACGGGAGCGTGTCACAAAAACAGCAAATTTTTTAAAAGTAGGTCAAACTCCAAGGTCAAGGTCACAAGGTCAAGGATAATGGTCCCAAATGAAAGGTCTTGTCGAGATGTATCTGTATGAAATATCAAGGCTGAATGTCTAATAGTGCCTGAGATATAGGCCAGGTTAAAGTTTTTCGAAAGTAGGTCAAACTCCAAGGTCAAGGTCACTAGGTCAAAGGTCATGGTCCCAAATGAAAGGTCTTGTCGAGATGTATCTCTGTATGAAATATCAAGGCTGTATCTCTAATAGTGCCTGAGATATAGGCCAGGTTAAAGTTTTTCAAAAGTAGGTCAAACTCCCAAGGTCAAGGTCACTAGGTCAAAAGTCATGGTCCCAAATGAAAGGTCTTGTCGAGATGTATCTATGTATGAAATATCAATGCTGTATCTCTAAAAGTGCCTGAGATATAGAACAGGTTAAAGTTTTTCAAGTGAAGACACGACGGGACGCCGACACTAGGGCTGTGACATTAGCTCCCCGGATATAAAGTGCTGGCTCGCTAAAAAGGTTGTTAGTAGGTGCCATGTCACGTCTGAATATGCAAAACAATTTGGTCAAAGAAATTTTGAAATTGCTATCAAAACTGTGTATAACTACACTAGTATAGAATCTAGTTGCTACCCCATTTTGATTGCATACATTTCCCAAACAAGGCTTAGTTTTGATGTCATTTGTAAGTAGTTATCAATCATTGATAACAAAGAGAAATAAAGAAAATTATGATCTACTTGAATTTCTTCCCTTCCCCTCGATTTCATGACAATGGGATGTGCATGTTCTGAGTTTGATTACATTATGTCCATTTTGGGAAAGGGTAAAAGATCAAGCCCTTCAACAGAGGATACATGATCAGGTGTTTGGTAATTGCCCATATCCAAGATTTTAGATCTAATGATTCCAGCTTTCAAATTGATCTAAATCTAGTAACGAAAAATTGAGGTTTGGCGAATGAGAATCATATATATAAAGAAATAATAAAGTATCATTGTATGTTGCCAACAAAAAGGTAATCTGTTCAACATATAAATTAATACGCTATCGGTGTAATAATGACAGTAAAATGCAAATTCAAAATACCTTGTTTTTAGACTTACCTCAACAGAATATATTCCTATTAAATTAAATTAAAGGTTACCGTATAGCACTTTATTTCTGCGGGGTCCAAATTCTGCGGTTTTTCCAGAAATCAGGCGGGTTAAATTTCTGCGGAACATATTTCTGCGGTCTCTCATTTTGCAAAATCAAAGATTTTATTTCTGCTCTATCAAATCAGTTTTAGTCAGTATCAGACATAGTTTGAAAGACGATTTCTAATTACTCCATTATGGTAAAGGGATAATCCCACTCATTTACCAGTATCTATAAAGGCGTTATGGGAAACAATGCCGTATACAGATAGGTGTGAAAAGAAAGACGTGTCAAACTGTTACCAATCAGTCAAACTTGTTAAATCATTATTTATTGATGAACTAAAATGTCTTATCTACTCCTAAGTTAAAGCCGTAGTTACACCATTTCTGAATAGGAAAGCACTCCATTGTTATGATATTGTTCTTTCCTTCGGGTGGTAACAGTTTAACTTGTCCATGAACTGACTAAAATTACAGAATGACAACAACCTCTACATTCAGGATTAATATTCTGCGGATTTTATTTCTGCGGTGCCGTCCATGACCGCAGAAATAGCAGAAATAAAGTCCCCGCAGAAATAAAGTGCTATACGGTAACTTTATATGAAGATTTGTGCACAATCACTGCTAGACTTTAGTATTTGAATGTGTGCAAGGAAAAAAAGGGTTTCTCTTTGATCTTGGGGAAATCTAAACTCACTCTGTGTGATGTAAGCAGTGATGTCACACTGTATGCATTTTTGTTTGGTTATTAAACAGCTGATTGAGCCCAGTTACAGAGTTATAAATAGAAGTTCCATTAACCTTTACCCAATAGAACAAAGTTTGCATTTGTAAATTTGGATTTCTTTTTCTATCCTCATGTTCACAATGGAAGAAAAAAGACGAAATTAAATGCATAAGATTCTCTATTCGTATGAATTCAGTAAATAAGATCTTGGCCATAATTCATGGTTTAATTCAATATTGTTAGAATTATCCTTGACTGAATGACTAAGAAAGGGTTAAGGAAATTGTAACAAAGTGAGTGGATGTTTTCAGTGGAAAAAAATAGTGGACTACAAACTTGTGCAATTTCTATAATTTTAAAGTAATAATCGGATTAGAATTCCTAAGGTAGGTGAATGATAGACTGATGAATTTCTAGTCAATTGATTTTTTAATCTAGATTCTTGTTCACAAAAAAAACACAACAGTTTACTGCTTTCTTTGTCCTGTCAATAATTTTCCATTCAAGATGTGCCTGAAGGATGCAGTACTCGGTAGTTTTGTGATGTACATAAGTGTTACGTATGTAACACAAATCTACGATTTGTTGTTTTCTGTTGTGTAATCACAGACAATCTTCAAATAGTTTTGTTTAAAATAGGAATTTTGGGTTGGTCGCCGACTTTTTCCTATGAGCCAAAAGAAAGTTATGATGCAGATTTTTAAACTGATTTTGATGCCTTTCAACAAAATCTAAGGGGCGCTGTCTCTGAAATTTACAGGCCCGGCGGACCGGTACCAAAGGATGTTTTGCCAGTCCTCCTTAAAAATTACAGGCCTCGGGCCGACGGACTGGCGTTAATGTCGAACCCTGACATGTAAAGTGAAATATACAGTCAGGATTCAAACAGTCACAGTTTATTGTGTGAATTATTTTGCCAATGTTGACCATTTCCCAAACAGCTGAACTTTTGACTGTTTTAATTTGAAAGCTGCTGCAGACGACATATTGCAATGACATGATTTGTGTACGAAATATCAATGAAAATATTGAGGCAAGAGGAGAAAAAAAAATTTCCAAAGGGGGGGGGGATGTCCCCACTCTCATACCCTCTTTAGTTTTGGATGTGCTAGATTGTTTTATGAATAAAATTGGAAAGACTTAAAATTTCAGTTGGGTCAATCAATATTAATGCATTCTGATTTCTCGAGAAAAAAAATATGATAAATCAAAACAATCTTTAGCACAAGCCTTCACGACTTAAATTGCTTACAACCATCCATACAGACAATGAGATAGCGCTCGGAAAATTGAAATTATTTTTTTATTCCACAAATGGCATTATAGTAACCAGAATTTTCATTTACAGGGGGAATATACGTCAAAAAACTTGATTAAAATATCGCATCCAAAAGATCGCGAAAACTAATGACAATTGCTCTAATGTCGGTAAAAACTACAAACAAACACACCTATTGTGCATAAATAGCAGTTAAAAGTTATCGTTGTTTAAACAATGTATAAAATAGTGTGAAATATGGTCGTATTCGACAAATTTTCTTGTCAAATATAATCAAACTAACTTACTCGACTCGACGGGAAAATGGAGTGGTTCCACGCGCGCAAGAGACGTCACGCAATAAAGCCGGGAACAAAAAATACGAACGGTAACTCATTTCCGGTGCTTGGCGGATATTCACCGATGGTATCCGAATGCATTTTTCGGCGCGAAATCTAAATTTAGAATTTTCCGATTAGTGGAAGAGTCCGAGATACGGACGAATTGTTGGACAAAAAAAAGTCTAATGTTTTATTGGGTATTTCGTTTGAAGTAACCAACAACAGTCTCATATACGTAATAAAATTACTCCTGTTATTGGGTATACCCAACAAGGGAAAAGTAACCAATAAGTGTCCTTTGAACATAAAAAATAGCCAATAATGGTCACTGGTAAACACGGACGGACGGACGGAATGACGGACGGACGGACAGACGAAGCGGCGACTATATGCTCTCCCTTCGGGGAGCATAATAAGTTGGTTTATCTTTCAATGTCGTGTTTTTTAATATGTCACAATATCTATGTATTTTTGGATAAAAACGAAAGTAATCTGAATAAAGGAAACTTTTCACTTACATCCTGTTATGAAAAAGCGATTTCCCTTGTTTACATAGTAACAAATACGTCTAGTGTAGAAAACACCTCCCCATATGTTTTCCCGAAACAAAAACTATCAAAGCGATTAAAGTTTGCGTTTTTATTGAAAGTAGCCTGTTCGCGGCGTTTTAAGTTCGCGGATCACACCCACCCGTGAAAGATGCTAACTTAAAAAGCGTGAATTAATTTCCTGGATTACAGTACCTATATGTGTTTACCTAACTAATGTTTATCTTCATCATAGCAAAGAAATGTTTTTATATTCATATTTTCATGTACAAATTGTAGGAAAGGGTAATGAATATTTCTAGTAAAAGCTTGCTAACTTAACCTTGCAATACAAAATTAATGATATAAAAGGACGAAAAATTAAAGATCATCTAGAGTAAATCTGGAACTGTACCTCTTCCATTGGTTTTTCAAAATAGGATTTCCTCTTGCTGGATTTGTCCTCATGTCTATAAGACCTGTCTCTATCTCTGTCACGACGATCTTTATCTCTGTCTCTTCTGTCTCTGTAGTATAATTGACTAATTGTGTAAAAGGGTCAAAGTAAAAGTTCAGAAATAGTGCAAAATGGATGTAAGTGCATGTGATATATATAGACCTTCAAATAGCACACTTAAGAATGGATGGAGAAACGTAAAACTAAAATATTTTAAGGTTGATTGAAGAAGTCAGAATCAATCTAGAGCTTAACAGAGCAGATAAATATAACATTTCATACTTGAGTCCACCATTCAGAGACAGGGCCTCAAAGACTTGAATGTCGAGAGATCGATTTAACACCCCTGGCCCCGGTTTCTCGAAAAAACTTAAGTATATTCTCATGAGAATATGCTCAACTTCAAAGGGATACTCTTCAACGTTGGAGGTTATTCGATTGAAGTTCACGTGGATTTCGTGCGATTTGAGCACGGTGCTCAGATTTGAGCATGAGATCGTACTTAAGTTTTTTCGAGAAACCGGGGCCTGGTTTTAAATTTTGTAATCAAATTCGCCTCTGCAACTGTTTGATGTTGATATTTTACATGACTTAAAGATACTACAAAATTAATACTAAATCATAACATGATAAAATGGATACCTATATTTCTATCATAATCTCAATCTAGGCGGTCTCTAACATCACGGTCTCGCTTATCCTTCTTGTCTTTTATCTGTACAGCAGGCACATAATCACATAATTTATTTTATAGTAGGTACAAGTCTTAGAGAATATATTGCAGAAGAACATGGATCCAGATCAGACTGTGCATAAGCACAGGCTGATCTAAATCCATGTTTGTCTCAAACACCTTCGTGGCGTTTTTTTCTATTTCCAAAACTAATATACATATGCAACTATTTGTTAATATTCACATCATGCAACAATTAAAAAGACAAACCTGTGGTCTCTATTTCTGTCATAATCTCTATCCCTGCGATCCCTATCATCTCTATCTCTCTTATCTTTCTTATCTTTCTTCTGAACAGCAGGAACATAATCGCCAACATTGTCAAATATACTGAAACACAGAAATAAAGGAAAACACATAAAATATGTAGCAAGTTATTCAAGACACAAAAAGAAACAAATAGATGTTAACCTACTACCTCATTTCTGTTATTTTGCAAACAAATCCTACCTAATCCAACATTAATTTTGTATTCTGCAGAAAATTTTGAATTGGAAGAGCCTAAATAATTGCTGTCTGGGAAAAAATGAACAGACCATGAAGACAGACCAGGATTTATATTCTTTGCATTTTCAGTATGACCTTTTTTGTATTTACAGTAAAATATAGGTTACAAACCCACCTATCATCTGCTCCTGGAAGTTTTGCCAACAACTTGTCTGCTTCTTTTAATTTTCCTGAAAGAAAACAACATTTCTATCATTTCATCTTGTGGTATATGTGTATATGTTAAAACGTCTGGGATTTCGGAAGGCAACACCGATATAATCGTCTTATTAACCCATTCCCAAGCATTGAAGCTGCTAGACAAGCAATTTCCTTTTTTCCAAAAATATAAAATTCAGTCACTTCAAATTGTCATCAGCTTCATCTTCAAATTTAGATAAGTCTAAAATTTTATTGAGTCAATATCTACAATACTGCATGTTAAAGACAAAATTCTTTGGACACATCTTAAAATGGCAATCAATAGATAGTAAAATTCTAATGAAATTCATCACATTATAAGATACCTTTCTCTTTGAGTTTCTTCAACTTTTTGCTCTCCCTTCTACCTTGTCTCAAGTATGACAGAATCTGTGTAAGTTTATTAATGACAATGTCATTTGTGGTCAGGGTGGTTGTTGCCTACAATTAAAGAACAATGGTTATAACAAGTACATGATACATGTATGGCAAGGCAACATTTTCCTGCACTTTGTATTTGTTTTGAGCACAAAGGAAAACTTGGATATATATCTAACTGACAGTCTATAGAGCTGCAATTTTTTCCTATGCACATGAAACTTATAGAAGCTTCGGTATGAAAATGTAATATTTCACCTATTCTATATAAATTTCAAATGAAATATTGCTATTTGTGTGTGTTTAATATTTTGACATGTAGTAAGGGTATTAGCATTTTCTTCCCTTTCTTACTTTTTTTCAGAATATCTTTTCATTTATCATTGGAATGCGTTTTTATGTCAAAACCCCTACCTCTAAACTTGGACAGTCAGCTTTACTCCTAATCGTCGTGTTTGGAATGTCAGAATCTGCAAACTCGTCCTCCAAATCCACAACATAGGCCATACGTCCTGGCAAAAATAGCTCATTGCGACCACTCTCTTTGGGCTTAAACAGAGTTCTGTAGATGTTTCTGCCTAGTTTTGTCTTAAACTGAAAATATAATAATTCTTTTTTTAAACATTATCCAGTTTTGTCGATATTCTGCGACCATTGGTAGAACAATGTAAAAGAAGGTAATGGCAATAATGGATACTCTAAAATTACCATCAGTGTTCTTCTCCCCAGCCCAATAAGCTGTATTGGCCCCACTACAGCTTCATGTTAATCAGTGTAATGCCCCTACAGCTTCAAAACTACCCCACAGCTTAATTTCTTCAAAATGGT
Organism: Fragum sueziense; assembly: GCA_963680895.1. Classification (NCBI taxonomy): domain Eukaryota; kingdom Metazoa; phylum Mollusca; class Bivalvia; order Cardiida; family Cardiidae; genus Fragum; species Fragum sueziense. Next base: position 57,520,553 of record OY804596.1, on the reverse strand, counting down.
CTCCAAAGAGAGACATTTAGAGGTTTTTCATGTCAAAGACTGATAAATGGGGCATTCTTATAAACTAAAAGGTACTAATTCTGTATAAAAACATTATGGGAAAAGAAGAAATTGCTCAAATTGAGCAATTTCTTCTTTTCCCATTTTGTTTTTATTCACAGTTATTTGCATGAACACAATGTGTTGCAAGGTTTACCAATGCCACTACGGCTTCAAAATATCAGATATCAAATATATCAGATGCCAACCTTTGTACTCACTTAGGCCTTCTTTTAAATTTTCGATGAAGTAAAAAACTCTCATATTTCGAGTCTAAACTCTCTATTAAACAACATAGCTATAGGGGTATGTATTCAAACATGTTTCAAAAGTGAAATTAAATTATTGTTTCTGAAAATAGTAAATCTACAATTACAACATACAAAACCTTGTGGGAATAGGAGAAACTGTTGGTTTTAAACCTTTACTTCTTTTCTCTCCTAGGTTTTAACTTGAAGGTACATTAAAACAAGAGACTGTTTCAAAAAAGGATTTTAAGTAATATTTTCTTGAAAAGCTGTGGAAGTATTCAGTCTTACAAAGGGTAAGAAATAAGAGTCGTCATACACAAGTTATGCTCCCCTAATAAGTGTTTGTCACAAAGAAATGCTATCATACAAGAAGTTCCCTTTTCCCATGACAGCTTTTTGGTACACACCTTATTTATATATGGTATAGAACATCTCATTTATCACACAAGTATTAAATTTCATTAAATTATGCCAATTGGATGAAGAGAAATTAGAGGAAAATTTATTTCTAGTCCAGTGTTCTCCCCAGCCCAATAAGCTGTATCGGCCCCACTACAGCTTCATCGAAATCAGTGTAAAGCCCCTACAGCTTAAAAAGCACCCCACAGCTTAATTTCTTCAAAATGGTCATTAAATAAAAGAATTTTAGTTATTTTATGTCATAAACTGATGAATTAATGCATTTTGTACAATAAATATGCATAAAACATTATGGGAAAAGAATAAATTGCTCAAAATGAGCAATTTCTTCTTTTCCCATTATGTTTTTTTCACAATTATTTGCATAAACACTGTATTGTAAGCTTCCAATGATACTGCCACTACAGCTTCAAATTATTCTGGGGAGAACCTTGTCTACATTAAGGACCCTTTTTCCGTGAGGCATCCTCAGACTAAGAAACAGAGAAAGAGGTTTCTATGGATTATCCCAGTGAGTTCACATGCGAAGTTTCACTGAATTTGGTCCAAAGGTTGCTGACATCTGGCTGTGGACGGATGGACAGAAAGACAGCCGGCCAGACCGATGGAAGGACAGCGTGGCGACTATATGCTCCCCCGAATTTTTTGGGGGGGAGCATAAACAAGAGGACCATGATGGTCCTATATCGCTCACCTGAACCTAAATGATATGAGCAACACTTTTGTTCAATTCAATTAATATTTATTACTTTAAGACTGAACAAGAGTGCCATGGTCACAATATACGCCGCCCCAGAGACTAAGTTTTAAGGGGGCATAACTCAGGCAAAAATCAATGAACCATAAAATCCTGCCTTCATGCACATCTACCAATTGAGGTAATAACATTGACCAAGTTTCAAGAAGATCCAGCCAGAAACTTAAGAGGAGTTGCGTTGACAAGAAAAGTGGACGGACGTACGTACAGACGGATGGACGGATGGACGGACGGACAGACGGAGAAGATGACGCCAATATACGTCTGCCTCCGGCGGCGTATAAAAAGAACTTATGGTCAATAAGGTTGTGAAAATCTAACTAATCCAAGATCTAAATTATGGTGCCAAACATTGTACAGGGCTCCAGATAAGAGGGGGTGGTGACTTTTCAAACTGCAATAATGCTGTCAGTGATCATCAAACCCTATGTTGTAGGTACTCATTTGTATCGTCTTGTCGAGACGATTCAAATGAGTACCCACAACATAGGATTTGAATTCGCAAAAACAATGTTAGTATGTCTTCACCTCCACTTATCTGTAGCCCTGATTGTATCCAAGTTTTGTCTTGCTTGATAAATAATTGTAGATTCTAGAGTATAAACAAGGTCGAAAACAGCCGAAAACAGCAATCTAATCAATTTCAAGGGCACATTACTCTCGATTTTCTAATCAGTTAAGACTGAAAATCAAACTAATCACAGATCTTATGGTCCCTAATATTGTGTCCAAGTTTTGTCTAGATTGATCCATAAAGGTAGATTCCAGAGTGTAAACAAGGTCGAAAACAGCCGAAAACAACAATTTTGTCAAATTCAAGGGCACAAAACGCTCGACTTTCTGATCAGATCAGACTGAAAATCAAACTCATATGATATCTTATGGTTCCCAACATTGTGTCCAAGTTTTGTATAGATTGATCAATAATTGTAGATTCTAGAATGTAAACAAGGTCGAAACCAGCCGAAAATGGCAATTTTGTCAAATTCAAAGGCACATAACTCTCAACATTCTCATCAGATCAGACTGAAAATCTGTCAAATTCAAGGGCACAAAACGCTCGACTTTCTGATCAGATCAGACTGAAAATCAAACTCATCCAAGATCTTATAGTCCCCAATATTGTGTTCAAGTTTTGTCTTCATTGATAAGTAATTGTAGATTCTAGAGTATAAACAAGGTCGAAAACAGCCAAAAACAGCAATGTTATCAAATTCAAGGGCACATTTCTCTTGACTTTCTAATCAGATCAAACTGAAAATCGAAGTTATCTGAGATCTTATAGTCTCCAACATTGTGTCCAAGATTTGTCTTGATTGGTCAATAATTGTAGATTCTAGTGTGTAAACAAAGTCGAAAACAGTAAAAAAACAGCAATTTTGTCAAATTCAAGGGCACATAACTCTGGACTTTCTGATTAGATCAGACTGAAAATCAAACTAATCCCAGATCTTATGGTCCAAAACATTGTGTCCTAGTTTTGTCTTGATTGATTAATAATTGTAGATTCTAGAGTGTAACAAGAGCTGTCACTGTAAAATGACAATGCCCCCGACACCGCTTTGATCGTCATAAGGTCAAGGTCATCCAGGGGTCAAGGTCACCAAAGTATGTGCCTACAGAAAGGTAATGTACCAAGGAATGTTGTGGTAAAGTATGAAGCGAATATGTTAAGTAATAAGGAAGTTATGGCCAATGTTAAAGTTTTTGGACGGAATGACGGACAGACGGACAGACAGACAGACAGACGGACAAGTCAAATTTATGATGCCTCCCTATCGGGGGCATAAAAAAGGTTGAAAACAACCGAAAATAGCAATTTTGTCAAATTCAAGGGCACGTAACTCTTGACTTTCAGATCAGATCAGACTGAAAATCAAACTCATCTGAGATCTTATAGTCCCCAACATTGTGTCCAAGTTTTGTCTTGATTGACCCTTTCCCACACATTGGCACTTTTGGATGCCCCACAAAATAAAGGCTTTGGAAAACATTGTGACAAGCAATTTCTTCATTACTCACAATGTTTTCTACCAAGAAAGACCAAAAAATGTTAAATTTTGTTCAATGGAACTTGTCATCTGCAACACCTATGATTTTGGACTAGGCTAAAATTTTGTTGTTTGGTAATTGAATTTTAGAGTGTAAATCTATTTATATCCTCTATCAAACTAGATAACTCTACTTATACTGAAGACTAGAAAGACCTGAAGGTCTTGAGTCACTCCACAGGCCTGAATTTCTTTTAATATCAAATCCAAGTTTTGACTAGATTTTTGAATACTTATGATTCTTACAGCAAAAACAAAGTCAAAAGCAGCAATCATGTGGTCAATGCAAAAAGAAAGTAAATGACTGACTAATATTTAAGGGATGTTAGAGCGATAATAAAATTGAAAACTGTGATTTTGCCAAATTCAAAGACAAATAATTCAGTATGTATATTTAAAATCAAATCGAAAATTAAATACATGCAAGATGTTATGGTCACTATCATTCTGTTCAAATTTTGTCTATATTAGTCAATATTTGTGGCTTTAAGAGTGGAAAAATGTCGAAAAACTGAAATTTTGTCAATTTCAAGGGCACATAACTCAGATTGTAACAGTGTGATAATGTTGAAAATTACACATAAGCAAGACCTTGTTGTCAACAAGATTCTTTCCAAGTATCATCTTGATTGGTTAACATATGTGGTTGTTTGAGTGAAAACAAAGTCGAAAATGGCAATTTTGTCAGATTCAAGGGCACATAACTCATGATGTAAGATTCCAATCAAGCTGAAAATTACACCCAGGCAGCATATAATGTTTATATTTATTCTGTCCAAGTTTCGTCTTGATTGGTTAATATTTGTAGATTTTAGAGTAAAAAAAAGTCAAAACCAGCAAAATAGAGCCAAAAATGGCAATTTTTGGCAATTTCAAGGGCACATAACTCATGCTATAAAATTCAGATCAAGCTTAAAATTTTACCAAGGCAAGATCTTATAGTCAGTATTATTCTGTCAAAGTTTTGTCTTGTTTAGTCAATATTTGTAGTTGCTAGAGTGAAAACAAAGTCAAAATACAGCTGAAAATGGCAATTTTGTTAATTTCAAGGGCACATAACTCATGATGTAAAATTCAGATCAAGCTGAAAATTTTACCAAGGCAAGATCTTGTAGTCAGCATCATTTTGTCAAAGTTTTGTCTTGATTGTTCAATATTTGTAGATTTTAGAAGACAAGAGGACCAAGATGGTCCTATATCGCTCACCTTAGAGCGCCCTGAGACATACTTTTTAACAAACCTTTTAAATCTCCGAGGATTTTGAAAAGAGGATTTTGAAAAGGAGTCATACGACAATGGTACACACTTAATTTCAAAGCACAATTTGGGAAAAGATTGTCAAAGATTTTTCACTATATCTGTATTTAAAATCAGAAAATCCACAACATATTGCTGAATTTCCATTGCACATAGACAAATTGAAGCATTAATCTTGGAAAAAGGTCATTGGGCTATGATATTTAGAAACCATAGAAAGTTTGGAAATTCTAAGACAATTTTAAACCTGTTCCCGCTTTTTTAAATCTAGAATACCTCATGGTAGAGCTTATTTTCAAAGCAAAATGATAACTTGAACTAATCTGTTTAACAAGACAATATGACACACACAACTTATATGCACTTTTTTCTGTACAAAATGCAAGAGCCTAAAGCATAGGAATAATTCTAAAAATTCTTAAACGAGGCAAAAAAATTATCTTCAGGCCTTAACAACTTGAAAAGATTGTCAAACATTGCCCTCTATCATTTATATGGAACCCACAACATAGGGGAAATATTCATTGAACAGTAAGGATTTGGTTATGGTAAAACCTTTTCCAAACAACATAACATAAGAGCAGACATAATTAAAAGCTGCTGTAGATGATAAAACAGGTGTTGATAAAGACTGCATTCATGTATAAAAATGCAGAGAAAATGATGAGGCAAAATGAGACAACACAGGCTATCAAGTTATCAACATTTTCTTCTTTTACCATATCATTTACAAGCCTTTTCTGTCGGTGAGGCAAACCTGTGTATGGTAGAGAAAGGGCATAATGCTTTCCCATACAGAAAGGTAAAGAAAGGAAATAGACTGTCCCAATTTGAAAGTTCAGAATACAAAATTGACAGCGGTACAAATAGGATTCGTTTACAATGAACTAGCATATAAAATATTGAATAAAATTAAATAAAATATTGAGGTAAAAGGAGAACCAGCACTTTCTTCATTTGACTCATTAATTTCCAAAGCCTTTTCTAAAAGGGACTTCAAAACAAGGTCTTTCCAGGAAAGGGTTAAAGTATTTAGTTGATCCCTAGATCAGTAAACAAACACTGTTTGCTCCATGCATTCTTTATCAGTATTATGATCTGCATAATCTGATTATAGGGATATGATATCGTCGGTGGGGGAGTCAAAACCTCGTAACTCCAGCTTATTCAAGCTGTAGTTACGAGGATTTGACTCCCCACCAACGATATGTGATAAAATCTACCTGGTCAAAACAATTCCTCACTTGAAAATTCCAGAACCCATAACATAGGGCTTCTTTCCTTGCAATGTGATGATTTTTTAGTATTCTGTTAGAGGTTTAGGAGATGTAAAGTCATGCAAAATTTCAAGACTCTAGGCCAAATAGTCCTTGAGAAAACTGTGTTTCAGTGTGAAACCTTAAACCCCACAACATAGGGCCAATTTTTCTATAAGCACAATTATTTGAAGTATTTTGGTAGAGGGCATTGAGACAATACTACAAACAAAATTTCAAGACTCTAGACCTTATAGTTTGGGAGGAGAAGATTTTTTAGTAATTGTGGACAGACAGACGGACGGACGGACAGACGGACGGTGAGCGATCACAATAGCTCACCCTCAGCACTTCGTGCTAAGGTGAGCTAAAAACTAGTCAAAGCCTGCTATTTTTGACGTTCAAGGGCAGATAACTCAGGTTATACGAATTCAATCCATATTCTTTGAAGGAATCTGAGAGAGGGTCAACCAAGGATCATTCCTGTGAAGTTTGGTTGAAATCCATCCGGTAGTTTTTGAGAAGAAGATTTTTAAAGAAAAAGTTTACGGACGCACGGACGGACGCACGGACGGACGGACGCACGCACGACGGACACACCGCCATGACAATAGCCCGCTGGCCTGAAAGGCCAGTGGAGCTAAAAAGTAGTGTCAGAGTTCCTTCCCTTAGATTAACTCTTTTTTTGAATACAGCAAAAAGTGGCAATTTTGCCCAATTCAAGGGCACATAACTCTCATCTTTCTGTTCAGATTAGACTGAAAATTCACCTCATCCGAGATCTTATGGTCTCCAACATTATGTCCAAGTTTTGTCTTGATTGATCAATAATTGTAGATGCTAGAGTGTAAACAAACTTAAAAACAGCATTTTTGACATTCAAGGGCAGATAACTCCGCACTTTCTGGTCCGATCAGGCCCATAATCGAACTTGTCCGAGAATTTATGATCAAACTTGTTTTGGCCAAGTTTGATCAAGATTGAGTAACTTTTGTGGATGCTAGAGTGTAAACACCCCAAATGTTGGAGGACGGACGGACGGACAGACGGACGGACGGACGCCGGACAAAAAGTGACCACAATAACTCACCTCGAGCACTTCATACTCAGGTGAGCTAAAAAGCAAGACAGTTAAGTTAACCCACCTGTATTTGTTGTTCGGGATCCTGTTCTTCCTTCTTGTCTTTTGTCTGAGTTACAACTTTCTCCATTTCTTGTTCATCTTCCCTCTCTTTACTCGAGATTTCAGCTCGTACTTTCTCCAGCAAGGCATAGTCAAGACCTAGAAGGGAATTAGATACATGATCGAAAGAATGTTCTGTAACATGAATAATTATCTTAATGCAGAACGATTGCTTTAAATTTGGACAAGTCTTATCACCTGGAAATAAAGTTACGATTTTAACATGTCATTCTTAAAAGAGGAAGTTTCAAAAGTATTCAAAGAAAGAATGCTAAATACACTTTTTTGCAAGATTTACTTTATGGTCGGCAATATTACCAAGTTTGGGACATAGCAAAATTTTGCTGCTAGGAAAGAAATACTATAGGCTCAGGGGTCTCGTTTGCCAAAATTTGGGGCCGTTATTAGGCCCCATTCCCAATGGCAAAAAGTATCTTTTTTTCCCAATTCTCTGGTGAAAATTCCCAATGAGGACCCAGAATGCTCCATGTTAAGACCTCATCTTCATTTACAAACATTTTAAAGACAGTTTTAGAGTAGATTCTTAAACAAGAGTATGTACGAATGCATTTTACACCACTACAGTCTAATTTGCAGCTGAAACTGAGTGACAATATGAATACAAACTTATTTCAGTTTTTCCCAATTTAGGTTAAAAAGTCGCTATTTTTCCCAATTTCACTGGCCCGTGGCCCAAAAACAAAAATTGGTAGCAAGACCCCTGAGGCTTATATTTGTCATCTGTAACAGCTTTTGAATTGGACAGCTCTTAAATTTTGCCATTTGGAAAAGCATAGGGTTAATTTACAGGATTTTTTTTTTACAAAGAAATTGGTGCCGAATACAGGCCCCTTCCCCTCTGGGAATTTTTCCCCTAAATTGTAATTTACCCCTCATAAATCAATGTTTCAACCTTTACAATGTTCTCCCATGGGATTAGTCATGTTAACAATCAAAGATCTTCAGTTTATCAGCTTATAAATTGCTTTCAAAATCTATTTTTCTTGTGTTTTCTAAAAATATTTTGAAACATTTTCAGTATCCAAGCAAAAACATGCTTTAACATTTTCCCCTATTAAAGCTCATTTGACGCATTTTCCCCCAAATTAAGGGCCCTGAGCCCCTTCCCGTAACCATAAAAAGAACCCCTGATTTACCTTTCACCAAGTGAGTGTGTTCCATATCACCACCGAGGTACTTTGATTCCTGAATAACCTGCTTCCTTCTCTCTGCGTAATTCTCGATCGACTTCGCGTCCGGAGCGACTGCTCGGTAATCTGCTGTCGTACTAACCGTCTCCCCCTGATCATAATCGTCTCCACCCTTCCGTCTTTCATTTGCTCTGTCTCTGTACTTCTGGGCTAGCTCTTTCTGCCTTTCCTCTTCAAGTCTCTTCAACTTAGCATAATACCTAAATCACGGTGTATAATCATGTGACTCAGAATTTCCGATAATCTTCAATATCTTTTTTAATACTTGACCAATTTAAATTCGGTTTGAAACAGAGAATTTGGACAGACGCACGCATTAGATGGACGTGGTTGATTTTTGAAAAATCAACTGATAAAAAAGTTATTGAAGATAAACCAAAATTTTGGTTTATCTTCAATAACTTTTTTATCAGTTGATTTTTAAAAACCCAAAACGTCCAGTTTATTTCTGGTATTTTCCCACATTCTCTGCTTCAAACCGAATTCAAATTGGTCAAGTATTAAACAAGAGGGCCGTTGGCCCTAGGTCGCTCACCTGAGATGGGGTTTTATAACAGCAGTGTTGAATCTAGAGGCGGCCATGGCCAAAATGACCCCTTAAAATCTCAAATGACCCTACTGAGAATGAAGCATGGGTCAAATTAGCTATGTATTCGTATTGCATGACCCCCTTCACCAAGAGCTGTGGGCCCATTGGGCCCCCTAGAACATACAGCTAGATTCAACACTGTAACAGATCAGATTTCTTACAGGTAATGCAATAAAGGGTCAAAGATCATATGAACGCCGCTATGCGATTTCAAACCATAGAAAACCCAGAAAACTACCTTAGTGCAATATCATACGTAACTCAAATATGGTGTTTCATCCAATTCGGCTATTTGGTTATGGAGAAATTGCTTTGGACAGATGGAATTAAAATAAAACATACAGACTGACAAACAAACAGAAATTTACAAATTGACCTAGATCTATGACCTTGAACCTACCTAAATATATATTTCAAATAGAACATCTACTCATGATAAAGAACACATTTACCCATACATTTTTTTAAATCCATGCATAAATGTAGATGCTATGCGCCTGATAAGCAGATTTTTACTAGAAGTCCCCTTTTTCTGTGACAAGGTTTTATATTGAAAAGCAAAAAAAGAAGTACCTCTTAGCAACATCATAAGCAATGCAAATATTAAGTTTAGTCAAATTTGGCTCTGCGGTTATTGAGAAATTGCTTCTGACAGATTTCGTGTAATTTCTCTTTTTCTGTTGCCATGGCAACCAGAGTTGTTTTTTTTTATAAATTGCAATTCTGTTAGCAATTTTTGAAATGTGACCTCCTAAGGAATATTTCTGCCTAGTTTGGTGGAAATTAGCCTGATAGTTTAGGAGGAGATATCATTCAACGATGTCATTGAGATTTGGTGGAAAATCTCCTTTTCTGTTGCCATGGCCACCAGAGCTTTTAAAAGATTTCAATTCTTTTAGCAATTTTTAAAAGGAACCTCCTCAGAAATATTTCTGCCAAGTTTGGTTGAAATTGGCCAAATAGTTTTGGAGGAGATGTTGTTCAAAGAAATTATTGAGAATTAGTCAAATTTCTCCTTTTCTGGTGCCAAGGCAACCAGAGTTTTCAGTCAATTTCAATTCTTTTAGCAATACTTAAAGAGGACCTCCTAAGGAATATTTTTGCCAAGTTTAGTTGAAATTGGCCTGGTAGTTTAGGAGGAGATGTCATTCAAAGATAGTATTGAGATTCAGTCAAATTTCTCCTTTTCTGTTGCCATGGCAACCAGAGTTTTTTATGGATTTCAATTCTTTTAGCAATTCGGAAAGGGGGTCACCTAAGGAACATTCCTGCCAAGTTTGGTTGAAATTGGCCCAGTAGTTTAGGAGGAGATGTCATTTAAAGAAATTGTTGACGGACGACGCACGACGCACGACGGCCGGACGCCGGACAAAAGGTGATCACAATAGCTCACTTGAGCTTGTGCTCAGGTGAGCTAAAAAGATATTGAAGATTATCGGAAATTCTAAGTCATGTGATTATACACCGTGTAAATAGTGAGAGTTAATATGGATATATTGATGAGGGTGTTCCAAGCTCATTAACCCTTTCCCAAACAAGATCTGGTTTTGACGTCTCTAATAGATAAGGCTTGGGAAAACATTGAATCAAAAGAAGAAACTGCTGATAACCAGCAGTTTCTCCTTTTGTATCAATATTTTCTGTGCCATATTGTACACAAATTCTATCTTTAGTAACTTCCATTTTGTCATTTGTGGCAGTTTTTGTCTTTTTGAAGTGGATCACCCTAAAATATTGTCGTCTGGGAAAGGGTTAAGCTATAGTGAATCTGTGATGCCCCTAAATCTTCATTGAATAAGTGTGAGGCAAAACGAAGAAAATGCAAAACTCTGTTAAACAGCTTTAGGACAGACCAGTCACCATGATAGAATTTATATCTTAATGCTACAGCATGTACAAAGAACATGCAAATTGTTTTTCAATAATACACAAAATTCAAACAAGAAAGGATTTATTGATTGAATGTCATTTTAAACACAATTTTTTACAGTACAAGTAAGAACGTGTTTTGTTTGATTTGGGTTTAACGCTTCTTTCAACTGATGTGATCATATCACAGTGGCTGGAGCACCTAACCAAGGATTCCTGTCTTTCTCAGACCAGTACAATCACGACATCCATACAGAGCATCCAGCTTCTCCCCAACATAGGTTAATGATTATCAAACCATTGGTGGATGACAATTTTGTCAGAAAGGATATTTGCCACGGTCGGGGAACAAACCCGGGACCTCGCGAGAAAGAGTCTAATGCGTTACCCTTGGCAGTATGCCATGGCCAGTAAAAACGAGAATGGGAAATTATTTACTAACATTTTGCAATGGAGAGTGAAAACAAAGATAACTCACAATTTTTTCTTCTTTCTTCTGGTTGCTGGGTCATCCTCTTCTTCAATTGCAGCACTAGAGGTACTTTGATTCCTGAAATTTACAATAGTACAGACTACAGGGCTACAGATAAGTGGGGGAGAAGACATTCTTACTTTGTTATTTCAATCCAAAATTCAGGGAGTGTGTCAAACTCCTAAGAAATTAACTTTGACATCAGTTAAAATCAGTTAACAAGAGCTGTCCCAATACAGCGTGCTCGACTTTCTAAGTTGCTAAGTATAAAGGGGGCATAACTCCAAATATAGTGGAGCCAGGGTCATGGTCCCTGGTAGTAAGGTAGAGGGTGTGATGGTGAATAAGTATTCCAAGTTTGGGTTGAATCCCTTTGATAGTATTGAAGTTATTGGTGTTTGAAAAACTTTAACCTTTGTTGCAATGTCGACGTCAATGCCCAGGTGACAGTATAAGCTCTCATTTTCTTCGAAAAGTCGAGCTAAAAATGATACAAAATGACAAATAAGCTCTAAATAACAAGTTCATAAAGTCAGGGCTCGCGCTGCCAATCGCCACTTGAGCCATTGGCAACAATTTCGAAAGTGTGGCTCAAAAAAATTGAATGTGGCTCAAGGCTTGACTCCAACTTTAAACTGTAATCAATCGCCAATATAACACGAGTGTCAACAATTATTGTTTAACATGAAAAATTGATAATCCTTAATTGGGTTCACCTAAAGTAAACGGTCGAATAAGCACACTGTGACCTTTATGTAATCACGCGGGGGCATTTACAGAAAGAGATGCAAGTCAGTGTTAAAACCACCTAACATCAGTTTATTTACTTCGTAGATGGCATTTTGTTTTTGTCGCATCAACCTTTTTCCCGCCTTTGCTGACACGGGCGATATTTGTGAACAAACTATAACAACGCGTAACCATATTTGGATGGGGGGGAAAGACGTGATTATATTGAGACTGAAATTTTCCATTAGGTATTTGGATAATTTAGACCTACGTATCATAAGACATGTTGATTTTCTCAACCATGTACAAAAAGAGACATCCAAATATCAAAGAGCGAATTTTAATCAGCGAAGACTCGGATTAGCATGCATGTAGCCTCTAGCAGACAGATAAATTAACTGTATTAGATTATTGCAGATGACGACGACAGAGAGGGGAGTGTTCGTCAGTGGCGATGGAGGGGGGGGGGGGGGGTAAGACAGTCATTGGCTCCTGTGACACCAAAATGGCTCAGGAATTTTCAAAGTGGCTCAAAGGGTGGCTCAATCTTTTTTTGACCCAGCGCTATCCCTGATAAAGTTTCTGATGCCATCTATATGCAGTTACATATGTAAGCTACATTCAGTTTCTAAAGGCCCTTTATGTATGATCACAAGATCATTGTGTCCTGTACCTCTCCTTTAGTATTCCATAAAGTCGGCTTGAGAACCACAATGACTAGCATTTACTAAGCACCATACATATTACAGAAAATATTTACTTCTTATTCGAATTCCTTAATTTTCCACTCCCAAGGTAAGGATGGGAGTCCAGCAGACTCCTTGATTGGGAAAGTTCTAAAGTGTCTAACCCTTATTACTAGGGCATTAACATTATACAATCTTTAAGACATATACAGTGGTAATACGATACTGACCTTTCTGAGTATGATGACGAAGACGATGAAGGGACTCTGGGAGTCATCATCATTTTACGGAAATCTGCGTTTGTAAGTGGGTGCCTGAAATGTATAACATTTTGGTTAAGATTAACCCATTACCAGACAGCAAAATTTAAGACTTGTCTAAATTCAAAGATGTTGCATACGACAATTTCAAGTGAATGAAATTTTGAAATTCTTGCACTTTCTGGGTTGAAAACATTGACTGTGGGAAATGAAAAAAATTACTTGTCACAAGCAATTTCTTCATTTTTCACTAAGTTTTCCAAAGCCATTTTTAAATATTGTTGGGTGTCAAAAAGCACTAATATGTGGTAATGGGCTTATTAATTTGTTCTGATTTGACATTCATGAATTAATAGGAAAGGATTTGGAGGACATATTACAAAGGAATAAAATGTCAATGTGGATACATTCAATTCCTGAATTCACAGCAATTTTTCCTTTTTCACTCAATACTTTTTGTATTACAACACACTTTAATTCCATCTCAATTGAAATACAAATTTTCACCAGGAGCAGCTTTCAACTCGGAAAGTTTGAAAGTCAGCTGTTCAGGGATGGACAAGAGAAAAGTAAGAGGCTGTAAATTTCTTTCTTTCAATTAATGGTTGACTTCACAATTTCCCGAACAGCAAAATTTTATGATGGTCGAATTTGAAACCTGCTGTGTATGATAGAATGGATGTTACTTAAGTAAAACATGTGAATAATATAGCAAAGAAAACATTGAGACAAAAGGAGAAAATGCTGATTATCAGCATTTTTCTTCTATTGTCTCAATGTTTTTCCAAGCCAATTCTATAAGGGACGTCAAAACCAAGTCTTGTTTAGGAAAGTGTTAAAAATATGAAACTAGAAAAATAATAGACATGACTGCTACTGCTAAACATAAAAGCATGGGGTCAAGTTAGTCGAAATAACTCCGAAGTATCAAGAGCAAAAGAAAGAAAACCAAATTACTATTTACAAGACAGTAAAATTTTAGACTTGTCTGAATTCAAAGATGTTGCAGACAACAATTTCAACAGAATGAAATTTTCCAATTTTGGATCTTTCTGTATAGAAAACATATTGAGAAATGAAAAAATTGCTTGTGACAAGCAATTTCTTCATTTCTCACAATGTTTTCCAAAGCCATTATCCCATCAGGCATCAAAAGGCAGTCTTTGTGTAGAAACGGTTAAAGGTTCAAACAGTACCTGTCGTCATCCTCATCTTCAATGATCTCCGGCGGAGCCATTGGGTTAGAAAACTCCATCTCGCCTCCTGAAAAAAAACAACAAATCAGACATAAATGGCTTTATAAATTCATAGAACTAAAAAAGGGCCCCTAAAAAGGGCGCTTTTTAACAAATTTCAATAGTGGACAAGGACAAAGGTAAGTGTGAAATGTTTAGAACTGTGAATATAAATTTGCAAATTAAATTCCCTTTTCATCCCAATGTAACAAAAGAGTCTGGGCACATGGAGACAGACCACTTTCAGGGTTCCCAAAAACCCTAAAATGGGGTTATTTCACCCCAAAATTGAATCTTGTACGGCTGTACCCCCAATTTTTCCAAGAAGCCTTCTTTGTTTCATATAGAGGGGGTACAAGCAAGCTGTAAAATTACTGTTTTCACCCCCAAATTTAAAAGTCAGTGTTTCATTTTGAAATCTGAAGTAGTGAGTCCATGGGACTCACATATTTTGAAACAATGAGTCCCAGCCCAAGGACAGTGAGTCCCAACTTTATTTTACAAACATCGCAGGCAATGAAGCGGAAGGCAAAGGATGTTGGTAGTAAGGGGATAAATCATACCCAACCCTAAGTTTGGGGAAAATTGTATAATACTATTAAAAAGGGGAATATTTAAAATATTCAAAGTTATTGCATACCCCTTCCTGAACTTGAAAGTTGTTATAATAGAAGTGGTAAGTTTAACTTGGTAAGTTTTGAAATTTGGGTTTACACATTAAATTTTTTATATTGTGAAAATTAACAATGTTGAGATCCACCGTATAGGTTTTAGTTTACACAGTGTGTAGGAGACAATAATTAGCTTTAATATCACATGTAAATTGTAAAAAAAAGGTGTGACTGACTCGGACAATCAGTATGTTGCTGGCAATCAAGGGATCCTTGTTGCTAACAGACAATTTCTAGCCATGATATAGATCGCTAGGACGCAGCAGAGGAAATCCTGTCAGCAACAATTTTTTCAGTCATCAACCTTAATCTCGCTTTTTGTCTTCAATTTATTTTGTAGAAATTAATCAAATTTGATATTGAGTATCGCTCGCCGATTTTACTAGCTCGCGAGTCGGAGAGTGAAGTTTATCTACTTTCGTTTTGAAAAAAAAAATCGCCGTGGAGATTCAATTTCATCTGTAGTCACAGTCATTTCAGTTAACAGCCAAACTAAAACCAAAAATTAGTTTCTTTCACAACATCATTAGCATCCGATTGTTTCAATTTTCTGATAAAGTTTCGATAGATATTCGACCTGTGCCTCAAAAACTTACACAGTGGAAAAATACCGCGGGGTCAATCACTGTCAACAATGAAGGAATATCGCCGAGTAATCCAGTTAACGGTTTCCGGTTGTGTAGCGATATGAACAAAGGAATCTGTTAGTGAGAGATGAAAACCTCGTATCTAACGGTTAATAAGCCTGCAGTTACGAGTTATTGAACCCCCATCAACGAATTGCATTCGCGATTTCTCAGAATTTTCCGACGGGGTCACGAAAACAACCGAGTCTAGATTTCTATTTTTAGCGCATGGAATTTCCCTGAGCACTACGAACTTTGGATTTTTTTTCTACAGCATTCCCACCACATTTTTTGAAGTTGGGTACATGTACCCACATGCCAAGTAAAACCTGGCCCAGTGGGTACATGACCCATATATATGGGTACATTGCCGAGGCCATGTATTTCCATATTATTTCTTAAGGGGACGTCAAAACCAGGTTATGTTTGGGAAAGGGTTAATGCAGGCAACTCTTTTTGAACTTGATTTAGTGTTAGACGAGTGACGTCCCTTGATGGTTCACGCTACCTAATTGGGCACGGTCGGTTATTTTTGTTTTAATCTACTGTACATGTACAAGTTACATAAAGTTCAATAGCCGTCAATATCCGACAGACAATACAATAAAATCAAAATTGCAAGCTTACTATTAGGGAACAAGAGCTGTCACTGTAAGATGACAATGCCCCCGACACCGCTTTGATTTTAAATTATGGCCAATCTATGTTCAAGGTCAAGGTCATCCAGGGGTCAAGGTCACCAAAGTATGTGCCTATAGAAAGGTAATGTACCTAGGAATGTTGTGGTAAAGTATGAAGCGAATATGTTAAGTAATAAGGAAGTTATGGCCAATGTTAAAGTTTTTGGATGGAATGACGGACAGACGGACGCACAGACAGATGGACAGACGGACAAGTCAAATTTATGATGCCTCCCTATCGGGGGCATAAAAAATGATCCTATTTTTAACTGGCGGCCTGACTATTACAGGCTCTGCAGATGCAGAAGGAAATTCCGATGACGTCATTCGTCATTGACTGATTCATGCGGGTTCATCCATTTTAATACACAACCCGAGTGAAAATTATTGGACTGGCTATACAGCCGACGTGCATTGTTTGATACTAGAATGGAAAGGTTGAAAATGCTCGTAAACAAGGATGATAACACAGAGATTTACTGCGGCATATTAGGTTTCTAGTTTATAATTAGTCTCATGCCCAAATTCGCCGCTTACCTTACAAAAAAAACATTGCATGCATGTACGCAATATGAAAGTAAAACTAGCGTGCACTTGTATTTATTTGCGTAAATTACGCATGTTCTTGCGTGAATGGGAATGCTGTTCTAGTCAGGTTCTTTGTTTTAAACGACTTTGATCTGAAAAAACCTTTGCGTCCCAAGGATGCACATATTTGAAATTCATGCGTCTTTCCAGAAAACTGCGTCTTTGACGCAGGACGCGCATCAAATTGAATCCCTGATTCAAGTATTCAAACTATTTTTTACAAATCATTTCATAGAACTATCGCATTTAACCCTTTCCCAAACAAGACCTGGTTTTGACGTCCCTAAGAGAAATGGCCTGGGAAAACATTGAAACAAAAGAAGAAACTGCTGATAACCAGCGGCAGCAGTTTCTCCTTTTGTCTCAATATTTTCTTTGCCATATTTTTCACAAATCATATCTTTAATAACATCCATTTTCTCATTTGTGGCAGTTTTTGAAGTGGATCACCCTTAAATATTGTCGTTTGGGAAAGGGTTAATGGGGAAACACACAAAAAATAAACAAACACAACGAATTCGCAAAATTTTCATGCCCGAAAGGTCATTGGGGTTAGACTCTAGATACATAGTCTGGAAGCTTTCTCATTAGATTCGTGCATCTAATTGGTTGATGATATTTTGGACTCTCAATGAATAGTTTCTCCCATTTTCTTGCAGTTTACAATTATTAGACTTCTTTATGTTATTGGTGAACAGGAATAAATAATAAGTATGTAAGATAAATTGATATTTTGCCAATTTACAATGGGTGCTATGGCGTCGATTATTGTGAACTGATCCCGGATTACTCTGGATTTTGGGGTTTCCCATTTCAATCAAACCCTGCGTCATAAAACCAGCCAATCATATTCTTACCTTTGGGAAAGCTTTCAATACATGAAACCTCGTTTTGAAAGTTTGGTAATTGATTTTCATTGGTTATCTGGCGAAAAAGTTTGACCTAATTAACCATCATTCAATCGTCATTCAAACTGGCGGACTTCCTGTCGGCGATCTTCCAAAACAAATCTTCCGATCAAGAATTCCCTGGTTATTCGTCAGATCTCAAAGAAAATCCTTCTTACCACAAAGAAAGAAATAATAATAAAGGTGAATTTATGATAAATTGGTCGGTTAATGGTCGTGATAAGTAACTTTTGCTCTTTACAAGTATGCTGAGGATCGGTCCAAAAATTCGTCTGCTGAAAAATTTAACTCGCTGGATTTTCTCGACTAAACACTGATCTCACTAACCTGTTCAAATTACAATTAGAAGCAGAATTAGAGACAGACCAGCTGCCGCAGATCCAGGATATTTGTGAGAAAGGTTCGACTTAACAGATGGGTAGTTCGTTTTACCAGTAATACAAATTTTGACTGAATTTCTGTATGAAAATGAAAAATTCAGACTGCATGGAGGTTCTATCGTAGACTGCCCTGTTTTGGTGACTGCCCTAAATCGGTGACCCAGAGCTTCAGATTGTTTCAGAGACCTGTGGGTCACAGGGCCCACCACACAGGATTTTGAGGGGTCAATTTCCAAAACAATGGGTCACAGTTAAGCGTTCATATCCAAACTTGGGATTGGAGTAAATGACTTATTTGCTGTGAATTCATCATCGTATTGTTGTTTTTTGAGTGGATGCATATAAACATTGTAAAAATTAAGAATATTTCATTTCATTTAATTTTTAACAGCGTTCTCAAAATCAGCCGGCGGCCGGCGATATCGCCGTCTATGCTGCCGGTTTGCGCCGTCTACTTTTTGATTGAAAAAAAAAAACTAAAAAAAACAAAAACAACAGAAATCAAAGTTTCCATTCACGCCAAATTGAAAGAAATAACCTACAAAATTACGGTCCCGTAGGTGATTTTACGCACAAAAATTTTGATCAGCATCTTCAGGTGTAAGCAAGAAAAGAGACCTATTTACAACCAATTCCGTCAACCTATTTTTAGAGCATTTATGGTAGCGAATTGGAACACTCGAATTTTATCTTTTTGATAAACGAAATGTGCATGCCGTCTGCTTTGTACTAAATTCACACTCGCTAGTAACATTCATTTCTCAAAAACGGCAGAATTAACTTTTATTTTTCTGAATGTTGATCGCAGATGCCAGTAATTAACAATCCCGAAAGTGAAACTAAACAAAGAAACTAGAGTAAATCTGTGTTACTCATATGCAATGAGTAAAGTGAGATCAAAGACGCCGCAAACACAGTCAACTGATGACGTAGTCATTCCAGTTTCAATATAATCACGTGATTTTCCCGCTGCCAAATAAGGTTACGTTTTACTACGATTTGTTTATATAAGTCGCGCGTGCTGGTAAAAGCGCGGGAAAATGGGATGAAGCTACGAAAACAAAACGCTATCTGCGAAGTAAATACCCTGACGTTAGGTGGTTTTAACACTGACGCGTTGTCTCTTTCTGTTATGCTGACTCGCGATTACACAAAGCATTCTGTAACAGTTATTTGTACATACATTGAACTGGTGTGCTTACTCGACCATTTAGACAGCCAATCTATCTTTCGAATTAAATAAAGAAGTGTTGAAGGTTAACGAATCGAAGGTGAAGGCTACGGAGACCGCCCGAGATTGGCCGACTGCTTGTTTACTGTTTGAAATATGGGATATGATTGGTTGATCAAGTAAGGTCATTATAATAATCTAAAAATAAGTTTATCAAATAGGTCACTTAGCTTGATGTAAATGTATAGCAGATTACGTGTGCTTTATGCGAAGGTCAATATTGTTTGAAATCTACTATTTCATGATCATACTTTTACTGAAATTCATGCGCCCGGCTGGCGCACCACGACATAATTTCGTGCGTCATATTTTGAAAATATGCGGGATTGGCGCGGGCGCACCGTCAATCTGAAGCTCTGGTGACCCTCACTTTTTATGTGAAATTTTCAAAATTAAGAGTTCCATCATGTCAAGAGGTTTTACAGTCATCCATTAAAACAAAAATCTGGTCATTTCTGTTGTTAAAATTGGAGAAATTGTAAATAAAGTCCGATTTACATGCTTGACTTCATTTTCTGTATAAATTTACATATGGTCTTCTAAATAGCCTTTTTAATCACTCATAGAAGTGCCCTAAAAATGTCATATTTTCAACTTTGAAACCAATTTGACCACAGTCTTCATTTTTGGAATAAATTTTGATATAGAACTTGCCCAGTAGCTTCTCGTGAGGATGAAATTAAAGGGTCACTGATTCTGGCCCCGGTTTCTCAAAAAAACTTAAGTATATTCTCATGAGTTCATGCTGAACTTCAATACCAATCAACGTTGATTGGTATTCAATTGAAGTTCACGTGGATTTCGTGCGATTTGAGCACGATGCTCAGACTTGAGCATGAGAAAATACTTAAGTTTTTTCGAGAAACTGGGGCCTGGTCCTACTTAGTTCATGTGCTAAATATGCTGTTTACCCCTAAATTCGTGGATCTTAATTTGAAATGTTGTCTGTGCACAATGATTTATGAAATTATCACTACCTTTATTCATAGATCAATTAAAACACATAAAATCTTTAACTTACAATAAGAATTTTACTCAAAAACAATAAAAGATTTTGGTAAATGACATTATTTTGAGGTGCCTTCAAGACAAAGGTCGGCCATCTTTTTTCTCATTGATTTCGTGGATCCTGATTAGACCTAATTTTCTTGCAAATCAGAGGTATAAACAAACACCAGAATCACAGAAGAGCGAGTCTAAATAGACTTGCATCAATTGGTGCACAGCAATGGTGGGTAAAGACGATTTTCTTTGAAGACATTGCTATCAAACTATACCCCTAGTGCAGAACTTTTGTTTCAAAGTGAGAAACTGTTCATAAATAGGTTTTTATTAAAATTCTGTAAGAAAAAATCAGCAGAACCCAATTTTTGACATTTTAACAACAGCAAAATATTTCTTGTGTGAAGACTTATCATTTTTACATATTTTGAACATACAGAATAACTGCACGAGCGGTATTTCTATATCCACGAAATCAATGAGAATCCACGAATCAATGAGAAACAGGCATATAAGGGGTCAGACATTGCGAAAGCTCAAAAAAACTGTCAGACATTCCGTCTGACAGGCTTGAAAAATCTGTCAGACCGAAAACAAATCTGTCAGACCGAAAAAAACAAGGAAAAATAACATGTAACCACCTTTTTTATTCTGAAGATATAAAAACATGACTGACACTCTAATCATTCACGCCCATAGTCCATAAGCCTTTCAAAATTAGACAATTCACTTTGCACCCTCGAAATATTTAAGGGACGCCATTATACTACGACAGTAAAAGTAATATGTATTCCGATTGGCTAATCAATACCTGTTTCAGCCAACCACAATCCGGTTTACAAATCAAGGGAAATAATCAGCAAAACCACGATATAATAGTGCCGTCCCTTCGTACTTTGTTGTTTATCAATTTTCTCGCAAACAGAATGACAAATATTTTGGTTATAAGCTTCCATAATTATGCAAACGCGAGGTATTGAAAACAAGCAAAATGGTCAAAATATGTCGGACATACGGACCGAAAGTATCGAATTTTCAATCGGACCGAAGTCAAAACTATCGGACAATGTCCCCGGTCCGACGTCTTTCGCAATGTCTGCGGGGTCAACAAAATTCAAGCTAATTCACAAAAGTGGTGATTTCAGAAAGCAACATTGTTAGGATTAATGGGAAACAAGGCAAACTAAAGATGTATTGCATTTTTAAGTTATATTCAAGAAAGTTAGTGAAAGAATAAGGAAAAGTTCTTAAGGTCACCGAAACTGGTCAGTCGACTATAACTAACAAACTCTGACCCCCCTTTTCATCCCTTGATCCGCCACAGACGAGGTTCAAATTTGCTATAATTGTTGTTGTTTGGGAAATACTTACAGAATAAACAGTAAAATGAATTAAGCAACATTAGAAAGTTTTAACAGAGGGGTCCTTAGTATGAGTTTCCAATAGGAATAGAGTAGTAGGAATAGAGCAGACTGGCATCCGGATTTTAGGGATATCCGAAAGTAATGCAACACAAGCAATGAAACAAAACAATCATTTCCAACCAAAAGACAATACAAAAATATGTAACGTATAAAGATAAGTGCATAAAACATACGTTCAGGCATAATTGCAAAGGTTTTGCACGTACAAAGTCGAAGAAAATGTTATTACTTTGATGTGATTTCTTCGTCGGCGAAATCTCGTGAAATCTCACCACGAATGCGACCACAAAATGAAGTACGGTGGCGTATGGACGGCCATGACATATATTTTTTAGACCTTGAGCCACCTATAACCCCTGCTCCCCCCCCCCCCCCCCCCCCCCAGGGGGAATTTTGAAGGGTATGATTTTCTGAAAGCTTATAACAAATGCTACAAGATGAGCGTTGTTTGCACTCTGGCCGTTGGGGCTTTTGGCTGTAACCCTTATCTAAAACCCTTAACCCTTTTGAGTTTTTCATTAAAATATACAAACATTTATTTGGTCATATCTTCATTGAATTTTTACCTATATATGTCAATATGGTATCAAATGAAAGCTTATGACTTGCTCTTTCATTTGTAGTTATTTCATGCAAATTAGCTCATTTGCATATTCATGAATATTAATGATTTCCCTTAAAATTGTCAATTTTTGATTAAAATTTGGTTAATAATTTCCAAAACAAGGCGTTTCTGTCCAGGGGGAATTTTGTAAACATGGTTTATCAGTAAGACCATTTTATTAGGAACATTTTGAGCCTTGTTTGCACTCTGTCAGTTGGGGCTTTTCGGCGTAACCCTTATCTAAACCCTTAACCCTACCAAATCGTTCGTTCAAATTTTGAAAATGAATTTGGTCATATCTTGGTTGAATATTTACACACAGATGTCAGAATGGTATCAAATGAAAGCTTATGACTTGCTCTTTCATTTTAAGATATGTTATGCAAATTAGCTCATTTGCATATTCATGAATATTAATTATTTGTCCTAAAATTGCGATTTTCGACCAAAATCTGGTAAATACTTTCCAAAACAAGACATTTTTTGTGCAGGGGAATTGTGTAAACATAATTAATATTAAAGAAAATCATGTAAGAAACATTTTGAGCGATGTTTGCACTTTGGCTGTTGGGGCATTTGGCCAAAACCCTTATCTTAACCCTTAACCCTATGAAATTGTTCAGTCATTTCAAAACGTTTTTTTATCATATCTTGGATGATTATTGACCTACAGATGTAAGAATGGTGTCAAATGAAAGCTTATGACTGTCCCAATAATTTGTTATAAATTTTATGCAAATTATCTCATTTTCATATTCATGAATATTAATGACATTACTTAAAACTGTGACCTTTTTAGCAGGTATTTTGTAAAAACTTTCAAAAACATTGTGTTTTTACTCAAGGGGAAACATGTAAACATAGTTTATCTGAAAGAACATTTTATTAGAAACATTTTGAGCAATGTTTACAATCTGGTGTTTAGAGCCTTTGGCCGTGACCCTTATCTAAACCCTTAACCCCATCAAATGTTTCATTTGAATTTTCAAAACGTTTTTGGTCACAGCTTGATTGAATATTGACCTACAGATGTCACTACGGTATCAAATGAAAGCTTATGGATGACTCTTACATGTGCTATTATTTTCTATGCAAATAATTTCATTTGCATATTCATGAGAATTAATGATTTTCCTTAAAATTGTGATTTTTCAGCGAAAACCTGTTAAATACTTTCAGAAAATAATTTCAGAAACAAGGCGTTTCTGTTCAGGGGGAAGTATGCAAACATGATTTATCTTAAAGAACATTAAATAAATAACATTATAAGCGATGTTTGCACTGTGGTAGTAGGAGCTTTTGGCAAAACCTCTTATCTAAACCATTAACCCTATCAAATTGTTCATTAAAATTTTCAATAACTTTTGGTCATCATCTTGATAAAAAATTGACATACAAACGTCATAATGGTATCAACCAAAATCAAGTGAATATGCTTGTATATAGGCAATTTGCTCATTTGCTTATTCATGAATATTATTGATTCTTTAAATGTTTGGGATAAAACCACATTTACTGTGGAAAATCCATAAAATGTATTCCATTTGACAGTGCTTAAGTAGGTGTTATATAGTAACTCTGTAATGTTAAGTACATAGTAACCCTGTTATGTTTAGTACAATAAATGCTGATGATAAATTCTTTGCATTAAATAGACATTCTAGTGTTGATCTATGTCGGTTTCCATTATGATAACCTAGCCAAACTCCCAGAGTGTAAGTAATTCCAAGATTGCCACCAAGTGTGATGTTAATCATCTTTGGTCAAATTGTCCTAAAACAGTGCAAAAAGTAAGTGTCTTAATATGGAATTTCATATGCTGATCTAAACCAGGTTTGAGTTGTAGCATTCAAATATCAGGAAAGAATTGAACTGAAGATATCTATGGCTATCTAATGCCATCATTGAAAACATATCGAGGGCTCAGTGCAAAACTATTGTAACTACATATTTTCAAGAAATTCACTTTTTTGCATTTTCTGGATCTTTAGGAAGCAATACATCATGTGTTCTAATATTAGGTTTCAAATCTGTATACCTAAAAAGATATTTGAATTTTAAAAACATTTTTTTCCTCTTTAACTTTGAGAAAGTCAATAAGTTTTTTCCCTCTCTTGTAAAATTTTACAAAATGTAGTTACAATAGTTTTGCACCAAGCACTCGATATGCCATATTGAAAGATATTGTACATGTATCGCAAGGGAACTATTTTCAATCCATTGTGAGGTTATACTATGCTGAAAACACATATAAGACATATGTATAGGTTCGGAAGAATTTGAATGTACATTCAGCATGGGCTGTCGGTAGTATGGATCAGTTCACAGTTCACATCTGTTCTGATCTGATACAGACAAATAAATGCATCGTAAATAACTGCAATAATCTTTTGATCGCAATCGGTTATTGTCTGTGCTCTAGCTACATACATACAGCGAGTACATTTCTTGATTTAAGCATCTGATACATAGGCTTTACATAATTATGGCACCCCAAGCTTAAATTATCTGAAGTTAAAATACCTCATTAGAGCATAAAGGAATGGTAACACCAGTGTCCCTGATCTGTCAGCCACATATCAAATACACTTACGGCCAACAAACTGACTTGGCTATGAGGAATACACAAGGAAGGGCTCTCCAGATTGAACAAAATCATGCTGTTTTCTCCATGTGAATGGCAAAAAATGGGACTTGACAATTGCTTAACAATGTTATTCTGCTATATGTATGCAATTTGTGTACATTCCAGGATCTCTATTCAGCCATAAAAATTTCAAAAATAATTGAAATAATTAATTTTATATGTGTATTAGAATAAAGTCCCACAGGTTAGACACCTTTTGTATCATTATATGGCATTTGATAAAATGTTTATGTTCAAAGTCCTGGCTATTTTGCGGCAATTTTGGATTCATCAAAGGATAACATTCTGTCAACTAACCTAGATATAAGCAATGCAATACATAGAATCAATCAAACTTATTTGCACATAAACAATAAAGATTAAAAAATCAAATGGAAACTAAATACATACATTGATAATAAGATTTATAGGAACAAAATATGATGGGTTGCACACTTTAAAATCACTGTTACTTCCAAACAAAACACCAAATAGATCTCAAACAAGGCTTATATGTTGTTAAAAGAGTGAACATGGATATCAGATGGTTAAAAACTCATGAGGAAGAAAAAATCCCACCTTTTGGTAGGTATTTAACTTGAAAACAATCACAAATTGTAGATAAATCATTAATATACATGCATATGCAAATGAGCCAATTTGCAAAAAAATAATTGTAAATTAAAGAAAAAGTCATTAGCTTTCATTTGATACCATTCTTACATCTGTAGGTCAATATTCAATCAAGCTAAGACCAAAAACAGTTTGGAAATTCAACTGAAAAATTTGATTGGGTTAAGGGTTTAGATAAGGGTCACGGCCAAAAGCCCCAACCGCCAGATTGCAAACATTGCTCAAAATGTTTCTAATAAATGTTCTTTAAGATAAACTATGTTTACATGATTCCCCCTGAGTAGAAACACAATGTTTTTGAAAGTTTTTACAAAATACCCACTAAAAAGGTCACAGTTTTAAGTAATGTCATTAATATTCATGAATATGCAAATGAGATAATTTGCATAAAATTTATGGCAAATTATTGGGACAGTCATAAGATTTCATTTGATACCATTCTTACATCTGTAGGTCAATATTCAACAAAGATATGATAAAACACGTTTTGAAATGACTGAACAATTTTATAGGGTTAAGGGTTTAGATAAGGGTTTTGGCCAAATGCCCCAACAGCCAAAGTGCAAACATCGCTCAAAATGTTTCTTACATGATTTTCTTTAAGATTAATTATGTTTACACAATTCCCCTGCACAAAAATGTCTTATTTTGGAAAGTATTTACCAGATTTTGGTCGAAAATCGCAATTTTAGGACAAATAATTAATATTCATGAATATGCAAATTAGCTAATTTGCATAACATATCTTAAAATGAAAGAACAAGTCATAAGCTTTCATTTGATACCATTCTGACATCTGTGTGTAAATATTCAACCAAGATATGACCAAATTCATTTTCAAAATTTGAATGAACAATTTGGTAGGGTTAAGGGTTTAGATAAGGGTCACGCCGAAAAGCCCCACCCGCTAGGGTGCAAACAAGGCTCAAAATGTTCCTAATAGAATGTTCTTACTGATAAACTATGTTTACAAAATTCCCCCTAGACAAGAATGCCTTTTTTAAGAAAGTAATTATCAAATTTTCGCCAAAAAATGGAAATTTTAAGGGAAATCATTAATATTCATGAATATGCAAATGAGCTAATTTGCATAAAATAACTTCAAATGAAAGAGCAAGTCATAAGCTTTCATTTGATACCATTTAGACATCTGTAGGACAATATTCAATGAAAATATGACCAAATAAGTATTGTAATTTTGACTGAAAAAAATGATAGGGTTAAGGGTTTTAGATAAGGGTTACAGCCAAAAGCCCCAACGGCCAGAGTGCAAACAATGCTCAAAATGTTTCTAAGATATTGTACTTTATGAAAAACTATGTCTACAAAATTCCCCCTGGGGGGGAGCAAACATGTTTCTGGCTCAGGGACTATATAGATACTTCTTTAACCCTTTACCAAACGACAATTTTTTAGGATGGTCCTATTCAAAAGCTGCTGCAGATGACAATATTGATGTTATTAAAGATAGAATTTGTGTAGAATATTGCTCAGAAAATATTGAGACAAAAGGAGAAACTGCTGGTCATTTTCTTCTGGAAACGTCAAAACAAGGTCTTGTTTGGGAAAGGGTTAATATTCTAAGCAACCAGTCACTAATGGCATTGACTAAATTCGTGAATCTTTCTCTTACTTACCTCAACTAGACACGTAAAAGTTTATTACACTTGATTGTGCAACGAGCACGATGTTTTGATATGATTTCGCTATAAAAACAGGCAAAGACAAATTTAGAAGGGGTCGTCGCAACTGAATTCTGCTAAGTTTATTTCAGAGAAACGAATCGTTGCATTGAGGCTGATATTATGGGCAAAGAAGCATATATAGGCAAACTTTCAGAGCAACATCACCAGTATTATATAATGGGGTACAAAAACCATAAACAAATGATGGGCCATTCTACAGAAATTGGGAAAAACGTGTCCCACAACTTTGAAATTGAATTAATAGACAATTACATGCAATATGATTCTGGAAAATTGACCTATATACGCATCATCCAATTCTACATACTTTGAAATGAAACAAAAACATTTTTGCATTCATTTAGATGCTTTTTTTATGAAGATATGTCATTGAGTGGCATAAAACCCTATGTCCCAACCTCCAATTACGCTGATCAAGGCACTGTTTTCTTGTCTTGAACATTAAAGAAATCGTAAAATAAATATTGTCTTAAAAAGAGCGAATAAAAAGGCATGAATAGCATATAAAATAAGTGTCAATTTCTGTAAGTTTGTTGATTTTTTCACGCTTTGAAAGTTGTCCCATTGTTTTCAGTTCACTACCGTCACGCGAACCGAAATTGAAAATAAAACACACTTTGCATGTGATTTAAGCAATGAATTTAAAAGTAATATGTAGACATAGTACTTGGCCTTGTCAGGGCGAAAAAACATCCCAAAAATTTTGAGTGATAACTGAGAAAATGGAATTTGAATGCAAAATTTTTCACCCGTATACTTTTGCGTGTTCACTACCGTAACGCCATTTATGATGTGAATACACACAAGTAAATGTGTAAAAGCTGCTAATCCTTGAAATCGGCGAATTTTCGATGGATTTTCACTACCGTAACGTTCACTACCGTAACGATAATCTTCACTACCGTAACATTTTCTTATCGTTACGGAAGAGAACTCTTTGTTACGGTAGTGAAATTGCAAGACAAAACCAGATATAATTCTGGTTCTGTAATTGTCAGAGTTCTGGGACTTGATCTGTAACATTGTTTTGTGATCCAACACACATTTGCAAAGTTTCAAAACAATGACATCAGGGGTTGTTGAGATACAAACTTCGTTACGGTAGTGAATTCTTCGTTACCGTAGTAAAATTGGAAGTAGAAAAGGGACATAACTCTGTTGAAACAAATGGTAGAGTTATGGAACTTAGTACAAAACTTTGTGTGATCGTCTCATACATATGATTGCACAATTTCAAAGCAAGACTTCCATTGGTCAATGAGAAAACTGCTCATAAAGTCTGAGCTATTTTGG
This sequence comes from Fragum sueziense, assembly GCA_963680895.1. Lineage (NCBI taxonomy): Eukaryota > Metazoa > Mollusca > Bivalvia > Cardiida > Cardiidae > Fragum > Fragum sueziense. The sequence goes on along the minus strand of OY804596.1, from coordinate 57,491,916 downwards.
AAATAAAAACTGACAATAACTTAATAAGTAAGGGTCTCTGATTATTGATTCTTGTTTACTGCATTTCTCCGATATGCAACCTACAAATGCAAGAAATTTCAAGTTGCTATCATGTATAATTTAGGAGATATGGCTCAACGATTTTAGTGTTACGGTAAGGAATGTAGTGTTACGGTAGTGAAAAAGTAGCAACATACATTTTTGACATGTTTAGAACAGCAAAACAAAGAGAATATGCATGATTTAACTGTTTTTTGAAGAGTAAGCAGGATGTCTACAACATGATTTTTCAGGTGACTTTGTGGCATAGTTTTTTCAGACACTCTGTCCAGTTTTATTCACATCTCAAATTTTCGAATTCTGATATTTCATTCCCTACCGTAACATCAACTTCCCTACCGTAACACTGTGACAATAGAGGTTTAACAGTAAAGCTGTCATTCACATATAGGAGTAAAAACATGCAATGAAAAATACAAATTGTGCCTATTCAGACTGCAAAATGATTTTTGAAATCTGTGGATGACTGAATTTGTAGTGTCTCTCTCAATTATCAATATAAGTAGTTTTCGCCGGTATTGGAAAAAACAAAGACTTATTTCTATAGGAAAAATACAAGAAACACCAGTGCATCGAAATTATGTTAAATGAAAAACGTTCTAATAGTATGCAAAAGCTACATGTTAATCGGATCACAGAAAGGGAAATTGTGCCACTTTAAAAATTCGTTACAGTAGTGAAAAATTGATGTCGGTCGCAAAGTTCAAACTAAAATATCTGCGTAAGTAAGTGAATGTTATCTTTGCAAATTGCAGGAATGGGTTCCAGGAAGTTTATTGAAGGTAGTAATATAAAAAATATACTAGGTTAAAAGCTGAATTTGAAGTTTTTGCGACTCCAATTTGCCCAATTTTTGTAGAATGGCCCTGGTACGAAAATGTTGTACAAAATGATCAAAATATGGTTTGGAATGGCCAATTAACGTCGGGTAATTGGTATGATATTAAATGCTAACTTACGAAAAAGAAGACTCATTTTGGAGGTTAAAAGAAGGTGAAAAGGTTGCCAATGTTCTGTACAGGATCAGCGGCGGTTCCAGGATTTCTGTGAAGGGGGTTCGTTTTTACACAAAGGGGGGTCATTTTACTAGTATCATACAATTTTGACTAAATTTCTGCATGAAAATGAAATAATCAGGCTTCAGAGGGGGTTCGTTTGAACCCCCCGAACCCCTTCTGGATCCGCCACTGACCTGGATGTTTCTAAATTAACATTTTATTATTTCGAATTTTACCGATTTCAAGGTGATTGTGGGGGTGGCAGGGTGGGGTGGATATTTTTGTGTGTAAAAATAAGTTCATACTATGGAGTATGGAGCATCTTCGCAAGCCAAGAATTCTTCCCAAGTCAAGGATTCTACCTTCAATATCAAGCGCGGATCCAGGAATTTTTCCCAGGGGGGGGGGGGGGGGTCAAACGATCTTTAACCTCTTTTTTCGCCAAATTCCAGGGGGGTCAGGCCTCCTGACACCCCAGACCCCGGATCCGCATGCAGATACATGTCATACTATGAAGGGTTAAATATAACAACGGTTTGTCATGGCACACAGGGACGAATGACGCAGCTTATTTGGGACATAACCAGTATTCTTTTTAATGACCCATTTTTCGCCAAATTCCAGAGGGGGTCATGACCCCCTGACCCCCCCCCCTCTGGATCCGCGCATGAATATATTGGGGGTAGAATCCTTCAAGGCTTGGCTTGCAAACTTAAAAAAAAGATGACTATTGAGTGCACTAAGTGGAGTGGATTTAGCTAATCAATCAATCTACCAATCAATCAATCAATCGATCAATCGATGAATCAATCAATCAATCAATCAATCAATCAACCAATCAATCAACCAATCAATCAATTTTAAACATTTATAATTCGCTGACTTGGATATATATATTGATTTAATTCATTGTGGCAGTAATGTGCTACCATATAATGTTTTTTTCAGATTTCGCTGGTTCCCGTTCAACGCAAAGGCCGGGTATTAGTTGTTGATCAACAAGGTCGAAATGGCTGTCTTTTGACAGCCACACAACGTTTATTTCTCGATAAATATCACCAGTCAATTTAATGTGGAGGTGGTTACATAGCCTGCCGAGGGGTGAGTGCTCAATATACACTTTGATTCAATTGTTAGTGTTTAAAGATGCAGTTGTCACTCTAAATTTACTGATAAATTTGTCAAGGTTTTCTTGGGATTTTGCCATGCTCTAACCAGCTAACATTTTCATGCTAATAAATTCTATTCTTCACTTTGTCAGTCACCTTTTCAACAAAATTCAAAATAGTCTTGCTTTTACAAATATTTTTTTGGTTGAAAGACATAATTCAATATTTTTAGATATTTTTTGCATTTTGTACGAGCTATTCTTCATTTTCTATTTATAGACATTTGGAAATTCCCATTTGAGCATCACATAAAAATGTGTTTATATGACTTTTCTATTGTTCATCAAAGCACACAAGCTGTATGTTAAAAATAGACATTGTAGTCATTGCTTTTGTCCAAGGAAAATGAGAACACACATCATTGGCAGATCCGGAGAGGGTTCACTGGCAGTGCCGGATCCAGGATTTCTGTGAGGGGGGTTCGTTTTTACAAACAGGGGGGTTCGTTTTACAAGTATTACACAATTTTGATTAAATTTCGGCATGAAAATGGAATAATCAGGCTATCGAGGGGGGTTCGTTTGAACCCCCCGAACCCCCTCTGGATCCGCCACTGCCTGGTTCAGAGGGTTCGAACCCCCTATGACTAAGTAGCCTGATTATTTCATTTTTGTTTCATTTTCATGCAGAAATTCTGTCAAAATTGTGTTGTGCTTGTGAAACGAACTCCTCTTTTTGTTAAAAGGACCCCCTTCCAGGGGTTTCATTAAGAGGCTGGGGGCGGGGATTTCCCCCTTCTATTTGACTGAAATTGAGTACAATCCCCCTGCTACTTTTGAAAATTTTGTATGGAGTTAATAGGGAATACATACAAAATCCCTCACCTACTTTAGCCTCTGGCCCAGGTGGCCAAAAAGTTATTCAACCCCCTGCCCTTCACAGAAATCCTGGATCTGCCACAGATCATACTGGTTTAGGGTTTGTATTTCATTTGAATTAACAAAATCATAATTTACCTTTAATTACTTACCCATTATGTGCTGCAGTGCATATCCAAGCACATCAAAGTTAGTCATATTATTGTAAATGAAAACTAGCTGTGATTTTTTAAAGCCACAAAAGTCTTAAATGATCAATATTAGAAAAAAATCTTTTGGAAACATGTTCACAAATGTTAACCCTTGTTTATACAATTTTGTGTTCCAGCTGTCCGTCAGCAGTTTCACAGTCCTGGAGCCTCGGCAGGCATTTGTGTAGAGGACTTACACGATAATGATCTTAACAAACTGAAGAGAGAGGTGCGAGTACAGCAGCCAAGAGTTTACCACTGTAGGTGCAGGTTAGTATTGAACCATTGAACAATTGCAGGGCACAAATACCAAAGCTGTAAAGATTATTTGATTGTTTTTCTTCCGTATGAAATGTTGTTGGGACTCATTTGGATCTTCTTGTTGAAACAATTCTAATGAATATCCTTGACTTATTATAGGATTTGAGGATTGATATTAAAACTATATTCTCGTAATAAATTTAGAATTTATCACTGCTTCTAATCAAGAGTTCTGAATACTGAATAGTTCTGTTGCGAACTAGCAAGATGTTGGATTGCACTGTTTAGACTCTTAGTCATTCTCCTTTTTTCACCAATTTTGTTTTGAATGGTATTTCAACAGGAACAATGAAAGACAAGATAATGGGGACAAGACAAGAAGGAACTCAGAAGATTTTGAATATTGGAGGCTTCTACATGGCAAACACTCGGCTTTTGAAGCTATTGGACTGGTAAGTTTTTTTCAGTACTCAATTCCTGGCAGACAAAATTGTCACCCACCAATTGTTAGATAATCATTAACCTATGTGGGCAAGCAGATGGAGGCTTGGTAAGGGTGTTGTGGTAGCAATATGACCATAGCAGTTGAAAGAGGCTTTAAACTCCAATAAATCAGTACCCAATATAGATACAATGTAATTGGCTTTAACAGCCAGAAGAAAAAAATCTCTAAGATCGACAAGTCTTATGGTTTTCATAGATAAAGTAACAATAGATATGTCTGATGCTACTTCCATCTTTTTAACCTGGTTTAATATGGAATTTAAAAATAAAATGATTTAAAAGACAATATTTCACAAAATTGTATCAATTTCTCCTTCATTATTTACAGAGTGGCGCCATAGCATTATGTGTAGAACTTACCCATTTCAATGCTCTTGGAAAGTTTCACGGAACTGATAACAAAGAAGGCTGTCTGTTGAGACGTTTAGCAAGCTCAATTCACCATCTGGGCGGGACCTCCTACTGTCCTGTTTCTAACAATCTTAACCCAGACGAGTCAGCTGACGAAAACAGTGTGGGAAATGTTCATCAAGTGCAGGATATAAAGCCTAATGAAAGAAATCCAAGTGATGTGGCATCTACTGGTATGCATCTGTCAAGTCTTCATGAAACTGCAGAGCCGTTAAAAGAAGAAAGACGTTTTGATTTCTTCGATTTCAAATCCACTGGGCAGACCAAGAAACAAGCTACGGATGAAACAAAGACAAACTTTACCGATAAAAAGCAGGTTTGCTGTTATATTTGATAATGGTCTCATGAAAACAGATTTAAACTATACACATAAAAGAAAATAGTCAGTAACACATTGTAAAAGCAAATGTTTTGAATCTTATATAAGGCAATAGTACACAGGTTTTTTTCTCATAGTTTTGGGAATGTGTCCGAAAACCAGCCGGATTGGGTAAAAATGTGTTGTTTTCTCAAAAATTGGGAAAAATATTTCCATCACAGAATGCAAATAAATAAGTCCTCTGTATAATTTTGTATAGTTGAATAAACTTAAAGAATTCCAGTTGTTCTTGGATATTTAAGCTCAACATATAATTTAAGAAAATGAGCAAATTCTCTTCAAAAAGCAATGCTGATCAAGTTTTTTTTATTGAGAATTTTCTTTCCATTTTTTGGGGGGAAAATGACCCTTTAAGTTTTTGAATTGCAAACAGGTCTGTTTTACAGACCCATGCAAAGAAGGAGAAAAACACTGGTACATTTAAGATTAAATAAAAAGAATAATTTTGAATGTTGATTACTACAATAGAAAGATTTACCAATTTATGAAATTTCAGAGAAAAACATTCTTTCCTGTTCCGTTGTAGAAAACAGATGAAAAACTTCAAGCAGATGCTTCTATACCAGTGTTATCCATAGAAGAAGCGTTTGCCGAGTTTCAGAACGTATGTAACAAATACACAGCTGTAGGGAAGAGCATCATGGGACGTCACGCGGCCTTGAAAGGCAACATGAAATCCGCTGCAACTCTTTGGAAGGAGGCGACCACCTTTGGACATTCCAAATCTTACTTTAACCTAGCTCTGTGCCATGAACATGGTAGGGGAGTTGAAAAGGACATCAAAGAGGTAAGGCCTCTTCTGTAGGCAGTACAATCAGAGCTACAGATTAGAAGGTGTATCAACTTTTCAAAATGCAAAGCAGCAATATTTCTATAATTGGGCGTCAGGCCCTATGAATTGGGTACTCATTAGAATCGTCCCTGCAAGACAGTTTAATTAAATAAGTTCCCACTACATATTTTTCGGATTTCAAATACATGTAACAAATTTGGGATGCCTTTACCCCCTCTTATCTGTAGCTCTGTAAAAGTGTACATAATTTTTTCAAAGATTCATTTTGTATCAGTTTTATTAGAATTGAATAGACTAGTCTGAATTGAATAAGACAAAATGTAATACATCGTAGTACTTTGATTTTGAACTTTTAAGTACAAGTTCTTGAAACAACAGGCTTTCTTACAATGTAATTCTCAGCAATTTTAGTACTAGTATTTTGTCCATACATGAGAGAAAAAGGAGATTTTAACTGATTTCATGTTTTACTTTTTTGTCAGAATACATAAAAAAATGTTCATTATTTTGTGAAGATCTATCTAGATCTAGATTTATCAGAATTTTAATGAAAACATGAAAAAAGCAAACATCTTTTTGTTCTTTTGTTTTGTGTAGGCTGTACGTCTATACCAACTAGCCTGAGAAGAGGACCATCCTCAAGCCATGTATAATCTTGCCTTTATCCTAATGGAGGATAACAAACATATGTCAATTGCCTTATGACACAAATCTTGTCGTGTGAAAAAAGTGTTTTATCCTTGGTCATATCAATCCCATAGTATCATAGATGCTGTGGCAGTCCATAGGGGTCCGTAGTTTGAGCCTTGGCACTATCCTAGACTATTCTATATCGAATAGTCTAGGATAGTGCCAAGGCTCAAACTACGGACCCCTATGTGGCAGGCAACATAGAATAAGACCAGCCTGCACATTTGTGCAGTCTGATCTTATTCTATACTGCATGCAAGTTTTAAGTCAAGATAACAATGATTGATTATTTTCTAGGCTGTACGTCTATATCAACTAGCCTCAGAAGACAACCACCCTCAAGCCATGTACAATCTTGCCTTAATCTTGATGGACGGTAACAAGCATATACCTCAGGATACAAAACAAGCCACAACACTGTTAACTAGGGCAGCTAAACTTGGACTCATGGAGGTATTTTTCAATTCTTCAATCATAAACTTGTCATTCTATGGGTTTGAAGTTTGCCCAATAAGCATTTGTCCACAAAAACAGATAAACTGGCAGACTGCTGGGATAAACATTTTATAATAATATATCCTGGTCTACTGATGCTTGAAATTTTAAAAATAATATTTGTTGCTTGTAGACAACATAAAAAAATCGAATAAAATGCTAGTTTGCAGCATATTTTATGGTGTACAGTCGAAACTTGTTATGTCGACTTTTGTGGGCCGCTGAAAATACCTTGACTTATCCGGAGTTGGACACAAACACAAGCCATCAAAAACCGAAAGATTTCAGGGAAGTTTTTGGCAGAAGTCAGGGTATGGCTAATTCGACGATCTGAATAAGTCTTGGGGAAGGAGGGGGTCATACATACGCGTGTACATGTGTATGCTTATACTGTTGTTGACAAAATTTGAGTAACAAGCGTCGTCTGCAAACAGCATTTCTTTCGCATGTATTTTTTTCATGGTTTGTTTAATCTTACGCTGAACCGACAACAGAATGCTATCAGCCCACTTTTCGCACCTTTCGTCAAGATTTTAATCCCTATTGTTCAAAGATGCGTTAAATTCCTCAATTAGGGGTTTGACAGCCCAGACAAAGTGACTTTGCTTATCAATTTACAAGCTGAACAGGTAATTTTAAGGTGAAATCTTCATACCTAACGGCAAAAAATCGACTCATCCGAATTCGATGATTTTCCCAACTCGACATAAGTATCAAAATTTATATGTAACAAAGAAGGGATTAAGTTGGGACTTTGAAAACACTTCGACTTATCTGGAATATTGACTCATCCGATGTCGACACGAGTTTTGAATGTAGTTTAGTTTCTGAATTAGTTTGCAATTAAATTCTGGGCCTCTATTTTCATTTAGAATTTAAAAGTTATCTTTTTTCTTTCATTACAGGCTCAGAAGTACCTTGGAGTGTTTTACTCTGGAGATGAACAAGAAGACCCAGATAAAGCTGCACATTTTATGAGATTGGCTGCAGATCAAAATGTAAGTACATGTATTAGATTTATGTTTAGCTGTTTTAAACATTGTTTGCTCAGCCAATTTGCAGTAAGCAAAATAATTGTCTCTTCTAGCCAAATGTCAAGGCTACATTGATGGTCAAGCATTTACAGAATAGACGTACATAAGTTTATTATACCCCCCAAATTCAATTTGGGGGGTATATAGGAGTCAGCTTGTCCGTTGGTCTGTTGGTCCGTCTGTTGGTTTTTCTTCAAAAATCTTCTCCTCCTCAACCACTGGGCCAATTCTTACCAAACTTGGCAGGAAGGTTCCTTGGGTGACCCTTTTCAAAATTTGTTCGTGAAATTTTGATTCGCAAAAAATTGTGGGCGTGGCAGGGCGGGGCTTATCAGACTTAGAGAAATCATGTGAAAAATCTTTGAAAATTAATTATTAGGCCAATTTGAACCAAACTTGGCAGGAATAATCCTTGAGTGATTGTATTCAATGCATGCTCATTATTTTTTCATTCGCCAAGAAATGTGGGCGTGGCAGGGCGGGGCTTATCCAACTTCGAGAAATCGTTAGATAATTCTTCAAAAATCTTCTCCTCCTTAACCACTGGGCCAATTCGTACTAAACTTGACAGGAATGTTCCTTGGGTGACCCTTTTCAAAACTTGTTTGTGAATTTTAGATTCGTAAAAAAATGTGGGCGTGGCAGGGCGGGGCTCATCTGACTTTGAAAAATCATGTGAAAAAATCTTTAAAAATCAATTAGCCAATTTGAACCAAACTTGACAGGAATGACCCTTGAGTGATTGTACTCAATGTATGCTCATGATTTTCTCATTCGCCAAAAAATGTAGACGTGGCAGGGCGGGGCTTATCCAACTTCGAGAAATCGTTAGATAATTCTTCAAAAATCTTCTTCTCCTTAACCACTGGGCCAATTCTTACTAAACTTGGCAGGAATGTTCCTTAGGGGACCCTTTTTCAAAACTTGTTCGTGAATTTTTGATTCGTCAAAAATTGTGGGCGTGGCAGGGCGGAGATTATTGGACTTAGAGAAATCATGTGAAAATTCTTTAAAAATCAATTATTGGACCATTTTGAACTTAAGTTGTCACTAATGTCCCTTGAGTGATTGTATTCAATGTATGTTCATGAATTTTCGATTCGTCAAAAAATGTGGGTGTGGCACGGCGGGGCTAATCCGTCTTCGAGAAATCGTTAGATAATTCTTCAAAAATCTTCTTCTTCTCCTTAACCACTGAGCCAATTCTTTCCAAACTTAGCAGGAATGTTCCTTGGGTGACTCTTTTCAATACTTGATCGTGAATTTTTGATTCGGTGTTTTGTTACCAAAATTGGCAGGAATGTTCATTTGGTGACTTATTTCAAAATTTGTTCGTGAATTTTTGATTTGCAAAAAATGTGGTAATGGCAGGGCAGGGCTTATCAGACTTAACGAAATCATGAGAAAATTCTTTTAAAAAAGCAATTATACGGTAAATTTGAACCAAATCTTACAGGAATGTACCTTGATTGACTGTCTTGAATACATGGTTGTGAATTTTTTGTTTATTGAAGAATATCAGCATGGCAGGTCAGGGCTTGGGGATTGTTAAATGAGCTCTGTCCTTTTGTTGAAATTGGTATTTTTTGCAACATTTACATGTGTTGTTTGGTCTGTTGATTTTTTGTCAGCTCTATTTCCCAATTGAACAGCTCCCAGTTCACATGAAATCAACTTCTCAAAATGCACAAAAAATGCGCTTTTGGGGGGTATGATCACTTTCAGTGATTTTCTAGTTTTTGACATCCAGTCTAGTTTTGAAAAAAATGAAAGTTGAAAAAAGATCTAATTGATCATAGATCTACTCTTTTAATTTTGAAAGCTATGCCAATTTGATTAGTACTGCTTAAAACAGATTAGAAAATTAGTTTTAAAGCTCAAACCTTAAACACATTAATGCACTGAATAACAATGATATTGAAAGGAATTTAGGTCAACGAAATACATGTGTAGTAAATCTCATTGTTATAGCATAGAAAACCTTCAATGAAAATAAGGAAAGTTGATAAGCATTTCCCTTATTTCCTGTGATGTAAATCATGTATTCTAAACCCAAGTTTAGTTTGGGGGTGAAAAAGTTTCCTTGTTTGGGAATGGATTCATATGTTGTTTTTCATACATCATATTTGCAGGACCCTGAAGCTCAGTGTTTTCTCGCAATGTTTTATGAGCAAGGTTACGGTGTGGACGAGAATACATGTAAAGCTGCCTATCTTTACAATAAGGCTACAGAAGGTGGGGATAGAGATGCTATGTATAGTCTAGCATTGTATCACTTAGAAGGACTTGGAGGTACAGAATTTATTGAACAATTTTATTCTTTGGTTAAGACATGCACATTTTGTGTATCCTTTTGGCTTTGGATACAAAAATAATGACATATCTTATCTCCTTGCCTTAACGATTTTCATTTTCATTTTTTTTTTTTTTGCTTTTTGCAGGTAGTGTTGACTAAGATCAGCCTGCATATACATGCAGGCTGATCTTAGCCTACACAACCTGCTTACTGTAAAACAGTGAACAATTTGGGTAAGCATTAAGCATGACAATGGTTAGACATCATTGTTGCTATGTTTTATAAGCAAGGTTATGTTGTAGATGAGAATACATGTAAAGCTGTCTATCTGTACAATAAGGCTGTAGAGGGTGGGGATCAAGATGCTTTGTATAGTCTAGCAATGTATCATTTAGAAGGCCTTGGAGGTTTGTATTTAAATCAACTGTTCAATAGTCTACTGCATTGAGCTTTCCGAAAGTCAACAACTCTGAATCTTTTCATTCTTGTCCAGGATGCATCAGTATTTCTTCTAGTGTAACTATGCAAGACTTATGCAGGACATTTGAAGCAGGCTTTAATTATGTACTCAATTTATCAAGCAATGATAATGTTCAAACTTTGTATCAATGTTGTAAATTTCTCTCCGTTTTAGATAATTTATCCTAAATGATCATTGAATCATTTCAATTAACATGTTCGAAAACCTCTTAAGAAAACTCATAATAATGTAATCTTTGAAATTTTATATGTTAGATGGAAGGTTTTTCTTTGGAAAATGATTAAATGTAAATATTAAACATTTTCTCTGTTTCTCTCAATGCTTTTTAAAGCGGGCCGCGTCCATGGCGCAGTTGTTAGCGCATCATTCTGCCTCATACGGGAGGTCACGGGTTCGATACCTGGCCGGGGCTAATACCCTTTCTGACAAAAATGTCACCCATCAATGGTTTGATATTATGAACCTATCTGCAGGGGGGGGGGGGGGGGGGGGGGGGGGGGGCAGTTGGTGGCTCGGTTAGGGTGTTGTGGTAGTACTGGTGAGAGAAATACCAGGAATCCATGGTTAGGTGCTCCTGCCGTCGCTATATGACAGTAGTAGTTGAAAACGGCGTAAAACCCCAATGAACCAAACTTTTCAAAGCTCTCTTCATTGGGGGGGAAACGATGGTTAGGTCCTCTAGCTCTCCAGATATGACCATAGCCATTGAAAGAGGCATTTAACCCCAATCAAGCAATTTCCATCAAGGGCATGAAAGTTAGCAATTGTTTTCGTAAGTGTAAAGGTATATTTACATTGCCTGTTTATTCACAATAAACTAATCTTTCAGGTTTGCCACAAGACCAACACTGTGCCAGAACATTATTACAAAAATCTGCAAACTTGGGAAACAAACAGGCGCAAAATAAACTGGAAGAGCTTGACAGACTGAATGATGCTCAAAACTTAACAGGTAAGTGCTTGATAGTACTTTCTTTAGTATTTAAAAGCGACAATATGATTTACGGATCAGCATTGTAATACTGTTGAATTTACAACAATATTTTGGTCCAACTTTTGGAAACATGTTTCAGTCAAATTGTCTATTTTTATGCCCTGTATTCAAAGATTGGGGGGGCATATTGTTTTACTCATGTTCATCTAACTGTCCATCTGTCTTTCTGTCCGAAAACTTAATGTTGGCCATTTCGGGGGCATTCATGTTTCACATACTCATCTTGTTTTATGTTACATCCTTATTGATGTTCACTTCCAAACGAAAGGTTTGACAACACAGAAATATTGTAGCTTCAAAGAAAGATATATATATGCTTCTGTAACAGTTTTGCATTAAGCCTGAGAAATGTGGTTACTTTCTGTGATCTAAGGCTGTGCGCTTTAACCCACTCCCACATAATGACGCCTTTTGATGCCCCACAAGATAAAAGGCCTGTGGAAAACATTTTAGAAAATGAAGAAGTCACAAGCAAATAATTCATTTCCCACAATGTTTTCAAATCAGAACGACAGAAAAATATTAAGTTTCATGCACATGGAACTGTCTTTTGCAACATCTTTGAATTCAGAACAGTCGAAAATTTTGCCATTTGGTACTGTGTTAATTATGAAATAATAACAAGTTTAGAGGTCATTATTTGCCAAATAAAACCCAATGTGCGACAGACTACATTTGTAGGTAAATATCGAGGCGCATAGCGCCAAGGTATTTGCCTTAACATGTACACGGTGGGGATTGTGCATGCTGGGATGGGTAAATCTATGGACAAATTTGCCTCGCTTCAGGTAAGACATTTTGCAATAACTTCCTTATTTCTGCGTCAATTAAAAAAACGTTTTGTTGCCTGTACCCCGCCTTACTGAGCTCGTTCCTCCGATGTATGCTTTACAACGAAACCTTTTTGTAATTTTTGTGAAAAGTGATCCCATCCGACCAGAAAAACGACAAAAAATCTGGTCGTTTTTCAGGTCAGTTGGAATCAATTTTTGGGGAAAATATGGGGAGTTTTCAAATAAGTAATACACCTGAGGAAAGCGCTCAGTAAGGCGGGGTACATGCAACAAACCGCTTGAAAATTGACGCAGAAATAAGAAAATTATTGCACAATTTCCTACCTGAAGCGTGGCTTATTTTGCCGTAGTCGTTATCATTTCGTTTTCTGGTCAGTTGGGATCAATTTTTGGAAAAATTAAAAGGATACCACAAATAATCCATGTATCCGAGGAAAGGGATTTTCAAGGCCGGGTACATGCGACAGACCTTTTGAAAATCGACTAAGAAATAAAGGAGTTATTGCAAAATATTTGACAAGATTCGAGATTATTTTTGTCCGTATTCATTATCCATCCCAGCATGCACAATCCCCACTGTGATGTAGTTCAGAGCACAGGGGGTTTTATTTGGCAAATAAAGACCTCTAAACTTGTTATTATCTCCATTATAACACTCTAAAAAACAAAACATACATTCTAAATGTGGTATTTTGTGGAACTTCTGTCATGATCTAGTTTTCGGCGTAGGAAAAGCTTTAGCTGTTAAGTCATGTCATTGATGACGTCATTTGATGTTACCTTGACTCTACGTGACGTTTTGGGGCATACACAAAGCATAATTACATAGGGTCTTTATTGGTCAAATAAAACCCGATGCAGTTCTTCTTTCGCTTTATATGGATTTTACGGAAACGTGTTATAATATAGAATAATTACCCTATAACTTAATACATTTCAGATGAAGAATTTCCACTCACTTTCAAAAGAAACACAACCACCCAAGACATATCCTATCTACTCCGACTGAACAAATCTGTGTCAACACCATGTTTGAGTGAACTTGTACGTGGCAGTTTTAAACAAGTGAAAGACAAAATCATGTACGATCCTGTCTCGGACATCGGTACAGTGTCACAAATATACTCTCAACTCATGGTACCGAGGGGCATCACCCTCGTTCCGTCAATCTCACCAATTTCTGACCAACCGGAAACATCGACGGGTGATAATTCTGATCCAGATTCTGGGATTATTTTTAGGACCAGTTCCAATTCTCATCCGGAGGACATTTTTGAGACTGATTCCAATTCAGGTGACTTGTATAGGGCCGAAAATCAAATGTGGGACGTAGATCTTGTGAAAGTTCGGCATGAAAATCATTGTTGTGGTGAATTAGACAATCAAGAAGAATATGAGAATTCCCATTTTGTACACAGCGCTAGCATGCCTGATATGATGATGATCGCTTGTATATGAATGTGAGCTGGAGACTGGGACATGAAAAAAGCCTTAACCCATTTCCAAAACAGCAAACATTGAGGTTGGTCCCATTTGAAATTCGCTGCAGACAACAAAATGGATGTTGTTGAAGACAAGATTGATGTGAAACAACAGTGCAAAAAATATTGAGGCAAAAGGAGAAACAGAAGTTATTTCTATGTCATTATCAATTTTCTTGCCCGCAATAGCTTTCAAAATCGGACCACCCTAAAAGCTTGCCATTCGGGAAAGGGTTGATACACTATCATTACCTAATGACAATGTGTTATACAAACAACCATGGACAAACAGTCATGGGCAATATTCTGTACTTTTGTACTAATTTTGTGTGTCAATTTCATATTTATCATCGACCTAAATCCAAATTGTTTCATTACAGAGTTATTATAGAGTGTTGGTTCACTTAATCATGATAAAATGTGACCAGTCAAAGTTACCAAAAGTTGTCATCATGCAGAAGTTCATTTAAAAATACTAAGCAAGAACAGATTTACGATATAGTAACTATGGCATTTACAGATACAAAAACTGTTTACTTGCAATTGCACAATATCACAAAATTATTCCGTAGGGAATATGATAAATACACTCTAAAAGCACTGGCCACTCGATATTTCGGCAATTGCCTTTTTCAAGAGAACTGGAAACACTTTTCCAGTTCTCTTGAAAAGGCAATTGCCGAAATATCGAGTCGCGAATGTTTTTATAGTGTACTTGCGATTGGAATTTGATATTCTAACTCTTTTGAGTTTTTTTAGTTTAATCTATTATCCATTATCCAGATATAACATTTTAGGACTAGTCCAAATTTATTATCATTAGGAATTACAGACATGCAGACATTAAAATGAATGTACCTTGAGCATGTCTATATCTTTTACTTTTAACAGGGTTGCCACGCGTCAGAGAAAAGTCAGGGAAATTTAAATTTTTTCAAAGTCAGTGAATAGTCAGGGAATTTTTTTGAACTGTCAGCGAAATTTGAAAATACTGCCAAATGTCAGGGAATTTTGATAAGATAAGATGCAGTGCCATCTAATTACTGATTTCAACATTACCTTTTGAAATTGTCTCGAGACATCACGAACTACCGCGAAATTACTGCGACGAAACATGTCTGGTATTTTTCAGAGAAATGTTAGGGAATTGTCAGGGAATTTCATTTTCTCTGACTAGTGGCAACCTTGTTTAAAAAAACTGACTCTTCTGCTATATGACAGCTTTTGTCTGACAGGTCACTGTAATAATTCAAAACAGTCGTTTTATGCCACTCTCTTGTTTGGATATGTTCATCACTATTTTGAACCGTTTGTAATAAAATGTATTCTTGAAGTATTTTTTTCTTCTTGCTTCTTTATGTGCCAATCGGTCATGGTTAATCCATTCTAAAACGAGAAAGTCTCAAAAAGGACCAAAGAATAAAATAAATGTTACTAAAATCAGAACCTTTTAACCCTTCCCCAACAAGACCTGGTTTGACGTCTCTTGTACAAATTGTTTAAGAAAACTTTGAGGTAAAAGAAGAAAATGTTGAAACCCAGCATTTTCTCATTTTGCCTCAATATTTCATATGCTATAGTGTACACAAATTGTACCTTTATCAACACCCATTTTGTCATCTGCAGTATCCACGGTGGACAATCACGTGATGCAACAAGTTCAGAAAATCTTCAATAATTGTGTTAATACGGGACCTATTTGAATAAGGTTTGAAGCAGAGAATGTGGACAGACATCACGCACTAGATGGACGTGGTTGATTTTTGAAAAATCAACTGATAAAAAAGTTATTGAAGATAAACCAAAATTTTGGTTTATCTTCAATAACTTTTTTATCAGTTGATTTTTCAAAAATCCAACACGTCCAGCTTATTCCTGGCATTTTCCCACCTTCTCTGCCTCAAACCGAATTCAAATTGGTCAAGTATTAAAAAAGATATTGAAGATTATCGGAAATTCTGAGTCACGTGATTACACACCGTGGTATCTCTCAAAGTGGAACAATCTGACTTCTTGCAATTTATGAAAGGGTTAACCAAACCATTACCAAACGGCAAAATTTTAGGCTAATTCAAATTCAAAGATGATGAAGACGACAATTTCAAGTGAATGAAATTTTACTTTTTTGGCCTTTTTATATAGAAAACATTGTGGGAAATGAAGAAATTGCTTGTGACAAGCAATTTCTTCATTTTCCAAGATGTTTTCCAAAGCTGTTAACTTGTGGGGAGTCAAAGGTGACACTGTGTGGTAATGGGTTTAACTACATATACAGCACGAATTTAGCTTTCAGAAAAGGAGAAAATGCTTATCCCGTACATCCTTCTTTTCTTAAAGGGGGAATGGCACTTAAAATCATGCAAATTTTCCGAGAATTTCGTACAAAATAAATATGTATTATCAAAATATGGCCTTTAATTTGCATCTATGCCAAATCTTAGCTTTCTATCTTGTGTATTGGCTAGGATGTTGACGGATTTAAAACCCCATATGTTCCATTATTGTAAATATTATCCCCGGGACAAAAAATCATGGGGTTTTAAATCCGTCGACTTCTAAGCCAATACACAAGGTAGAAAGCTAAGATTTGGCATATATGCAATTTAAAGACCATATTTTAATAATATATATTTATTTTTTTGTACGACGTTCTCGGAAAATTTGCAAGATGTTAAGTGTTATTCTGCCTTTAACTCTCGATGTCCCAGAAAATTTCTGTAACAAGCAGGTCAAAACAGAGGCTTGTTTTGGAAATGATGAAAACACTAGAAGAAAGCATCTATATTACGCGGTCAAGGTATAATGCTCTGTTAACCTGGCCATTACATTAGCTCATCACCGGACGCCAAAATTAAAGACTGGACCAAAAAGGAATAGCATACGAGGGACGTTCAATTAATTATGGAACTGGGGTGCTATAAGCCATAGATATGTCGCAATTCAATTTTAAGTTTCTTCAATCCTTCGAAGTAATCCTCTTTGACACCCACACACTTCTGAAGTTTTGAGATCCATTACTTATATGCCAATAAATGGGCCTCTTTTGGAACACCCCACAGACACTGGTAAATTGCACTGCATATGGAACATGAAGGCCTATACCGACGACCAGAGGCTTTTTCGTCATCATGGGGAACACAAAAAAGCCACACGACCCGGCTATAAGGATGGATGAAAACGCTGTGCAGCATGTGTCTCTTTCAGGAAGTCTTGGACAAGATGACACTTGTGGACAGCTCCGCTGTCATGGATTTGGTACATGTCTCTTTAGCCGGCCCTAGACCTGCTCTTTTCGTTATATTTCTTTACTTTCCCCGACATACAATTCTTGTTTGAATGACCGGTGAAAGTGGTACTATTTGAAGCAGTAATTTGAACAATACACCCGTTACATTTGAAAATTACCGCGTACAAAACTTTTCCCGTGCTTTTAATTGTGTGGCTATTACGGACCTTGCCTGATCTTTTCGCAACCATTGCTTGCTAATTTAATGCAATTGGTGCTCATAATAGTAGATTATTGTTCAATCATATGAATAAAGCTCAGAAAGCCCACATTTGTTGCATTTATTACATTATTTCAAAATATATTTTGCACGAGGTGCACTTTGTCCTTTAGGCAGCAGGTGGGGACCCAATGGGCATAAACCATTCTGTGTTTCAACCATTTCGTCAAAATCGTATAACATATCCCCGATGAAAAAACAACTTTATCTGCTATTTCCTGCACATTTATTCATGCGTCTTGTTCGGGCATGTCGGAATCTACAGCTAAATTTGCTTTGGTACTAGCTCTACCCGGATCGCCTGATAGGGGGGCATCATTCAGGCCAGTTTTACCAATTTTAAAATTTTGACCAAGTATAGACAGTATTATTCCCGTTAAATAGCCGCAGGCACCACTAGTTCTATAGAACCGTGTAGTATGGTGGACCATTAGTACCACTTTTAATTGAACGTCCCTCGTATCACCAAAAAAAAGCGCACCAACTGACAATGTGTAGCTAATGGTATATAAATGGAATGGAGAAAATGCTGACTATCGGTGTTTTCTTCTTTTCTCTTAATGTTTTCCTAAACTACGTCAAACGGGAAAGTTATAACTAGTCAGTGTTTGAAGATGGTCAATCCGAGTGTAAAGGCTTGCTTTCTTTATAAACCCGGCCGCGGCAAATACCCATACTGTCAAAAATGTCACCCATCAATGGTTTGATATCGTGAACCTATGTAGGGCTAGGGGAGCAGCTGGAGGCTCGGTAAGGGTGTTGTAGTTGTAATGGTATGAGAAACGACAGTAATCCATGGTTAGATGCTCCAGCCGCTGCGATATGACCTTAGTAGTTGAAAACGACGTAAAACCCCAATAAATCAATTCTTTATAGCCTAAACCATCTTTCCTAGAAGACCTAGATTTTGCGTCCCCATGAGAAAAGAGTTGAAACATTGAGGCAAAAGAATGCTGATATCATCATTTTCTCCTTTTGCCTTAATATTTTCTGGGATAAATCATCACAAAAGCTGTCTATCGACTATCGACTGTCTTTTTGTGCTTTGAGGGCGAAGGTGGTGCAATGGTAACGCGCTGGACTTGACACGGGTGGCTGGTTCGATCCCCCGCCTCTCCAGTCAATCGGATGAGACTTTAAACCGATGTCCCGTCTCCATATGACCTTAGCTGTTGAGTGGGACGTAAAACTCCATTCAATCAATCTTTTTGTTTTGTTTTAAATCGTTTAGGAAAGGATTTATTCATATTATTAGACTTCAATGTGCTCAGTTTTTCCCTTTGTCAAACAAGACCTGTTTTTACGTCGCATACATTCCCAGCTCCCCCCCCCCCCCCCCCACACACACACACACACACTCCATCACTAAGGCCAAAAATCAACCTTCGAGAACTATTTAGAATGAAAACAACAAAATCTACAGTATAATGAGTTTAATCTTTCCGAAGTATCCCTTTCCCCAAAACAAGGGGTGGACTTGATTGGGCCACTCCGTTTTACTCGGAGTAACTTTTTCACTCCAAAACTCAATTAAGTGCAGAAAATCCACTCTCGGACTCAGAGTACTCCACCTACCGAGCAGGGGCGTTTGGGAGTGTGACGTCATCAACATGGTTTCTGATAGACGATAAAAATAGAAATAGTTTGGTATAATGTTCTATCAATCAATTTAACGGATATGAAAGACAAAATTACAACTGAAAAGACATAAGATTTTACTGAAGAAACTAAACAAACATCTTTGACATGTTCGTTGGCGATTTTGCGATAGGGAAATTATTATTAAATGCAATAATTATCTGTATTGTACTCCAAAACCACTCCAAAACACTTGATTGGAAATCCCAGCTCAGAGCACTCCGAACTGAGAGTGGAGTAGTTCAATCAAGTCCACCCAAGGTTTTGTACATCAATAGTCGACTATGCCTTGGAAAGCATTGAAAGAATAAAAGCTGAAATTCTGCATTTCTCATTTCCTTTCAACGCTTGTCATTATGTAATTGGTTTAAACGTGCACACTACACTGAGTCGCACTGATAATTGTCTTCTGCAACTCTTTTTATTCGGACTAGTCTGTAAATCGGCTTTTTTCAACAAAAACCTTGTAACTGCAGGTTGTATTAAGCTGCAGTTGATGTTTTTGTTAAAAGCGATAAAATGTTCCCAGTTCCGATAGCCGTTTGAGAGTTCGAAAAAAATGTGATTGTCATTCGAGATGTTAGATACACCCTTTTCGCATCAGAAAATAAGATAATCCATTTTAGCTCCAAAATTCAAGATACGTCATTCTTAAATGATTATGTTCAATACCCCTTTTAAGACCCCTAAATCTTAAAGTGAGAAGAGATTTAATATTGCAATCGGTTTACAGTTTATTCATCCCTTTCCTTCTACATTATCCAAAGACAAACTCTACACTGCTTCGAAAATAGACATCGTTTCGGAAAGAGTAAGAATGGGTCTTGGGAGAAAATTATAGAAATGAGAGAAAATGTTGATAATATGCATTTTTTCTTCTTTTGCCCAGTGTTTACCAAAGCTTTCTCTACTGCTATGGTGTCGCCAAAACTAATGATAGGGGTGATTGAAATTCCTTCTTTCGTCCAAAGTCCAAAAAAGAGAAAACATTGAAAAATTGTAGCACAATAAGAGCATGTCGATTCTCTGAAATTTTCTTTGTTGATGCTATTTCTTTTCAGTTACAGTCATTTTGGAAATATACGCATTTAGCCCTTTCCCAAACAAGACCTGGTTTTGACGTCCCTAATAGAAAATGATTGAGAAAATATTGAAACAAAAAGAGAAACTGCTGATAACCAGTGGTTTCTCCTTTTGTCTCAATATTCTTTATGCAATATTTTACTAAAATCCTATCTTTTTTAACACCCATTTTAGGCATGTCCACCGAAGTTCAATTTGAATGTATCCAACATTTTGTCGTTTGGAAAATATTTAACTTTAATACGGTTAACCCATTTCTAAACAAGACATGTAGCTTTTATGCCCCTAGTAGAAATAACTAGCT
This sequence comes from Fragum sueziense, assembly GCA_963680895.1. Lineage (NCBI taxonomy): Eukaryota > Metazoa > Mollusca > Bivalvia > Cardiida > Cardiidae > Fragum > Fragum sueziense. The sequence goes on along the minus strand of OY804596.1, from coordinate 57,471,536 downwards.
TTGGGGAAATGAGAGAAAATAAGAAATTGCTGATCACTAGGAGTTTCTCCCCTTTTCTCAATATTTGCCCTGTCATATGACATACACTTTTCTAATTTTTGATATCAATAGTTTTATCGTTTGCAAGTCCTTCCAGATTGGACTAGAGTAAATTTTTTGGGAAAGGGTTAATTTTGTAGTCAGAAAAATGTTCATCTCGTTAGCACCTTTTCAGGCCAATAACTGATCAATGCAAGGAAAATACCGTAAACACATTTTTGTAGATTTCTATAGTTGGGGCCCAACACAGGGTTTGTATGACGCGCGAAACGAAAAAGAATTATCTTATGTTTTGGTGCTAAATTGAATTATCTACATTATTGGAGCAAGAAAGGACTAACTTTACTTTTTGAAGTAAAAGGCTATATCTATAATATTGATGTTGGAAAGCGATATATTTTATCTTTTATCATTATCAATTATGTCCGAGTGTTTTGATCCGCATCTACCAGAATAATTGTGAAGAAAAATGCATGTGGAAACCATATGTTTTAATTTCAAGAAATTCTATGGAATGACTAGTTCTAGCAAAACCAATTTCCAATCAGAAGAATTCGGCATCCAATGTATAAATGGGAAATTTAAAAACATTGAGAGAAAAGTAGAAAATGAAGCTAACTAACAGCCCTTCCCTTTTTCTCAAATAAATGTTTTTCCTTTTTTTCTTTTTCGCGTTTAAGTTGTTTTAATCCAAAACTTTGCATATTTTTATCACTATATAATCCCTTTCCAAACAATGCCTGGTTTCAGATATCTTGCTAGAAAAGTAACAAAATATTGACAGAAAAGTGCGTAGGCCTATATGCAGGCAATTAGCAAAGCAAACGCACATACGTTTTTTTGTCTGCAAAACCATTGAACAGTTTTATATCCACCCTGACATTTTGATAAAAGGAATCGACTGGTAAGAAAGCGCCGAGAGCGGATGGAAAGAATGGATGGAGACGAGACCTCGAATAAGCAAGGGCCTGTCATCTGGAGGATTGGAGTGGCTGGGGATCGAACAATAGGACCATTTTACAAGTCCCATGCATCGCCACTGCATCGACTCCAAGCAAAAGAAAGAGGTGATATTGCCAGCATGTTCATTATTCTAGCCAATAACTAGCACATTTTGTTTGTCATCTACAAAGAAAATAATACAAGAAACAAAGGCAACAAAAAACACAACTACAAAACTACAACAACTACGACAAAAAGCCGACCGATCCCGTTTTTCTACATGTAACTTGAACCATGCATTTTTCATTGTATTTATTCATTTTTATTTGGACGTCCGAAAGGACGTACAATTCTTATAACCACTTTTGGACAGGCGAAATGGGTTTTCATTACCAAAAAACCCTTTCTCAGACTCAATTGCCCGTTGACCAAAATTCAAAATAGATTTTGCGACCATACAGGAAAACTGTCGTATCTTTTCCTACTTTCTATGTGTTCTCTAACAAATACTATAAGATTCATTGGCCGATTCAATTCATACCAAGTCTTAACCAACTTTACTATCTTTTTTCGATTTAATCATTTTCTTGTAGTTTTTTTACTTTCGTAATATTTATTGTGTAAAGGGTAAGATCTTTAGAAAGCGATACATGCATACACTATGGTTATAATGTAAACAGACACCCTATATCATCAGCAGCAGCGATAGCTCAAACGGGAAAGGATTAACCTCGCAACCTTTTTTCAGTTTGAAATTTGGAACGCCGTTGGTTCAAAACCAGTTCGGATTATTTCTTCTGTAAAACGTTTGTTTTTCTTGATGTGTTTACTGAAAACACACATTTTAGAATGATTATATTCTGTTTTAATTCGGGAGAAAGGGCGGAGCCATATAAACGGTTCATTACATTTAGCTTGAGGAGAAACAGCCTTGCCGCTTAGCGGTAAATCGTCGGTATTATTGCAAAACATTATAACTACAGTGTGTATCAGGCTGTAGTTACGATGTTTTATAACAACACATTTTACAATTGAACATTCTTTCAATTTCGAAATGTGTTCATGCTCGTCCCGCACGTTTTTCTCTTATCTCAACCAAAATATCGAGCAGTAAACTCATCGAATAACCTCTTTGCTTAGACACACCCTTTCAGGTGAAAAAAATTGGATTATACCCAATTTAATGCACGTATTGTGTATGATAGGTTCCTTTTCTTTGATCATTGTTGTTTAAGTCTTTGACATATTTAATGGAACGGGGTTTCCACGAGACGTACTTTGGAACCAGGGTTTTGAAAATGATTATCGGGGAGTGAGTTCATTTCGCAACTCGGGTTCGACTCGATGACAAATCGGGTTTCCATCTGAACAGCCTCAGATGAGACACTAGTGAAATCCACCTATTCAGAAAAATAGTTGCTCTTACGAGTTTTTTTTCTCCAGCATCTGTATCACTGATATTCGACAGTATCATGACCTATTTACATACTGATCGATGATCATGACAACAATGATTATTACTAGTATAAGACTAAGTGACAGCGATCTGTATTTATTTCGTTTAAGAGACCCGTTTACGTGTATTGAGCTAAGAAGATGAAGCAATGGGTCTGCAACAGATGGTACCTGGATGATCGTATGAATATGTTTACAGATAGGGACATTGCTATTCTCAAATTTTCGTTGATAATGATATTAAGATTTAAATTGCTTATTGTACTCCACTGCCATTTTCCCGACGGCACGTTCCCAATTTCTTCTTTTTATGCACATCTGTAGATGTAAGGATGCTGCGGTAGTACTTGTATGAGGAATCCATGGTTAGGTGCTCCAATTCATCTGGTATTTTGTTTCAGGAAAAGTATGTATTGAATTTGTTTTGTAACCACAACCATGGAAAACTGCTGCCGTGTTTTTTTTTCTTTTTTTACTCTAAACAGAAATGAAAATCAAAGTGCTTGGAGCACTATATTTAGACGCCTCTCATTGATTGAGCGGAATTGTATGTAAATGATCGGCGTTTCATTACTTTATTTCGTTGAATTTGTGTTAAGATCGATTCTAAATCACTGCGGTCGTTTTTTCGCCAACGATGGTGGAGATAGAAGTCGAACAAGAGTGCCATGGTCACAATATACGCCACCACTTATAAAACTTGAGACAAAAAAAATGACATTGACAAGGATTTATAAATATTCACACAAAAACCTGTAAAAGGTTGTGTTCACAAAAAGGTTTTTATAAATATCCAGTCAAAAACCTGGAAGGAATTGCGTTCACGAGACTGAAATATCATTAAGCCCTAGAGACTAAGATTGAAGGGGGCATAACTCAGGCAAAAATCAATGAACAATAAAATCCTTACTTCATGCACATCTACCAATTAAGGTAATAACATCCACCAAGTTTCATAAGGATCCAGTCAGAATCTTAGAAGAAGTTGTGTTGATAAGGCTGCAATTTCAATCAGCCCCAGAGACTAAGTTTTAAGGGGGCATAACTCTAGAAAAAATCAATGAACCATAAAATCCTTCCTTCATGCAAATCTACCAATTGAGGTGATTGACCAAGTGTCATTAATATCCAGCCATAAACGTAGGAGGACTTGCGTTGACAAGGCTGCAATTTCAATAAGCCCCACAGACTAAGTTTTAAGGGGGCATAACTCAGGCAAAAATCAATGAACCATAAAATTCTTCCTTCATGCACATCTACCAATTGAGGTGATAACATTGACCAAGTTTCATTAAGATCTAGCAAGAAACTTCGGAGAAGTTGTGTTGACAAGGCTGCAATTTCAATAAGCCCCACAGACTAAGATTTTAAGGGGCATAACTCAGGCAAAAATCAACGAACCATAAAATCCTTCCTTCATGCACATCTACCAATTGAGGTGATAACATTGACCAAGTTTCATTAAGATCCAGCCAGAAACTTAGGAGGAGTTGCGTTGACAAGGCTGCAATTGCAATAAGCCCCAGATACTAAGTTTTTAAGGGGCATAACTCTGGCAAAAATCAACGAACCATAAAATCCTTCCTTCATGCACATCTACCAATTGAGGTGATAACATTGACCAAGTTTCAAGAAGATCCAGCCAGAAACTTAGGAGGAGTTGCGTTGACAAGAAAAGTGGACGGACGGACGGACGGACAGACGGAGAAGATGACGCCAATATACGTCCGCCTCCGGCGGCGTATAAAAAAAGATGATTAAAAAGAACAAAACAATGTCTGAGTAGAATTCGAACCCAGGGCCTTCCGGATATAACATGTGTAAAGAGTACAAGGTGACACTGTATGGAAACTACTGTATGTGTAGTTAGCTGGGTTTTCCGAAGTCAAAATAAAAATGGCGGACGGGATTTCTGTACAAGGTAGGTGTCATGTATTTTTGGTCACATACTATTGAATATGTTCTTTCATGCAACTTGACGGATATCAGCGTGAAGGCAATTGGTTGGGGAACCAATAAATATAGCCCCCTTTTTACGAATTTGCCTCGTTTGACTGTAATGTTGAAATGAACACATTTTCGTGTTGACCTTGAAATCCGAAGCGATATATTTTGAAAAATCGGTCTGTATTTCCGAATTCCTAATGTTCCTGTCAACAACACAGGGCTAGATGGGTGGAGAAATTGATATTCTTACCTGAAATGTTTCGACAGATCGTCTTTGTAGTCTACATTTGTTATAATTACACTTTGAAAATTCGCATGCTGTACAGCTGTGTGCAAACCGAAACTAACCCGGTGTACAGCTGGGTGAAACTGTTTTTCTGTATGTGTGGGTGCAATATCTAACCCGAAAACACTGTATGTTTGGGTTTTTCTGGATAAAATCAGATACATGATTCCGAAACTCTTTTGTGTTGAACAATCGAAATATATATCCCAAACTATCCAAACGATTTTCATTAAAGAGACATTTCACATATAATTTCTCATAAATTTCACCTTTTCTTTCATCTGGATGAACTGAATTTCTTATGAAAATTCTGAAAAGTTCAAACCAAAGTTTTGCGCCGTTTAAGAGACATATATTTAATCTTGAAATTAAATTCATTGATGGATGCCGCAGTTAAAATGTAAATGAAATTTGTCCTTTTCGTCTCAACTTTAAAGGCGTTTCCTTTACTTATCAGCAACATTTTCAAACAACTGATAGCATTTTTTAAAAACGCCTTAGAATGATCGACCTTGGCATCAAGACATACCTTTCAAAATGAACTAGCAATGTTATGTCTTTTTAGTGTGCTTCAGAAAACGTATGAAATCGATAATCTTACTTCAGTCTTTCTGTATATTTTTTTTTCATTATCGTTTTCGTTCTATAGTATTAAACACAGAAGAATGAATAAAATATCTTTCGTTCATGTACAATCCCGCTCAATCAATCAGAGACGTCCAATTACAGTGCTCTCAGCACTTTGATTCTACATGTATTTGGTCCTTATCATCTAGCATTAAGCACTTTCCTATATGAGATCTTAAGGTTTACAGACCCTGAAAAAATCACCACTTTCTAGCCATGCGAAATGCATCAAATTACACACACTCGTAAATACACTTCACATAAGTTGATTCACAGTGCTGGATTTCAAGGTTATACTTCAATTAGAAAATAATTTACAAATATTATTTTACTCTATATTCATATTCAAGGGAGGTAATTTTGAACATTTTTGTCAAATATTTCCATAAGAATGCATTAATTCAAAATTCTAAACCGTACAAAATGCTTATGTCTGTATTTGGAATGGAAATGCAACACAGTTTAGGAATTATTTGCACTTTTCAAATTTCGCCTATGACTCTTTGGTGCTTTTGAGGGGTTGGATACCTTAACTAGGAATAATCTTATCGGCGGGCCATGAGATAAAACAATAAAAAGAAATACATAATTTATTGTCTGTAATAGGTCTAGGTAATGACATGGCAGAGTATCTCTGGCTATAAGCTAGAGATGCACTGCCAGATTATCTATCGTGAGCGATACGAGTACAATATTGAATGTGTAAACATTTGTTTATATGTGACCCGTCACGCTAAAAGGGACCTTATCCGAACTCCAAAAATTCAAATTTTGATAAACTTGTCTCGACACTGGTCAACCAGATCCCGTATGCGAAAAATGAGCATGTAGTAAGATAGGGAAAACATTCCGGATTTAGAAAATCACTCCAAAGTGAAAAGTGTCGGCCCTAGTCTGGCTGCGCGGACTGCGCAGACTGACTAGGGTCGAAATATTTCACACATCCGATAAGGTCCCTTATAGCGTGACGAGTCACATATATAACATCGAGTTTAACTTCTATATAGTTTTAGATAAATATAGATAAAGCCGCGTTCCCATTGCCGACCAAATTGGCTCGATCAACTCGATCGCCTAAATTCCCCGATTAAACTCGATCAATGTATTTGTCGATTAATTCCTGATTATTTTTGCCGACCACGCTCGATCGTCTCGATCACTCTTGCCGACCCAGCTCGATCAGTACTCGATCGCTTGATCGAGCTTGATCGAGTTGATTTGGTCGGCAATGGGAACGCGACTTAAAAATGTTTTCAATGATTATATTAAAGTAAATTGTGTAGGCAATATACAGAAATGCTGCTTTTGCCTCGATGTATTCTCACTGGTGGTGAACTCGGCCAAAGCGAGGGGCGTTTTTCGCTACAACAAGGTATAGATATTTTGCGTTTAACTGTGAGTTTAGAGATTTTTCTAATCACAATGAATTTGATCTAAAAATAGAACGGGTTTACCGTTTTTATTGACAAACCGTCGGTGTTGTTATAAAATCTCGTAACTGCGGCTTTATCAAAGCCGTAGTTACGAGATTTTATAACAACACCGACGGAATACATTATTCGCGAAAAAACGTTCCTCGCTTTGGCCGAGTTCACCACCAGTGATTCTTGAGCCTTTTCTATCAGGGGACGGGGGACGGATACAAAACCAGAGACTTGCCTGGTTAACTGACTTGGCACGAACAATTTTCTTCCTGGTCTGAAATTTTAAAGATATTTGAATAGTACGATAAATCTTATCAAACCAGTATTTGACTACACAAATCCATTTGAATCCATTTGCCTTTGTTCGTTTCGACACGCATATTATTGCTATTTTATGTAGTCTTTAAAATGAAAAGATTGTATAAAGGAGGACGTAAAATAAATTTATATTCATGGAATTTAAGAGCGTGTGATAGGATCCGAGAAAGGGGCACTTATGGTATTTGAGACGAACATGGATCAAGATCAGCCTGTGCATAAGGACAGTCTGATCAAGATTCGTGCTAAGAGCTGTCTAATAGTTTCGTCATGAAATATAGCAACTGCAAGTTCACAGAATGGATCCTGATCAGCATGCACATACGCTTAATCTGATCAAGATCCATGCTGCTCTCTAATGTTTTTTCTGAAATGTAGGCCTAACAACTGCAAGTTGTCCACATTGATCTTGTTCAGACTGTAATTAGGTAATGAATCAATGGTAGATCTAGGATGGAATTAACCAAGTTTACCTATAGACACATTTTCACAACAATCTGCCCGATTGGCTGAGACCTGCGTCTCATTCCAATCAGGTTGTTTGTAATGAAATTTGGATTTAGACCATTGATTTAGAAATGTTGGTGATACGGCCCCCTAGTCTCAAAATTTGCTATAAGGGTCCCTTTTTCCCGGATCCAAACTCAAATATCGAAGGTGTTATTGCAAAAACCTTGTAGTACAGCTTGATTAAAGCTGGAGTTATGGTGTTTTGCAATAACACCGATGATATTTATACACTGATATTTTCGTAGAAGGCTAAGTCGTATTTGGTAATTTCTTTCACGGGTGGAAAATTGTGGTAATTTTAGCTTATTCGTTGACTGTTGGAGCGATAACTTGTGTTGAAATGTTTTGAGATCTAGATCTACCATGTTAAAATATTATACGGAAGAAAAATATCACCCTATGTGGTAAATAGGGTAAGCTTGTATTTTCTTCATTCATTTTTGCGTGTTTGTATAGATCTTCGAGAAATAACCTGACAGTGCATTTCTACCTATTAGCTAGAGATGTTCTGCCAGGTCATTTATCGGGACATATAGTAATTATTAATGAATTTACCCATTCCAAAACATTGAAAAAATAGTTTGGTCCCTTGTATTCAATGGTGTTGAAAAAAGACATATTAACCCATTACCACACAATGACTCTTTTTAACTCCCCACAAAATAATGGCCATGGAAACCATAGTGGAAAATGAAGAAATTGCTTGAGACAAGCAATTTCTTCATTTCCTTCAATGTTTTCCTCCCAAAAAAGGCCTAAAAATGGAAAATTCCATTCACTACAAATTGTCGTCTGCAGGATCTTTCAATTTGGACCGCCCTAAAATTTTGTCGTTTGGTAATGGTTTAACAAAGAGCCATAGGGAATTATTGTCATGTCATAGAAAAGAAAACACTGGGAAAGGGAGAAAGAAAGCACTGCTCGAGAGCAATAGGCCTACTTTTTTTCCAATGTTTTCAAAAGATCTTTTGGCCTTTTCCAGTTTTAAAAACAGATACTGCAGACGACAAAACGTGTGTTGACAATTGATATAATTTGTGCACAGAAAAGAAGATGGGGGAATGCTGTTTAGCATTTTCTTCTGTCGCATCGGTGTTTTCCAAAGCTGTCTCTATTTGTGACGTTGGAACAGTCCAGATTTTCTTTTGTCGTTTGGGAAAGGGTTAACTTCATGCCCAATGATTCGATTGAACAACGATTGTACCATGGCTACAACCATAACTTTGGGCCTACTTTCGTTTTCAACAATGAAGGCTTTTAATGAATATTGTCATCTGCCAAAATGGTATTTACATGTAAAGTTAAAGATAAGAGGAGGTAATGGCTATTCGAAATGCATTATTGCATTATAGCACAGAAAATGTTGAGACAAAGGGAGGAAAATGCTATCAATCAGCCTTTCCTATTATTGTCTTACTGTTTTCAAAAGCGTTTTTCTATAAGGCGCGCTAAACCATTGGTTGTTTGGGAAGGATTAATGACTGATATACCCATAAATAAATCAAAACACTAGCCGCGAATAATTCGTCTAGATCAAAGAACAGGGTGTATTAAATATCGCGTTTTTTGACCCGTTCATGAATAAACAATGACTTGTTCATTAACCCTTTCCCAAACCAGACCTAGTGTTCACTCCCCTATTAGAAAAGGCTTAGGAAAACATTGAGACAAAAGAAGAAAATGCTGATCATCAGCATTTTGTCTCAACATTTTCCATAGTTCAATATTTTCACCAATTTGTAAATATACATGTACAATGACTTGTTTATTGATCATTTCCCCAACAATGGCTGGTTTTGACATCCCTTATAGGTAAAACATTTTTGGAAAACATTGAGAGAAAAGAAGAAATTGCTGATAATCAGCACTGTTAATTTTCAATCAATGATAATTAAATTTTCTACTTTTGACAGAAGTTATTTTATTATAATTATGCAACTCTTTTCAAAGTGGACTGGTCTTACATTAGATTGTTTGGGATAGGGTTAACGTTTCCCCAAACAATGACTAGTTTTGGTGATCCTGCTCTTACTTGCTTATACAAAACCTTGACGGAAAATAAGAAAATGCTTATAACTAGCACAATTTCCTTTTTCATCAATGTCTCCTATACAATGACATGGCATATTTTTTTCTGTCCCGTATTATAATGTCGACTGCATATTATTAATCAAAGTTCAATTTGGTCAATTTACCCTTTATTATTCAATATAGGAAAGAATTGATAAATAACGAGAAAACTTAACACGAATCATAGGGTCAGACGAATAAGGGTTCTCACTATCACGATTCGGTAGAAAAATATAATATAGGGAGCGCGATTCGGTAGAAGAAAATAAGAGAAATGTCTTTGGTTCTTAAATAGTGATAGTTTGTACGTAATTATGATGTTTTTCTGGCCAGCTTTCTATATTTTTAGTAGGCTGGTCACTACTATCACGGTGTATAATCACGTGACTCAGAATTTTAGAAAATCATCAATATTTTTGTTACATGTATTACATGACCCATTTGAATTCAGTTTGAAGCAGAGAATGTTGGACAATTCCAGGAATTAGCTGGACGTAGCGGATTTTTTTTTTAAAATCAGCGGATAAAAAAGTAATTGAAGATAAACCAAAATGTTGGTTTATCTTCAATAACTTTTTTATCAGCTGATTTATCAAAAATCCACCACATTCATCTAATGCGTGACGCCTGTCCACCTTCTCTGTTTCAAAGAGAATTCAAATCGAGCCCATATTAACAAAACTATTGAAGATTTTCTGAAATTGATGGATCACGTGATTATCCTCCGCTACTATGATTCGCGGGCGATCGGATTCAAGTATAATAGAGATTGCCATTTCCCGACACGACAAAATAATAAAGTATTCCATCTATCATTAACCCATTACCAAACGACAAAATTTTAGGGTGCTCTAAATGCAAAGATGTTGCAGACGACAATTCAAACTGAATGATTTTTTTCAATTTTTAGTCTTTTTGTGTAGAAAATGTTGTGGGAAATGAAGAAATTGCTTGTCCCAAGCAATTTCTTCATTTTCAACAATGTTTTCCAAAGCCATTATCTTGTAGGGAGTGAAAAAGAGTCACTATATGGTAATGGGTTAAATACCAAACACTTCGTGCAATTTCAACGTCATCCGTAGCAACGAAGATTGACGATGACGTCCAGATTTTTTATAATGAATTTGCATGAATGTATGCAGTCATTTCGTACCATAATCATTTCAGACCATAATATAATTGGTCATTTCGTACCAAAGTTTCGTCAATTTGTACCATAATTTCGTCCCAGATTTCTATGATTCATAGAGAAATCAGCATCCTGGTAATCACTTTTTCTGTACTTTTATTTTTATCAATATTTTAATCATTTAGTCAAAACAAGCATTGTTTGAGAAAGGGTTTAAATTGTCACCTAACCGTTAGTAGCATAAAAGTTATTAGAAAAAAATATTCATAAACTTCATGCAATTAATGTGATCATATTCGAATGACAATAAATTTCTAGGATATATATAAGACTTTTTATCGGCCAAAACGTGAGTCTTTTTGGTAATAATTAAATAAAATACCATAGCTGGTGATTTTTTTCTTCCAGCACCCACATACCAATACAAATAAACTTATTGGCATTTGGGAGCAAGGTGTCAAACTGGGGACTCGTATTATGGGAAATACCAACAAAAATGTATCGATTTTTACCATCAATGCTAAATTAAAATAGCACAATGACCAGGTTCGCAAATGGCCAAAAGATGTCTCTGTGTTAGATAAAAATGAGGTCGCTTTCATAAATTTCATTTGGTCACGGAAATATACAGGGCCTTAATCCCACCTCCTAATATTTTTTTTCCATTTTCGCAAGAATCCTTGCCGAACGAATGTTGTTTCACAATAGTAAGCGAAAACGGATCAAAGACTTTCTCTTATTTTCTTCCAGAATATCGTAAGACGTGAACTTTTAACGACATGAAATGGGAAGCTCTAGTTCTAAATCAGACAGTCCCAAAAAAGACAAGGCCGTGGATAATAAAACACAGGGGACGACAAACGAAAACGATCTAAAAGAAAATGTGAACAAGCAGAATATTTCAAACGCAGATACAAACAAGAAGAACGCCCTTAAAAATGCAAACAAACGGTACGCTGCTAATGTAATCATTGGCGACAACGATAATTCTGAGGGACCAAGAATTGACTTGCCTGACGCGACTTATGAAAACATTGAGGAGGATGAAAAGTCTGCAACGGAGGCAAAGCGTTATGTTGAAATACAAGAAAAACAAGCTGAAATACAAAAACGTGAAGCAGACAGGAAAAGAAAGGACGCTGATGCAAAAGCAGACGCTCGAGTCGGCAGCTTGAAAGAACAGCTTAATAATCGGATGGAGAATTTTAAAAAACAACACAAGGGAGCAGTAGCCTTGGTTGAATTTGAACCATTAGATAGTCTTAGGAATACACTGCAGCGTTTACAGAAAACTTTGAGATGCGAGGTAAGTTTTCTTTTCATCGATTTCATCGGAATGTTTGTAATCTACACAAAAAATTACTTTTTGGACACTTAAAAAGTTTCCCGAGTATGCTTTTGGAACATTTTCAAGATCCGAGCTCAAATTGTCCAGTTTCTTGTTTGGTACCCATTTGAGTCCAACTAAACTACTTAAGTGATTGTACTAAGAAATCGTATTAATGTCTGCATCCTTCTTTGATTGAACGGTGTTGAACGCTATTTAACAGTTTTTCAAACAAATCGTGGTGGATGGAGCACATATCCATATAGTTCAATCGTTTCTCTCAATGATACAACTACGTTTGACATTTCCTAGCCTCCAGCTGCTTATCCAAGTTCAGATTCACGAGTATCTTCCCATTGGCTCCAAAGAGACAAATATCCAAAAGAAAAGATGCCAGGGCTGGGGATCAAACGTGTTAGAAATATAGCTGCGACATCTGAAGTCTACACTAGAATGGAAATGACGTTGTGGAAGTAGCAGTAAGAGAAATGACATTGTATATGAATCCTTTGTTAGGTGCTCCAGTCCCGGCGATAAGACTGACATATACTGCCCGGGCGTTTAACACCATTCAATTACATCATAATAATATCTGTCTTTCAGATCATGATAGACAATGTAGAAAGAAGAAATAAGCTTTTAGAACAATACAAAGAATTCCAGGAGGACAAATCAAGACTGACATTACGGTGATTTTTTCTCTCTCTTTTTTCCTTTTGTTTTAAGTTTCTTTAGAATGGGGGTAACTTATAGGAGATACATATTAAGTAGATGGTAAAGCTGTTAACGAAAGTAGAAAGACAGACATACAAACAGTACATATGTACTAAAAATTACCTCTCTTATCCATTCTAGAAATATTCTTTCACGGGCGGCAAACACGTGACTTTGTTATGATATGCTTTCCTAACTTATGTAAACAAAATCACTTGGTATTGTTGAACCGAAGTTACTGCGCGCTCATTATTATCAATATTGCAAACGATTACGTTTGTTTATAAATATTCACAGCGCACGGTAACTTCGGTTTTTTAATAAGTGCACATTTTCGCAAATTTTAAATCAAATACTTAACCCTCAGTATTGAGATACATACCATTCGATACGTCGTAATCTCCGGTTTATTTTGATACCAAGATATTCCCTCAAATCCCTGTCAAAGCTGAGAACATTCGTGCAAAGTGCAAACATTTCTTAGGGAAAATATATCACGGCATTCAAAAATATTTTGCTCTCAGCTTTGACAGGGGTTTGAGGGAAGATATCGGTTTAAAAATTAGAACGGAGAGTACGACGTATCGAATGACATATATCTCGATATTGAATGTTAAGTACATGTATTTGATTTAAAATTTGAGAAAAATGTGTTCTTACCGAGTGTTTTTGTTTACAAAAGTTAAGAAAACATATCGTAACAAAGTCACGTGATTGCCGCCTGTGTCTTTGAACGCTGCATCATTTTTAGTTTTTATTTGACACAATTTGTTTTCGACTCAAATTCTATTCGATGTAATTTCTGTTTCATATAACTTAAAAAAAGACAATATATCATTGCATATGCTCTTGATGCGATATACAAATATAATTTTATTGGACATAGGTGTACATTCGTTCGAAAGAATTTGACACAATTTAAATTCAGCACAACTCTTAATGAAATAAACGTTATTTTAGGATATCAGAATTGGCCGCTGTTCAGCTGAAGCATAACAATCCGAACATTGCCGATCTGAGCGACCAGAACCGAGCGTCCAAACTCGCTGAGAAATTCTCTGAACTCTACGATAACGAGCATACGGACTTACAGGAAGTATATAATACCAAACTGGACAAAAATATTCCAGAGCGAACAGTGATTTGTCATATAAGAGATAGTCTGAAGGTAACGATCTCATATCTGTGTTGCTATTTAACTCTTTCCCAAACAGCACAAATTTCGGGTGCCCTAATTTGAAAGCTGCTGAAGACGACAAAATGGATGTTGATAAAAATCGGATGTTTTATAATGATAGCTCAGAAAATATCGAGGCAAAAGGAGAAACTGCTGGTTATCTGTAGTTTAATCTTTTGTCTCAATGTTTTCCCAAGCCATTTCTATTAGAGACGTCAAAACCGGGCCTTGTTTGGGAAGGGGTTAAGATCTATAGATACATAAATATTTCAGTTTTGTTTCTTTCTGTAATTTCGATATCTCGACACACATCGTTTGGAATTAGGGTTCCATCGAAAGATTGTTGGGTATTAAATTTATTTTTGTCCCATATGGTTCTCTTTTGTTTATCTCAAGTGACTTACAGTACTTATCATATACGTACGTTCTAATTTTCTATTATCGATATTGTTAAAAGAACTTTTCAATTATTAATAAAATCATATATTCAATTGAAAAAGTAAATTGTATTGCTTGTGACAGGACCTTTCTTGCGATAATATTTAACGGCAATGTCATGAGACAAGCACAAAATTAAATCGTAGTGCAATTAGAAAAAGTGAAACACGTATTTTTCTTCCAGTTTTGCTATCAGGAATGTCATAACACTGCAGACAAACAACGACACCAGCTTCTTAAAATTTTGTGCAAGGACAACAGAATAGATCCAGTAACAACGGCTGCTGGGCTGCAACTTCGGGTCAAAGAATTTCAGAAGAAAGTAGCAACAATCACGATACCAAAAGTCCAATTAGTAAGTTGTTTGCTCTAGTAATTCACCTACCGTCGCGATCAATCAACATATCGGTTGACTTATCCAGTTATGCGACAAGGCATAGGCCTGACATTTCTATTTGTTTCGTTAAGGCAATTTAACCCATTACCAGGCGGCAATATAGGAAAAACGCGATTTTGAATAGATGCACTTATATGGTTTTCTCTTTTACAATGTCAAAAAAACAACACTAAAACGTTCTTTATCTTTTCAATTCTTTCTTTTGTTTAAAATAATAAAATTAATATGTGTTAAATGTCTATTTTTCAGAGTGTTCACAGAAAAATAGTCAATAACGAGAATCTCAAGGAACTAATTCAAAGGATCAGTCCAAAGGGTTCAAGTTTGAACTCCAAATTAAGCAAATTTCTTAACCGTTGCACGGAACTTAGCTGGTACACACAGATACAAGACCCGCCTGTGGTTTTAGACTTTACTATTCGGGAAAATACCGGAGATTACCGATCTTACACGCAGTCAGGATCTCAGATCGACTTTGTAGTTTGGCCGGTATTGTTGCTACATGGAAATGGCTCAATACTAAGCAAGGGCACTGCTCAATTTAAGTCAAGCGATAAGAGTGGCGATATGAACGAAGACACGATAAAAACGGAGAAAAGTCAAAACAAAGGGAAAAAGGATCAATCGAATGCAAAAACTCCAAAAGAAGTTAAGATAAATGATAAGTCGAAATCTCCTAGAGCCGAGACAGAAGAACCAGTAAAAACAGCAGATTCTGAATGGTGAACGCTGTTTATCAAAAACGCTGCAAGTTATTTTTTAAAACAATCCCTCAAATAACAAGACTATTCTATTCTGTTCCAAAGTGCGAGGCACCGTTTTGGGTCAAACTATTTATTCATCGTCCGATGAATATTGATCTTGCCCGACGAATAGATAAAATTTCCACGAATTTTATTTGGCGTCGCATGAGTGATTATCATTTTCGGCGAACGAATATCGTTTTTCGTTGGAATGATGTTATTTTTTGTTCGACGATAAATATAACTTTAACAGGACGCCAATTATAAATTGATCTATTGAACCATTTTTCCATTGAACAGCGTTCCTAAGAGTCAAAACTGTTTATTTTTTGTCGGAGTAAAATTAATATCCCCCGACGAAAACAATATCGGTAGGACAAAAAAGTCGCCCGACGATAAATGATATTCGTTCAACTATATCAAATCATATCAACCATACCAAACAATACCAAAGCCAAAGGTATTGCAGAGGACAAATAAATATTACCAAAAGCTTTATCATTGAACACCATAGCAAGGAAATTATCGTTAAGGTATGCAACACATCAATATCACCAAAGAGCCAGAGGCGAAATTTGAAAAGTGCCAGTAATTCCTAAGGTGTGGTACATTTCCATATAAAATACAAACATGAGCATTTTCAACGGTTTAGAATTTTGAATAAATGCAAACTGATTGAAATATTTGACAAAAATGTTCAAAATTACCTCCTTTGCATATGAATAAAGCGTATTATAATATTTGTAAATTATCTTCTTCTTGAAGCATAATCTTGTAATCCGGACGGTGAATCAACTTATGTGAAGTGTATTTACAGGTGTGTATAATTTGATGCATTTCGAATGGCTAGAAATTGGTGATTTTAATGATGGGCGGTATACCTAGTGGCATCAGCCATCGCAAACTACATAAATGGTGAAGTCAAATTCGCCGTTCATCACTTGTAGTCTGTTTTGTTTTGTTAATTTTATTATGCATTGATATTTGACTATTTTCGCAAAATATCTATGCTATTATTTATGAAATAAGAATAAACAATGTCCTATACTAGGAATACTTGGTGATAAAAGGTCTTGCCATTGTATCGTAGTTCAACCTGTTTTCGATACGTACCTCAAATCGTGACTCTATGGTTTTTGCGCATGCTCAGTAAACCGGATGATGCATGACGTCATTGTTTTCATTTTTTGGACCGGTGTCATTAGTTCTTCACTCAAAGGAATTTTTACCAGAAATGCTTGAAAAACAAGCAAGTAATCACTAATTTCTTATTTTCGGAAAATAACATGACGTTTACACTATTACTTTTTCTTTGTCCAAAAAAAAAGACGAAAAAAATACTTAAAATGATCCAAAAATCAACATTTAACTACCAACCAATGATCTGGTACATTCGTCTACTTAAAAAAGTCACATGACAGTCATGTGAGGCCAGTGGTTGGGTAGGTACAGGGTGTTTCAAAAGTGATGGTATCTTACTCGAATTTTCTGTTTTTTCTTAATATTTTCACCTCTTTTCATTTGTTTTCTTCTTTAAAAAACCAACAACAACAAAACTCCGTGGGACATTTTTGAAAATGAATAATTTCTTTTAGCATGAAGTTTCTTCTTTAACCACGATGTTTGTACAAAAATAATAATAAAAAAATCAATTTCATAAGCAAAAGATTGTTGTCTGCAACTTCGTTGGTTTATGATTTGGTCCAAAATTATTATGCTTGTTAATGAGTCAAAAATCGCAAGTAACCATAGGCATTTATGAAATTATTCCATTTGTATACACCAAGTTGTCCTCCATTTTGCATGTTGCATACATTTTAAGCCAAACTGTAGATGAATACTCTTCAACAATAAAGATATAAAAGGTATCGAAAATAGGTCAACTTTACCAGAAATGACCCGTTTTACATTGTTTTGTAAGGTCATTGTTTTTCCATCTCTATTTTGATAAATATCTACGAAAATAAGATTTTTGGAGACTAAATAGGTAAGATTTTTGTGATTCAGCTTGAATTTGTTGGGTAAACCCTTATGTTCCTCATCATTTATCCAGAACCGTAAGGGTATCGAAAACCGGTCAAACCACGATATATCTGATTTAACCCTTTCCCAAACAAGGCAAATATTTAGGATTAAAGACGTTGTGTACAGACAACAAAATGGATGTTGATAAATATAAAATTCATATAAATTTTAACACAGCAAATATTGAAGGAAAAGAAGACAATGCCTATGATTTTCGTTTCCTTCTTTTCCTTTAACAATGTTTTCTGACCCGCTCTCATTCATGGACGTCATAAACGGATCTTGTTTAGGAAATTCATAAACTCGTGCTGTACTGTAGTGCCCTCAATCGTTTCAGTTTAATGCATTATGCTTTTCTAAACACAAAATTAAAGTTCAAACTTTTTTGCGGTACTGAAGTAAATGACTCTTTTTGACTCCCTACAAAATGCTTTTGAAAACATTATGGAAAATGAACAAATTGCTTGCCACAATGTTTTCTACCAAAAAAGATGTAAAAAAATGTTAAACTTCCTTCACTTGAAAACGGTCGTCAGCAACATCTTTGAAAATAGAACAGTCTAGATTTTTGGTCGTTTGGTATCGGGCTAACCTCTCGTATAATTTGACACACTTATCTGAGTCAAACCAAGCACTACATGTAAAACACAAAAGAGGTACTTCATCGCATAAAATTAATGAACATAAATAATTTGAATGGAAACCCATGACAATATCTTAGCAAAACAACATTTCGTCATGTAGTAAACCATTTGATCCCTTTCCATTATCGTTTTAGAACGTACCCGCAGAACACTTCCGGTAATCCGAGTCTTCTCTGATGAAAATTCGTTCGTTGCTTTTCGGATGACACTGTTTACGTCAGAGCGCTGTCCCGTTCAAAAACAAAAGAAATGTCCGACACAGCGACATAACTTGTGTCCGAATATCTTTTATTTTTGAATGGAACAGCGCTCTGATGTAAATAGGAACATCCAAATATCAAAGAGCAAATTTTCATCAGAGGAGACTCGGATTAACTTCCGGTGGCAAACAATGAGTTTATGAGAAATTAACATTACATATAAGATCTATAAGGAATCAAAATGTTTTATACTGCATCGTGTATCAATGCAAGAATCGGAAGAGAAATGATGGAAGGAAAGAGAATCTTCATTTCTTTCCGATTTCCACAAGATCAATGCAAGCACAGAGCATTGATAAAGGCGGTGAACAGGGATGAATTTCGCCTTTTGCCTCCTTTTGACTTCCCGTGGCTCTTGTGTATGGAGGGGTCTTAGTTGAAATAAGCTAATTGTATCTTCAATATTTTAAGATACAAAGGCATAAGGATACACAATGGCGGATCAAACATTCGCCGAAGATATGCAACTGATGTTGAAAACGGCAGAGACCCTTCTAAAGGAAAGTGATACGGAGGAGACGAGAATGTACGTACAAACGAAATTGAAGGAAATGCAAAGCTACTTACAGGAAAAACAAAAACAGGTACTGAAAATGTATCTCAAATAATTCAAATCATTGATTTGATTTAGGAAATATATATACTGAAACAAAAAAGAAACGCAACTTCATTTTCAATTCCTTCTTACGCAAAGACATCAAATCAGATTAAAACAAAACTTAATACATTTAAAGCAATAACATTTCACCTTGTAAAGTTCACAAACTCTTGTTGGTAGTCAATTTCATTAGTAAGAAAACACCCAGTTTAAACCTAGTGTCAACACAATACGACAAAAAAATTGGACGGAGGTCGAAAAAAAACCCAATCTGTAACGTTCAATTTTGTCCGATATTTGAATGTTGCGAAGTCCATACGAGTTATTAGCGGTCTCCATTGCAGTCTTAAACCTATCCCGTAGGTGGGGTTAACGTGATTATTCGGTCCTGCCTTGACGTCATATCTTTTGCACGTCTGCCTCGTGCTCAATCGGTTGTGATCCAATTGAGAGCCAACAACGTATACAGTAAAACAAGTGTCGATTTTTTGCCCAATCAATGTCTTACGACAACATTTTGAATCTTTTCCACCAACAACATCTGTACTGCAGTTAGGCGCTGGTTTTGGCCTAGCATTGCTATGCGTAGCGTAGTGAAGAGTGTGTGCACGCTTTGGCGTCTTCTTTGTCTATGTTCTAGCTTGTGTTTAATGAAAATTTGTTTTGATAGTAGTCATCTAGAAAACACGGCAGGGGATAATCAGTTTTTAACAATTTACCATGTATCACGTGATTAATGTACGACATCTGAAGAAAATGAACTGTATTTATGCGTATGTATGCAGGTATATCAAAAATGTACTCAACAGCCATTAAAAACATATTTGTCGAAAATATTATGCAAAATTGGGGTTGCGTATCTTTTTTGTCCTAGTATATATAAGAAAGAGAAAACTCTTTTTCAGTAAACTTTGCGTCTTTTTCATACCAATATTTTCCCAGGCTGTCTGATAATTAACCCATTTGGAAATCAATTGCACTCTTTGACTTGGAAAGTAGTTGTCTTAGTTTTTACTGTGCTATATGGATCAGCATACAATTAGTCATCTGCAGTAGCCTTTTTTCTTTGGACCATTATTACAAATTACCATTTGGTTGGGGTTAATGTGCTTGAGTAAATCAAGATCGATTTACATCAGCCTTTATGTGTTTTGCACTGGTTGTTATAGATCACTTACTCTGATCTGGATCCATCTTGGTCTAGAACACCAAAACACGCATCGTTGCTTACACGCATCATTGCTTTTCAACACAAAACTTGTAACTGCAGATAAATACAAGCTGCAGCTTCGAGGTCTTGGTTCTTGGTTGGACGATAAGCTTTTATACCACAAATCTATTTTTTCTGTTTCAAGGGAGAGAAGGCTTTAGAAGAACGAATAGAGAAAGAGAAGGAAAGCATTAAAATTCTTGAAGACAGGTAACAACTAGATTAAGGCTTATTCTAAACGTTTGTTGACGATATGTATTTAAGCCTATGTATTACAAAAAAACTTTGATATTATAAAACACTCAATGTAAACTGTGTTATGATATGCACGATTATAATTCTCCTCGCTGATTCATTCTTAATTAAACTGTTTTTAAATTGGAGCATTTATAATAATGATTTGGCTTTAAATAGTTTCGCTTGGAATGGTAATTTAAAAGATCTATCTAAAAGATTGTTGAACTCCTTTTTACTTATAAATCTGAATGGTGACTCTCAATAACAATCCACCCCCCCCCCCCCCAAGTTAAAACTCATTTACATGTATGTCACACTATTCCGTCAATTAAACTGCAGCAGACAACGTACAGTATAACCTTAACATGTACGAGGGGTGATTGGTAAGTAGTGAGCCTCTCATAGAAGGGGTCAAACAAGTATGTCCATTTTCAGCCCCTGTATTCTCAGGCTATATAAAGGTGTGCAGCCGAAAACTGGTGTCTTTTGGTCAGTTTCTGTTGAAGAGGTAGTACTCTAAAGTAAGCCGGGCAAGTGGCTTTTGCAAAATAGTCAAGGTTGCTGGAAGAGCAGTGATTCAATATCTGTTTGAAAAGGGTTTAAATTCGAAGGCCATCCATGCAGATATGGTTTCAACACTTGGGGGTGATGCCCCTTCGTATGCTACAGTAATGAGATGGGTAGGGGAGTTCACGCGCGGTAGGACGTCGTCTTGAGGACGACGTCTGCCCTGGAAGGCCTGTCACCATTGCAACACCAGAAATGGTCAATAAAGTCCATGGAAAAAGGGCCAAACAATTATTGAACAGTATTGTGCATCACTTTAAAGGCAACTGAGAGAAACCATCATGCTCAAACGCCGTGGAAAACTCAGCAAAGGTGTACTGTTCCGCCAGGACAATGCCCCTATTCACAAATCTGCCATTGCCATGGCTGCCATCAATGACTACATGGGTTTGAACTAGTAGTACACCCGTCTTATTCACCTGATCTTGCTTCATCAGACTTTCACTTGTTTCCACAGTTGAAAAGAGCTATTGGTGGTACTCAATTTCAGTCAAATGATGATGTCATACATGCAGTGGATGCCTTTCTGAACGATCAGGAGGAGTTCTACAAAATCGGCATTGAGGCCTTAAAATATCGCTGGCAAAAGTGTATAGACAAATAAGGGGATCATGTTGAAAAATAAAACCGTTTGACAGTTACAATTCAAACCTTTCTATGTGAGGCTCAAAACTTATCATTCAACCCTCGTAATTATATATTTCAGAATAGAACGTATTAAAGACGGTTCTGTGACAGAAAACGAAGCTCTAAACTACCATCGGATGTATTTAGAATTGAAAGACAACGAGTGGTCCGAGGCGTTCAATGCTTTGTTGGAAAATGAGAAAAATCAAGTTGAGAGGATACTATATATTCTGATAGATATTCTGAAAGTAGGTTTTGCAGATTTTAACCCATTACCAGACGGCAAATTTTTGAACTGTTCCAATTTCAAAGGTGTTGCAGACGACAGTTTTGAATTGACCAAACGTTAAGAATCTTAAATCTTTGGCTAGAAAACACAGTGGAAAATGAAGAGATTGCTTGTCACAAGCAATTTCTTTATATTTCACAATGTTTTCCCGAGTATTTCCTTGTTAGGGAGTCGAAAGGCGTCACTGTGCAGTAATGGTAATAAGGTCGTATTGATATGGTCGATAGAGAATTACAAGCATGTGTTAATGGTGATGTTGATGACGAGTTTCATTCTTATTGTATACGAAACAAATACATCTTTGAGACCAATGTGTTCCGAACTACGGCCACAGAGGTTTTTCTTGGACTTTACATCAGCCGTCGGCGCAAGTACCGTTGTAGCCTCTAGGAAGCAGAAACGGAAGGGATTAATCTTATAAGATTATAAGAACTTGTTTTCCAATCGATGTTAGTATACTCACCGTCATAAAATAGTAGCCACTTTTCAAATAAACGTAATTTTCACAATTCTTTCGGTCTTTTTGTTTTTTTTTACTTTTATACGCATACCCAATGGCTCCTTTATAGACCTCAATGATAAAATGTTTTCAATGTGCTCGGAAACATGTTTGGTTGCAATGTGGGCTTTAAAACAGTATTTTGGGATAAAACGTTCAGTTTTGTTCACTTATAGCTGTCATTTTCTGCGTAAGTTTTCACTATTAAAACACAAACAAAAGTCCCATTTCAATTTTGCAGACATTCATTCCGTTGGAATGCTAGAGATCTATGAAAAATAACCATTTCCAGTTTTGCAAGTCACAATATTGAAGATTTGATAAAAACCGGAGGTGGTTGAGATGTAAAGTGAACGAAATCATTTTCTTAATTAGAAACTTTGTAAAGACCAACCAGAAACAAAATTTCAATGAATAGAGCATCTGGGAAGAAAATGGAGTTGGTTGGGCTATTGGTTGGGAAATTGCCATTTAGCAAGGATCTTGGGTGTAATGAAAAGCACTTTTCAGTCACTGAGCATTTCGAATAGAAACAGCATAATGAGTACTCATTCTTATTCATTTTGCCTCATTTTCTAGCCCTATATACGGCCGTGAATTTTAGTAGTGTGTTCCGTATCAATTACGGATTTCCTGGAACTACCAAAAAGCTACCATAGCTAATGAGGCATTTTGATACTTCCGGTGAGGTATGTTTACTTATCAAACTGGAATGTTTTGTATTTATTTCGGTTTGTTTTTGAATAATCCTAAAATTGCCGACTATTGGCATAAGCTAAGTGGCCACTTATTTATGACGGGGAGTATATAATGAAAAGGCTGACAAGAGAGACTAAACATATAGAGACAGCATTCCTGGTATAAAAGGAGCATATCATCAGATTTCGCTTAGAAAATAAATCATACTCTATTTTCAATTATCATTTGTCCAATGTTTCGATGCAGCTAAGTTATCCTCTTTGTTTAATGTCTTAGGTCATTAACTCTGTTGTCTGCAGGACATCTTCAATTTTGATTATGCCTTGAATTATGAAAGAATGAATATAAATTCATCTCCACAGATAACCTACGGTGAATGCCAAAAACTTCAAACACAACAGAATACAGAGCTAGCAACAGAAGCCAGATACGCCGATGATACTCCTGCACACAAAAAAGACTTGAAAGGACTTACAGTAGATCAGGTAATCGTCGCTTTTCAACAGAAACGCGTAACTGTAGCTTACTTTAAGCTGCAGTTACGAGTTTTTGTTGAAAAAAGCATATTTTTTCTTCTTTTTTGGCCCTTTCCAAGACGACAATATCATACACTTGTACAAATACCAGATACGCCTATGGTACTCCTGAATGTAAAAAGGACTTGAGGGGACTTACAGCAGAATAGGTAATAATGGTATTGTAGACTTGTATAAACTCAAAAGTATCACATTATGACAAAATAATTGTTTCTGAAATAAACACCTTAAAATTCTTTTTGGCATAGAAAGAATATACATACATAGAGATTCTGACGAAAGGGTTTTGTACTTCCCCTACTAACCCCATTCTCTCGAGTTCAATCAGAAAAAGAAGAATAACGCGGGTCTATATATGACTGCGCGTATGCACAGGGTGATATGGATTTATGTTTTTCTCAAATGTTATCAAGTGCATTCTCCCACATCCTAGCTCTGATTTATTCAACGGAAATTTATTCTTAACTTTAATTTAGTACACTGTGTTACTTTCTTCCAGGAGAAAGAACTGAGAGGACATGTTAAGTATCTCCAAGATAAGACAGCACAATATTGCGTGGACTCGATCAGTCAGGTAAATACCTAATCTTCCCATACCAACTTGTATCTCGAAATCGAATATGTACAATTATAGTCTAAATTGAAAATGGAATTCTGGTACCATGCTTACAAAGTATTTCGAAGATAAGACTGCACAATGTTGCGTGCACTCAGTCATGCATGTAAATACTAATAAGTATTTATGTAGCCAAAACGTGTTATCAGGACAACGGTTAAGCCGAAATCTGGCTTATGTCCAATGAATGGTTGTTAATGTTAATAACAGCTAAGGTTGATAAATACTTATCAAAATGAAAATTTGGTTCCGTGCTTATCAATGAGTAAAAGGTGGATTACAAAATCGTTCAGAAAAATGTACAGGTTTACTTAGAGTCATCTTGTTTATCAGTCCGTCCACAGGTCCATGGGTAGATCTGTATCTTTACTGCCCATTGTATTTCTTAGTCACTTCTTAATAAATTCAGACATGTTTCATTTAATTTCCACTAAGTTATGGCTTTTTATACATCTTTTTTTTTAAATATTCATTTATATTTTCTGATATCATTAGTGTTATCCATTTTTTTTTCAGAAATCACTGGCAGACATCAAATCTAACACGACGATCGCTAAATACTATAAACAGAATAAGCAGAGTGAGAGGGTGATTGCAGCTTTTGATGGGTATATAAACAAATGTATCCAATTTTCGTGGGTCGCAAACTTCGAGAGTCCACCAATCCATCTCATTACAGACCCAAACAAAGAATGCCCCAAAATCACCGACCAATTTGATGAATTAAAAAACATCCAATACGCAAAATTCGTTGAATGGCCAGCTTTGGTCAAAGGCGATGTTTTGAAGAGCGCCCAATGTGAAGTCAAGGCACCATGGCAACTGTATGATAAACACAGAAAGAGACCTACAGCGAGACCACAAAAACAACCGACTCCGCCACCAGAGAAAGAACCAGAACCAAGAGTTGAGAATATGAATGAGGACTCGAATGACAATAGGCCTATTTATGATACGGACCCACAAATAAGACAGTTAGAAAATGATATGACAATACACATGCCAGGGTCCGATAATGTTGACATTGGTCATGAAACAGCAGATGTTTATATACCAAAATCAGCATCAAGACAGCCACCAGCACCGCGGCCAAATCAATCTCAACCGGGTCGTCGTAGGACAAATGATCAAAGTGGGATGTCCAAGCCGCAGATGAATACTCGAAGATCTAGCAGTGGCGAAAAACACACAAGTGTTGTACAGGTTCAACACCAGAAGCCGAGTGAGCGAGGGAAAACGGGGAATAAAACACAGGGCAAGAAAACACAAGGTGGAGATCCGAGAGCAAGCAACAATACAAATTTCTGAGACTTTTTATATAGCTATTTCTTTTCAGGAACCTTTCTCTCGCAACACCTGGCTTATTAACTTAAAAATCGTGTCATTTACACATTGAAAACTTTATGTAATTTCCGCTTTCCCCTTTAAAGGTGTTCCAACCTACATATCTTAAACATCACAATAAGGCAATCGTTGGAGGAATGACAACCTTGATAAGACTGTATGTATATGTAGAGTTAACCCTTTCCCATACAAGACCTTGTTTTGACGTCTTTATTAGATGGGGATTGGGAAAACATTGAGGCAAAAGAAGAAAGTGCTGATAATCAGCACTTTCTCCCTTTGCCTCAATATTTTCTGGGGCTTCATTATACACAAATTATATCTTTATAAGCATGAATTTTGTTGTCTGCAACTCCTTTCAAATAGGACAAGTCAAAAATTTGCCGTTTGGTAAAGGGTTAAATGGATCCGCGTTGGCCCAACAAACCATAAGAATCCCTTTCCTGGATCCCAACTCAAATGCATTGCCATAGGAACAGTCTTTTGGACGAATTGGCTAGCTCTCTCCAGTTGTTGTATTTAGCCTACAAATATGAAAAGAAAATCTTTTTAAATGCATAAAGAACATTTTAAACACAAAAGAAGATCATTTTGTACATAATGATATCGAAAGTAGATCAATAAATAGTAAAACAATAAGCTATTGTTTGAATTCTTTTAACCCTTCGCCGTTTATACTCCGAAATGCATTAGCCAATAACATTAGGAGGCTACCAAGACAGATATAAAGCCCTCATAAATGCGTTATTGTCAGCGATTAGTTTGTGGACCGTAACACTCAGGTTTTAGATTGTGAAAAAAAAACTAGTCTTGATAAATAAAAAATACGATCAAGTAATGTTACGCTTTATTTAATGGGACATGTTTAGACTGATATGTAATTCAACAGGACTTCTTAATAAATTTAAACAAAATGTATGTAAAAGAGCGTTAATTTCTTTAAATCTTAAATATGGAAAATGGATAATTTGGATCTTTTGGAACATAGCGAGATACTTTAACTTTTTTTCTAAAAGAGACCAACAGCCTTTTGATTTCTTATCAAACCAAAGAGTAATAATAATCAAGCAGTCTGTGCTTTAAAACTAGCATGGGTAATGCTGACTCAACAGAAGAAAAGGAGTCAACTGAGACTCAGCAGAATGAGAGACATAAAGATAGCAAAGATAATTCTAACGAAAACAAAAGCGGACATATTAGTTCTATCAAGGAACTTCTTAATGAAACGGAAAATAATAGAATCCAAGAGTCATCAAAACAGAACAAACAAATTGTACCGGACAAAAAAGCCACAGCAGAGTTTGAGAAGACTAAAGATGATGCTGTGATCAACGCTCGTATAGCCAACTTGAAGAAACAATTATGGCAACAAGTGGACGATATAAGGAGAAGACATGACGATGTTATTGTTGGGTTTGATACTATAGAAGATATAGAGACGGATATAAAAGATCTACAGAGGAGTTATCAGTACAAGGTAAGGTTTATGTTACGTTTAAAGCTACAGGTTTTGACAAGGCTTTTTAAGATGATGCCGTAAAAATGATATAGCCAACTTGAAGAAACAATTTTGGCAGCAAGTGGATGATATAAGGAGGAGATATAACGATATTATTGTTGACTTTGATGCTAGAGTGGATATTGAGACGGACCTAAAAGATCTTCAAAGGAGTTATCAGTACAAGGTAAGGTTTACTTTACGTTTAACCCATTCCCAAACAATGACGCTTTTTGACGCCAGTAAGATTAAGGCTTTGGAAAACAATGTGGAAAATAAAGAAATTGCTTGTGACAAGCATTTTCTTCATTTCCCACAATGTTTTCTACCCCAAAAGAACAAAACAATCTAATTTCCGTTCACTTGAAATTGTTGTTTGCGACATGTTTGAATTTGGATAAGTGCTGGTCACCAGTACTTTCTTCTTTTGTCTCAATATTTTCCCAAGGATTTTCGTATAGACACGTCAAAAACCAGGCCTTGTTTGGGAATCGGTAAAAGCTACAGATTTTGACAAGACTACTAAAGGTAATGCTGTGAAAAACGCCCGAATAGCCAACTTGAAGAAACAGTTATGGCAGCAAGTGGATGATATAAGGAGGGGATATGATAATGTTATTGTTGAGTTTGATACTATAGAAGATATGGAGGCGGACTTCAAAAATCTACAGAGGAGTTATCAGTACAAGGTAAGACAGGTTTGTTTATATACCGGTAACTATGATCCTTAGTTAGGATATTTTGCTTTTCTCTACCGTTTTTGCTTTTCTTTGTTACTGGTTCAACTGATCCATGACTATGTTGTCTCTAAAACTTCACCTCTCTCTTTAGTTCTTATTTTTTTGTCCAGTTCATATTCTACTAACAGATTTTGGTGTCCTGGATGAATATCAATAACTAACAGCACAAGCACAACATCAAAATAAACAGTCAGGTGTCTAAGAAAGACAATTGCTAACTGGCGAGATATATTAGCCTACCCATAATTGGCTTAAGGATTTTCCTTTTATGTTAAAACCAGTGATGGCAAATATCAAATTTGAACCAATATCTATGAATTAAAAAGCCGGATATGTAAAAATGTCTTGTTAAATAAACAATATAGACAAACTTTGATCACGTTTGCCTTTAATCAGTGAGGTTATACACGATTCTTCTCGTTTATTGTAGACACTGACTAACCCTATCTATAAGAGGGAACAATTATACGAGCAGAACAGACAGGTCAAACTGAAGAAATCTCAACTTATTCGTATGTAAGTGGCATGACATTTCTTTCCCACATACCATTTTCAGTAATGCTAGGTTCCTACTGCCGATCTGATCAACTCGATCAACACGACCACCTAATTTATCCGATCAAGCCCGACCAAATGTGTATACACGACTTCTTCTCGATCTCTAGTCGATCAAACTAGACCCCCGCCCGAGCACTCCCGATCAATTCCCAATTGAAGCCCGACCATCTTTCCGATGTCTACTCGATCACCCCGTCCTTAATTCGAGCCCTACACGATCAATACCCGACCATCTCGATCTGTATACGACCAGATCGAGCTGATTCTATTCTAGGTGTTCTGAATAAAAATCTTTTTGCAGCGTCCGTGATTATCACATATTCATAATAACTTCATAATATTGTCAGTTTAAATATGTACATAATTTAAATGTGATGTAAATGCAGTTTTTAGCTATTGACTCGTCCTTACTCTGATTAAATATAAAGATTAGTGCATTTTTTAGGCGTTTAATTTCATTATATCAATCGTACTTGTTATGTCTCAGAGCGGGGAATCACGTGAAACGCAATTTCCGATCACTTTCAATATTTCTGTAAATAATCTCTGCACTGGATCTCGTGCTGTTTGATCAAGCGGTCGAATACAGGTCGAGCTAGGTCTGCAAGAGTGATCTGGAGCGATCGAGATGATCGAAATTGATCTGCATCGCTCGGGCTTCCTACTCGAGTTTTTTTGACATGCAAAAACAGTCGAGTGCAATCGAGTACAAACATGATTGAGAAGCGATTGTGTACTGATCGGGTAGAAGATCGACATTGTCGTGAATCAGTCGGGTCTGAAGATCGAGTGCGATCGGGTAGATAATTTGTATTCCGACCTGCACCGAGCGTGCACTCGATTACCTCGACTTGTACTCGAGTAATTTCAGACCACACCCGATCAACTCGACCTCTGATTCATCTGTTCACTCAATCAAATCGGATGAAGAGGTCGGGTTTGATCGACTAGAGATCGAGAAGAAGTCATATGGTCGGGATTGATCGAGTGCACTTAAGCGATCGAGTAGATCGAGTTGATTCGCTTCCATAGATAAGTTGGAAGCACTTGATCACCTCGACTTGTACGAGTTATTCCCGAACGCATTCCCGATCAACTCGACTTCTGCTCCAACTGTTCATCCAATCAAATCCCGCTAAAAGATATCGACTCGAGCACACACAATCTCTACTCGAGTGATTGTCGATCAGCTCGATCTTCTATACGATCGATACTCGAGCATCTTCCCGATGTGTTTTCTACTCGACCGCTACATGGATTTTTTTGACGTGTCAAAACAAGTTGGCAGGATTGACCAAACTCGACCAACTCGACTTTTCCCGATCACCCTTACCGACCGACCTCGACCGGTACTCGATCGCTTGGTCGGGTTTTATCGAGTTAATTTGATCGGCAGTGGGAACCTAGCATAAGCAAACGAGTGTATTTATGCCAAAGAAATGAAGCTATTAGATTAGAAAAATATATAGAAGGTATTTTTTAAAAAGAAAAATTAGAATGAATGCGCCGTCAACACGTTCATTGAGAAACAACGCTGCAGTAACAGTACTTTGATCTGATATGAACGAAACCAATAAAACGTGTTTCATTTACACTATTAGATCTAGTTGTTCTTTCAGATATTAATTTTATAAAGAAGATTATGTAGATTTATTACTAAATAGCAGTACCAATGCAACAAAATTTCTGTTCTCCAGAATGTTTGCTTTGTAATCTAATCATGGAACTCGGGGTTTTAACTTGAATTTATTTTTTATTGACTTATTTTTTAGTTCAATACGCAAAATAGTGTTATTCCTAAGGGCTACAGATAAGAAGGCGTAATGGCTTACAAAATGCAATGATTATTGATTTGCTCATCAAACCCAATTTTGTGGGTATTCATTGACATGGCCTTATCTTGAAAATTCCAATGAGTACCCACAACATACAACATAGGGTTTGGACATGAAATCACAAATTGGTTTGGACATGAAATCACAAATTTGGACTGTCTTCACACATCTTATCTGTTGATCTGATTATCTATTTCCAGATTGTCAGAAACCGTGGGAGAGCAAGTCAAACAACACAATCCGGAACTTGCCGAGCTCAGTAGCGAAAGCCGAGCTGTTCGAGTGTTCGCGAAGTTTCCCGATCTCTATGACAACGAGTTTACGGACCTACTTCAAGTTTACGGCGCAAGACTGCCCAATGAATACGAGGAAAAGTTGGTTATATTTCACATACGCGACTGTTTGCAGGTATATCATTATATCGCAGCTTTTCAACTAAAACATTGTAACTGCAGCATAAAACAAGCTGCAGTTACGAGGTTTTCGTTAAAAAGCCATGAAATCGCTGCATTTAACAAAAACACCGTAACTATAGCCTGTTTAAAGCTGTAGGTAGTAACGAGGTCTTTGTTGAAATATGACAATATATTAATCTATGATTATCATTTCAAAAGTCGTAATAGACTTTATTCAGGACTGTTTTCATTTGTTGATCCTCCGGTAGTTAGGATGATTACGCCTAATTTTTTTTCCAACCTGAATTCCATACAATGGTTTTTAGAAGGGAAAGGGATAAGTTCTCGATTTTGACAAAGTATACGCATGTATTTTTCCAGTATTGTTACATGAAAAGCAAGACGAATGCAAAGGACCAAAGAACACGATTAATGCACATTTTGCTCCAAGACAACAGTATAGACCCTGACACATCAGCTGTAGGTCTTCAGCTCCGGCTCAAAGAGTTTCAGACAAACGTGGCAAGATTTACACTTCCTAGTCTTCAATTTGTAAGTATATATACGTAAAAGTTGTTAACCACTTCCAAAATGACACGACTGAAGAATATTTCAATTAGAAAAGAGCCCCAAACGACAAAAAGCATTAATGGAAGGAGGAGGGATTTTCACATGGATTTGTCAATGAAAAGGGTTAACCCATTCCCAACACATTGTCAAGTCCATAATTTTGTTGTCTGGTAATGGGTTATCTTTAATGTGGTTATCCAGAATTACTGCATTATATCGCAGTGAAAACCTGACCCAACCATTATATACTAGTCAAAACTCCTAACCGGCCACTTTGTTTTTCGAATTTTTGAAATGTTTACAAAAATCTGATCGGAAAGTAGTTTTCTTTTATGGAAAGGGTGGCCATTTGAAGATAATTTCGCAGAAACGTCGAGTGTTAAAATGTTAATGTGACTCTTTGACATTACATGAAAGACGAGGACCCCCATTTTTGAAAATCACAAAAACTGAGAAATTCGACAGAAATTCAGATTTAGGACGAAATAAAATCTTGATATTGTCATTTTTCCCCTATCAACATTGCTAGTAAATTGTCAAAGAAACATAATTTTCGAAAAAGGAATTTAATTCTATTCAATATTGCCCAGATATGAATCGATTTTCTCTAAAATACCCCACCCACCAATGTTAAAATCGTTGAAAATCAAAATTAGGGGTATAGTGAAACATTTGTTAATTTGAAAACATTCAAGACGGAATATTGGTAACATTTTCATCAGTTTTAGTTCGAAAATGATTATTCTATACAATGACTAACAATGTTTGTGGTTATCCCGTCAATTAATATGTCATAAATGGCAGAAACTAAGTGGCCGGTTAGAAGTTTTGACTAGTATATTTATGCATAGAAGAGAGAATGAGAATTGTTTTGGATAAAAATCAATTCAGAACTACAAAGTAAAAGGGGGATATATGGTAGACCTATTTAAGTTTTCTCTCCGAGGGAGATGGTTAAAACTCAAAATTGCTAAGCATAATCACTTAATACAGTACAGCCATTGTCATTACGATCTTAGAAGTTCCCGTTCAATTTGGTAGAAAAGATGATATTCATGCAAACAATCTTATTCTAGACTCGATTCATGCAAAGACATTTGTAAATTTACATTTCAGAACGTTCTACATGGTCTATTCAACCACGAGCGCTTGTCGGGCATGTTAAAACGCATCAGTCCGAGGGCCGCTGGTACAAACCCTTATTTACGCACTTTTCTGGACCGGAGCACAGAACTAAGCTGGTACGCACAAACACAAGACCCGGCGGTCGTCCTAGAGTTCGAACCCAGAAGGAACTTCGGAGAGGACTACCAACCATACACAAAGCCAGGCCCGTATTTAGACTACATTGTGTGGCCGGTGTTGCTGTTATATGAACACGGACCAACACTGTATAAGGGCATTGCTCAGTTTAAAGGAGACGAGACTGTGACTACAAGGCAAGCTGATACGCGTATTTCGTCTGTTAATAGGAGAATAACCAACCCTAATAAACGTGAACCTAAGCCGTACGATTTTATACCGCAATTAGAACCAATGAAACACGTACGAGCAGAGATAAGTGAGACGGAACCTTTTGAGTGGTAGCTTAAAGGGGGACGAGCTAGGCTGTCGAAAATGCAAATGGCACAATAATTACAAACCAGAAATAACGTATGAAATTACCAACCTGAAGGGGTAGATCATTTATGTCCATTGTTAGCGCTCCACGAGCTATATTAAGTATTAAAATCCAAGTCAATTAATAACATGCTGGTCGTCCTTGTTTTTGTTTTGCAACGGCTACATATGCCCAACCTTCAAAAATCAATTACGTCAGAGATACGTCATCTGTGCTCAGCGAGATTTAACACACCGTACAACCGGCTGCGTAGAAAGTCAACGAAGACAGATTCGGCATCTGATGTCATGTGCATGGTAGGTCAAATGAATTTACTTTTATAAATAAACGAAAGGATCTTTGGTATTCTATAGTTGATAAATACGCGTATAAATGTTCAGTGCTTGTACAAAATAAACCTTTTCACGCATTCCTCGCAAATAAGGTCACAGTCATCGACACAGCCGGTTGTACGGTATGTTAATACAACGGAAGTGTGTCTCGTTGACCTTGACCTTGTCTTGTTTTGAAGTAAAAATAGAATGTGTAAACACGCTTGTAAAGGATTGATCTATAGCAAAGGAAAGATGTTTTTCGCCGAGATTGAGGTTTTTATGCATTGCTAATTGTTTTTCCATGCACAAATATGAGTTTCCGAACAGCTCGGAAGCATAAAAACATAGAATGAGCCCCTTTGAGCAGAGGTAACGGAGGTCGAGCCTTCAGAGTGGTAGAAAATTTAGACACAATAATCGAGACTCACAACCGTCCGACTTACTTATGGCGTACCAAATGGGACTCATTCGGTACGTCATACTTACAACCGTCGATACAGCAATTGAACACATACGAGGCTAATTACGAGCGGTGACTGATTTCGGAGTCGTCGATGCCTATTTTGTAGTAGAATGCATCTCCAATTGATCGCATCATTAATAAAAAAAGTTTCCCAAAACTATGTAAAAAATCACAGACACAGAACTATAAAAAACCGTTACTATTTTGGAAATGGTAGAAAATTTAAAGAAAAAAAAGAGAAAAAAACGAGACCCCCCTCCCCGAAACAAGATGTATTCTGGGTGGTAGCCTATTCAACGTGCAATTAGCTCTAGTCAATATAAGACTTTAAAATTATTTTTAAAAAGCCCGAAGTTGCGAACACAATGAAATTAAAGAAGAAATGCGGATAATAGCTCTTGTCTTGATATGCCCTGTTCTGAATTGAACAAAATACTTCCCTTTATCCAAATGGATGTCTAAAGTGGCTTCTAAAACAGTCTTCTAAAACAGTCTTAAATCTTGCAGTCTGGGAAAATGTACAGCTATATTGTGGGAACTCATGGGAAATACTTAACAGAGATTCTTTACAGAATTTCGACAACAAAAGAGTTGGAATAAAATCACTTCTTATCTGTTTTAAGGTAGTATGCCCATAATGTGGCCATTTTAAGATTCATAAAACATCGGATTTGATCGAGCGGCGTCGTTACGTATCCGAACCTATTTGGGCGCAGTCGTAAACATTCGGCGGTGTTCACCGCCGAATATTTTCGACGTCGCCCGAATAATTCCGACGTTGCGCGAATCTCATTAGGGATGGCCTACATTAAGATATGCAATTGATGTCTTGCGATTCTCCGCCGCGTGAAAAAATCTTCATAGAATTATTTCACTTTATTCCTTTCTCCATAGAAATTTCACAGCCAGAACCCAGAAGAATCGCTTTTCTTTTTCTTAAAAAAAGGAAGAAAGAAATCTCGTAAAGTTCTGTATCTTATTACCAATGCAGCTTGTTTTAATCCATTTTCACACGGTTTCGCTTTTTGACAGTCCTCTAGTAAAGGTTTAAGTAAACATCGTGGAAAATGAAGAAAAAAAATGCTAGAGTCAAGCAATTTCTTCATTATCCACAACATTTCCTATCACAAAATGTATTTCTAAAAGAGACAATACATTCCCATAATTCATTTTTTAGTATGGAAATAGAAATAAAATTTACGAGAAAATGTCTATGGAATGTCATTTTTGATTTCACCAACTTGAAACTGTCGTCTGCATGGGCGTAGCCAGAAATTTATTTATATTACGCACGAGTGCCGTAGGTCCCAGAGGGGAGAGCACGAGGTGGTGTATCCCCACTTTTAACCCATTCCCACATATTGACGCCTTTTGACAGCCTTTTAGATAATGACTTTTGAAAACATTGTGGAAAATGAAGAAATTGCTTGTGACAAGCAATTTCTTCATTTCCCACAATGTTTTCTACGTAATAAGACCAAATAATCTTAAATTTCATTCACTTGAAATTGTCGTCTGCAACATCTTTGAATGGACCAGCCTAAAATTTTGCCGTTTGGTAATGGGTAAAGTGGGTAAGGGGGTCTTCCCCGAGAAAATTGTTACTTGTAAGACTTTTTTCGTGCCTTCTATGTGCATTTTGAGACACAAAAATAGCAAAACTGACCCATAAACAATAAAAAGCAACCTACAACCTATTTGCGATTTTTTTCATATTACGCACGTGCGTATTATGCTTAATGGGCGCTACGCCCTTGGTCTGCTACACATTTCTAACTGGAACATTCCAAACCGTTGCCCTCTGGTAAAGACTGAAGCTGCAGTTGTGCGGTTTTTGAGAAATTGACGAATAAACAAACGTATATTCTATCACTAACAATATCAAAACGTTTTTCAGTGTCCTTTAGTATGTTCGTTTGACACACCTCGTGTGTATTTTGGGCTATCAACATCCCTCTGCTTTATTAAGTAGCCATATTTGGGTAAAAGTCATAATTGATTCATTCACAAACTCTAGACGGCACAGCGCCGCACTACGGTTGTTTCGTTTTGGTTGTGTCATTTCCGAAAGAAATGACGTATGACAATGATAAAGTTATAAGGAACGTCCATATAGACATTTACTTCTATATCAAGGTCATGGCAATCTCGATTTTCGGAAAAATGGAAAATAATTTTGTGCAAAAAATAGACTGGTTTTTCCGTTATGTGTTGATAAATCGTCTGCGTGTTTATAAAATCTGGTAATCACGATTTGAATCAAGCCGTAGTTACGAGATTTTTAACAATACCTACAAATTACTATTATCTGTCCGAAATTACGTCACGATTGAAAGGATAAAACTCAATCGATATTGCCTGCAAACATAGCTATCTCATGATTCCAGTAAGGACGGTGTGCTAGTCTAAAAAGATCGCGCTCATGTACATAACGTCACTTTTCAACAAAAACCTCGTACCTGCACCTTGTTTAAGCTACAATTAAGAGGTTTCGTTGAAAAGCAGCAATGAGTAATCTGTACTTGTATACAATTCAACTGAACTGCATTTCAACATTTTCTTCTCTTTTCTGCATACAGAAACGTCGTGACAAAAGAGGGATATCAATTTTCACCGTAAATCATTTGAAAGACTACGAGCCGAAAGCAGTCCCCCCGTTCTGAACCCCGAGTTACATATGAGAGGGAGTGATAGCTTTTCAAAACGCAATATTTCAAACAGTTTTCATCAAACCCCGTGTTGTAGGTACTCATTGGAATCGTCTCACATGAACGATTCCAATGGGTACGCATAACATAGAGTGTGGAATTGGAATAATAAAGCTATGATGTATTCATTCGCTTCCACTTATCTGTAGCTCTGTTAACCGTACCGTATCCATAGACAAGTGTAGCAGATTGTAGTTTATAAAGAAATATTCGAAGTGGTAGGGGGCAAATTTGGAAATATTATGAAAAGGTAAATTTTGATTGGATGGTTGATGGTAAGAAAAGAAAGTGCTGCCTTATATCAGTACAAATTTCAGTTTGAGCGACTATTTCTGAATTCGCACTAAGTAGGCTAGCTTTACTTTATTTGGCTGGTACCCAGTAACATATGGGGTAAGTTCATATCGGAACTCGAGTTCGACTCGAGTAACCTCACGCAGGATAATCACGTGATACAATATTTTCAGAAAATCTTCAATAACTTTGTAAATACTGGACCGATTTGAATTGCAGATTATGTGGACAGACGTCACGCATTAGATGGACGTGTTGGATTTTTGAAAAATCAACTGATTAAAAAGTTATTGAAGATAAACCAAAATTTTGGTTCATCTTCAATAACTTTTTTATCAGTTGATTTTTTCAAAAATCCAACACGTCCAGCTTATTCCTGACATTTTCCCACATTCTTTGCTTCAAATCGAATTCGAATAGGTCAAGTGTTATAAAAGATATTGAAGATTATCGGAAATTCTGAGTCACGTTATTATACACCGTGGACCTAAGTTCCATCCGAAAGGTCTCGGTTTCGACGCTAATGACGCAATTTCAACCTTTTGACCTTTAATAACTCTAGGCCATCAAAAAAACCCCAAAAAATCCACTTAATTCACAAAAACTGACTTTATTCCGAGTCATATAAGTGTTTGATGAGCACTGTAATATATTCAAACAGATTTAAATCTTTATAAAAAAATGTTGCCATATTTTCGAAGAGGGTACGAAAAATCCCGATTTTGACGAAAAAACTTGTTCTCTGCAAACTTGTTCAAACTTTGATATTTTGCCTCTCGTCCTATGCTGAGTGCATATTTCGAGTCAGAACTCGTTCAAACTGGCTGGAACAGTCTCATAAGCTCCAGGTCGTAGAAAGCCAGTTTTTCGCCAAAATTGGTTTTTGGCTGCACCCAATTTTCAAGCGTACAGTCGGGTATCCGGAGCCCCATTTTTATTTACAGCATACCCAAAGCGTCCAAATATGCAAGTTTTGAGAAAATCCGAGACAAAAAAAATTTTGGTCAAAAATGGCAAAATCGGTAAGGGGGGTGCGGAGGAAAAATCCCGATTTTGACTAAAAAACTTTTTCTCTGCAAACTTGTTCAAACTTTGATATTTTGCCTCTCGACCTATGCTGAGTGCATATTTCGAGTCAGAACTCGTTCAAACTGGCTGGAACAGTCTCAAAAGCTCCAGGTCATAGAAAGCCGGTTTTTCGCCAAAATTGGTTTTTTGGCTGCACCCAATTTTCAAGCGTACAGTCGGGTATCCGGAGCCCCATTTCTATTTACAGCATACCCAAAGCGTCCAAATATGCAAGTTTTGAGAAAATCCGAGACAAAAAAAATTTTGGTCAAAAATGGCAAAATCGGTAAGGGGGGTGCGGAGGAAAAATCCCGATTTTGACGAAAAAACTTGTTCTCTGCAAACTTGTTCAAACTTTGATATTTTGCCTCTCGTCCTATGCTGAGTGCATATTTCGAGTCAGAACTCGTTCAAACTGGCTGGAACAGTCTCATAAGCTCCAGGTCGTAGAAAGCCAGTTTTTCGCCAAAATTGGTTTTTGGCTGCACCCAATTTTCAAGCGTACAGTCGGGTATCCGGAGCCCCATTTTTATTTACAGCATACCCAAAGCGTCCAAATATGCAAGTTTTGAGAAAATCCGAGACAAAAAAAATTTTGGTCAAAAATGGCAAAATCGGTAAGGGGGGTGCGGAGGAAAAATCCCGATTTTGACTAAAAAACTTTTTCTCTGCAAACTTGTTCAAACTTTGATATTTTGCCTCTCGACCTATGCTGAGTGCATATTTCGAGTCAGAACTCGTTCAAACTGGCTGGAACAGTCTCAAAAGCTCCAGGTCATAGAAAGCCGGTTTTTCGCCAAAATTGGTTTTTTGGCTGCACCCAATTTTCAAGCGTACAGTCGGGTATCCGGAGCCCCATTTCTATTTACAGCATACCCAAAGCGTCCAAATATGCAAGTTTTGAGAAAATCCGAGACAAAAAAAATTTTGGTCAAAAATGGCAAAATCGGTAAGGGGGGTGCGGAGGAAAAATCCCGATTTTGACGAAAAAACTTTTTCTCTGCAAACTTGTTCAAACTTTGATATTTTGCCTCTCGTCCTATGCTGAGTGCATATTTCGAGTCAGAACTCGTTCAAACTGGCTGGAACAGTCTCATAAGCTCCAGGTCGTAGAAAGCCAGTTTTTCGCCAAAATTGGTTTTTGGCTGCACCCAATTTTCAAGCGTACAGTCGGGTATCCGGAGCCCCATTTTTATTTACAGCATACCCAAAGCGTCCAAATATGCAAGTTTTGAGAAAATCCGAGACAAAAAAATTTTGGTCAAAAATGGCAAAATCGGTAAGAGGGGTGCGGAGGAAAAATCCCGATTTTGACGAAAAAACTTGTTCTCTGCAAACTTGTTCAAACTTTGATATTTTGCCTCTCGTCCTATGCTGAGTGCATATTTCGAGTCAGAACTCGTTCAAACTGGCTGGAACAGTCTCATAAGCTCCAGGTCGTAGAAAGCCAGTTTTTCGCCAAAATTGGTTTTTGGCTGCACCCAATTTTCAAGCGTACAGTCGGGTATCCGGAGCCCCATTTTTATTTACAGCATACCCAAAGCGTCCAAATATGCAAGTTTTGAGAAAATCCGAGACAAAAAAAATTTTGGTCAAAAATGGCAAAATCGGTAAGGGGGGTGCGGAGGAAAAATCCCGATTTTGACTAAAAAACTTTTTCTCTGCAAACTTGTTCAAACTTTGATATTTTGCCTCTCGACCTATGCTGAGTGCATATTTCGAGTCAGAACTCGTTCAAACTGGCTGGAACAGTCTCAAAAGCTCCAGGTCATAGAAAGCCGGTTTTTCGCCAAAATTGGTTTTTTGGCTGCACCCAATTTTCAAGCGTACAGTCGGGTATCCGGAGCCCCATTTCTATTTACAGCATACCCAAAGCGTCCAAATATGCAAGTTTTGAGAAAATCCGAGACAAAAAAAATTTTGGTCAAAAATGGCAAAATCGGTAAGGGGGGTGCGGAGGAAAAATCCCGATTTTGACGAAAAAACTTTTTCTCTGCAAACTTGTTCAAACTTTGATATTTTGCCTCTCGTCCTATGCTGAGTGCATATTTCGAGTCAGAACTCGTTCAAACTGGCTGGAACAGTCTCATAAGCTCCAGGTCGTAGAAAGCCAGTTTTTCGCCAAAATTGGTTTTTGGCTGCACCCAATTTTCAAGCGTACAGTCGGGTATCCGGAGCCCCATTTTTATTTACAGCATACCCAAAGCGTCCAAATATGCAAGTTTTGAGAAAATCCGAGACAAAAAAATTTTGGTCAAAAATGGCAAAATCGGTAAGAGGGGTGCGGAGGAAAAATCCCGATTTTGACGAAAAAACTTGTTCTCTGCAAACTTGTTCAAACTTTGATATTTTGCCTCTCGTCCTATGCTGAGTGCATATTTCGAGTCAGAACTCGTTCAAACTGGCTGGAACAGTCTCATAAGCTCCAGGTCGTAGAAAGCCAGTTTTTCGCCAAAATTGGTTTTTGGCTGCACCCAATTTTCAAGCGTACAGTCGGGTATCCGGAGCCCCATTTTTATTTACAGCATACCCAAAGCGTCCAAATATGCAAGTTTTGAGAAAATCCGAGACAAAAAAAATTTTGGTCAAAAATGGCAAAATCGGTAAGGGGGGTGCGGAGGAAAAATCCCGATTTTGACTAAAAAACTTTTTCTCTGCAAACTTGTTCAAACTTTGATATTTTGCCTCTCGACCTATGCTGAGTGCATATTTCGAGTCAGAACTCGTTCAAACTGGCTGGAACAGTCTCAAAAGCTCCAGGTCATAGAAAGCCGGTTTTTCGCCAAAATTGGTTTTTTGGCTGCACAGTCGGGTATCCGGAGCCCCATTTCTATTTACAGCATACCCAAAGCGTCCAAATATGCAAGTTTTGAGAAAATCCGAGACAAAAAAAATTTTGGTCAAAAATGGCAAAATCGGTAAGGGGGGTGCGGAGGAAAAATCCCGATTTTGACGAAAAAACTTTTTCTCTGCAAACTTGTTCAAACTTTGATATTTTGCCTCTCGTCCTATGCTGAGTGCATATTTCGAGTCAGAACTCGTTCAAACTGGCTGGAACAGTCTCATAAGCTCCAGGTCGTAGAAAGCCAGTTTTTCGCCAAAATTGGTTTTTGGCTGCACCCAATTTTCAAGCGTACAGTCGGGTATCCGGAGCCCCATTTTTATTTACAGCATACCCAAAGCGTCCAAATATGCAAGTTTTGAGAAAATCCGAGACAAAAAAATTTTGGTCAAAAATGGCAAAATCGGTAAGAGGGGTGCGGAGGAAAAATCCCGATTTTGACGAAAAAACTTGTTCTCTGCAAACTTGTTCAAACTTTGATATTTTGCCTCTCGTCCTATGCTGAGTGCATATTTCGAGTCAGAACTCGTTCAAACTGGCTGGAACAGTCTCATAAGCTCCAGGTCGTAGAAAGCCAGTTTTTCGCCAAAATTGGTTTTTGGCTGCACCCAATTTTCAAGCGTACAGTCGGGTATCCGGAGCCCCATTTTTATTTACAGCATACCCAAAGCGTCCAAATATGCAAGTTTTGAGAAAATCCGAGACAAAAAAAATTTTGGTCAAAAATGGCAAAATCGGTAAGGGGGGTGCGGAGGAAAAATCCCGATTTTGACTAAAAAACTTTTTCTCTGCAAACTTGTTCAAACTTTGATATTTTGCCTCTCGACCTATGCTGAGTGCATATTTCGAGTCAGAACTCGTTCAAACTGGCTGGAACAGTCTCAAAAGCTCCAGGTCATAGAAAGCCGGTTTTTCGCCAAAATTGGTTTTTTGGCTGCACCCAATTTTCAAGCGTACAGTCGGGTATCCGGAGCCCCATTTCTATTTACAGCATACCCAAAGCGTCCAAATATGCAAGTTTTGAGAAAATCCGAGACAAAAAAAATTTTGGTCAAAAATGGCAAAATCGGTAAGGGGGGTGCGGAGGAAAAATCCCGATTTTGACGAAAAAACTTTTTCTCTGCAAACTTGTTCAAACTTTGATATTTTGCCTCTCGTCCTATGCTGAGTGCATATTTCGAGTCAGAACTCGTTCAAACTGGCTGGAACAGTCTCATAAGCTCCAGGTCGTAGAAAGCCAGTTTTTCGCCAAAATTGGTTTTTGGCTGCACCCAATTTTCAAGCGTACAGTCGGGTATCCGGAGCCCCATTTTTATTTACAGCATACCCAAAGCGTCCAAATATGCAAGTTTTGAGAAAATCCGAGACAAAAAAATTTTGGTCAAAAATGGCAAAATCGGTAAGAGGGGTGCGGAGGAAAAATCCCGATTTTGACGAAAAAACTTGTTCTCTGCAAACTTGTTCAAACTTTGATATTTTGCCTCTCGTCCTATGCTGAGTGCATATTTCGAGTCAGAACTCGTTCAAACTGGCTGGAACAGTCTCATAAGCTCCAGGTCGTAGAAAGCCAGTTTTTCGCCAAAATTGGTTTTTGGCTGCACCCAATTTTCAAGCGTACAGTCGGGTATCCGGAGCCCCATTTTTATTTACAGCATACCCAAAGCGTCCAAATATGCAAGTTTTGAGAAAATCCGAGACAAAAAAAATTTTGGTCAAAAATGGCAAAATCGGTAAGGGGGGTGCGGAGGAAAAATCCCGATTTTGACTAAAAAACTTTTTCTCTGCAAACTTGTTCAAACTTTGATATTTTGCCTCTCGACCTATGCTGAGTGCATATTTCGAGTCAGAACTCGTTCAAACTGGCTGGAACAGTCTCAAAAGCTCCAGGTCATAGAAAGCCGGTTTTTCGCCAAAATTGGTTTTTTGGCTGCACCCAATTTTCAAGCGTACAGTCGGGTATCCGGAGCCCCATTTCTATTTACAGCATACCCAAAGCGTCCAAATATGCAAGTTTTGAGAAAATCCGAGACAAAAAAAATTTTGGTCAAAAATGGCAAAATCGGTAAGGGGGGTGCGGAGGAAAAATCCCGATTTTGACGAAAAAACTTTTTCTCTGCAAACTTGTTCAAACTTTGATATTTTGCCTCTCGTCCTATGCTGAGTGCATATTTCGAGTCAGAACTCGTTCAAACTGGCTGGAACAGTCTCATAAGCTCCAGGTCGTAGAAAGCCAGTTTTTCGCCAAAATTGGTTTTTGGCTGCACCCAATTTTCAAGCGTACAGTCGGGTATCCGGAGCCCCATTTTTAT
The DNA here is from genome assembly GCA_963680895.1 of Fragum sueziense. Taxonomy (NCBI): domain Eukaryota; kingdom Metazoa; phylum Mollusca; class Bivalvia; order Cardiida; family Cardiidae; genus Fragum; species Fragum sueziense. Next base: position 57,428,627 of record OY804596.1, on the reverse strand, counting down.
TTACAGCATACCCAAAGCGTCCAAATATGCAAGTTTTGAGAAAATCCGAGACAAAAAAATTTTGGTCAAAAATGGCAAAATCGGTAAGAGGGGTGCGGAGGAAAAATCCCGATTTTGACGAAAAAACTTGTTCTCTGCAAACTTGTTCAAACTTTGATATTTTGCCTCTCGTCCTATGCTGAGTGCATATTTCGAGTCAGAACTCGTTCAAACTGGCTGGAACAGTCTCATAAGCTCCAGGTCGTAGAAAGCCAGTTTTTCGCCAAAATTGGTTTTTGGCTGCACCCAATTTTCAAGCGTACAGTCGGGTATCCGGAGCCCCATTTTTATTTACAGCATACCCAAAGCGTCCAAATATGCAAGTTTTGAGAAAATCCGAGACAAAAAAAATTTTGGTCAAAAATGGCAAAATCGGTAAGGGGGGTGCGGAGGAAAAATCCCGATTTTGACTAAAAAACTTTTTCTCTGCAAACTTGTTCAAACTTTGATATTTTGCCTCTCGTCCTATGCTGAGTGCATATTTCGAGTCAGAACTCGTTCAAACTGGCTGGAACAGTCTCATAAGCTCCAGGTCGTAGAAAGCCAGTTTTTCGCCAAAATTGGTTTTTGGCTGCACCCAATTTTCAAGCGTACAGTCGGGTATCCGGAGCCCCATTTTTATTTACAGCATACCCAAAGCGTCCAAATATGCAAGTTTTGAGAAAATCCGAGACAAAAAAAATTTTGGTCAAAAATGGCAAAATCGGTAAGGGGGGTGCGGAGGAAAAATCCCGATTTTGACTAAAAAACTTTTTCTCTGCAAACTTGTTCAAACTTTGATATTTTGCCTCTCGACCTATGCTGAGTGCATATTTCGAGTCAGAACTCGTTCAAACTGGCTGGAACAGTCTCAAAAGCTCCAGGTCATAGAAAGCCGGTTTTTCGCCAAAATTGGTTTTTTGGCTGCACCCAATTTTCAAGCGTACAGTCGGGTATCCGGAGCCCCATTTCTATTTACAGCATACCCAAAGCGTCCAAATATGCAAGTTTTGAGAAAATCCGAGACAAAAAAAATTTTGGTCAAAAATGGCAAAATCGGTAAGGGGGGTGCGGAGGAAAAATCCCGATTTTGACGAAAAAACTTTTTCTCTGCAAACTTGTTCAAACTTTGATATTTTGCCTCTCGTCCTATGCTGAGTGCATATTTCGAGTCAGAACTCGTTCAAACTGGCTGGAACAGTCTCATAAGCTCCAGGTCGTAGAAAGCCAGTTTTTCGCCAAAATTGGTTTTTGGCTGCACCCAATTTTCAAGCGTACAGTCGGGTATCCGGAGCCCCATTTTTATTTACAGCATACCCAAAGCGTCCAAATATGCAAGTTTTGAGAAAATCCGAGACAAAAAAATTTTGGTCAAAAATGGCAAAATCGGTAAGAGGGGTGCGGAGGAAAAATCCCGATTTTGACGAAAAAACTTGTTCTCTGCAAACTTGTTCAAACTTTGATATTTTGCCTCTCGTCCTATGCTGAGTGCATATTTCGAGTCAGAACTCGTTCAAACTGGCTGGAACAGTCTCATAAGCTCCAGGTCGTAGAAAGCCAGTTTTTCGCCAAAATTGGTTTTTGGCTGCACCCAATTTTCAAGCGTACAGTCGGGTATCCGGAGCCCCATTTTTATTTACAGCATACCCAAAGCGTCCAAATATGCAAGTTTTGAGAAAATCCGAGACAAAAAAAATTTTGGTCAAAAATGGCAAAATCGGTAAGGGGGGTGCGGAGGAAAAATCCCGATTTTGACTAAAAAACTTTTTCTCTGCAAACTTGTTCAAACTTTGATATTTTGCCTCTCGACCTATGCTGAGTGCATATTTCGAGTCAGAACTCGTTCAAACTGGCTGGAACAGTCTCAAAAGCTCCAGGTCATAGAAAGCCGGTTTTTCGCCAAAATTGGTTTTTTGGCTGCACCCAATTTTCAAGCGTACAGTCGGGTATCCGGAGCCCCATTTCTATTTACAGCATACCCAAAGCGTCCAAATATGCAAGTTTTGAGAAAATCCGAGACAAAAAAAATTTTGGTCAAAAATGGCAAAATCGGTAAGGGGGGTGCGGAGGAAAAATCCCGATTTTGACGAAAAAACTTTTTCTCTGCAAACTTGTTCAAACTTTGATATTTTGCCTCTCGTCCTATGCTGAGTGCATATTTCGAGTCAGAACTCGTTCAAACTGGCTGGAACAGTCTCATAAGCTCCAGGTCGTAGAAAGCCAGTTTTTCGCCAAAATTGGTTTTTGGCTGCACCCAATTTTCAAGCGTACAGTCGGGTATCCGGAGCCCCATTTTTATTTACAGCATACCCAAAGCGTCCAAATATGCAAGTTTTGAGAAAATCCGAGACAAAAAAATTTTGGTCAAAAATGGCAAAATCGGTAAGAGGGGTGCGGAGGAAAAATCCCGATTTTGACGAAAAAACTTGTTCTCTGCAAACTTGTTCAAACTTTGATATTTTGCCTCTCGTCCTATGCTGAGTGCATATTTCGAGTCAGAACTCGTTCAAACTGGCTGGAACAGTCTCATAAGCTCCAGGTCGTAGAAAGCCAGTTTTTCGCCAAAATTGGTTTTTGGCTGCACCCAATTTTCAAGCGTACAGTCGGGTATCCGGAGCCCCATTTTTATTTACAGCATACCCAAAGCGTCCAAATATGCAAGTTTTGAGAAAATCCGAGACAAAAAAAATTTTGGTCAAAAATGGCAAAATCGGTAAGGGGGGTGCGGAGGAAAAATCCCGATTTTGACTAAAAAACTTTTTCTCTGCAAACTTGTTCAAACTTTGATATTTTGCCTCTCGACCTATGCTGAGTGCATATTTCGAGTCAGAACTCGTTCAAACTGGCTGGAACAGTCTCAAAAGCTCCAGGTCATAGAAAGCCGGTTTTTCGCCAAAATTGGTTTTTTGGCTGCACCCAATTTTCAAGCGTACAGTCGGGTATCCGGAGCCCCATTTCTATTTACAGCATACCCAAAGCGTCCAAATATGCAAGTTTTGAGAAAATCCGAGACAAAAAAAATTTTGGTCAAAAATGGCAAAATCGGTAAGGGGGGTGCGGAGGAAAAATCCCGATTTTGACGAAAAAACTTTTTCTCTGCAAACTTGTTCAAACTTTGATATTTTGCCTCTCGTCCTATGCTGAGTGCATATTTCGAGTCAGAACTCGTTCAAACTGGCTGGAACAGTCTCATAAGCTCCAGGTCGTAGAAAGCCAGTTTTTCGCCAAAATTGGTTTTTGGCTGCACCCAATTTTCAAGCGTACAGTCGGGTATCCGGAGCCCCATTTTTATTTACAGCATACCCAAAGCGTCCAAATATGCAAGTTTTGAGAAAATCCGAGACAAAAAAATTTTGGTCAAAAATGGCAAAATCGGTAAGAGGGGTGCGGAGGAAAAATCCCGATTTTGACGAAAAAACTTGTTCTCTGCAAACTTGTTCAAACTTTGATATTTTGCCTCTCGTCCTATGCTGAGTGCATATTTCGAGTCAGAACTCGTTCAAACTGGCTGGAACAGTCTCATAAGCTCCAGGTCGTAGAAAGCCAGTTTTTCGCCAAAATTGGTTTTTGGCTGCACCCAATTTTCAAGCGTACAGTCGGGTATCCGGAGCCCCATTTTTATTTACAGCATACCCAAAGCGTCCAAATATGCAAGTTTTGAGAAAATCCGAGACAAAAAAAATTTTGGTCAAAAATGGCAAAATCGGTAAGGGGGGTGCGGAGGAAAAATCCCGATTTTGACTAAAAAACTTTTTCTCTGCAAACTTGTTCAAACTTTGATATTTTGCCTCTCGACCTATGCTGAGTGCATATTTCGAGTCAGAACTCGTTCAAACTGGCTGGAACAGTCTCAAAAGCTCCAGGTCATAGAAAGCCGGTTTTTCGCCAAAATTGGTTTTTTGGCTGCACCCAATTTTCAAGCGTACAGTCGGGTATCCGGAGCCCCATTTCTATTTACAGCATACCCAAAGCGTCCAAATATGCAAGTTTTGAGAAAATCCGAGACAAAAAAAATTTTGGTCAAAAATGGCAAAATCGGTAAGGGGGGTGCGGAGGAAAAATCCCGATTTTGACGAAAAAACTTTTTCTCTGCAAACTTGTTCAAACTTTGATATTTTGCCTCTCGTCCTATGCTGAGTGCATATTTCGAGTCAGAACTCGTTCAAACTGGCTGGAACAGTCTCATAAGCTCCAGGTCGTAGAAAGCCAGTTTTTCGCCAAAATTGGTTTTTGGCTGCACCCAATTTTCAAGCGTACAGTCGGGTATCCGGAGCCCCATTTTTATTTACAGCATACCCAAAGCGTCCAAATATGCAAGTTTTGAGAAAATCCGAGACAAAAAAATTTTGGTCAAAAATGGCAAAATCGGTAAGAGGGGTGCGGAGGAAAAATCCCGATTTTGACGAAAAAACTTGTTCTCTGCAAACTTGTTCAAACTTTGATATTTTGCCTCTCGTCCTATGCTGAGTGCATATTTCGAGTCAGAACTCGTTCAAACTGGCTGGAACAGTCTCATAAGCTCCAGGTCGTAGAAAGCCAGTTTTTCGCCAAAATTGGTTTTTGGCTGCACCCAATTTTCAAGCGTACAGTCGGGTATCCGGAGCCCCATTTTTATTTACAGCATACCCAAAGCGTCCAAATATGCAAGTTTTGAGAAAATCCGAGACAAAAAAAATTTTGGTCAAAAATGGCAAAATCGGTAAGGGGGGTGCGGAGGAAAAATCCCGATTTTGACTAAAAAACTTTTTCTCTGCAAACTTGTTCAAACTTTGATATTTTGCCTCTCGACCTATGCTGAGTGCATATTTCGAGTCAGAACTCGTTCAAACTGGCTGGAACAGTCTCAAAAGCTCCAGGTCATAGAAAGCCGGTTTTTCGCCAAAATTGGTTTTTTGGCTGCACCCAATTTTCAAGCGTACAGTCGGGTATCCGGAGCCCCATTTCTATTTACAGCATACCCAAAGCGTCCAAATATGCAAGTTTTGAGAAAATCCGAGACAAAAAAAATTTTGGTCAAAAATGGCAAAATCGGTAAGGGGGGTGCGGAGGAAAAATCCCGATTTTGACGAAAAAACTTTTTCTCTGCAAACTTGTTCAAACTTTGATATTTTGCCTCTCGTCCTATGCTGAGTGCATATTTCGAGTCAGAACTCGTTCAAACTGGCTGGAACAGTCTCATAAGCTCCAGGTCGTAGAAAGCCAGTTTTTCGCCAAAATTGGTTTTTGGCTGCACCCAATTTTCAAGCGTACAGTCGGGTATCCGGAGCCCCATTTTTATTTACAGCATACCCAAAGCGTCCAAATATGCAAGTTTTGAGAAAATCCGAGACAAAAAAATTTTGGTCAAAAATGGCAAAATCGGTAAGAGGGGTGCGGAGGAAAAATCCCGATTTTGACGAAAAAACTTGTTCTCTGCAAACTTGTTCAAACTTTGATATTTTGCCTCTCGTCCTATGCTGAGTGCATATTTCGAGTCAGAACTCGTTCAAACTGGCTGGAACAGTCTCATAAGCTCCAGGTCGTAGAAAGCCAGTTTTTCGCCAAAATTGGTTTTTGGCTGCACCCAATTTTCAAGCGTACAGTCGGGTATCCGGAGCCCCATTTTTATTTACAGCATACCCAAAGCGTCCAAATATGCAAGTTTTGAGAAAATCCGAGACAAAAAAAATTTTGGTCAAAAATGGCAAAATCGGTAAGGGGGGTGCGGAGGAAAAATCCCGATTTTGACTAAAAAACTTTTTCTCTGCAAACTTGTTCAAACTTTGATATTTTGCCTCTCGACCTATGCTGAGTGCATATTTCGAGTCAGAACTCGTTCAAACTGGCTGGAACAGTCTCAAAAGCTCCAGGTCATAGAAAGCCGGTTTTTCGCCAAAATTGGTTTTTTGGCTGCACAGTCGGGTATCCGGAGCCCCATTTCTATTTACAGCATACCCAAAGCGTCCAAATATGCAAGTTTTGAGAAAATCCGAGACAAAAAAAATTTTGGTCAAAAATGGCAAAATCGGTAAGGGGGGTGCGGAGGAAAAATCCCGATTTTGACGAAAAAACTTTTTCTCTGCAAACTTGTTCAAACTTTGATATTTTGCCTCTCGTCCTATGCTGAGTGCATATTTCGAGTCAGAACTCGTTCAAACTGGCTGGAACAGTCTCATAAGCTCCAGGTCGTAGAAAGCCAGTTTTTCGCCAAAATTGGTTTTTGGCTGCACCCAATTTTCAAGCGTACAGTCGGGTATCCGGAGCCCCATTTTTATTTACAGCATACCCAAAGCGTCCAAATATGCAAGTTTTGAGAAAATCCGAGACAAAAAAATTTTGGTCAAAAATGGCAAAATCGGTAAGAGGGGTGCGGAGGAAAAATCCCGATTTTGACGAAAAAACTTGTTCTCTGCAAACTTGTTCAAACTTTGATATTTTGCCTCTCGTCCTATGCTGAGTGCATATTTCGAGTCAGAACTCGTTCAAACTGGCTGGAACAGTCTCATAAGCTCCAGGTCGTAGAAAGCCAGTTTTTCGCCAAAATTGGTTTTTGGCTGCACCCAATTTTCAAGCGTACAGTCGGGTATCCGGAGCCCCATTTTTATTTACAGCATACCCAAAGCGTCCAAATATGCAAGTTTTGAGAAAATCCGAGACAAAAAAAATTTTGGTCAAAAATGGCAAAATCGGTAAGGGGGGTGCGGAGGAAAAATCCCGATTTTGACGAAAAAACTTTTTCTCTGCAAACTTGTTCAAACTTTGATATTTTGCCTCTCGACCTATGCTGAGTGCATATTTCGAGTCAGAACTCGTTCAAACTGGCTGGAACAGTCTCAAAAGCTCCAGGTCATAGAAAGCCGGTTTTTCGCCAAAATTGGTTTTTTGGCTGCACCCAATTTTCAAGCGTACAGTCGGGTATCCGGAGCCCCATTTCTATTTACAGCATACCCAAAGCGTCCAAATATGCAAGTTTTGAGAAAATCCGAGACAAAAAAAATTTTGGTCAAAAATGGCAAAATCGGTAAGGGGGGTGCGGAGGAAAAATCCCGATTTTGACGAAAAAACTTTTTCTCTGCAAACTTGTTCAAACTTTGATATTTTGCCTCTCGTCCTATGCTGAGTGCATATTTCGAGTCAGAACTCGTTCAAACTGGCTGGAACAGTCTCATAAGCTCCAGGTCGTAGAAAGCCAGTTTTTCGCCAAAATTGGTTTTTGGCTGCACCCAATTTTCAAGCGTACAGTCGGGTATCCGGAGCCCCATTTTTATTTACAGCATACCCAAAGCGTCCAAATATGCAAGTTTTGAGAAAATCCGAGACAAAAAATTTTTGGTCAAAAATGGCAAAATCGGTAAGAGGGGTGCGGAGGAAAAATCCCGATTTTGACGAAAAAACTTGTTCTCTGCAAACTTGTTCAAACTTTGATATTTTGCCTCTCGTCCTATGCTGAGTGCATATTTCGAGTCAGAACTCGTTCAAACTGGCTGGAACAGTCTCATAAGCTCCAGGTCGTAGAAAGCCAGTTTTTCGCCAAAATTGGTTTTTGGCTGCACCCAATTTTCAAGCGTACAGTCGGGTATCCGGAGCCCCATTTTTATTTACAGCATACCCAAAGCGTCCAAATATGCAAGTTTTGAGAAAATCCGAGACAAAAAAAATTTTGGTCAAAAATGGCAAAATCGGTAAGGGGGGTGCGGAGGAAAAATCCCGATTTTGACTAAAAAACTTTTTCTCTGCAAACTTGTTCAAACTTTGATATTTTGCCTCTCGACCTATGCTGAGTGCATATTTCGAGTCAGAACTCGTTCAAACTGGCTGGAACAGTCTCAAAAGCTCCAGGTCATAGAAAGCCGGTTTTTCGCCAAAATTGGTTTTTTGGCTGCACCCAATTTTCAAGCGTACAGTCGGGTATCCGGAGCCCCATTTCTATTTACAGCATACCCAAAGCGTCCAAATATGCAAGTTTTGAGAAAATCCGAGACAAAAAAAATTTTGGTCAAAAATGGCAAAATCGGTAAGGGGGGTGCGGAGGAAAAATCCCGATTTTGACGAAAAAACTTTTTCTCTGCAAACTTGTTCAAACTTTGATATTTTGCCTCTCGTCCTATGCTGAGTGCATATTTCGAGTCAGAACTCGTTCAAACTGGCTGGAACAGTCTCATAAGCTCCAGGTCGTAGAAAGCCAGTTTTTCGCCAAAATTGGTTTTTGGCTGCACCCAATTTTCAAGCGTACAGTCGGGTATCCGGAGCCCCATTTTTATTTACAGCATACCCAAAGCGTCCAAATATGCAAGTTTTGAGAAAATCCGAGACAAAAAAATTTTGGTCAAAAATGGCAAAATCGGTAAGAGGGGTGCGGAGGAAAAATCCCGATTTTGACGAAAAAACTTGTTCTCTGCAAACTTGTTCAAACTTTGATATTTTGCCTCTCGTCCTATGCTGAGTGCATATTTCGAGTCAGAACTCGTTCAAACTGGCTGGAACAGTCTCATAAGCTCCAGGTCGTAGAAAGCCAGTTTTTCGCCAAAATTGGTTTTTGGCTGCACCCAATTTTCAAGCGTACAGTCGGGTATCCGGAGCCCCATTTTTATTTACAGCATACCCAAAGCGTCCAAATATGCAAGTTTTGAGAAAATCCGAGACAAAAAAAATTTTGGTCAAAAATGGCAAAATCGGTAAGGGGGGTGCGGAGGAAAAATCCCGATTTTGACTAAAAAACTTTTTCTCTGCAAACTTGTTCAAACTTTGATATTTTGCCTCTCGTCCTATGCTGAGTGCATATTTCGAGTCAGAACTCGTTCAAACTGGCTGGAACAGTCTCATAAGCTCCAGGTCGTAGAAAGCCAGTTTTTCGCCAAAATTGGTTTTTGGCTGCACCCAATTTTCAAGCGTACAGTCGGGTATCCGGAGCCCCATTTTTATTTACAGCATACCCAAAGCGTCCAAATATGCAAGTTTTGAGAAAATCCGAGACAAAAAAAATTTTGGTCAAAAATGGCAAAATCGGTAAGGGGGGTGCGGAGGAAAAATCCCGATTTTGACTAAAAAACTTTTTCTCTGCAAACTTGTTCAAACTTTGATATTTTGCCTCTCGACCTATGCTGAGTGCATATTTCGAGTCAGAACTCGTTCAAACTGGCTGGAACAGTCTCAAAAGCTCCAGGTCATAGAAAGCCGGTTTTTCGCCAAAATTGGTTTTTTGGCTGCACCCAATTTTCAAGCGTACAGTCGGGTATCCGGAGCCCCATTTCTATTTACAGCATACCCAAAGCGTCCAAATATGCAAGTTTTGAGAAAATCCGAGACAAAAAAAATTTTGGTCAAAAATGGCAAAATCGGTAAGGGGGGTGCGGAGGAAAAATCCCGATTTTGACGAAAAAACTTTTTCTCTGCAAACTTGTTCAAACTTTGATATTTTGCCTCTCGTCCTATGCTGAGTGCATATTTCGAGTCAGAACTCGTTCAAACTGGCTGGAACAGTCTCATAAGCTCCAGGTCGTAGAAAGCCAGTTTTTCGCCAAAATTGGTTTTTGGCTGCACCCAATTTTCAAGCGTACAGTCGGGTATCCGGAGCCCCATTTTTATTTACAGCATACCCAAAGCGTCCAAATATGCAAGTTTTGAGAAAATCCGAGACAAAAAAATTTTGGTCAAAAATGGCAAAATCGGTAAGAGGGGTGCGGAGGAAAAATCCCGATTTTGACGAAAAAACTTGTTCTCTGCAAACTTGTTCAAACTTTGATATTTTGCCTCTCGTCCTATGCTGAGTGCATATTTCGAGTCAGAACTCGTTCAAACTGGCTGGAACAGTCTCATAAGCTCCAGGTCGTAGAAAGCCAGTTTTTCGCCAAAATTGGTTTTTGGCTGCACCCAATTTTCAAGCGTACAGTCGGGTATCCGGAGCCCCATTTTTATTTACAGCATACCCAAAGCGTCCAAATATGCAAGTTTTGAGAAAATCCGAGACAAAAAAAATTTTGGTCAAAAATGGCAAAATCGGTAAGGGGGGTGCGGAGGAAAAATCCCGATTTTGACTAAAAAACTTTTTCTCTGCAAACTTGTTCAAACTTTGATATTTTGCCTCTCGACCTATGCTGAGTGCATATTTCGAGTCAGAACTCGTTCAAACTGGCTGGAACAGTCTCAAAAGCTCCAGGTCATAGAAAGCCGGTTTTTCGCCAAAATTGGTTTTTTGGCTGCACCCAATTTTCAAGCGTACAGTCGGGTATCCGGAGCCCCATTTCTATTTACAGCATACCCAAAGCGTCCAAATATGCAAGTTTTGAGAAAATCCGAGACAAAAAAAATTTTGGTCAAAAATGGCAAAATCGGTAAGGGGGGTGCGGAGGAAAAATCCCGATTTTGACGAAAAAACTTTTTCTCTGCAAACTTGTTCAAACTTTGATATTTTGCCTCTCGTCCTATGCTGAGTGCATATTTCGAGTCAGAACTCGTTCAAACTGGCTGGAACAGTCTCATAAGCTCCAGGTCGTAGAAAGCCAGTTTTTCGCCAAAATTGGTTTTTGGCTGCACCCAATTTTCAAGCGTACAGTCGGGTATCCGGAGCCCCATTTTTATTTACAGCATACCCAAAGCGTCCAAATATGCAAGTTTTGAGAAAATCCGAGACAAAAAAATTTTGGTCAAAAATGGCAAAATCGGTAAGAGGGGTGCGGAGGAAAAATCCCGATTTTGACGAAAAAACTTGTTCTCTGCAAACTTGTTCAAACTTTGATATTTTGCCTCTCGTCCTATGCTGAGTGCATATTTCGAGTCAGAACTCGTTCAAACTGGCTGGAACAGTCTCATAAGCTCCAGGTCGTAGAAAGCCAGTTTTTCGCCAAAATTGGTTTTTGGCTGCACCCAATTTTCAAGCGTACAGTCGGGTATCCGGAGCCCCATTTTTATTTACAGCATACCCAAAGCGTCCAAATATGCAAGTTTTGAGAAAATCCGAGACAAAAAAAATTTTGGTCAAAAATGGCAAAATCGGTAAGGGGGGTGCGGAGGAAAAATCCCGATTTTGACTAAAAAACTTTTTCTCTGCAAACTTGTTCAAACTTTGATATTTTGCCTCTCGACCTATGCTGAGTGCATATTTCGAGTCAGAACTCGTTCAAACTGGCTGGAACAGTCTCAAAAGCTCCAGGTCATAGAAAGCCGGTTTTTCGCCAAAATTGGTTTTTTGGCTGCACCCAATTTTCAAGCGTACAGTCGGGTATCCGGAGCCCCATTTCTATTTACAGCATACCCAAAGCGTCCAAATATGCAAGTTTTGAGAAAATCCGAGACAAAAAAAATTTTGGTCAAAAATGGCAAAATCGGTAAGGGGGGTGCGGAGGAAAAATCCCGATTTTGACGAAAAAACTTTTTCTCTGCAAACTTGTTCAAACTTTGATATTTTGCCTCTCGTCCTATGCTGAGTGCATATTTCGAGTCAGAACTCGTTCAAACTGGCTGGAACAGTCTCATAAGCTCCAGGTCGTAGAAAGCCAGTTTTTCGCCAAAATTGGTTTTTGGCTGCACCCAATTTTCAAGCGTACAGTCGGGTATCCGGAGCCCCATTTTTATTTACAGCATACCCAAAGCGTCCAAATATGCAAGTTTTGAGAAAATCCGAGACAAAAAAATTTTGGTCAAAAATGGCAAAATCGGTAAGAGGGGTGCGGAGGAAAAATCCCGATTTTGACGAAAAAACTTGTTCTCTGCAAACTTGTTCAAACTTTGATATTTTGCCTCTCGTCCTATGCTGAGTGCATATTTCGAGTCAGAACTCGTTCAAACTGGCTGGAACAGTCTCATAAGCTCCAGGTCGTAGAAAGCCAGTTTTTCGCCAAAATTGGTTTTTGGCTGCACCCAATTTTCAAGCGTACAGTCGGGTATCCGGAGCCCCATTTTTATTTACAGCATACCCAAAGCGTCCAAATATGCAAGTTTTGAGAAAATCCGAGACAAAAAAAATTTTGGTCAAAAATGGCAAAATCGGTAAGGGGGGTGCGGAGGAAAAATCCCGATTTTGACTAAAAAACTTTTTCTCTGCAAACTTGTTCAAACTTTGATATTTTGCCTCTCGACCTATGCTGAGTGCATATTTCGAGTCAGAACTCGTTCAAACTGGCTGGAACAGTCTCAAAAGCTCCAGGTCATAGAAAGCCGGTTTTTCGCCAAAATTGGTTTTTTGGCTGCACCCAATTTTCAAGCGTACAGTCGGGTATCCGGAGCCCCATTTCTATTTACAGCATACCCAAAGCGTCCAAATATGCAAGTTTTGAGAAAATCCGAGACAAAAAAAATTTTGGTCAAAAATGGCAAAATCGGTAAGGGGGGTGCGGAGGAAAAATCCCGATTTTGACGAAAAAACTTTTTCTCTGCAAACTTGTTCAAACTTTGATATTTTGCCTCTCGTCCTATGCTGAGTGCATATTTCGAGTCAGAACTCGTTCAAACTGGCTGGAACAGTCTCATAAGCTCCAGGTCGTAGAAAGCCAGTTTTTCGCCAAAATTGGTTTTTGGCTGCACCCAATTTTCAAGCGTACAGTCGGGTATCCGGAGCCCCATTTTTATTTACAGCATACCCAAAGCGTCCAAATATGCAAGTTTTGAGAAAATCCGAGACAAAAAAATTTTGGTCAAAAATGGCAAAATCGGTAAGAGGGGTGCGGAGGAAAAATCCCGATTTTGACGAAAAAACTTGTTCTCTGCAAACTTGTTCAAACTTTGATATTTTGCCTCTCGTCCTATGCTGAGTGCATATTTCGAGTCAGAACTCGTTCAAACTGGCTGGAACAGTCTCATAAGCTCCAGGTCGTAGAAAGCCAGTTTTTCGCCAAAATTGGTTTTTGGCTGCACCCAATTTTCAAGCGTACAGTCGGGTATCCGGAGCCCCATTTTTATTTACAGCATACCCAAAGCGTCCAAATATGCAAGTTTTGAGAAAATCCGAGACAAAAAAAATTTTGGTCAAAAATGGCAAAATCGGTAAGGGGGGTGCGGAGGAAAAATCCCGATTTTGACTAAAAAACTTTTTCTCTGCAAACTTGTTCAAACTTTGATATTTTGCCTCTCGACCTATGCTGAGTGCATATTTCGAGTCAGAACTCGTTCAAACTGGCTGGAACAGTCTCAAAAGCTCCAGGTCATAGAAAGCCGGTTTTTCGCCAAAATTGGTTTTTTGGCTGCACCCAATTTTCAAGCGTACAGTCGGGTATCCGGAGCCCCATTTCTATTTACAGCATACCCAAAGCGTCCAAATATGCAAGTTTTGAGAAAATCCGAGACAAAAAAAATTTTGGTCAAAAATGGCAAAATCGGTAAGGGGGGTGCGGAGGAAAAATCCCGATTTTGACGAAAAAACTTTTTCTCTGCAAACTTGTTCAAACTTTGATATTTTGCCTCTCGTCCTATGCTGAGTGCATATTTCGAGTCAGAACTCGTTCAAACTGGCTGGAACAGTCTCATAAGCTCCAGGTCGTAGAAAGCCAGTTTTTCGCCAAAATTGGTTTTTGGCTGCACCCAATTTTCAAGCGTACAGTCGGGTATCCGGAGCCCCATTTTTATTTACAGCATACCCAAAGCGTCCAAATATGCAAGTTTTGAGAAAATCCGAGACAAAAAAATTTTGGTCAAAAATGGCAAAATCGGTAAGAGGGGTGCGGAGGAAAAATCCCGATTTTGACGAAAAAACTTGTTCTCTGCAAACTTGTTCAAACTTTGATATTTTGCCTCTCGTCCTATGCTGAGTGCATATTTCGAGTCAGAACTCGTTCAAACTGGCTGGAACAGTCTCATAAGCTCCAGGTCGTAGAAAGCCAGTTTTTCGCCAAAATTGGTTTTTGGCTGCACCCAATTTTCAAGCGTACAGTCGGGTATCCGGAGCCCCATTTTTATTTACAGCATACCCAAAGCGTCCAAATATGCAAGTTTTGAGAAAATCCGAGACAAAAAAAATTTTGGTCAAAAATGGCAAAATCGGTAAGGGGGGTGCGGAGGAAAAATCCCGATTTTGACTAAAAAACTTTTTCTCTGCAAACTTGTTCAAACTTTGATATTTTGCCTCTCGACCTATGCTGAGTGCATATTTCGAGTCAGAACTCGTTCAAACTGGCTGGAACAGTCTCAAAAGCTCCAGGTCATAGAAAGCCGGTTTTTCGCCAAAATTGGTTTTTTGGCTGCACCCAATTTTCAAGCGTACAGTCGGGTATCCGGAGCCCCATTTCTATTTACAGCATACCCAAAGCGTCCAAATATGCAAGTTTTGAGAAAATCCGAGACAAAAAAAATTTTGGTCAAAAATGGCAAAATCGGTAAGGGGGGTGCGGAGGAAAAATCCCGATTTTGACGAAAAAACTTTTTCTCTGCAAACTTGTTCAAACTTTGATATTTTGCCTCTCGTCCTATGCTGAGTGCATATTTCGAGTCAGAACTCGTTCAAACTGGCTGGAACAGTCTCATAAGCTCCAGGTCGTAGAAAGCCAGTTTTTCGCCAAAATTGGTTTTTGGCTGCACCCAATTTTCAAGCGTACAGTCGGGTATCCGGAGCCCCATTTTTATTTACAGCATACCCAAAGCGTCCAAATATGCAAGTTTTGAGAAAATCCGAGACAAAAAAATTTTGGTCAAAAATGGCAAAATCGGTAAGAGGGGTGCGGAGGAAAAATCCCGATTTTGACGAAAAAACTTGTTCTCTGCAAACTTGTTCAAACTTTGATATTTTGCCTCTCGTCCTATGCTGAGTGCATATTTCGAGTCAGAACTCGTTCAAACTGGCTGGAACAGTCTCATAAGCTCCAGGTCGTAGAAAGCCAGTTTTTCGCCAAAATTGGTTTTTGGCTGCACCCAATTTTCAAGCGTACAGTCGGGTATCCGGAGCCCCATTTTTATTTACAGCATACCCAAAGCGTCCAAATATGCAAGTTTTGAGAAAATCCGAGACAAAAAAAATTTTGGTCAAAAATGGCAAAATCGGTAAGGGGGGTGCGGAGGAAAAATCCCGATTTTGACTAAAAAACTTTTTCTCTGCAAACTTGTTCAAACTTTGATATTTTGCCTCTCGACCTATGCTGAGTGCATATTTCGAGTCAGAACTCGTTCAAACTGGCTGGAACAGTCTCAAAAGCTCCAGGTCATAGAAAGCCGGTTTTTCGCCAAAATTGGTTTTTTGGCTGCACCCAATTTTCAAGCGTACAGTCGGGTATCCGGAGCCCCATTTCTATTTACAGCATACCCAAAGCGTCCAAATATGCAAGTTTTGAGAAAATCCGAGACAAAAAAAATTTTGGTCAAAAATGGCAAAATCGGTAAGGGGGGTGCGGAGGAAAAATCCCGATTTTGACGAAAAAACTTTTTCTCTGCAAACTTGTTCAAACTTTGATATTTTGCCTCTCGTCCTATGCTGAGTGCATATTTCGAGTCAGAACTCGTTCAAACTGGCTGGAACAGTCTCATAAGCTCCAGGTCGTAGAAAGCCAGTTTTTCGCCAAAATTGGTTTTTGGCTGCACCCAATTTTCAAGCGTACAGTCGGGTATCCGGAGCCCCATTTTTATTTACAGCATACCCAAAGCGTCCAAATATGCAAGTTTTGAGAAAATCCGAGACAAAAAAATTTTGGTCAAAAATGGCAAAATCGGTAAGAGGGGTGCGGAGGAAAAATCCCGATTTTGACGAAAAAACTTGTTCTCTGCAAACTTGTTCAAACTTTGATATTTTGCCTCTCGTCCTATGCTGAGTGCATATTTCGAGTCAGAACTCGTTCAAACTGGCTGGAACAGTCTCATAAGCTCCAGGTCGTAGAAAGCCAGTTTTTCGCCAAAATTGGTTTTTGGCTGCACCCAATTTTCAAGCGTACAGTCGGGTATCCGGAGCCCCATTTTTATTTACAGCATACCCAAAGCGTCCAAATATGCAAGTTTTGAGAAAATCCGAGACAAAAAAAATTTTGGTCAAAAATGGCAAAATCGGTAAGGGGGGTGCGGAGGAAAAATCCCGATTTTGACTAAAAAACTTTTTCTCTGCAAACTTGTTCAAACTTTGATATTTTGCCTCTCGACCTATGCTGAGTGCATATTTCGAGTCAGAACTCGTTCAAACTGGCTGGAACAGTCTCAAAAGCTCCAGGTCATAGAAAGCCGGTTTTTCGCCAAAATTGGTTTTTTGGCTGCACCCAATTTTCAAGCGTACAGTCGGGTATCCGGAGCCCCATTTCTATTTACAGCATACCCAAAGCGTCCAAATATGCAAGTTTTGAGAAAATCCGAGACAAAAAAAATTTTGGTCAAAAATGGCAAAATCGGTAAGGGGGGTGCGGAGGAAAAATCCCGATTTTGACGAAAAAACTTTTTCTCTGCAAACTTGTTCAAACTTTGATATTTTGCCTCTCGTCCTATGCTGAGTGCATATTTCGAGTCAGAACTCGTTCAAACTGGCTGGAACAGTCTCATAAGCTCCAGGTCGTAGAAAGCCAGTTTTTCGCCAAAATTGGTTTTTGGCTGCACCCAATTTTCAAGCGTACAGTCGGGTATCCGGAGCCCCATTTTTATTTACAGCATACCCAAAGCGTCCAAATATGCAAGTTTTGAGAAAATCCGAGACAAAAAAATTTTGGTCAAAAATGGCAAAATCGGTAAGAGGGGTGCGGAGGAAAAATCCCGATTTTGACGAAAAAACTTGTTCTCTGCAAACTTGTTCAAACTTTGATATTTTGCCTCTCGTCCTATGCTGAGTGCATATTTCGAGTCAGAACTCGTTCAAACTGGCTGGAACAGTCTCATAAGCTCCAGGTCGTAGAAAGCCAGTTTTTCGCCAAAATTGGTTTTTGGCTGCACCCAATTTTCAAGCGTACAGTCGGGTATCCGGAGCCCCATTTTTATTTACAGCATACCCAAAGCGTCCAAATATGCAAGTTTTGAGAAAATCCGAGACAAAAAAAATTTTGGTCAAAAATGGCAAAATCGGTAAGGGGGGTGCGGAGGAAAAATCCCGATTTTGACTAAAAAACTTTTTCTCTGCAAACTTGTTCAAACTTTGATATTTTGCCTCTCGACCTATGCTGAGTGCATATTTCGAGTCAGAACTCGTTCAAACTGGCTGGAACAGTCTCAAAAGCTCCAGGTCATAGAAAGCCGGTTTTTCGCCAAAATTGGTTTTTTGGCTGCACCCAATTTTCAAGCGTACAGTCGGGTATCCGGAGCCCCATTTCTATTTACAGCATACCCAAAGCGTCCAAATATGCAAGTTTTGAGAAAATCCGAGACAAAAAAAATTTTGGTCAAAAATGGCAAAATCGGTAAGGGGGGTGCGGAGGAAAAATCCCGATTTTGACGAAAAAACTTTTTCTCTGCAAACTTGTTCAAACTTTGATATTTTGCCTCTCGTCCTATGCTGAGTGCATATTTCGAGTCAGAACTCGTTCAAACTGGCTGGAACAGTCTCATAAGCTCCAGGTCGTAGAAAGCCAGTTTTTCGCCAAAATTGGTTTTTGGCTGCACCCAATTTTCAAGCGTACAGTCGGGTATCCGGAGCCCCATTTTTATTTACAGCATACCCAAAGCGTCCAAATATGCAAGTTTTGAGAAAATCCGAGACAAAAAAATTTTGGTCAAAAATGGCAAAATCGGTAAGAGGGGTGCGGAGGAAAAATCCCGATTTTGACGAAAAAACTTGTTCTCTGCAAACTTGTTCAAACTTTGATATTTTGCCTCTCGTCCTATGCTGAGTGCATATTTCGAGTCAGAACTCGTTCAAACTGGCTGGAACAGTCTCATAAGCTCCAGGTCGTAGAAAGCCAGTTTTTCGCCAAAATTGGTTTTTGGCTGCACCCAATTTTCAAGCGTACAGTCGGGTATCCGGAGCCCCATTTTTATTTACAGCATACCCAAAGCGTCCAAATATGCAAGTTTTGAGAAAATCCGAGACAAAAAAAATTTTGGTCAAAAATGGCAAAATCGGTAAGGGGGGTGCGGAGGAAAAATCCCGATTTTGACTAAAAAACTTTTTCTCTGCAAACTTGTTCAAACTTTGATATTTTGCCTCTCGACCTATGCTGAGTGCATATTTCGAGTCAGAACTCGTTCAAACTGGCTGGAACAGTCTCAAAAGCTCCAGGTCATAGAAAGCCGGTTTTTCGCCAAAATTGGTTTTTTGGCTGCACCCAATTTTCAAGCGTACAGTCGGGTATCCGGAGCCCCATTTCTATTTACAGCATACCCAAAGCGTCCAAATATGCAAGTTTTGAGAAAATCCGAGACAAAAAAAATTTTGGTCAAAAATGGCAAAATCGGTAAGGGGGGTGCGGAGGAAAAATCCCGATTTTGACGAAAAAACTTTTTCTCTGCAAACTTGTTCAAACTTTGATATTTTGCCTCTCGTCCTATGCTGAGTGCATATTTCGAGTCAGAACTCGTTCAAACTGGCTGGAACAGTCTCATAAGCTCCAGGTCGTAGAAAGCCAGTTTTTCGCCAAAATTGGTTTTTGGCTGCACCCAATTTTCAAGCGTACAGTCGGGTATCCGGAGCCCCATTTTTATTTACAGCATACCCAAAGCGTCCAAATATGCAAGTTTTGAGAAAATCCGAGACAAAAAAATTTTGGTCAAAAATGGCAAAATCGGTAAGAGGGGTGCGGAGGAAAAATCCCGATTTTGACGAAAAAACTTGTTCTCTGCAAACTTGTTCAAACTTTGATATTTTGCCTCTCGTCCTATGCTGAGTGCATATTTCGAGTCAGAACTCGTTCAAACTGGCTGGAACAGTCTCATAAGCTCCAGGTCGTAGAAAGCCAGTTTTTCGCCAAAATTGGTTTTTGGCTGCACCCAATTTTCAAGCGTACAGTCGGGTATCCGGAGCCCCATTTTTATTTACAGCATACCCAAAGCGTCCAAATATGCAAGTTTTGAGAAAATCCGAGACAAAAAAAATTTTGGTCAAAAATGGCAAAATCGGTAAGGGGGGTGCGGAGGAAAAATCCCGATTTTGACTAAAAAACTTTTTCTCTGCAAACTTGTTCAAACTTTGATATTTTGCCTCTCGACCTATGCTGAGTGCATATTTCGAGTCAGAACTCGTTCAAACTGGCTGGAACAGTCTCAAAAGCTCCAGGTCATAGAAAGCCGGTTTTTCGCCAAAATTGGTTTTTTGGCTGCACCCAATTTTCAAGCGTACAGTCGGGTATCCGGAGCCCCATTTCTATTTACAGCATACCCAAAGCGTCCAAATATGCAAGTTTTGAGAAAATCCGAGACAAAAAAAATTTTGGTCAAAAATGGCAAAATCGGTAAGGGGGGTGCGGAGGAAAAATCCCGATTTTGACGAAAAAACTTTTTCTCTGCAAACTTGTTCAAACTTTGATATTTTGCCTCTCGTCCTATGCTGAGTGCATATTTCGAGTCAGAACTCGTTCAAACTGGCTGGAACAGTCTCATAAGCTCCAGGTCGTAGAAAGCCAGTTTTTCGCCAAAATTGGTTTTTGGCTGCACCCAATTTTCAAGCGTACAGTCGGGTATCCGGAGCCCCATTTTTATTTACAGCATACCCAAAGCGTCCAAATATGCAAGTTTTGAGAAAATCCGAGACAAAAAAATTTTGGTCAAAAATGGCAAAATCGGTAAGAGGGGTGCGGAGGAAAAATCCCGATTTTGACGAAAAAACTTGTTCTCTGCAAACTTGTTCAAACTTTGATATTTTGCCTCTCGTCCTATGCTGAGTGCATATTTCGAGTCAGAACTCGTTCAAACTGGCTGGAACAGTCTCATAAGCTCCAGGTCGTAGAAAGCCAGTTTTTCGCCAAAATTGGTTTTTGGCTGCACCCAATTTTCAAGCGTACAGTCGGGTATCCGGAGCCCCATTTTTATTTACAGCATACCCAAAGCGTCCAAATATGCAAGTTTTGAGAAAATCCGAGACAAAAAAAATTTTGGTCAAAAATGGCAAAATCGGTAAGGGGGGTGCGGAGGAAAAATCCCGATTTTGACTAAAAAACTTTTTCTCTGCAAACTTGTTCAAACTTTGATATTTTGCCTCTCGACCTATGCTGAGTGCATATTTCGAGTCAGAACTCGTTCAAACTGGCTGGAACAGTCTCAAAAGCTCCAGGTCATAGAAAGCCGGTTTTTCGCCAAAATTGGTTTTTTGGCTGCACCCAATTTTCAAGCGTACAGTCGGGTATCCGGAGCCCCATTTCTATTTACAGCATACCCAAAGCGTCCAAATATGCAAGTTTTGAGAAAATCCGAGACAAAAAAAATTTTGGTCAAAAATGGCAAAATCGGTAAGGGGGGTGCGGAGGAAAAATCCCGATTTTGACGAAAAAACTTTTTCTCTGCAAACTTGTTCAAACTTTGATATTTTGCCTCTCGTCCTATGCTGAGTGCATATTTCGAGTCAGAACTCGTTCAAACTGGCTGGAACAGTCTCATAAGCTCCAGGTCGTAGAAAGCCAGTTTTTCGCCAAAATTGGTTTTTGGCTGCACCCAATTTTCAAGCGTACAGTCGGGTATCCGGAGCCCCATTTTTATTTACAGCATACCCAAAGCGTCCAAATATGCAAGTTTTGAGAAAATCCGAGACAAAAAAATTTTGGTCAAAAATGGCAAAATCGGTAAGAGGGGTGCGGAGGAAAAATCCCGATTTTGACGAAAAAACTTGTTCTCTGCAAACTTGTTCAAACTTTGATATTTTGCCTCTCGTCCTATGCTGAGTGCATATTTCGAGTCAGAACTCGTTCAAACTGGCTGGAACAGTCTCATAAGCTCCAGGTCGTAGAAAGCCAGTTTTTCGCCAAAATTGGTTTTTGGCTGCACCCAATTTTCAAGCGTACAGTCGGGTATCCGGAGCCCCATTTTTATTTACAGCATACCCAAAGCGTCCAAATATGCAAGTTTTGAGAAAATCCGAGACAAAAAAAATTTTGGTCAAAAATGGCAAAATCGGTAAGGGGGGTGCGGAGGAAAAATCCCGATTTTGACTAAAAAACTTTTTCTCTGCAAACTTGTTCAAACTTTGATATTTTGCCTCTCGACCTATGCTGAGTGCATATTTCGAGTCAGAACTCGTTCAAACTGGCTGGAACAGTCTCAAAAGCTCCAGGTCATAGAAAGCCGGTTTTTCGCCAAAATTGGTTTTTTGGCTGCACCCAATTTTCAAGCGTACAGTCGGGTATCCGGAGCCCCATTTCTATTTACAGCATACCCAAAGCGTCCAAATATGCAAGTTTTGAGAAAATCCGAGACAAAAAAAATTTTGGTCAAAAATGGCAAAATCGGTAAGGGGGGTGCGGAGGAAAAATCCCGATTTTGACGAAAAAACTTTTTCTCTGCAAACTTGTTCAAACTTTGATATTTTGCCTCTCGTCCTATGCTGAGTGCATATTTCGAGTCAGAACTCGTTCAAACTGGCTGGAACAGTCTCATAAGCTCCAGGTCGTAGAAAGCCAGTTTTTCGCCAAAATTGGTTTTTGGCTGCACCCAATTTTCAAGCGTACAGTCGGGTATCCGGAGCCCCATTTTTATTTACAGCATACCCAAAGCGTCCAAATATGCAAGTTTTGAGAAAATCCGAGACAAAAAAATTTTGGTCAAAAATGGCAAAATCGGTAAGAGGGGTGCGGAGGAAAAATCCCGATTTTGACGAAAAAACTTGTTCTCTGCAAACTTGTTCAAACTTTGATATTTTGCCTCTCGTCCTATGCTGAGTGCATATTTCGAGTCAGAACTCGTTCAAACTGGCTGGAACAGTCTCATAAGCTCCAGGTCGTAGAAAGCCAGTTTTTCGCCAAAATTGGTTTTTGGCTGCACCCAATTTTCAAGCGTACAGTCGGGTATCCGGAGCCCCATTTTTATTTACAGCATACCCAAAGCGTCCAAATATGCAAGTTTTGAGAAAATCCGAGACAAAAAAAATTTTGGTCAAAAATGGCAAAATCGGTAAGGGGGGTGCGGAGGAAAAATCCCGATTTTGACGAAAAAACTTTTTCTCTGCAAACTTGTTCAAACTTTGAT
The DNA here is from genome assembly GCA_963680895.1 of Fragum sueziense. Lineage (NCBI taxonomy): Eukaryota > Metazoa > Mollusca > Bivalvia > Cardiida > Cardiidae > Fragum > Fragum sueziense. The sequence goes on along the minus strand of OY804596.1, from coordinate 57,406,640 downwards.
ATTTTGCCTCTCGACCTATGCTGAGTGCATATTTCGAGTCAGAACTCGTTCAAACTGGCTGGAACAGTCTCATAAGCTCCAGGTCGTAGAAAGCCAGTTTTTCGCCAAAATTGGTTTTTGGCTGCACCCAATTTTCAAGCGTACAGTCGGGTATCCGGAGCCCCATTTTTATTTACAGCATACCCAAAGCGTCCAAATATGCAAGTTTTGAGAAAATCCGAGACAAAAAAATTTTGGTCAAAAATGGCAAAATCGGTAAGAGGGGTGCGGAGGAAAAATCCCGATTTTGACGAAAAAACTTGTTCTCTGCAAACTTGTTCAAACTTTGATATTTTGCCTCTCGTCCTATGCTGAGTGCATATTTCGAGTCAGAACTCGTTCAAACTGGCTGGAACAGTCTCATAAGCTCCAGGTCGTAGAAAGCCAGTTTTTCGCCAAAATTGGTTTTTGGCTGCACCCAATTTTCAAGCGTACAGTCGGGTATCCGGAGCCCCATTTTTATTTACAGCATACCCAAAGCGTCCAAATATGCAAGTTTTGAGAAAATCCGAGACAAAAAAAATTTTGGTCAAAAATGGCAAAATCGGTAAGGGGGGTGCGGAGGAAAAATCCCGATTTTGACTAAAAAACTTTTTCTCTGCAAACTTGTTCAAACTTTGATATTTTGCCTCTCGACCTATGCTGAGTGCATATTTCGAGTCAGAACTCGTTCAAACTGGCTGGAACAGTCTCAAAAGCTCCAGGTCATAGAAAGCCGGTTTTTCGCCAAAATTGGTTTTTTGGCTGCACCCAATTTTCAAGCGTACAGTCGGGTATCCGGAGCCCCATTTCTATTTACAGCATACCCAAAGCGTCCAAATATGCAAGTTTTGAGAAAATCCGAGACAAAAAAAATTTTGGTCAAAAATGGCAAAATCGGTAAGGGGGGTGCGGAGGAAAAATCCCGATTTTGACGAAAAAACTTTTTCTCTGCAAACTTGTTCAAACTTTGATATTTTGCCTCTCGTCCTATGCTGAGTGCATATTTCGAGTCAGAACTCGTTCAAACTGGCTGGAACAGTCTCATAAGCTCCAGGTCGTAGAAAGCCAGTTTTTCGCCAAAATTGGTTTTTGGCTGCACCCAATTTTCAAGCGTACAGTCGGGTATCCGGAGCCCCATTTTTATTTACAGCATACCCAAAGCGTCCAAATATGCAAGTTTTGAGAAAATCCGAGACAAAAAAATTTTGGTCAAAAATGGCAAAATCGGTAAGAGGGGTGCGGAGGAAAAATCCCGATTTTGACGAAAAAACTTGTTCTCTGCAAACTTGTTCAAACTTTGATATTTTGCCTCTCGTCCTATGCTGAGTGCATATTTCGAGTCAGAACTCGTTCAAACTGGCTGGAACAGTCTCATAAGCTCCAGGTCGTAGAAAGCCAGTTTTTCGCCAAAATTGGTTTTTGGCTGCACCCAATTTCAAGCGTACAGTCGGGTATCCGGAGCCCCATTTTTATTTACAGCATACCCAAAGCGTCCAAATATGCAAGTTTTGAGAAAATCCGAGACAAAAAAAATTTTGGTCAAAAATGGCAAAATCGGTAAGGGGGGTGCGGAGGAAAAATCCCGATTTTGACTAAAAAACTTTTTCTCTGCAAACTTGTTCAAACTTTGATATTTTGCCTCTCGACCTATGCTGAGTGCATATTTCGAGTCAGAACTCGTTCAAACTGGCTGGAACAGTCTCAAAAGCTCCAGGTCATAGAAAGCCGGTTTTTCGCCAAAATTGGTTTTTTGGCTGCACCCAATTTTCAAGCGTACAGTCGGGTATCCGGAGCCCCATTTCTATTTACAGCATACCCAAAGCGTCCAAATATGCAAGTTTTGAGAAAATCCGAGACAAAAAAAATTTTGGTCAAAAATGGCAAAATCGGTAAGGGGGGTGCGGAGGAAAAATCCCGATTTTGACGAAAAAACTTTTTCTCTGCAAACTTGTTCAAACTTTGATATTTTGCCTCTCGTCCTATGCTGAGTGCATATTTCGAGTCAGAACTCGTTCAAACTGGCTGGAACAGTCTCATAAGCTCCAGGTCGTAGAAAGCCAGTTTTTCGCCAAAATTGGTTTTTGGCTGCACCCAATTTTCAAGCGTACAGTCGGGTATCCGGAGCCCCATTTTTATTTACAGCATACCCAAAGCGTCCAAATATGCAAGTTTTGAGAAAATCCGAGACAAAAAAATTTTGGTCAAAAATGGCAAAATCGGTAAGAGGGGTGCGGAGGAAAAATCCCGATTTTGACGAAAAAACTTGTTCTCTGCAAACTTGTTCAAACTTTGATATTTTGCCTCTCGTCCTATGCTGAGTGCATATTTCGAGTCAGAACTCGTTCAAACTGGCTGGAACAGTCTCATAAGCTCCAGGTCGTAGAAAGCCAGTTTTTCGCCAAAATTGGTTTTTGGCTGCACCCAATTTTCAAGCGTACAGTCGGGTATCCGGAGCCCCATTTTTATTTACAGCATACCCAAAGCGTCCAAATATGCAAGTTTTGAGAAAATCCGAGACAAAAAAAATTTTGGTCAAAAATGGCAAAATCGGTAAGGGGGGTGCGGAGGAAAAATCCCGATTTTGACTAAAAAACTTTTTCTCTGCAAACTTGTTCAAACTTTGATATTTTGCCTCTCGACCTATGCTGAGTGCATATTTCGAGTCAGAACTCGTTCAAACTGGCTGGAACAGTCTCAAAAGCTCCAGGTCATAGAAAGCCGGTTTTTCGCCAAAATTGGTTTTTTGGCTGCACCCAATTTTCAAGCGTACAGTCGGGTATCCGGAGCCCCATTTCTATTTACAGCATACCCAAAGCGTCCAAATATGCAAGTTTTGAGAAAATCCGAGACAAAAAAAATTTTGGTCAAAAATGGCAAAATCGGTAAGGGGGGTGCGGAGGAAAAATCCCGATTTTGACGAAAAAACTTTTTCTCTGCAAACTTGTTCAAACTTTGATATTTTGCCTCTCGTCCTATGCTGAGTGCATATTTCGAGTCAGAACTCGTTCAAACTGGCTGGAACAGTCTCATAAGCTCCAGGTCGTAGAAAGCCAGTTTTTCGCCAAAATTGGTTTTTGGCTGCACCCAATTTTCAAGCGTACAGTCGGGTATCCGGAGCCCCATTTTTATTTACAGCATACCCAAAGCGTCCAAATATGCAAGTTTTGAGAAAATCCGAGACAAAAAAATTTTGGTCAAAAATGGCAAAATCGGTAAGAGGGGTGCGGAGGAAAAATCCCGATTTTGACGAAAAAACTTGTTCTCTGCAAACTTGTTCAAACTTTGATATTTTGCCTCTCGTCCTATGCTGAGTGCATATTTCGAGTCAGAACTCGTTCAAACTGGCTGGAACAGTCTCATAAGCTCCAGGTCGTAGAAAGCCAGTTTTTCGCCAAAATTGGTTTTTGGCTGCACCCAATTTTCAAGCGTACAGTCGGGTATCCGGAGCCCCATTTTTATTTACAGCATACCCAAAGCGTCCAAATATGCAAGTTTTGAGAAAATCCGAGACAAAAAAAATTTTGGTCAAAAATGGCAAAATCGGTAAGGGGGGGTGCGGAGGAAAAATCCCGATTTTGACTAAAAAACTTTTTCTCTGCAAACTTGTTCAAACTTTGATATTTTGCCTCTCGACCTATGCTGAGTGCATATTTCGAGTCAGAACTCGTTCAAACTGGCTGGAACAGTCTCAAAAGCTCCAGGTCATAGAAAGCCGGTTTTTCGCCAAAATTGGTTTTTTGGCTGCACCCAATTTTCAAGCGTACAGTCGGGTATCCGGAGCCCCATTTCTATTTACAGCATACCCAAAGCGTCCAAATATGCAAGTTTTGAGAAAATCCGAGACAAAAAAAATTTTGGTCAAAAATGGCAAAATCGGTAAGGGGGGTGCGGAGGAAAAATCCCGATTTTGACGAAAAAACTTTTTCTCTGCAAACTTGTTCAAACTTTGATATTTTGCCTCTCGTCCTATGCTGAGTGCATATTTCGAGTCAGAACTCGTTCAAACTGGCTGGAACAGTCTCATAAGCTCCAGGTCGTAGAAAGCCAGTTTTTCGCCAAAATTGGTTTTTGGCTGCACCCAATTTTCAAGCGTACAGTCGGGTATCCGGAGCCCCATTTTTATTTACAGCATACCCAAAGCGTCCAAATATGCAAGTTTTGAGAAAATCCGAGACAAAAAAATTTTGGTCAAAAATGGCAAAATCGGTAAGAGGGGTGCGGAGGAAAAATCCCGATTTTGACGAAAAAACTTGTTCTCTGCAAACTTGTTCAAACTTTGATATTTTGCCTCTCGTCCTATGCTGAGTGCATATTTCGAGTCAGAACTCGTTCAAACTGGCTGGAACAGTCTCATAAGCTCCAGGTCGTAGAAAGCCAGTTTTTCGCCAAAATTGGTTTTTGGCTGCACCCAATTTTCAAGCGTACAGTCGGGTATCCGGAGCCCCATTTTTATTTACAGCATACCCAAAGCGTCCAAATATGCAAGTTTTGAGAAAATCCGAGACAAAAAAAATTTTGGTCAAAAATGGCAAAATCGGTAAGGGGGGTGCGGAGGAAAAATCCCGATTTTGACTAAAAAACTTTTTCTCTGCAAACTTGTTCAAACTTTGATATTTTGCCTCTCGACCTATGCTGAGTGCATATTTCGAGTCAGAACTCGTTCAAACTGGCTGGAACAGTCTCAAAAGCTCCAGGTCATAGAAAGCCGGTTTTTCGCCAAAATTGGTTTTTTGGCTGCACCCAATTTTCAAGCGTACAGTCGGGTATCCGGAGCCCCATTTCTATTTACAGCATACCCAAAGCGTCCAAATATGCAAGTTTTGAGAAAATCCGAGACAAAAAAAATTTTGGTCAAAAATGGCAAAATCGGTAAGGGGGGTGCGGAGGAAAAATCCCGATTTTGACGAAAAAACTTTTTCTCTGCAAACTTGTTCAAACTTTGATATTTTGCCTCTCGTCCTATGCTGAGTGCATATTTCGAGTCAGAACTCGTTCAAACTGGCTGGAACAGTCTCATAAGCTCCAGGTCGTAGAAAGCCAGTTTTTCGCCAAAATTGGTTTTTGGCTGCACCCAATTTTCAAGCGTACAGTCGGGTATCCGGAGCCCCATTTTTATTTACAGCATACCCAAAGCGTCCAAATATGCAAGTTTTGAGAAAATCCGAGACAAAAAAAAATTTTGGTCAAAAATGGCAAAATCGGTAAGAGGGGTGCGGAGGAAAAATCCCGATTTTGACGAAAAAACTTGTTCTCTGCAAACTTGTTCAAACTTTGATATTTTGCCTCTCGTCCTATGCTGAGTGCATATTTCGAGTCAGAACTCGTTCAAACTGGCTGGAACAGTCTCATAAGCTCCAGGTCGTAGAAAGCCAGTTTTTCGCCAAAATTGGTTTTTGGCTGCACCCAATTTTCAAGCGTACAGTCGGGTATCCGGAGCCCCATTTTTATTTACAGCATACCCAAAGCGTCCAAATATGCAAGTTTTGAGAAAATCCGAGACAAAAAAAATTTTGGTCAAAAATGGCAAAATCGGTAAGGGGGGTGCGGAGGAAAAATCCCGATTTTGACTAAAAAACTTTTTCTCTGCAAACTTGTTCAAACTTTGATATTTTGCCTCTCGACCTATGCTGAGTGCATATTTCGAGTCAGAACTCGTTCAAACTGGCTGGAACAGTCTCAAAAGCTCCAGGTCATAGAAAGCCGGTTTTTCGCCAAAATTGGTTTTTTGGCTGCACCCAATTTTCAAGCGTACAGTCGGGTATCCGGAGCCCCATTTCTATTTACAGCATACCCAAAGCGTCCAAATATGCAAGTTTTGAGAAAATCCGAGACAAAAAAAATTTTGGTCAAAAATGGCAAAATCGGTAAGGGGGGTGCGGAGGAAAAATCCCGATTTTGACGAAAAAACTTTTTCTCTGCAAACTTGTTCAAACTTTGATATTTTGCCTCTCGTCCTATGCTGAGTGCATATTTCGAGTCAGAACTCGTTCAAACTGGCTGGAACAGTCTCATAAGCTCCAGGTCGTAGAAAGCCAGTTTTTCGCCAAAATTGGTTTTTGGCTGCACCCAATTTTCAAGCGTACAGTCGGGTATCCGGAGCCCCATTTTTATTTACAGCATACCCAAAGCGTCCAAATATGCAAGTTTTGAGAAAATCCGAGACAAAAAAATTTTGGTCAAAAATGGCAAAATCGGTAAGAGGGGTGCGGAGGAAAAATCCCGATTTTGACGAAAAAACTTGTTCTCTGCAAACTTGTTCAAACTTTGATATTTTGCCTCTCGTCCTATGCTGAGTGCATATTTCGAGTCAGAACTCGTTCAAACTGGCTGGAACAGTCTCATAAGCTCCAGGTCGTAGAAAGCCAGTTTTTCGCCAAAATTGGTTTTTGGCTGCACCCAATTTTCAAGCGTACAGTCGGGTATCCGGAGCCCCATTTTTATTTACAGCATACCCAAAGCGTCCAAATATGCAAGTTTTGAGAAAATCCGAGACAAAAAAAATTTTGGTCAAAAATGGCAAAATCGGTAAGGGGGGTGCGGAGGAAAAATCCCGATTTTGACTAAAAAACTTTTTCTCTGCAAACTTGTTCAAACTTTGATATTTTGCCTCTCGACCTATGCTGAGTGCATATTTCGAGTCAGAACTCGTTCAAACTGGCTGGAACAGTCTCAAAAGCTCCAGGTCATAGAAAGCCGGTTTTTCGCCAAAATTGGTTTTTTGGCTGCACCCAATTTTCAAGCGTACAGTCGGGTATCCGGAGCCCCATTTCTATTTACAGCATACCCAAAGCGTCCAAATATGCAAGTTTTGAGAAAATCCGAGACAAAAAAAATTTTGGTCAAAAATGGCAAAATCGGTAAGGGGGTGCGGAGGAAAAATCCCGATTTTGACGAAAAAACTTTTTCTCTGCAAACTTGTTCAAACTTTGATATTTTGCCTCTCGACCTATGCTGAGTGCATATTTCGAGTCAGAACTCGTTCAAACTGGCTGGAACAGTCTCAAAAGCTCCAGGTCGTAGAAAGCCAGTTTTTCGCCAAAATTGGTTTTTTGGCTGCACCCAATTTTCAAGCGTACAGTCGGGTATCCGGAGCCCCATTTTTATTTACAGCATACCCAAAGCGTCCAAATATGCAAGTTTTGAGAAAATCCGAGACAAAAAAATTTTGGTCAAAAATGGCAAAATCGGTAAGAGGGGTGCGGAGGAAAAATCCCGATTTTGACGAAAAAACTTGTTCTCTGCAAACTTGTTCAAACTTTGATATTTTGCCTCTCGTCCTATGCTGAGTGCATATTTCGAGTCAGAACTCGTTCAAACTGGCTGGAACAGTCTCATAAGCTCCAGGTCGTAGAAAGCCAGTTTTTCGCCAAAATTGGTTTTTGGCTGCACCCAATTTTCAAGCGTACAGTCGGGTATCCGGAGCCCCATTTTTATTTACAGCATACCCAAAGCGTCCAAATATGCAAGTTTTGAGAAAATCCGAGACAAAAAAATTTTGGTCAAAAATGGCAAAATCGGTAAGGGGGGTGCGGAGGAAAAATCCCGATTTTGACTAAAAAACTTTTTCTCTGCAAACTTGTTCAAACTTTGATATTTTGCCTCTCGACCTATGCTGAGTGCATATTTCGAGTCAGAACTCGTTCAAACTGGCTGGAACAGTCTCAAAAGCTCCAGGTCATAGAAAGCCGGTTTTTCGCCAAAATTGGTTTTTTGGCTGCACCCAATTTTCAAGCGTACAGTCGGGTATCCGGAGCCCCATTTCTATTTACAGCATACCCAAAGCGTCCAAATATGCAAGTTTTGAGAAAATCCGAGACAAAAAAAATTTTGGTCAAAAATGGCAAAATCGGTAAGGGGGGTGCGGAGGAAAAATCCCGATTTTGACGAAAAAACTTGTTCTCTGCAAACTTGTTCAAACTTTGATATTTTGCCTCTCGACCTATGCTGAGTGCATATTTCGAGTCAGAACTCGTTCAAACTGGCTGGAACAGTCTCAAAAGCTCCAGGTCGTAGAAAGCCAGTTTTTCGCCAAAATTGGTTTTTTGGCTGCACCCAATTTTCAAGCGTACAGTCGGGTATCCGGAGCCCCATTTTTATTTACAGCATACCCAAAGCGTCCAAATATGCAAGTTTTGAGAAAATCCGAGACAAAAAAATTTTGGTCAAAAATGGCAAAATCGGTAAGAGGGGTGCGGAGGAAAAATCCCGATTTTGACGAAAAAACTTGTTCTCTGCAAACTTGTTCAAACTTTGATATTTTGCCTCTCGTCCTATGCTGAGTGCATATTTCGAGTCAGAACTCGTTCAAACTGGCTGGAACAGTCTCATAAGCTCCAGGTCGTAGAAAGCCAGTTTTTCGCCAAAATTGGTTTTTGGCTGCACCCAATTTTCAAGCGTACAGTCGGGTATCCGGAGCCCCATTTTTATTTACAGCATACCCAAAGCGTCCAAATATGCAAGTTTTGAGAAAATCCGAGACAAAAAAAATTTTGGTCAAAAATGGCAAAATCGGTAAGGGGGGTGCGGAGGAAAAATCCCGATTTTGACGAAAAAACTTTTTCTCTGCAAACTTGTTCAAACTTTGATATTTTGCCTCTCGACCTATGCTGAGTGCATATTTCGAGTCAGAACTCATTCAAACTGGCTGGAACAGTCTCAAAAGCTCCAGGTCATAGAAAGCCGGTTTTTCGCCAAAATTGGTTTTTTGGCTGCACCCAATTTTCAAGCGTACAGTCGGGTATCCGGAGCCCCATTTCTATTTACAGCATACCCAAAGCGTCCAAATATGCAAGTTTTGAGAAAATCCGAGACAAAAAAAATTTTGGTCAAAAATGGCAAAATCGGTAAGGGGGGTGCGGAGGAAAAATCCCGATTTTGACGAAAAAACTTTTTCTCTGCAAACTTGTTCAAACTTTGATATTTTGCCTCTCGACCTATGCTGAGTGCATATTTCGAGTCAGAACTCGTTCAAACTGGCTGGAACAGTCTCAAAAGCTCCAGGTCATAGAAAGCCGGTTTTTCGCCAAAATTGGTTTTTTGGCTGCACCCAATTTTCAAGCGTACAGTCGGGTATCCGGAGCCCCATTTCTATTTACAGCATACCCAAAGCGTCCAAATATGCAAGTTTTGAGAAAATCCGAGACAAAAAAAATTTTGGTCAAAAATGGCAAAATCGGTAAGGGGGGTGCGGAGGAAAAATCCCGATTTTGACGAAAAAACTTTTTCTCTGCAAACTTGTTCAAACTTTGATATTTTGCCTCTCGACCTATGCTGAGTGCATATTTCGAGTCAGAACTCGTTCAAACTGGCTGGAACAGTCTCAAAAGCTCCAGGTCGTAGAAAGCCAGTTTTTCGCCAAAATTGGTTTTTTGGCTGCACCCAATTTTCAAGCGTACAGTCGGGTATCCGGAGCCCCATTTTTATTTACAGCATACCCAAAGCGTCCAAATATGCAAGTTTTGAGAAAATCCGAGACAAAAAAATTTTGGTCAAAAATGGCAAAATCGGTAAGAGGGGTGCGGAGGAAAAATCCCGATTTTGACGAAAAAACTTGTTCTCTGCAAACTTGTTCAAACTTTGATATTTTGCCTCTCGTCCTATGCTGAGTGCATATTTCGAGTCAGAACTCGTTCAAACTGGCTGGAACAGTCTCATAAGCTCCAGGTCGTAGAAAGCCAGTTTTTCGCCAAAATTGGTTTTTGGCTGCACTCAATTTTCAAGCGTACAGTCGGGTATCCGGAGCCCCATTTTTATTTACAGCATACCCAAAGCGTCCAAATATGCAAGTTTTGAGAAAATCCGAGACAAAAAAAATTTTGGTCAAAAATGGCAAAATCGGTAAGGGGGGTGCGGAGGAAAAATCCCGATTTTGACGAAAAAACTTTTTCTCTGCAAACTTGTTCAAACTTTGATATTTTGCCTCTCGACCTATGCTGAGTGCATATTTCGAGTCAGAACTCGTTCAAACTGGCTGGAACAGTCTCAAAAGCTCCAGGTCATAGAAAGCCGGTTTTTCGCCAAAATTGGTTTTTTGGCTGCACCCAATTTTCAAGCGTACAGTCGGGTATCCGGAGCCCCATTTCTATTTACAGCATACCCAAAGCGTCCAAATATGCAAGTTTTGAGAAAATCCGAGACAAAAAAAATTTTGGTCAAAAATGGCAAAATCGGTAAGGGGGTGCGGAGGAAAAATCCCGATTTTGACGAAAAAACTTTTTCTCTGCAAACTTGTTCAAACTTTGATATTTTGCCTCTCGACCTATGCTGAGTGCATATTTCGAGTCAGAACTCGTTCAAACTGGCTGGAACAGTCTCAAAAGCTCCAGGTCGTAGAAAGCCAGTTTTTCGCCAAAATTGGTTTTTTGGCTGCACCCAATTTTCAAGCGTACAGTCGGGTATCCGAAGCCCCATTTTTATTTACAGCATACCCAAAGCGTCCAAATATGCAAGTTTTGAGAAAGTCCGAGACAAAAAAATTTTGGTCAAAAATGGCAAAATCGGTAAGAGGTGTGCGGAGGAAAAATCCCGATTTTGACGAAAAAACTTGTTCTCTGCAAACTTGTTCAAACTTTGATATTTTGCCTCTCGTCCTATGCTGAGTGCATATTTCGAGTCAGAACTCGTTCAAACTGGCTGGAACAGTCTCATAAGCTCCAGGTCGTAGAAAGCCAGTTTTTCGCCAAAATTGGTTTTTGGCTGCACCCAATTTTCAAGCGTACAGTCGGGTATCCGGAGCCCCATTTTTATTTACAGCATACCCAAAGCGTCCAAATATGCAAGTTTTGAGAAAATCCGAGACAAAAAAAATTTGGTCAAAAATGGCAAAATCGGTAAGAGGGGTGCGGAGGAAAAATCCCGATTTTGACGAAAAAACTTGTTCTCTGCAAACTTGTTCAAACTTTGATATTTTGCCTCTCGTCCTATGCTGAGTGCATATTTCGAGTCAGAACTCGTTCAAACTGGCTGGAACAGTCTCATAAGCTCCAGGTCGTAGAAAGCCAGTTTTTCGCCAAAATTGGTTTTTGGCTGCACCCAATTTTCAAGCGTACAGTCGGGTATCCGGAGCCCCATTTTTATTTACAGCATACCCAAAGCGTCCAAATATGCAAGTTTTGAGAAAATCCGAGACAAAAAAAATTTTGGTCAAAAATGGCAAAATCGGTAAGGGGGGTGCGGAGGAAAAATCCCGATTTTGACTAAAAAACTTTTTCTCTGCAAACTTGTTCAAACTTTGATATTTTGCCTCTCGACCTATGCTGAGTGCATATTTCGAGTCAGAACTCGTTCAAACTGGCTGGAACAGTCTCAAAAGCTCCAGGTCGTAGAAAGCCAGTTTTTCGCCAAAATTGGTTTTTTGGCTGCACCCAATTTTCAAGCGTACAGTCGGGTATCCGGAGCCCCATTTTTATTTACAGCATACCCAAAGCGTCCAAATATGCAAGTTTTGAGAAAATCCGAGACAAAAAAATTTTGGTCAAAAATGGCAAAATCGGTAAGAGGGGTGCGGAGGAAAAATCCCGATTTTGACGAAAAAACTTGTTCTCTGCAAACTTGTTCAAACTTTGATATTTTGCCTCTCGTCCTATGCTGAGTGCATATTTCGAGTCAGAACTCGTTCAAACTGGCTGGAACAGTCTCATAAGCTCCAGGTCGTAGAAAGCCAGTTTTTCGCCAAAATTGGTTTTTGGCTGCACCCAATTTTCAAGCGTACAGTCGGGTATCCGGAGCCCCATTTTTATTTACAGCATACCCAAAGCGTCCAAATATGCAAGTTTTGAGAAAATCCGAGACAAAAAAAAATTTGGTCAAAAATGGCAAAATCGGTAAGGGGGGTGCGGAGGAAAAATCCCGATTTTGACTAAAAAACTTTTTCTCTGCAAACTTGTTCAAACTTTGATATTTTGCCTCTCGACCTATGCTGAGTGCATATTTCGAGTCAGAACTCGTTCAAACTGGCTGGAACAGTCTCAAAAGCTCCAGGTCATAGAAAGCCGGTTTTTCGCCAAAATTGGTTTTTTGGCTGCACCCAATTTTCAAGCGTACAGTCGGGTATCCGGAGCCCCATTTCTATTTACAGCATACCCAAAGCGTCCAAATATGCAAGTTTTGAGAAAATCCGAGACAAAAAAAATTTTGGTCAAAAATGGCAAAATCGGTAAGGGGGGTGCGGAGGAAAAATCCCGATTTTGACGAAAAAACTTTTTCTCTGCAAACTTGTTCAAACTTTGATATTTTGCCTCTCGACCTATGCTGAGTGCATATTTCGAGTCAGAACTCGTTCAAACTGGCTGGAACAGTCTCAAAAGCTCCAGGTCGTAGAAAGCCAGTTTTTCGCCAAAATTGGTTTTTTGGCTGCACCCAATTTTCAAGCGTACAGTCGGGTATCCGGAGCCCCATTTTTATTTACAGCATACCCAAAGCGTCCAAATATGCAAGTTTTGAGAAAATCCGAGACAAAAAAATTTTGGTCAAAAATGGCAAAATCGGTAAGAGGGGTGCGGAGGAAAAATCCCGATTTTGACGAAAAAACTTGTTCTCTGCAAACTTGTTCAAACTTTGATATTTTGCCTCTCGTCCTATGCTGAGTGCATATTTCGAGTCAGAACTCGTTCAAACTGGCTGGAACAGTCTCATAAGCTCCAGGTCGTAGAAAGCCAGTTTTTCGCCAAAATTGGTTTTTGGCTGCACCCAATTTTCAAGCGTACAGTCGGGTATCCGGAGCCCCATTTTTATTTACAGCATACCCAAAGCGTCCAAATATGCAAGTTTTGAGAAAATCCGAGACAAAAAAAATTTTGGTCAAAAATGGCAAAATCGGTAAGGGGGGTGCGGAGGAAAAATCCCGATTTTGACGAAAAAACTTTTTCTCTGCAAACTTGTTCAAACTTTGATATTTTGCCTCTCGACCTATGCTGAGTGCATATTTCGAGTCAGAACTCGTTCAAACTGGCTGGAACAGTCTCAAAAGCTCCAGGTCATAGAAAGCCGGTTTTTCGCCAAAATTGGTTTTTTGGCTGCACCCAATTTTCAAGCGTACAGTCGGGTATCCGGAGCCCCATTTCTATTTACAGCATACCCAAAGCGTCCAAATATGCAAGTTTTGAGAAAATCCGAGACAAAAAAAATTTTGGTCAAAAATGGCAAAATCGGTAAGGGGGGTGCGGAGGAAAAATCCCGATTTTGACGAAAAAACTTTTTCTCTGCAAACTTGTTCAAACTTTGATATTTTGCCTCTCGACCTATGCTGAGTGCATATTTCGAGTCAGAACTCGTTCAAACTGGCTGGAACAGTCTCAAAAGCTCCAGGTCATAGAAAGCCGGTTTTTCGCCAAAATTGGTTTTTTGGCTGCACCCAATTTTCAAGCGTACAGTCGGGTATCCGGAGCCCCATTTCTATTTACAGCATACCCAAAGCGTCCAAATATGCAAGTTTTGAGAAAATCCGAGACAAAAAAAATTTTGGTCAAAAATGGCAAAATCGGTAAGGGGGGTGCGGAGGAAAAATCCCGATTTTGACGAAAAAACTTTTTCTCTGCAAACTTGTTCAAACTTTGATATTTTGCCTCTCGACCTATGCTGAGTGCATATTTCGAGTCAGAACTCGTTCAAACTGGCTGGAACAGTCTCAAAAGCTCCAGGTCGTAGAAAGCCAGTTTTTCGCCAAAATTGGTTTTTTGGCTGCACCCAATTTTCAAGCGTACAGTCGGGTATCCGGAGCCCCATTTTTATTTACAGCATACCCAAAGCGTCCAAATATGCAAGTTTTGAGAAAATCCGAGACAAAAAAATTTTGGTCAAAAATGGCAAAATCGGTAAGAGGGGTGCGGAGGAAAAATCCCGATTTTGACGAAAAAACTTGTTCTCTGCAAACTTGTTCAAACTTTGATATTTTGCCTCTCGTCCTATGCTGAGTGCATATTTCGAGTCAGAACTCGTTCAAACTGGCTGGAACAGTCTCATAAGCTCCAGGTCGTAGAAAGCCAGTTTTTCGCCAAAATTGGTTTTTGGCTGCACCCAATTTTCAAGCGTACAGTCGGGTATCCGGAGCCCCATTTTTATTTACAGCATACCCAAAGCGTCCAAATATGCAAGTTTTGAGAAAATCCGAGACAAAAAAAATTTTGGTCAAAAATGGCAAAATCGGTAAGGGGGGTGCGGAGGAAAAATCCCGATTTTGACGAAAAAACTTTTTCTCTGCAAACTTGTTCAAACTTTGATATTTTGCCTCTCGACCTATGCTGAGTGCATATTTCGAGTCAGAACTCGTTCAAACTGGCTGGAACAGTCTCAAAAGCTCCAGGTCATAGAAAGCCGGTTTTTCGCCAAAATTGGTTTTTTGGCTGCACCCAATTTTCAAGCGTACAGTCGGGTATCCGGAGCCCCATTTCTATTTACAGCATACCCAAAGCGTCCAAATATGCAAGTTTTGAGAAAATCCGAGACAAAAAAAATTTTGGTCAAAAATGGCAAAATCGGTAAGGGGGGTGCGGAGGAAAAATCCCGATTTTGACGAAAAAACTTTTTCTCTGCAAACTTGTTCAAACTTTGATATTTTGCCTCTCGACCTATGCTGAGTGCATATTTCGAGTCAGAACTCGTTCAAACTGGCTGGAACAGTCTCAAAAGCTCCAGGTCGTAGAAAGCCAGTTTTTCGCCAAAATTGGTTTTTTGGCTGCACCCAATTTTCAAGCGTACAGTCGGGTATCCGAAGCCCCATTTTTATTTACAGCATACCCAAAGCGTCCAAATATGCAAGTTTTGAGAAAATCCGAGACAAAAAAATTTTGGTCAAAAATGGCAAAATCGGTAAGAGGTGTGCGGAGGAAAAATCCCGATTTTGACGAAAAAACTTGTTCTCTGCAAACTTGTTCAAACTTTGATATTTTGCCTCTCGTCCTATGCTGAGTGCATATTTCGAGTCAGAACTCGTTCAAACTGGCTGGAACAGTCTCATAAGCTCCAGGTCGTAGAAAGCCAGTTTTTCGCCAAAATTGGTTTTTGGCTGCACCCAATTTTCAAGCGTACAGTCGGGTATCCGGAGCCCCATTTTTATTTACAGCATACCCAAAGCGTCCAAATATGCAAGTTTTGAGAAAATCCGAGACAAAAAAAATTTTGGTCAAAAATGGCAAAATCGATAAGGGGGGTGCGGAGGAAAAATCCCGATTTTGACTAAAAAACTTTTTCTCTGCAAACTTGTTCAAACTTTGATATTTTGCCTCTCGACCTATGCTGAGTGCATATTTCGAGTCAGAACTCGTTCAAACTGGCTGGAACAGTCTCAAAAGCTCCAGGTCATAGAAAGCCGGTTTTTCGCCAAAATTGGTTTTTTGGCTGCACCCAATTTTCAAGCGTACAGTCGGGTATCCGGAGCCCCATTTCTATTTACAGCATACCCAAAGCGTCCAAATATGCAAGTTTTGAGAAAATCCGAGACAAAAAAAATTTTGGTCAAAAATGGCAAAATCGGTAAGGGGGGTGCGGAGGAAAAATCCCGATTTTGACGAAAAAACTTTTTCTCTGCAAACTTGTTCAAACTTTGATATTTTGCCTCTCGACCTATGCTGAGTGCATATTTCGAGTCAGAACTCGTTCAAACTGGCTGGAACAGTCTCAAAAGCTCCAGGTCGTAGAAAGCCAGTTTTTCGCCAAAATTGGTTTTTTGGCTGCACCCAATTTTCAAGCGTACAGTCGGGTATCCGGAGCCCCATTTTTATTTACAGCATACCCAAAGCGTCCAAATATGCAAGTTTTGAGAAAATCCGAGACAAAAAAATTTTGGTCAAAAATGGCAAAATCGGTAAGAGGGGTGCGGAGGAAAAATCCCGATTTTGACGAAAAAACTTTTTCTCTGCAAACTTGTTCAAACTTTGATATTTTGCCTCTCGTCCTATGCTGAGTGCATATTTCGAGTCAGAACTCGTTCAAACTGGCTGGAACAGTCTCATAAGCTCCAGGTCGTAGAAAGCCAGTTTTTCGCCAAAATTGGTTTTTGGCTGCACCCAATTTTCAAGCGTACAGTCGGGTATCCGGAGCCCCATTTTTATTTACAGCATACCCAAAGCGTCCAAATATGCAAGTTTTGAGAAAATCCGAGACAAAAAAATTTTGGTCAAAAATGGCAAAATCGGTAAGAGGGGTGCGGAGGAAAAATCCCGATTTTGACGAAAAAACTTGTTCTCTGCAAACTTGTTCAAACTTTGATATTTTGCCTCTCGTCCTATGCTGAGTGCATATTTCGAGTCAGAACTCGTTCAAACTGGCTGGAACAGTCTCATAAGCTCCAGGTCGTAGAAAGCCAGTTTTTCGCCAAAATTGGTTTTTGGCTGCACCCAATTTTCAAGCGTACAGTCGGGTATCCGGAGCCCCATTTTTATTTACAGCATACCCAAAGCGTCCAAATATGCAAGTTTTGAGAAAATCCGAGACAAAAAAAATTTTGGTCAAAAATGGCAAAATCGGTAAGGGGGGTGCGGAGGAAAAATCCCGATTTTGACTAAAAAACTTTTTCTCTGCAAACTTGTTCAAACTTTGATATTTTGCCTCTCGACCTATGCTGAGTGCATATTTCGAGTCAGAACTCGTTCAAACTGGCTGGAACAGTCTCAAAAGCTCCAGGTCATAGAAAGCCGGTTTTTCGCCAAAATTGGTTTTTTGGCTGCACCCAATTTTCAAGCGTACAGTCGGGTATCCGGAGCCCCATTTCTATTTACAGCATACCCAAAGCGTCCAAATATGCAAGTTTTGAGAAAATCCGAGACAAAAAAAATTTTGGTCAAAAATGGCAAAATCGGTAAGGGGGGTGCGGAGGAAAAATCCCGATTTTGACGAAAAAACTTTTTCTCTGCAAACTTGTTCAAACTTTGATATTTTGCCTCTCGTCCTATGCTGAGTGCATATTTCGAGTCAGAACTCGTTCAAACTGGCTGGAACAGTCTCATAAGCTCCAGGTCGTAGAAAGCCAGTTTTTCGCCAAAATTGGTTTTTGGCTGCACCCAATTTTCAAGCGTACAGTCGGGTATCCGGAGCCCCATTTTTATTTACAGCATACCCAAAGCGTCCAAATATGCAAGTTTTGAGAAAATCCGAGACAAAAAAATTTTGGTCAAAAATGGCAAAATCGGTAAGAGGGGTGCGGAGGAAAAATCCCGATTTTGACGAAAAAACTTGTTCTCTGCAAACTTGTTCAAACTTTGATATTTTGCCTCTCGTCCTATGCTGAGTGCATATTTCGAGTCAGAACTCGTTCAAACTGGCTGGAACAGTCTCATAAGCTCCAGGTCGTAGAAAGCCAGTTTTTCGCCAAAATTGGTTTTTGGCTGCACCCAATTTTCAAGCGTACAGTCGGGTATCCGGAGCCCCATTTTTATTTACAGCATACCCAAAGCGTCCAAATATGCAAGTTTTGAGAAAATCCGAGACAAAAAAAATTTTGGTCAAAAATGGCAAAATCGGTAAGGGGGGTGCGGAGGAAAAATCCCGATTTTGACTAAAAAACTTTTTCTCTGCAAACTTGTTCAAACTTTGATATTTTGCCTCTCGACCTATGCTGAGTGCATATTTCGAGTCAGAACTCGTTCAAACTGGCTGGAACAGTCTCAAAAGCTCCAGGTCATAGAAAGCCGGTTTTTCGCCAAAATTGGTTTTTTGGCTGCACCCAATTTTCAAGCGTACAGTCGGGTATCCGGAGCCCCATTTCTATTTACAGCATACCCAAAGCGTCCAAATATGCAAGTTTTGAGAAAATCCGAGACAAAAAAAATTTTGGTCAAAAATGGCAAAATCGGTAAGGGGGGTGCGGAGGAAAAATCCCGATTTTGACGAAAAAACTTTTTCTCTGCAAACTTGTTCAAACTTTGATATTTTGCCTCTCGTCCTATGCTGAGTGCATATTTCGAGTCAGAACTCGTTCAAACTGGCTGGAACAGTCTCATAAGCTCCAGGTCGTAGAAAGCCAGTTTTTCGCCAAAATTGGTTTTTTGCTGCACCCAATTTTCAAGCGTACAGTCGGGTATCCGGAGCCCCATTTTTATTTACAGCATACCCAAAGCGTCCAAATATGCAAGTTTTGAGAAAATCCGAGACAAAAAAATTTTGGTCAAAAATGGCAAAATCGGTAAGAGGGGTGCGGAGGAAAAATCCCGATTTTGACGAAAAAACTTGTTCTCTGCAAACTTGTTCAAACTTTGATATTTTGCCTCTCGTCCTATGCTGAGTGCATATTTCGAGTCAGAACTCGTTCAAACTGGCTGGAACAGTCTCATAAGCTCCAGGTCGTAGAAAGCCAGTTTTTCGCCAAAATTGGTTTTTGGCTGCACCCAATTTTCAAGCGTACAGTCGGGTATCCGGAGCCCCATTTTTATTTACAGCATACCCAAAGCGTCCAAATATGCAAGTTTTGAGAAAATCCGAGACAAAAAAAATTTTGGTCAAAAATGGCAAAATCGGTAAGGGGGGTGCGGAGGAAAAATCCCGATTTTGACTAAAAAACTTTTTCTCTGCAAACTTGTTCAAACTTTGATATTTTGCCTCTCGACCTATGCTGAGTGCATATTTCGAGTCAGAACTCGTTCAAACTGGCTGGAACAGTCTCAAAAGCTCCAGGTCATAGAAAGCCGGTTTTTCGCCAAAATTGGTTTTTTGGCTGCACCCAATTTTCAAGCGTACAGTCGGGTATCCGGAGCCCCATTTCTATTTACAGCATACCCAAAGCGTCCAAATATGCAAGTTTTGAGAAAATCCGAGACAAAAAAAATTTTGGTCAAAAATGGCAAAATCGGTAAGGGGGGTGCGGAGGAAAAATCCCGATTTTGACGAAAAAACTTTTTCTCTGCAAACTTGTTCAAACTTTGATATTTTGCCTCTCGTCCTATGCTGAGTGCATATTTCGAGTCAGAACTCGTTCAAACTGGCTGGAACAGTCTCATAAGCTCCAGGTCGTAGAAAGCCAGTTTTTCGCCAAAATTGGTTTTTGGCTGCACCCAATTTTCAAGCGTACAGTCGGGTATCCGGAGCCCCATTTTTATTTACAGCATACCCAAAGCGTCCAAATATGCAAGTTTTGAGAAAATCCGAGACAAAAAAATTTTGGTCAAAAATGGCAAAATCGGTAAGAGGGGTGCGGAGGAAAAATCCCGATTTTGACGAAAAAACTTGTTCTCTGCAAACTTGTTCAAACTTTGATATTTTGCCTCTCGTCCTATGCTGAGTGCATATTTCGAGTCAGAACTCGTTCAAACTGGCTGGAACAGTCTCATAAGCTCCAGGTCGTAGAAAGCCAGTTTTTCGCCAAAATTGGTTTTTGGCTGCACCCAATTTTCAAGCGTACAGTCGGGTATCCGGAGCCCCATTTTTATTTACAGCATACCCAAAGCGTCCAAATATGCAAGTTTTGAGAAAATCCGAGACAAAAAAAATTTTGGTCAAAAATGGCAAAATCGGTAAGGGGGGTGCGGAGGAAAAATCCCGATTTTGACTAAAAAACTTTTTCTCTGCAAACTTGTTCAAACTTTGATATTTTGCCTCTCGACCTATGCTGAGTGCATATTTCGAGTCAGAACTCGTTCAAACTGGCTGGAACAGTCTCAAAAGCTCCAGGTCATAGAAAGCCGGTTTTTCGCCAAAATTGGTTTTTTGGCTGCACCCAATTTTCAAGCGTACAGTCGGGTATCCGGAGCCCCATTTCTATTTACAGCATACCCAAAGCGTCCAAATATGCAAGTTTTGAGAAAATCCGAGACAAAAAAAATTTTGGTCAAAAATGGCAAAATCGGTAAGGGGGGTGCGGAGGAAAAATCCCGATTTTGACGAAAAAACTTTTTCTCTGCAAACTTGTTCAAACTTTGATATTTTGCCTCTCGACCTATGCTGAGTGCATATTTCGAGTCAGAACTCGTTCAAACTGGCTGGAACAGTCTCAAAAGCTCCAGGTCGTAGAAAGCCAGTTTTTCGCCAAAATTGGTTTTTTGGCTGCACCCAATTTTCAAGCGTACAGTCGGGTATCCGAAGCCCCATTTTTATTTACAGCATACCCAAAGCGTCCAAATATGCAAGTTTTGAGAAAATCCGAGACAAAAAAATTTTGGTCAAAAATGGCAAAATCGGTAAGAGGTGTGCGGAGGAAAAATCCCGATTTTGACGAAAAAACTTGTTCTCTGCAAACTTGTTCAAACTTTGATATTTTGCCTCTCGTCCTATGCTGAGTGCATATTTCGAGTCAGAACTCGTTCAAACTGGCTGGAACAGTCTCATAAGCTCCAGGTCGTAGAAAGCCAGTTTTTCGCCAAAATTGGTTTTTGGCTGCACCCAATTTTCAAGCGTACAGTCGGGTATCCGGAGCCCCATTTTTATTTACAGCATACCCAAAGCGTCCAAATATGCAAGTTTTGAGAAAATCCGAGACAAAAAAAATTTTGGTCAAAAATGGCAAAATCGATAAGGGGGGTGCGGAGGAAAAATCCCGATTTTGACTAAAAAACTTTTTCTCTGCAAACTTGTTCAAACTTTGATATTTTGCCTCTCGACCTATGCTGAGTGCATATTTCGAGTCAGAACTCGTTCAAACTGGCTGGAACAGTCTCAAAAGCTCCAGGTCATAGAAAGCCGGTTTTTCGCCAAAATTGGTTTTTTGGCTGCACCCAATTTTCAAGCGTACAGTCGGGTATCCGGAGCCCCATTTCTATTTACAGCATACCCAAAGCGTCCAAATATGCAAGTTTTGAGAAAATCCGAGACAAAAAAAATTTTGGTCAAAAATGGCAAAATCGGTAAGGGGGGTGCGGAGGAAAAATCCCGATTTTGACGAAAAAACTTTTTCTCTGCAAACTTGTTCAAACTTTGATATTTTGCCTCTCGACCTATGCTGAGTGCATATTTCGAGTCAGAACTCGTTCAAACTGGCTGGAACAGTCTCAAAAGCTCCAGGTCGTAGAAAGCCAGTTTTTCGCCAAAATTGGTTTTTTGGCTGCACCCAATTTTCAAGCGTACAGTCGGGTATCCGGAGCCCCATTTTTATTTACAGCATACCCAAAGCGTCCAAATATGCAAGTTTTGAGAAAATCCGAGACAAAAAAATTTTGGTCAAAAATGGCAAAATCGGTAAGAGGGGTGCGGAGGAAAAATCCCGATTTTGACGAAAAAACTTTTTCTCTGCAAACTTGTTCAAACTTTGATATTTTGCCTCTCGTCCTATGCTGAGTGCATATTTCGAGTCAGAACTCGTTCAAACTGGCTGGAACAGTCTCATAAGCTCCAGGTCGTAGAAAGCCAGTTTTTCGCCAAAATTGGTTTTTGGCTGCACCCAATTTTCAAGCGTACAGTCGGGTATCCGGAGCCCCATTTTTATTTACAGCATACCCAAAGCGTCCAAATATGCAAGTTTTGAGAAAATCCGAGACAAAAAAATTTTGGTCAAAAATGGCAAAATCGGTAAGAGGGGTGCGGAGGAAAAATCCCGATTTTGACGAAAAAACTTGTTCTCTGCAAACTTGTTCAAACTTTGATATTTTGCCTCTCGTCCTATGCTGAGTGCATATTTCGAGTCAGAACTCGTTCAAACTGGCTGGAACAGTCTCATAAGCTCCAGGTCGTAGAAAGCCAGTTTTTCGCCAAAATTGGTTTTTGGCTGCACCCAATTTTCAAGCGTACAGTCGGGTATCCGGAGCCCCATTTTTATTTACAGCATACCCAAAGCGTCCAAATATGCAAGTTTTGAGAAAATCCGAGACAAAAAAAATTTTGGTCAAAAATGGCAAAATCGGTAAGGGGGGTGCGGAGGAAAAATCCCGATTTTGACTAAAAAACTTTTTCTCTGCAAACTTGTTCAAACTTTGATATTTTGCCTCTCGACCTATGCTGAGTGCATATTTCGAGTCAGAACTCGTTCAAACTGGCTGGAACAGTCTCAAAAGCTCCAGGTCATAGAAAGCCGGTTTTTCGCCAAAATTGGTTTTTTGGCTGCACCCAATTTTCAAGCGTACAGTCGGGTATCCGGAGCCCCATTTCTATTTACAGCATACCCAAAGCGTCCAAATATGCAAGTTTTGAGAAAATCCGAGACAAAAAAAATTTTGGTCAAAAATGGCAAAATCGGTAAGGGGGGTGCGGAGGAAAAATCCCGATTTTGACGAAAAAACTTTTTCTCTGCAAACTTGTTCAAACTTTGATATTTTGCCTCTCGTCCTATGCTGAGTGCATATTTCGAGTCAGAACTCGTTCAAACTGGCTGGAACAGTCTCATAAGCTCCAGGTCGTAGAAAGCCAGTTTTTCGCCAAAATTGGTTTTTGGCTGCACCCAATTTTCAAGCGTACAGTCGGGTATCCGGAGCCCCATTTTTATTTACAGCATACCCAAAGCGTCCAAATATGCAAGTTTTGAGAAAATCCGAGACAAAAAAATTTTGGTCAAAAATGGCAAAATCGGTAAGAGGGGTGCGGAGGAAAAATCCCGATTTTGACGAAAAAACTTGTTCTCTGCAAACTTGTTCAAACTTTGATATTTTGCCTCTCGTCCTATGCTGAGTGCATATTTCGAGTCAGAACTCGTTCAAACTGGCTGGAACAGTCTCATAAGCTCCAGGTCGTAGAAAGCCAGTTTTTCGCCAAAATTGGTTTTTGGCTGCACCCAATTTTCAAGCGTACAGTCGGGTATCCGGAGCCCCATTTTTATTTACAGCATACCCAAAGCGTCCAAATATGCAAGTTTTGAGAAAATCCGAGACAAAAAAAATTTTGGTCAAAAATGGCAAAATCGGTAAGGGGGGTGCGGAGGAAAAATCCCGATTTTGACTAAAAAACTTTTTCTCTGCAAACTTGTTCAAACTTTGATATTTTGCCTCTCGACCTATGCTGAGTGCATATTTCGAGTCAGAACTCGTTCAAACTGGCTGGAACAGTCTCAAAAGCTCCAGGTCATAGAAAGCCGGTTTTTCGCCAAAATTGGTTTTTTGGCTGCACCCAATTTTCAAGCGTACAGTCGGGTATCCGGAGCCCCATTTCTATTTACAGCATACCCAAAGCGTCCAAATATGCAAGTTTTGAGAAAATCCGAGACAAAAAAAATTTTGGTCAAAAATGGCAAAATCGGTAAGGGGGGTGCGGAGGAAAAATCCCGATTTTGACGAAAAAACTTTTTCTCTGCAAACTTGTTCAAACTTTGATATTTTGCCTCTCGTCCTATGCTGAGTGCATATTTCGAGTCAGAACTCGTTCAAACTGGCTGGAACAGTCTCATAAGCTCCAGGTCGTAGAAAGCCAGTTTTTCGCCAAAATTGGTTTTTTGCTGCACCCAATTTTCAAGCGTACAGTCGGGTATCCGGAGCCCCATTTTTATTTACAGCATACCCAAAGCGTCCAAATATGCAAGTTTTGAGAAAATCCGAGACAAAAAAATTTTGGTCAAAAATGGCAAAATCGGTAAGAGGGGTGCGGAGGAAAAATCCCGATTTTGACGAAAAAACTTGTTCTCTGCAAACTTGTTCAAACTTTGATATTTTGCCTCTCGTCCTATGCTGAGTGCATATTTCGAGTCAGAACTCGTTCAAACTGGCTGGAACAGTCTCATAAGCTCCAGGTCGTAGAAAGCCAGTTTTTCGCCAAAATTGGTTTTTGGCTGCACCCAATTTTCAAGCGTACAGTCGGGTATCCGGAGCCCCATTTTTATTTACAGCATACCCAAAGCGTCCAAATATGCAAGTTTTGAGAAAATCCGAGACAAAAAAAATTTTGGTCAAAAATGGCAAAATCGGTAAGGGGGGTGCGGAGGAAAAATCCCGATTTTGACTAAAAAACTTTTTCTCTGCAAACTTGTTCAAACTTTGATATTTTGCCTCTCGACCTATGCTGAGTGCATATTTCGAGTCAGAACTCGTTCAAACTGGCTGGAACAGTCTCAAAAGCTCCAGGTCATAGAAAGCCGGTTTTTCGCCAAAATTGGTTTTTTGGCTGCACCCAATTTTCAAGCGTACAGTCGGGTATCCGGAGCCCCATTTCTATTTACAGCATACCCAAAGCGTCCAAATATGCAAGTTTTGAGAAAATCCGAGACAAAAAAAATTTTGGTCAAAAATGGCAAAATCGGTAAGGGGGGTGCGGAGGAAAAATCCCGATTTTGACGAAAAAACTTTTTCTCTGCAAACTTGTTCAAACTTTGATATTTTGCCTCTCGTCCTATGCTGAGTGCATATTTCGAGTCAGAACTCGTTCAAACTGGCTGGAACAGTCTCATAAGCTCCAGGTCGTAGAAAGCCAGTTTTTCGCCAAAATTGGTTTTTGGCTGCACCCAATTTTCAAGCGTACAGTCGGGTATCCGGAGCCCCATTTTTATTTACAGCATACCCAAAGCGTCCAAATATGCAAGTTTTGAGAAAATCCGAGACAAAAAAATTTTGGTCAAAAATGGCAAAATCGGTAAGAGGGGTGCGGAGGAAAAATCCCGATTTTGACGAAAAAACTTGTTCTCTGCAAACTTGTTCAAACTTTGATATTTTGCCTCTCGTCCTATGCTGAGTGCATATTTCGAGTCAGAACTCGTTCAAACTGGCTGGAACAGTCTCATAAGCTCCAGGTCGTAGAAAGCCAGTTTTTCGCCAAAATTGGTTTTTGGCTGCACCCAATTTTCAAGCGTACAGTCGGGTATCCGGAGCCCCATTTTTATTTACAGCATACCCAAAGCGTCCAAATATGCAAGTTTTGAGAAAATCCGAGACAAAAAAAATTTTGGTCAAAAATGGCAAAATCGGTAAGGGGGGTGCGGAGGAAAAATCCCGATTTTGACTAAAAAACTTTTTCTCTGCAAACTTGTTCAAACTTTGATATTTTGCCTCTCGACCTATGCTGAGTGCATATTTCGAGTCAGAACTCGTTCAAACTGGCTGGAACAGTCTCAAAAGCTCCAGGTCATAGAAAGCCGGTTTTTCGCCAAAATTGGTTTTTTGGCTGCACCCAATTTTCAAGCGTACAGTCGGGTATCCGGAGCCCCATTTCTATTTACAGCATACCCAAAGCGTCCAAATATGCAAGTTTTGAGAAAATCCGAGACAAAAAAAATTTTGGTCAAAAATGGCAAAATCGGTAAGGGGGGTGCGGAGGAAAAATCCCGATTTTGACGAAAAAACTTTTTCTCTGCAAACTTGTTCAAACTTTGATATTTTGCCTCTCGACCTATGCTGAGTGCATATTTCGAGTCAGAACTCGTTCAAACTGGCTGGAACAGTCTCAAAAGCTCCAGGTCGTAGAAAGCCAGTTTTTCGCCAAAATTGGTTTTTTGGCTGCACCCAATTTTCAAGCGTACAGTCGGGTATCCGGAGCCCCATTTTTATTTACAGCATACCCAAAGCGTCCAAATATGCAAGTTTTGAGAAAATCCGAGACAAAAAAATTTTGGTCAAAAATGGCAAAATCGGTAAGAGGGGTGCGGAGGAAAAATCCCGATTTTGACGAAAAAACTTGTTCTCTGCAAACTTGTTCAAACTTTGATATTTTGCCTCTCGTCCTATGCTGAGTGCATATTTCGAGTCAGAACTCGTTCAAACTGGCTGGAACAGTCTCATAAGCTCCAGGTCGTAGAAAGCCAGTTTTTCGCCAAAATTGGTTTTTGGCTGCACCCAATTTTCAAGCGTACAGTCGGGTATCCGGAGCCCCATTTTTATTTACAGCATACCCAAAGCGTCCAAATATGCAAGTTTTGAGAAAATCCGAGACAAAAAAAATTTTGGTCAAAAATGGCAAAATCGGTAAGGGGGGTGCGGAGGAAAAATCCCGATTTTGACTAAAAAACTTTTTCTCTGCAAACTTGTTCAAACTTTGATATTTTGCCTCTCGACCTATGCTGAGTGCATATTTCGAGTCAGAACTCGTTCAAACTGGCTGGAACAGTCTCAAAAGCTCCAGGTCATAGAAAGCCGGTTTTTCGCCAAAATTGGTTTTTTGGCTGCACCCAATTTTCAAGCGTACAGTCGGGTATCCGGAGCCCCATTTCTATTTACAGCATACCCAAAGCGTCCAAATATGCAAGTTTTGAGAAAATCCGAGACAAAAAAAATTTTGGTCAAAAATGGCAAAATCGGTAAGGGGGGTGCGGAGGAAAAATCCCGATTTTGACGAAAAAACTTTTTCTCTGCAAACTTGTTCAAACTTTGATATTTTGCCTCTCGACCTATGCTGAGTGCATATTTCGAGTCAGAACTCGTTCAAACTGGCTGGAACAGTCTCAAAAGCTCCAGGTCGTAGAAAGCCAGTTTTTCGCCAAAATTGGTTTTTTGGCTGCACCCAATTTTCAAGCGTACAGTCGGGTATCCGGAGCCCCATTTTTATTTACAGCATACCCAAAGCGTCCAAATATGCAAGTTTTGAGAAAATCCGAGACAAAAAAATTTTGGTCAAAAATGGCAAAATCGGTAAGAGGGGTGCGGAGGAAAAATCCCGATTTTGACGAAAAAACTTGTTCTCTGCAAACTTGTTCAAACTTTGATATTTTGCCTCTCGTCCTATGCTGAGTGCATATTTCGAGTCAGAACTCGTTCAAACTGGCTGGAACAGTCTCATAAGCTCCAGGTCGTAGAAAGCCAGTTTTTCGCCAAAATTGGTTTTTGGCTGCACCCAATTTTCAAGCGTACAGTCGGGTATCCGGAGCCCCATTTTTATTTACAGCATACCCAAAGCGTCCAAATATGCAAGTTTTGAGAAAATCCGAGACAAAAAAAATTTTGGTCAAAAATGGCAAAATCGGTAAGGGGGGTGCGGAGGAAAAATCCCGATTTTGACGAAAAAACTTTTTCTCTGCAAACTTGTTCAAACTTTGATATTTTGCCTCTCGACCTATGCTGAGTGCATATTTCGAGTCAGAACTCGTTCAAACTGGCTGGAACAGTCTCAAAAGCTCCAGGTCATAGAAAGCCGGTTTTTCGCCAAAATTGGTTTTTTGGCTGCACCCAATTTTCAAGCGTACAGTCGGGTATCCGGAGCCCCATTTCTATTTACAGCATACCCAAAGCGTCCAAATATGCAAGTTTTGAGAAAATCCGAGACAAAAAAAATTTTGGTCAAAAATGGCAAAATCGGTAAGGGGGGTGCGGAGGAAAAATCCCGATTTTGACGAAAAAACTTTTTCTCTGCAAACTTGTTCAAACTTTGATATTTTGCCTCTCGACCTATGCTGAGTGCATATTTCGAGTCAGAACTCGTTCAAACTGGCTGGAACAGTCTCAAAAGCTCCAGGTCATAGAAAGCCGGTTTTTCGCCAAAATTGGTTTTTTGGCTGCACCCAATTTTCAAGCGTACAGTCGGGTATCCGGAGCCCCATTTCTATTTACAGCATACCCAAAGCGTCCAAATATGCAAGTTTTGAGAAAATCCGAGACAAAAAAAATTTTGGTCAAAAATGGCAAAATCGGTAAGGGGGGTGCGGAGGAAAAATCCCGATGTTGACGAAAAAACTTTTTCTCTGCAAACTTGTTCAAACTTTGATATTTTGCCTCTCGACCTATGCTGAGTGCATATTTCGAGTCAGAACTCGTTCAAACTGGCTGGAACAGTCTCAAAAGCTCCAGGTCGTAGAAAGCCAGTTTTTCGCCAAAATTGGTTTTTTGGCTGCACCCAATTTTCAAGCGTACAGTCGGGTATCCGGAGCCCCATTTTTATTTACAGCATACCCAAAGCGTCCAAATATGCAAGTTTTGAGAAAATCCGAGACAAAAAAATTTTGGTCAAAAATGGCAAAATCGGTAAGAGGGGTGCGGAGGAAAAATCCCGATTTTGACGAAAAAACTTGTTCTCTGCAAACTTGTTCAAACTTTGATATTTTGCCTCTCGTCCTATGCTGAGTGCATATTTCGAGTCAGAACTCGTTCAAACTGGCTGGAACAGTCTCATAAGCTCCAGGTCGTAGAAAGCCAGTTTTTCGCCAAAATTGGTTTTTGGCTGCACCCAATTTTCAAGCGTACAGTCGGGTATCCGGAGCCCCATTTTTATTTACAGCATACCCAAAGCGTCCAAATATGCAAGTTTTGAGAAAATCCGAGACAAAAAAAAATTTGGTCAAAAATGGCAAAATCGGTAAGGGGGGTGCGGAGGAAAAATCCCGATTTTGACGAAAAAACTTTTTCTCTGCAAACTTGTTCAAACTTTGATATTTTGCCTCTCGACCTATGCTGAGTGCATATTTCGAGTCAGAACTCGTTCAAACTGGCTGGAACAGTCTCAAAAGCTCCAGGTCATAGAAAGCCGGTTTTTCGCCAAAATTGGTTTTTTGGCTGCACCCAATTTTCAAGCGTACAGTCGGGTATCCGGAGCCCCATTTCTATTTACAGCATACCCAAAGCGTCCAAATATGCAAGTTTTGAGAAAATCCGAGACAAAAAAAATTTTGGTCAAAAATGGCAAAATCGGTAAGGGGGTGCGGAGGAAAAATCCCGATTTTGACGAAAAAACTTTTTCTCTGCAAACTTGTTCAAACTTTGATATTTTGCCTCTCGACCTATGCTGAGTGCATATTTCGAGTCAGAACTCGTTCAAACTGGCTGGAACAGTCTCAAAAGCTCCAGGTCGTAGAAAGCCAGTTTTTCGCCAAAATTGGTTTTTTGGCTGCACCCAATTTTCAAGCGTACAGTCGGGTATCCGAAGCCCCATTTTTATTTACAGCATACCCAAAGCGTCCAAATATGCAAGTTTTGAGAAAATCCGAGACAAAAAAATTTTGGTCAAAAATGGCAAAATCGGTAAGAGGTGTGCGGAGGAAAAATCCCGATTTTGACGAAAAAACTTGTTCTCTGCAAACTTGTTCAAACTTTGATATTTTGCCTCTCGTCCTATGCTGAGTGCATATTTCGAGTCAGAACTCGTTCAAACTGGCTGGAACAGTCTCATAAGCTCCAGGTCGTAGAAAGCCAGTTTTTCGCCAAAATTGGTTTTTGGCTGCACCCAATTTTCAAGCGTACAGTCGGGTATCCGGAGCCCCATTTTTATTTACAGCATACCCAAAGCGTCCAAATATGCAAGTTTTGAGAAAATCCGAGACAAAAAAAATTTTGGTCAAAAATGGCAAAATCGATAAGGGGGGTGCGGAGGAAAAATCCCGATTTTGACTAAAAAACTTTTTCTCTGCAAACTTGTTCAAACTTTGATATTTTGCCTCTCGACCTATGCTGAGTGCATATTTCGAGTCAGAACTCGTTCAAACTGGCTGGAACAGTCTCAAAAGCTCCAGGTCATAGAAAGCCGGTTTTTCGCCAAAATTGGTTTTTTGGCTGCACCCAATTTTCAAGCGTACAGTCGGGTATCCGGAGCCCCATTTCTATTTACAGCATACCCAAAGCGTCCAAATATGCAAGTTTTGAGAAAATCCGAGACAAAAAAAATTTTGGTCAAAAATGGCAAAATCGGTAAGGGGGGTGCGGAGGAAAAATCCCGATTTTGACGAAAAAACTTTTTCTCTGCAAACTTGTTCAAACTTTGATATTTTGCCTCTCGACCTATGCTGAGTGCATATTTCGAGTCAGAACTCGTTCAAACTGGCTGGAACAGTCTCAAAAGCTCCAGGTCGTAGAAAGCCAGTTTTTCGCCAAAATTGCTTTTTTGGCTGCACCCAATTTTCAAGCGTACAGTCGGGTATCCGGAGCCCCATTTTTATTTACAGCATACCCAAAGCGTCCAAATATGCAAGTTTTGAGAAAATCCGAGACAAAAAAATTTTGGTCAAAAATGGCAAAATCGGTAAGAGGGGTGCGGAGGAAAAATCCCGATTTTGACGAAAAAACTTGTTCTCTGCAAACTTGTTCAAACTTTGATATTTTGCCTCTCGTCCTATGCTGAGTGCATATTTCGAGTCAGAACTCGTTCAAACTGGCTGGAACAGTCTCATAAGCTCCAGGTCGTAGAAAGCCAGTTTTTCGCCAAAATTGGTTTTTGGCTGCACCCAATTTTCAAGCGTACAGTCGGGTATCCGGAGCCCCATTTTTATTTACAGCATACCCAAAGCGTCCAAATATGCAAGTTTTGAGAAAATCCGAGACAAAAAAATTTTGGTCAAAAATGGCAAAATCGGTAAGAGGGGTGCGGAGGAAAAATCCCGATTTTGACGAAAAAACTTGTTCTCTGCAAACTTGTTCAAACTTTGATATTTTGCCTCTCGTCCTATGCTGAGTGCATATTTCGAGTCAGAACTCGTTCAAACTGGCTGGAACAGTCTCATAAGCTCCAGGTCGTAGAAAGCCAGTTTTTCGCCAAAATTGGTTTTTGGCTGCACCCAATTTTCAAGCGTACAGTCGGGTATCCGGAGCCCCATTTTTATTTACAGCATACCCAAAGCGTCCAAATATGCAAGTTTTGAGAAAATCCGAGACAAAAAAAATTTTGGTCAAAAATGGCAAAATCGGTAAGGGGGGTGCGGAGGAAAAATCCCGATTTTGACTAAAAAACTTTTTCTCTGCAAACTTGTTCAAACTTTGATATTTTGCCTCTCGACCTATGCTGAGTGCATATTTCGAGTCAGAACTCGTTCAAACTGGCTGGAACAGTCTCAAAAGCTCCAGGTCATAGAAAGCCGGTTTTTCGCCAAAATTGGTTTTTTGGCTGCACCCAATTTTCAAGCGTACAGTCGGGTATCCGGAGCCCCATTTCTATTTACAGCATACCCAAAGCGTCCAAATATGCAAGTTTTGAGAAAATCCGAGACAAAAAAAATTTTGGTCAAAAATGGCAAAATCGGTAAGGGGGGTGCGGAGGAAAAATCCCGATTTTGACGAAAAAACTTTTTCTCTGCAAACTTGTTCAAACTTTGATATTTTGCCTCTCGTCCTATGCTGAGTGCATATTTCGAGTCAGAACTCGTTCAAACTGGCTGGAACAGTCTCATAAGCTCCAGGTCGTAGAAAGCCAGTTTTTCGCCAAAATTGGTTTTTGGCTGCACCCAATTTTCAAGCGTACAGTCGGGTATCCGGAGCCCCATTTTTATTTACAGCATACCCAAAGCGTCCAAATATGCAAGTTTTGAGAAAATCCGAGACAAAAAAATTTTGGTCAAAAATGGCAAAATCGGTAAGAGGGGTGCGGAGGAAAAATCCCGATTTTGACGAAAAAACTTGTTCTCTGCAAACTTGTTCAAACTTTGATATTTTGCCTCTCGTCCTATGCTGAGTGCATATTTCGAGTCAGAACTCGTTCAAACTGGCTGGAACAGTCTCATAAGCTCCAGGTCGTAGAAAGCCAGTTTTTCGCCAAAATTGGTTTTTGGCTGCACCCAATTTTCAAGCGTACAGTCGGGTATCCGGAGCCCCATTTTTATTTACAGCATACCCAAAGCGTCCAAATATGCAAGTTTTGAGAAAATCCGAGACAAAAAAAATTTTGGTCAAAAATGGCAAAATCGGTAAGGGGGGTGCGGAGGAAAAAATCCCGATTTTGACTAAAAAACTTTTTCTCTGCAAACTTGTTCAAACTTTGATATTTTGCCTCTCGACCTATGCTGAGTGCATATTTCGAGTCAGAACTCGTTCAAACTGGCTGGAACAGTCTCAAAAGCTCCAGGTCATAGAAAGCCGGTTTTTCGCCAAAATTGGTTTTTTGGCTGCACCCAATTTTCAAGCGTACAGTCGGGTATCCGGAGCCCCATTTCTATTTACAGCATACCCAAAGCGTCCAAATATGCAAGTTTTGAGAAAATCCGAGACAAAAAAAATTTTGGTCAAAAATGGCAAAATCGGTAAGGGGGGTGCGGAGGAAAAATCCCGATTTTGACGAAAAAACTTTTTCTCTGCAAACTTGTTCAAACTTTGATATTTTGCCTCTCGACCTATGCTGAGTGCATATTTCGAGTCAGAACTCGTTCAAACTGGCTGGAACAGTCTCAAAAGCTCCAGGTCGTAGAAAGCCAGTTTTTCGCCAAAATTGGTTTTTTGGCTGCACCCAATTTTCAAGCGTACAGTCGGGTATCCGGAGCCCCATTTTTATTTACAGCATACCCAAAGCGTCCAAATATGCAAGTTTTGAGAAAATCCGAGACAAAAAAATTTTGGTCAAAAATGGCAAAATCGGTAAGAGGGGTGCGGAGGAAAAATCCCGATTTTGACGAAAAAACTTGTTCTCTGCAAACTTGTTCAAACTTTGATATTTTGCCTCTCGTCCTATGCTGAGTGCATATTTCGAGTCAGAACTCGTTCAAACTGGCTGGAACAGTCTCATAAGCTCCAGGTCGTAGAAAGCCAGTTTTTCGCCAAAATTGGTTTTTGGCTGCACCCAATTTTCAAGCGTACAGTCGGGTATCCGGAGCCCCATTTTTATTTACAGCATACCCAAAGCGTCCAAATATGCAAGTTTTGAGAAAATCCGAGACAAAAAAAATTTTGGTCAAAAATGGCAAAATCGGTAAGGGGGGTGCGGAGGAAAAATCCCGATTTTGACTAAAAAACTTTTTCTCTGCAAACTTGTTCAAACTTTGATATTTTGCCTCTCGACCTATGCTGAGTGCATATTTCGAGTCAGAACTCGTTCAAACTGGCTGGAACAGTCTCAAAAGCTCCAGGTCATAGAAAGCCGGTTTTTCGCCAAAATTGGTTTTTTGGCTGCACCCAATTTTCAAGCGTACAGTCGGGTATCCGGAGCCCCATTTCTATTTACAGCATACCCAAAGCGTCCAAATATGCAAGTTTTGAGAAAATCCGAGACAAAAAAAATTTTGGTCAAAAATGGCAAAATCGGTAAGGGGGGTGCGGAGGAAAAATCCCGATTTTGACGAAAAAACTTTTTCTCTGCAAACTTGTTCAAACTTTGATATTTTGCCTCTCGACCTATGCTGAGTGCATATTTCGAGTCAGAACTCGTTCAAACTGGCTGGAACAGTCTCAAAAGCTCCAGGTCGTAGAAAGCCAGTTTTTCGCCAAAATTGGTTTTTTGGCTGCACCCAATTTTCAAGCGTACAGTCGGGTATCCGGAGCCCCATTTTTATTTACAGCATACCCAAAGCGTCCAAATATGCAAGTTTTGAGAAAATCCGAGACAAAAAAATTTTGGTCAAAAATGGCAAAATCGGTAAGAGGGGTGCGGAGGAAAAATCCCGATTTTGACGAAAAAACTTGTTCTCTGCAAACTTGTTCAAACTTT
This sequence comes from Fragum sueziense, assembly GCA_963680895.1. Taxonomy (NCBI): domain Eukaryota; kingdom Metazoa; phylum Mollusca; class Bivalvia; order Cardiida; family Cardiidae; genus Fragum; species Fragum sueziense. The sequence continues at coordinate 57,373,529 of OY804596.1, read as the reverse complement.
GATATTTTGCCTCTCGTCCTATGCTGAGTGCATATTTCGAGTCAGAACTCGTTCAAACTGGCTGGAACAGTCTCATAAGCTCCAGGTCATAGAAAGCCAGTTTTTCGCCAAAATTGGTTTTTGGCTGCACCCAATTTTCAAGCGTACAGTCGGGTATCCGGAGCCCCATTTTTATTTACAGCATACCCAAAGCGTCCAAATATGCAAGTTTTGAGAAAATCCGAGACAAAAAAAATTTTGGTCAAAAATGGCAAAATCGGTAAGGGGGGTGCGGAGGAAAAATCCCGATTTTGACTAAAAAACTTTTTCTCTGCAAACTTGTTCAAACTTTGATATTTTGCCTCTCGACCTATGCTGAGTGCATATTTCGAGTCAGAACTCGTTCAAACTGGCTGGAACAGTCTCAAAAGCTCCAGGTCATAGAAAGCCGGTTTTTCGCCAAAATTGGTTTTTTGGCTGCACCCAATTTTCAAGCGTACAGTCGGGTATCCGGAGCCCCATTTCTATTTACAGCATACCCAAAGCGTCCAAATATGCAAGTTTTGAGAAAATCCGAGACAAAAAAAATTTTGGTCAAAAATGGCAAAATCGGTAAGGGGGGTGCGGAGGAAAAATCCCGATTTTGACGAAAAAACTTTTTCTCTGCAAACTTGTTCAAACTTTGATATTTTGCCTCTCGACCTATGCTGAGTGCATATTTCGAGTCAGAACTCGTTCAAACTGGCTGGAACAGTCTCAAAAGCTCCAGGTCATAGAAAGCCGGTTTTTCGCCAAAATTGGTTTTTTGGCTGCACCCAATTTTCAAGCGTACAGTCGGGTATCCGGAGCCCCATTTCTATTTACAGCATACCCAAAGCGTCCAAATATGCAAGTTTTGAGAAAATCCGAGACAAAAAAAATTTTGGTCAAAAATGGCAAAATCGGTAAGGGGGGTGCGGAGGAAAAATCCCGATTTTGACGAAAAAACTTTTTCTCTGCAAACTTGTTCAAACTTTGATATTTTGCCTCTCGACCTATGCTGAGTGCATATTTCGAGTCAGAACTCGTTCAAACTGGCTGGAACAGTCTCAAAAGCTCCAGGTCGTAGAAAGCCAGTTTTTCGCCAAAATTGGTTTTTTGGCTGCACCCAATTTTCAAGCGTACAGTCGGGTATCCGGAGCCCCATTTTTATTTACAGCATACCCAAAGCGTCCAAATATGCAAGTTTTGAGAAAATCCGAGACAAAAAAATTTTGGTCAAAAATGGCAAAATCGGTAAGAGGGGTGCGGAGGAAAAATCCCGATTTTGACGAAAAAACTTGTTCTCTGCAAACTTGTTCAAACTTTGATATTTTGCCTCTCGTCCTATGCTGAGTGCATATTTCGAGTCAGAACTCGTTCAAACTGGCTGGAACAGTCTCATAAGCTCCAGGTCGTAGAAAGCCAGTTTTTCGCCAAAATTGGTTTTTGGCTGCACCCAATTTTCAAGCGTACAGTCGGGTATCCGGAGCCCCATTTTTATTTACAGCATACCCAAAGCGTCCAAATATGCAAGTTTTGAGAAAATCCGAGACAAAAAAAATTTTGGTCAAAAATGGCAAAATCGGTAAGGGGGGTGCGGAGGAAAAATCCCGATTTTGACGAAAAAACTTTTTCTCTGCAAACTTGTTCAAACTTTGATATTTTGCCTCTCGACCTATGCTGAGTGCATATTTCGAGTCAGAACTCGTTCAAACTGGCTGGAACAGTCTCAAAAGCTCCAGGTCATAGAAAGCCGGTTTTTCGCCAAAATTGGTTTTTTGGCTGCACCCAATTTTCAAGCGTACAGTCGGGTATCCGGAGCCCCATTTCTATTTACAGCATACCCAAAGCGTCCAAATATGCAAGTTTTGAGAAAATCCGAGACAAAAAAAATTTTGGTCAAAAATGGCAAAATCGGTAAGGGGGTGCGGAGGAAAAATCCCGATTTTGACGAAAAAACTTTTTCTCTGCAAACTTGTTCAAACTTTGATATTTTGCCTCTCGACCTATGCTGAGTGCATATTTCGAGTCAGAACTCGTTCAAACTGGCTGGAACAGTCTCAAAAGCTCCAGGTCGTAGAAAGCCAGTTTTTCGCCAAAATTGGTTTTTTGGCTGCACCCAATTTTCAAGCGTACAGTCGGGTATCCGAAGCCCCATTTTTATTTACAGCATACCCAAAGCGTCCAAATATGCAAGTTTTGAGAAAATCCGAGACAAAAAAATTTTGGTCAAAAATGGCAAAATCGGTAAGAGGGGTGCGGAGGAAAAATCCCGATTTTGACGAAAAAACTTGTTCTCTGCAAACTTGTTCAAACTTTGATATTTTGCCTCTCGTCCTATGCTGAGTGCATATTTCGAGTCAGAACTCGTTCAAACTGGCTGGAACAGTCTCATAAGCTCCAGGTCGTAGAAAGCCAGTTTTTCGCCAAAATTGGTTTTTGGCTGCACCCAATTTTCAAGCGTACAGTCGGGTATCCGGAGCCCCATTTTTATTTACAGCATACCCAAAGCGTCCAAATATGCAAGTTTTGAGAAAATCCGAGACAAAAAAAATTTTGGTCAAAAATGGCAAAATCGATAAGGGGGGTGCGGAGGAAAAATCCCGATTTTGACGAAAAAACTTTTTCTCTGCAAACTTGTTCAAACTTTGATATTTTGCCTCTCGACCTATGCTGAGTGCATATTTCGAGTCAGAACTCGTTCAAACTGGCTGGAACAGTCTCAAAAGCTCCAGGTCATAGAAAGCCGGTTTTTCGCCAAAATTGGTTTTTTGGCTGCACCCAATTTTCAAGCGTACAGTCGGGTATCCGGAGCCCCATTTCTATTTACAGCATACCCAAAGCGTCCAAATATGCAAGTTTTGAGAAAATCCGAGACAAAAAAAATTTTGGTCAAAAATGGCAAAATCGGTAAGGGGGGTGCGGAGGAAAAATCCCGATTTTGACGAAAAAACTTTTTCTCTGCAAACTTGTTCAAACTTTGATATTTTGCCTCTCGACCTATGCTGAGTGCATATTTCGAGTCAGAACTCGTTCAAACTGGCTGGAACAGTCTCAAAAGCTCCAGGTCGTAGAAAGCCAGTTTTTCGCCAAAATTGGTTTTTTGGCTGCACCCAATTTTCAAGCGTACAGTCGGGTATCCGGAGCCCCATTTTTATTTACAGCATACCCAAAGCGTCCAAATATGCAAGTTTTGAGAAAATCCGAGACAAAAAAATTTTGGTCAAAAATGGCAAAATCGGTAAGAGGGGTGCGGAGGAAAAATCCCGATTTTGACGAAAAAACTTGTTCTCTGCAAACTTGTTCAAACTTTGATATTTTGCCTCTCGTCCTATGCTGAGTGCATATTTCGAGTCAGAACTCGTTCAAACTGGCTGGAACAGTCTCATAAGCTCCAGGTCGTAGAAAGCCAGTTTTTCGCCAAAATTGGTTTTTGGCTGCACCCAATTTTCAAGCGTACAGTCGGGTATCCGGAGCCCCATTTTTATTTACAGCATACCCAAAGCGTCCAAATATGCAAGTTTTGAGAAAATCCGAGACAAAAAAATTTTGGTCAAAAATGGCAAAATCGGTAAGAGGGGTGCGGAGGAAAAATCCCGATTTTGACGAAAAAACTTGTTCTCTGCAAACTTGTTCAAACTTTGATATTTTGCCTCTCGTCCTATGCTGAGTGCATATTTCGAGTCAGAACTCGTTCAAACTGGCTGGAACAGTCTCATAAGCTCCAGGTCGTAGAAAGCCAGTTTTTCGCCAAAATTGGTTTTTGGCTGCACCCAATTTTCAAGCGTACAGTCGGGTATCCGGAGCCCCATTTTTATTTACAGCATACCCAAAGCGTCCAAATATGCAAGTTTTGAGAAAATCCGAGACAAAAAAAATTTTGGTCAAAAATGGCAAAATCGGTAAGGGGGGTGCGGAGGAAAAATCCCGATTTTGACTAAAAAACTTTTTCTCTGCAAACTTGTTCAAACTTTGATATTTTGCCTCTCGACCTATGCTGAGTGCATATTTCGAGTCAGAACTCGTTCAAACTGGCTGGAACAGTCTCAAAAGCTCCAGGTCATAGAAAGCCGGTTTTTCGCCAAAATTGGGTTTTTGGCTGCACCCAATTTTCAAGCGTACAGTCGGGTATCCGGAGCCCCATTTCTATTTACAGCATACCCAAAGCGTCCAAATATGCAAGTTTTGAGAAAATCCGAGACAAAAAAAATTTTGGTCAAAAATGGCAAAATCGGTAAGGGGGGTGCGGAGGAAAAATCCCGATTTTGACGAAAAAACTTTTTCTCTGCAAACTTGTTCAAACTTTGATATTTTGCCTCTCGACCTATGCTGAGTGCATATTTCGAGTCAGAACTCGTTCAAACTGGCTGGAACAGTCTCAAAAGCTCCAGGTCGTAGAAAGCCAGTTTTTCGCCAAAATTGGTTTTTGGCTGCACCCAATTTTCAAGCGTACAGTCGGGTATCCGGAGCCCCATTTCTATTTACAGCATACCCAAAGCGTCCAAATATGCAAGTTTTGAGAAAATCCGAGACAAAAAAAATTTTGGTCAAAAATGGCAAAATCGGTAAGGGGGGTGCGGAGGAAAAATCCCGATTTTGACGAAAAAACTTTTTCTCTGCAAACTTGTTCAAACTTTGATATTTTGCCTCTCGACCTATGCTGAGTGCATATTTCGAGTCAGAACTCGTTCAAACTGGCTGGAACAGTCTCAAAAGCTCCAGGTCATAGAAAGCCGGTTTTTCGCCAAAATTGGTTTTTTGGCTGCACCCAATTTTCAAGCGTACAGTCGGGTATCCGGAGCCCCATTTCTATTTACAGCATACCCAAAGCGTCCAAATATGCAAGTTTTGAGAAAATCCGAGACAAAAAAAAATTTGGTCAAAAATGGCAAAATCGGTAAGGGGGTGCGGAGGAAAAATCCCGATTTTGACGAAAAAACTTTTTCTCTGCAAACTTGTTCAAACTTTGATATTTTGCCTCTCGACCTATGCTGAGTGCATATTTCGAGTCAGAACTCGTTCAAACTGGCTGGAACAGTCTCAAAAGCTCCAGGTCGTAGAAAGCCAGTTTTTCGCCAAAATTGGTTTTTTGGCTGCACCCAATTTTCAAGCGTACAGTCGGGTATCCGGAGCCCCATTTTTATTTACAGCATACCCAAAGCGTCCAAATATGCAAGTTTTGAGAAAATCCGAGACAAAAAAATTTTGGTCAAAAATGGCAAAATCGGTAAGAGGGGTGCGGAGGAAAAATCCCGATTTTGACGAAAAAACTTGTTCTCTGCAAACTTGTTCAAACTTTGATATTTTGCCTCTCGTCCTATGCTGAGTGCATATTTCGAGTCAGAACTCGTTCAAACTGGCTGGAACAGTCTCATAAGCTCCAGGTCGTAGAAAGCCAGTTTTTCGCCAAAATTGGTTTTTGGCTGCACCCAATTTTCAAGCGTACAGTCGGGTATCCGGAGCCCCATTTTTATTTACAGCATACCCAAAGCGTCCAAATATGCAAGTTTTGAGAAAATCCGAGACAAAAAAAATTTTGGTCAAAAATGGCAAAATCGATAAGGGGGGTGCGGAGGAAAAATCCCGATTTTGACTAAAAAACTTTTTCTCTGCAAACTTGTTCAAACTTTGATATTTTGCCTCTCGACCTATGCTGAGTGCATATTTCGAGTCAGAACTCGTTCAAACTGGCTGGAACAGTCTCAAAAGCTCCAGGTCATAGAAAGCCGGTTTTTCGCCAAAATTGGTTTTTTGGCTGCACCCAATTTTCAAGCGTACAGTCGGGTATCCGGAGCCCCATTTCTATTTACAGCATACCCAAAGCGTCCAAATATGCAAGTTTTGAGAAAATCCGAGACAAAAAAAATTTTGGTCAAAAATGGCAAAATCGGTAAGGGGGGTGCGGAGGAAAAATCCCGATTTTGACGAAAAAACTTTTTCTCTGCAAACTTGTTCAAACTTTGATATTTTGCCTCTCGACCTATGCTGAGTGCATATTTCGAGTCAGAACTCGTTCAAACTGGCTGGAACAGTCTCAAAAGCTCCAGGTCGTAGAAAGCCAGTTTTTCGCCAAAATTGGTTTTTTGGCTGCACCCAATTTTCAAGCGTACAGTCGGGTATCCGGAGCCCCATTTTTATTTACAGCATACCCAAAGCGTCCAAATATGCAAGTTTTGAGAAAATCCGAGACAAAAAAATTTTGGTCAAAAATGGCAAAATCGGTAAGAGGGGTGCGGAGGAAAAATCCCGATTTTGACGAAAAAACTTGTTCTCTGCAAACTTGTTCAAACTTTGATATTTTGCCTCTCGTCCTATGCTGAGTGCATATTTCGAGTCAGAACTCGTTCAAACTGGCTGGAACAGTCTCATAAGCTCCAGGTCGTAGAAAGCCAGTTTTTCGCCAAAATTGGTTTTTGGCTGCACCCAATTTTCAAGCGTACAGTCGGGTATCCGGAGCCCCATTTTTATTTACAGCATACCCAAAGCGTCCAAATATGCAAGTTTTGAGAAAATCCGAGACAAAAAAAATTTGGTCAAAAATGGCAAAATCGGTAAGAGGGGTGCGGAGGAAAAATCCCGATTTTGACGAAAAAACTTGTTCTCTGCAAACTTGTTCAAACTTTGATATTTTGCCTCTCGTCCTATGCTGAGTGCATATTTCGAGTCAGAACTCGTTCAAACTGGCTGGAACAGTCTCATAAGCTCCAGGTCGTAGAAAGCCAGTTTTTCGCCAAAATTGGTTTTTGGCTGCACCCAATTTTCAAGCGTACAGTCGGGTATCCGGAGCCCCATTTTTATTTACAGCATACCCAAAGCGTCCAAATATGCAAGTTTTGAGAAAATCCGAGACAAAAAAAATTTTGGTCAAAAATGGCAAAATCGGTAAGGGGGGTGCGGAGGAAAAATCCCGATTTTGACTAAAAAACTTTTTCTCTGCAAACTTGTTCAAACTTTGATATTTTGCCTCTCGACCTATGCTGAGTGCATATTTCGAGTCAGAACTCGTTCAAACTGGCTGGAACAGTCTCAAAAGCTCCAGGTCATAGAAAGCCGGTTTTTCGCCAAAATTGGTTTTTTGGCTGCACCCAATTTTCAAGCGTACAGTCGGGTATCCGGAGCCCCATTTCTATTTACAGCATACCCAAAGCGTCCAAATATGCAAGTTTTGAGAAAATCCGAGACAAAAAAAATTTTGGTCAAAAATGGCAAAATCGGTAAGGGGGGTGCGGAGGAAAAATCCCGATTTTGACGAAAAAACTTTTTCTCTGCAAACTTGTTCAAACTTTGATATTTTGCCTCTCGACCTATGCTGAGTGCATATTTCGAGTCAGAACTCGTTCAAACTGGCTGGAACAGTCTCAAAAGCTCCAGGTCGTAGAAAGCCAGTTTTTCGCCAAAATTGGTTTTTTGGCTGCACCCAATTTTCAAGCGTACAGTCGGGTATCCGGAGCCCCATTTTTATTTACAGCATACCCAAAGCGTCCAAATATGCAAGTTTTGAGAAAATCCGAGACAAAAAAATTTTGGTCAAAAATGGCAAAATCGGTAAGAGGGGTGCGGAGGAAAAATCCCGATTTTGACGAAAAAACTTGTTCTCTGCAAACTTGTTCAAACTTTGATATTTTGCCTCTCGTCCTATGCTGAGTGCATATTTCGAGTCAGAACTCGTTCAAACTGGCTGGAACAGTCTCATAAGCTCCAGGTCGTAGAAAGCCAGTTTTTCGCCAAAATTGGTTTTTGGCTGCACCCAATTTTCAAGCGTACAGTCGGGTATCCGGAGCCCCATTTTTATTTACAGCATACCCAAAGCGTCCAAATATGCAAGTTTTGAGAAAATCCGAGACAAAAAAAATTTTGGTCAAAAATGGCAAAATCGGTAAGGGGGGTGCGGAGGAAAAATCCCGATTTTGACTAAAAAACTTTTTCTCTGCAAACTTGTTCAAACTTTGATATTTTGCCTCTCGACCTATGCTGAGTGCATATTTCGAGTCAGAACTCGTTCAAACTGGCTGGAACAGTCTCAAAAGCTCCAGGTCATAGAAAGCCGGTTTTTCGCCAAAATTGGTTTTTTGGCTGCACCCAATTTTCAAGCGTACAGTCGGGTATCCGGAGCCCCATTTCTATTTACAGCATACCCAAAGCGTCCAAATATGCAAGTTTTGAGAAAATCCGAGACAAAAAAAATTTTGGTCAAAAATGGCAAAATCGGTAAGGGGGGTGCGGAGGAAAAATCCCGATTTTGACGAAAAAACTTTTTCTCTGCAAACTTGTTCAAACTTTGATATTTTGCCTCTCGACCTATGCTGAGTGCATATTTCGAGTCAGAACTCGTTCAAACTGGCTGGAACAGTCTCAAAAGCTCCAGGTCGTAGAAAGCCAGTTTTTCGCCAAAATTGGTTTTTTGGCTGCACCCAATTTTCAAGCGTACAGTCGGGTATCCGGAGCCCCATTTTTATTTACAGCATACCCAAAGCGTCCAAATATGCAAGTTTTGAGAAAATCCGAGACAAAAAAATTTTGGTCAAAAATGGCAAAATCGGTAAGAGGGGTGCGGAGGAAAAATCCCGATTTTGACGAAAAAACTTGTTCTCTGCAAACTTGTTCAAACTTTGATATTTTGCCTCTCGTCCTATGCTGAGTGCATATTTCGAGTCAGAACTCGTTCAAACTGGCTGGAACAGTCTCATAAGCTCCAGGTCATAGAAAGCCAGTTTTTCGCCAAAATTGGTTTTTGGCTGCACCCAATTTTCAAGCGTACAGTCGGGTATCCGGAGCCCCATTTTTATTTACAGCATACCCAAAGCGTCCAAATATGCAAGTTTTGAGAAAATCCGAGACAAAAAAAATTTTGGTCAAAAATGGCAAAATCGGTAAGGGGGGTGCGGAGGAAATATCCCGATTTTGACGAAAAAACTTTTTCTCTGCAAACTTGTTCAAACTTTGATATTTTGCCTCTCGACCTATGCTGAGTGCATATTTCGAGTCAGAACTCGTTCAAACTGGCTGGAACAGTCTCAAAAGCTCCAGGTCATAGAAAGCCGGTTTTTCGCCAAAATTGGTTTTTTGGCTGCACCCAATTTTCAAGCGTACAGTCGGGTATCCGGAGCCCCATTTCTATTTACAGCATACCCAAAGCGTCCAAATATGCAAGTTTTGAGAAAATCCGAGACAAAAAAAATTTTGGTCAAAAATGGCAAAATCGGTAAGGGGGGTGCGGAGGAAAAATCCCGATTTTGACGAAAAAACTTTTTCTCTGCAAACTTGTTCAAACTTTGATATTTTGCCTCTCGACCTATGCTGAGTGCATATTTCGAGTCAGAACTCGTTCAAACTGGCTGGAACAGTCTCAAAAGCTCCAGGTCATAGAAAGCCGGTTTTTCGCCAAAATTGGTTTTTTGGCTGCACCCAATTTTCAAGCGTACAGTCGGGTATCCGGAGCCCCATTTCTATTTACAGCATACCCAAAGCGTCCAAATATGCAAGTTTTGAGAAAATCCGAGACAAAAAAAATTTTGGTCAAAAATGGCAAAATCGGTAAGGGGGGTGCGGAGGAAAAATCCCGATTTTGACGAAAAAACTTTTTCTCTGCAAACTTGTTCAAACTTTGATATTTTGCCTCTCGACCTATGCTGAGTGCATATTTCGAGTCAGAACTCGTTCAAACTGGCTGGAACAGTCTCAAAAGCTCCAGGTCGTAGAAAGCCAGTTTTTCGCCAAAATTGGTTTTTTGGCTGCACCCAATTTTCAAGCGTACAGTCGGGTATCCGGAGCCCCATTTTTATTTACAGCATACCCAAAGCGTCCAAATATGCAAGTTTTGAGAAAATCCGAGACAAAAAAATTTTGGTCAAAAATGGCAAAATCGGTAAGAGGGGTGCGGAGGAAAAATCCCGATTTTGACGAAAAAACTTGTTCTCTGCAAACTTGTTCAAACTTTGATATTTTGCCTCTCGTCCTATGCTGAGTGCATATTTCGAGTCAGAACTCGTTCAAACTGGCTGGAACAGTCTCATAAGCTCCAGGTCGTAGAAAGCCAGTTTTTCGCCAAAATTGGTTTTTGGCTGCACCCAATTTTCAAGCGTACAGTCGGGTATCCGGAGCCCCATTTTTATTTACAGCATACCCAAAGCGTCCAAATATGCAAGTTTTGAGAAAATCCGAGACAAAAAAAATTTTGGTCAAAAATGGCAAAATCGGTAAGGGGGGTGCGGAGGAAAAATCCCGATTTTGACGAAAAAACTTTTTCTCTGCAAACTTGTTCAAACTTTGATATTTTGCCTCTCGACCTATGCTGAGTGCATATTTCGAGTCAGAACTCGTTCAAACTGGCTGGAACAGTCTCAAAAGCTCCAGGTCATAGAAAGCCGGTTTTTCGCCAAAATTGGTTTTTTGGCTGCACCCAATTTTCAAGCGTACAGTCGGGTATCCGGAGCCCCATTTCTATTTACAGCATACCCAAAGCGTCCAAATATGCAAGTTTTGAGAAAATCCGAGACAAAAAAAATTTTGGTCAAAAATGGCAAAATCGGTAAGAGGGGTGCGGAGGAAAAATCCCGATTTTGACGAAAAAACTTTTTCTCTGCAAACTTGTTCAAACTTTGATATTTTGCCTCTCGACCTATGCTGAGTGCATATTTCGAGTCAGAACTCGTTCAAACTGGCTGGAACAGTCTCAAAAGCTCCAGGTCGTAGAAAGCCAGTTTTTCGCCAAAATTGGTTTTTTGGCTGCACCCAATTTTCAAGCGTACAGTCGGGTATCCGGAGCCCCATTTTTATTTACAGCATACCCAAAGCGTCCAAATATGCAAGTTTTGAGAAAATCCGAGACAAAAAAATTTTGGTCAAAAATGGCAAAATCGGTAAGAGGGGTGCGGAGGAAAAATCCCGATTTTGACGAAAAAACTTGTTCTCTGCAAACTTGTTCAAACTTTGATATTTTGCCTCTCGTCCTATGCTGAGTGCATATTTCGAGTCAGAACTCGTTCAAACTGGCTGGAACAGTCTCATAAGCTCCAGGTCGTAGAAAGCCAGTTTTTCGCCAAAATTGGTTTTTGGCTGCACCCAATTTTCAAGCGTACAGTCGGGTATCCGGAGCCCCATTTTTATTTACAGCATACCCAAAGCGTCCAAATATGCAAGTTTTGAGAAAATCCGAGACAAAAAAAATTTTGGTCAAAAATGGCAAAATCGATAAGGGGGGTGCGGAGGAAAAATCCCGATTTTGACTAAAAAACTTTTTCTCTGCAAACTTGTTCAAACTTTGATATTTTGCCTCTCGACCTATGCTGAGTGCATATTTCGAGTCAGAACTCGTTCAAACTGGCTGGAACAGTCTCAAAAGCTCCAGGTCATAGAAAGCCGGTTTTTCGCCAAAATTGGTTTTTTGGCTGCACCCAATTTTCAAGCGTACAGTCGGGTATCCGGAGCCCCATTTCTATTTACAGCATACCCAAAGCGTCCAAATATGCAAGTTTTGAGAAAATCCGAGACAAAAAAAATTTTGGTCAAAAATGGCAAAATCGGTAAGGGGGGTGCGGAGGAAAAATCCCGATTTTGACGAAAAAACTTTTTCTCTGCAAACTTGTTCAAACTTTGATATTTTGCCTCTCGACCTATGCTGAGTGCATATTTCGAGTCAGAACTCGTTCAAACTGGCTGGAACAGTCTCAAAAGCTCCAGGTCGTAGAAAGCCAGTTTTTCGCCAAAATTGGTTTTTTGGCTGCACCCAATTTTCAAGCGTACAGTCGGGTATCCGGAGCCCCATTTTTATTTACAGCATACCCAAAGCGTCCAAATATGCAAGTTTTGAGAAAATCCGAGACAAAAAAATTTTGGTCAAAAATGGCAAAATCGGTAAGAGGGGTGCGGAGGAAAAATCCCGATTTTGACGAAAAAACTTGTTCTCTGCAAACTTGTTCAAACTTTGATATTTTGCCTCTCGTCCTATGCTGAGTGCATATTTCGAGTCAGAACTCGTTCAAACTGGCTGGAACAGTCTCATAAGCTCCAGGTCGTAGAAAGCCAGTTTTTCGCCAAAATTGGTTTTTGGCTGCACCCAATTTTCAAGCGTACAGTCGGGTATCCGGAGCCCCATTTTTATTTACAGCATACCCAAAGCGTCCAAATATGCAAGTTTTGAGAAAATCCGAGACAAAAAAATTTTGGTCAAAAATGGCAAAATCGGTAAGAGGGGTGCGGAGGAAAAATCCCGATTTTGACGAAAAAACTTGTTCTCTGCAAACTTGTTCAAACTTTGATATTTTGCCTCTCGTCCTATGCTGAGTGCATATTTCGAGTCAGAACTCGTTCAAACTGGCTGGAACAGTCTCATAAGCTCCAGGTCGTAGAAAGCCAGTTTTTCGCCAAAATTGGTTTTTGGCTGCACCCAATTTTCAAGCGTACAGTCGGGTATCCGGAGCCCCATTTTTATTTACAGCATACCCAAAGCGTCCAAATATGCAAGTTTTGAGAAAATCCGAGACAAAAAAAATTTTGGTCAAAAATGGCAAAATCGGTAAGGGGGGTGCGGAGGAAAAATCCCGATTTTGACTAAAAAACTTTTTCTCTGCAAACTTGTTCAAACTTTGATATTTTGCCTCTCGACCTATGCTGAGTGCATATTTCGAGTCAGAACTCGTTCAAACTGGCTGGAACAGTCTCAAAAGCTCCAGGTCATAGAAAGCCGGTTTTTCGCCAAAATTGGTTTTTTGGCTGCACCCAATTTTCAAGCGTACAGTCGGGTATCCAGAGCCCCATTTCTATTTACAGCATACCCAAAGCGTCCAAATATGCAAGTTTTGAGAAAATCCGAGACAAAAAAAATTTTGGTCAAAAATGGCAAAATCGGTAAGGGGGGTGCGGAGGAAAAATCCCGATTTTGACGAAAAAACTTTTTCTCTGCAAACTTGTTCAAACTTTGATATTTTGCCTCTCGACCTATGCTGAGTGCATATTTCGAGTCAGAACTCGTTCAAACTGGCTGGAACAGTCTCAAAAGCTCCAGGTCGTAGAAAGCCAGTTTTTCGCCAAAATTGGTTTTTTGGCTGCACCCAATTTTCAAGCGTACAGTCGGGTATCCGGAGCCCCATTTTTATTTACAGCATACCCAAAGCGTCCAAATATGCAAGTTTTGAGAAAATCCGAGACAAAAAAATTTTGGTCAAAAATGGCAAAATCGGTAAGAGGGGTGCGGAGGAAAAATCCCGATTTTGACGAAAAAACTTGTTCTCTGCAAACTTGTTCAAACTTTGATATTTTGCCTCTCGTCCTATGCTGAGTGCATATTTCGAGTCAGAACTCGTTCAAACTGGCTGGAACAGTCTCATAAGCTCCAGGTCGTAGAAAGCCAGTTTTTCGCCAAAATTGGTTTTTGGCTGCACCCAATTTTCAAGCTTACAGTCGGGTATCCGGAGCCCCATTTTTATTTACAGCATACCCAAAGCGTCCAAATATGCAAGTTTTGAGAAAATCCGAGACAAAAAAAATTTTGGTCAAAAATGGCAAAATCGGTAAGGGGGGTGCGGAGGAAAAATCCCGATTTTGACGAAAAAACTTTTTCTCTGCAAACTTGTTCAAACTTTGATATTTTGCCTCTCGACCTATGCTGAGTGCATATTTCGAGTCAGAACTCGTTCAAACTGGCTGGAACAGTCTCAAAAGCTCCAGGTCATAGAAAGCCGGTTTTTCGCCAAAATTGGTTTTTTGGCTGCACCCAATTTTCAAGCGTACAGTCGGGTATCCGGAGCCCCATTTCTATTTACAGCATACCCAAAGCGTCCAAATATGCAAGTTTTGAGTAAATCCGAGACAAAAAAAATTTTGGTCAAAAATGGCAAAATCGGTAAGGGGGGTGCGGAGGAAAAATCCCGATTTTGACGAAAAAACTTTTTCTCTGCAAACTTGTTCAAACTTTGATATTTTGCCTCTCGACCTATGCTGAGTGCATATTTCGAGTCAGAACTCGTTAAAACTGGCTGGAACAGTCTCAAAAGCTCCAGGTCATAGAAAGCCGGTTTTTCGCCAAAATTGGTTTTTTGGCTGCACCCAATTTTCAAGCGTACAGTCGGGTATCCGGAGCCCCATTTCTATTTACAGCATACCCAAAGCGTCCAAATATGCAAGTTTTGAGAAAATCCGAGACAAAAAAAATTTTGGTCAAAAATGGCAAAATCGGTAAGGGGGGTGCGGAGGAAAAATCCCGATTTTGACGAAAAAACTTTTTCTCTGCAAACTTGTTCAAACTTTGATATTTTGCCTCTCGACCTATGCTGAGTGCATATTTCGAGTCAGAACTCGTTCAAACTGGCTGGAACAGTCTCAAAAGCTCCAGGTCGTAGAAAGCCAGTTTTTCGCCAAAATTGGTTTTTTGGCTGCACCCAATTTTCAAGCGTACAGTCGGGTATCCGGAGCCCCATTTTTATTTACAGCATACCCAAAGCGTCCAAATATGCAAGTTTTGAGAAAATCCGAGACAAAAAAATTTTGGTCAAAAATGGCAAAATCGGTAAGAGGGGTGCGGAGGAAAAATCCCGATTTTGACTAAAAAACTTGTTCTCTGCAAACTTGTTCAAACTTTGATATTTTGCCTCTCGTCCTATGCTGAGTGCATATTTCGAGTCAGAACTCGTTCAAACTGGCTGGAACAGTCTCATAAGCTCCAGGTCGTAGAAAGCCAGTTTTTCGCCAAAATTGGTTTTTGGCTGCACCCAATTTTCAAGCGTACAGTCGGGTATCCGGAGCCCCATTTTTATTTACAGCATACCCAAAGCGTCCAAATATGCAAGTTTTGAGAAAATCCGAGACAAAAAAAATTTTGGTCAAAAATGGCAAAATCGGTAAGGGGGGTGCGGAGGAAAAATCCCGATTTTGACGAAAAAACTTTTTCTCTGCAAACTTGTTCAAACTTTGATATTTTGCCTCTCGACCTATGCTGAGTGCATATTTCGAGTCAGAACTCGTTCAAACTGGCTGGAACAGTCTCAAAAGCTCCAGGTCATAGAAAGCCGGTTTTTCGCCAAAATTGGTTTTTTGGCTGCACCCAATTTTCAAGCGTACAGTCGGGTATCCGGAGCCCCATTTCTATTTACAGCATACCCAAAGCGTCCAAATATGCAAGTTTTGAGAAAATCCGAGACAAAAAAAATTTTGGTCAAAAATGGCAAAATCGGTAAGGGGGTGCGGAGGAAAAATCCCGATTTTGACGAAAAAACTTTTTCTCTGCAAACTTGTTCAAACTTTGATATTTTGCCTCTCGACCTATGCTGAGTGCATATTTCGAGTCAGAACTCGTTCAAACTGGCTGGAACAGTCTCAAAAGCTCCAGGTCGTAGAAAGCCAGTTTTTCGCCAAAATTGGTTTTTTGGCTGCACCCAATTTTCAAGCGTACAGTCGGGTATCCGGAGCCCCATTTTTATTTACAGCATACCCAAAGCGTCCAAATATGCAAGTTTTGAGAAAATCCGAGACAAAAAAATTTTGGTCAAAAATGGCAAAATCGGTAAGAGGGGTGCGGAGGAAAAATCCCGATTTTGACGAAAAAACTTGTTCTCTGCAAACTTGTTCAAACTTTGATATTTTGCCTCTCGTCCTATGCTGAGTGCATATTTCGAGTCAGAACTCGTTCAAACTGGCTGGAACAGTCTCATAAGCTCCAGGTCGTAGAAAGCCAGTTTTTCGCCAAAATTGGTTTTTGGCTGCACCCAATTTTCAAGCGTACAGTCGGGTATCCGGAGCCCCATTTTTATTTACAGCATACCCAAAGCGTCCAAATATGCAAGTTTTGAGAAAATCCGAGACAAAAAAAAATTTGGTCAAAAATGGCAAAATCGGTAAGGGGGGTGCGGAGGAAAAATCCCGATTTTGACTAAAAAACTTTTTCTCTGCAAACTTGTTCAAACTTTGATATTTTGCCTCTCGACCTATGCTGAGTGCATATTTCGAGTCAGAACTCGTTCAAACTGGCTGGAACAGTCTCAAAAGCTCCAGGTCATAGAAAGCCGGTTTTTCGCCAAAATTGGTTTTTTGGCTGCACCCAATTTTCAAGCGTACAGTCGGGTATCCGGAGCCCCATTTCTATTTACAGCATACCCAAAGCGTCCAAATATGCAAGTTTTGAGAAAATCCGAGACAAAAAAAATTTTGGTCAAAAATGGCAAAATCGGTAAGGGGGGTGCGGAGGAAAAATCCCGATTTTGACGAAAAAACTTTTTCTCTGCAAACTTGTTCAAACTTTGATATTTTGCCTCTCGACCTATGCTGAGTGCATATTTCGAGTCAGAACTCGTTCAAACTGGCTGGAACAGTCTCAAAAGCTCCAGGTCGTAGAAAGCCAGTTTTTCGCCAAAATTGGTTTTTTGGCTGCACCCAATTTTCAAGCGTACAGTCGGGTATCCGGAGCCCCATTTTTATTTACAGCATACCCAAAGCGTCCAAATATGCAAGTTTTGAGAAAATCCGAGACAAAAAAATTTTGGTCAAAAATGGCAAAATCGGTAAGAGGGGTGCGGAGGAAAAATCCCGATTTTGACGAAAAAACTTTTTCTCTGCAAACTTGTTCAAACTTTGATATTTTGCCTCTCGTCCTATGCTGAGTGCATATTTCGAGTCAGAACTCGTTCAAACTGGCTGGAACAGTCTCATAAGCTCCAGGTCGTAGAAAGCCAGTTTTTCGCCAAAATTGGTTTTTGGCTGCACCCAATTTTCAAGCGTACAGTCGGGTATCCGGAGCCCCATTTCTATTTACAGCATACCCAAAGCGTCCAAATATGCAAGTTTTGAGAAAATCCGAGACAAAAAAATTTTGGTCAAAAATGGCAAAATCGGTAAGAGGGGTGCGGAGGAAAAATCCCGATTTTGACGAAAAAACTTGTTCTCTGCAAACTTGTTCAAACTTTGATATTTTGCCTCTCGTCCTATGCTGAGTGCATATTTCGAGTCAGAACTCGTTCAAACTGGCTGGAACAGTCTCATAAGCTCCAGGTCGTAGAAAGCCAGTTTTTCGCCAAAATTGGTTTTTGGCTGCACCCAATTTTCAAGCGTACAGTCGGGTATCCGGAGCCCCATTTTTATTTACAGCATACCCAAAGCGTCCAAATATGCAAGTTTTGAGAAAATCCGAGACAAAAAAATTTTGGTCAAAAATGGCAAAATCGGTAAGGGGGGTGCGGAGGAAAAATCCCGATTTTGACGAAAAAACTTTTTCTCTGCAAACTTGTTCAAACTTTGATATTTTGCCTCTCGACCTATGCTGAGTGCATATTTCGAGTCAGAACTCGTTCAAACTGGCTGGAACAGTCTCAAAAGCTCCAGGTCATAGAAAGCCGGTTTTTCGCCAAAATTGGTTTTTTGGCTGCACCCAATTTTCAAGCGTACAGTCGGGTATCCGGAGCCCCATTTCTATTTACAGCATACCCAAAGCGTCCAAATATGCAAGTTTTGAGAAAATCCGAGACAAAAAAAATTTTGGTCAAAAATGGCAAAATCGGTAAGAGGGGTGCGGAGGAAAAATCCCGATTTTGACGAAAAAACTTTTTCTCTGCAAACTTGTTCAAACTTTGATATTTTGCCTCTCGACCTATGCTGAGTGCATATTTCGAGTCAGAACTCGTTCAAACTGGCTGGAACAGTCTCAAAAGCTCCAGGTCGTAGAAAGCCAGTTTTTCGCCAAAATTGGTTTTTTGGCTGCACCCAATTTTCAAGCGTACAGTCGGGTATCCGGAGCCCCATTTTTATTTACAGCATACCCAAAGCGTCCAAATATGCAAGTTTTGAGAAAATCCGAGACAAAAAAATTTTGGTCAAAAATGGCAAAATCGGTAAGAGGGGTGCGGAGGAAAAATCCCGATTTTGACGAAAAAACTTGTTCTCTGCAAACTTGTTCAAACTTTGATATTTTGCCTCTCGTCCTATGCTGAGTGCATATTTCGAGTCAGAACTCGTTCAAACTGGCTGGAACAGTCTCATAAGCTCCAGGTCGTAGAAAGCCAGTTTTTCGCCAAAATTGGTTTTTGGCTGCACCCAATTTTCAAGCGTACAGTCGGGTATCCGGAGCCCCATTTTTATTTACAGCATACCCAAAGCGTCCAAATATGCAAGTTTTGAGAAAATCCGAGACAAAAAAATTTTGGTCAAAAATGGCAAAATCGGTAAGAGGGGTGCGGAGGAAAAATCCCGATTTTGACGAAAAAACTTGTTCTCTGCAAACTTGTTCAAACTTTGATATTTTGCCTCTCGTCCTATGCTGAGTGCATATT
Source organism: Fragum sueziense (assembly GCA_963680895.1). Taxonomy (NCBI): domain Eukaryota; kingdom Metazoa; phylum Mollusca; class Bivalvia; order Cardiida; family Cardiidae; genus Fragum; species Fragum sueziense. The sequence goes on along the minus strand of OY804596.1, from coordinate 57,355,278 downwards.
TCGAGTCAGAACTCGTTCAAACTGGCTGGAACAGTCTCATAAGCTCCAGGTCGTAGAAAGCCAGTTTTTCGCCAAAATTGGTTTTTGGCTCCACCCAATTTTCAAGCGTACAGTCGGGTATCCGGAGCCCCATTTTTATTTACAGCATACCCAAAGCGTCCAAATATGCAAGTTTTGAGAAAATCCGAGACAAAAAAAATTTTGGTCAAAAATGGCAAAATCGGTAAGGGGGGTGCGGAGGAAAAATCCCGATTTTAACGAAAAAACTTTTTCTCTGCAAACTTGTTCAAACTTTGATATTTTGCCTCTCGACCTATGCTGAGTGCATATTTCGAGTCAGAACTCGTTCAAACTGGCTGGAACAGTCTCAAAAGCTCCAGGTCGTAGAAAGCCAGTTTTTCGCCAAAATTGGTTTTTTGGCTGCACCCAATTTTCAAGCGTACAGTCGGGTATCCGGAGCCCCATTTTTATTTACAGCATACCCACAGCGTCCAAATATGCAAGTTTTGAGAAAATCCGAGACAAAAAAATTTTGGTCAAAAATGGCAAAATCGGTAAGAGGGGTGCGGAGGAAAAATCCCGATTTTGACGAAAAAACTTGTTCTCTGCAAACTTGTTCAAACTTTGATATTTTGCCTCTCGTCCTATGCTGAGTGCATATTTCGAGTCAGAACTCGTTCAAACTGGCTGGAACAGTCTCATAAGCTCCAGGGGCCCGTTTTACTAACAAACTTACGAACATTTTTAAAACAACATCAACTCTGATTGGCCGAATAATTACTGTTATTATTTCTCGTTCAATCAGATGTGTTGTTACAAGGTTTTTGCAAAAATACATGTTAGTAAAACGCGGCCCAGGTCGTAGAAAGCCAGTTTTTCGCCAAAATTGGTTTTTGGCTGCACCCAATTTTCAAGCGTACAGTCGGGTATCCGGAGCCCCATTTTTATTTACAGCATACCCAAAGCGTCCAAATATGCAAGTTTTGAGAAAATCCGAGACAAAAAAAATTTTGGTCAAAAATGGCAAAATCGGTAAGGGGGGTGCGGAGGAAAAATCCCGATTTTGACGAAAAAACTTTTTCTCTGCAAACTTGTTCAAACTTTGATATTTTGCCTCTCGACCTATGCTGAGTGCATATTTCGAGTCAGAACTCGTTCAAACTGGCTGGAACAGTCTCAAAAGCTCCAGGTCATAGAAAGCCGGTTTTTCGCCAAAATTGGTTTTTTGGCTGCACCCAATTTTCAAGCGTACAGTCGGGTATCCGGAGCCCCATTTCTATTTACAGCATACCCAAAGCGTCCAAATATGCAAGTTTTGAGAAAATCCGAGACAAAAAAAATTTTGGTCAAAAATGGCAAAATCGGTAAGGGGGGTGCGGAGGAAAAATTCCGATTTTGACTAAAAAACTTTTTCTCTGCAAACTTGTTCAAACTTTGATATTTTGCCTCTCGACCTATGCTGAGTGCATATTTCGAGTCAGAACTCGTTCAAACTGGCTGGAACAGTCTCAAAAGCTCCAGGTCATAGAAAGCCGGTTTTTCGCCAAAATTGGTTTTTTGGCTGCACCCAATTTTCAAGCGTACAGTCGGGTATCCGGAGCCCCATTTCTATTTACAGCATACCCAAAGCGTCCAAATATGCAAGTTTTGAGAAAATCCGAGACAAAAAAAATTTTGGTCAAAAATGGCAAAATCGGTAAGGGGGGTGCGGAGGAAAAATCCCGATTTTGACGAAAAAACTTTTTCTCTGCAAACTTGTTCAAACTTTGATATTTTGCCTCTCGACCTATGCTGAGTGCATATTTCGAGTCAGAACTCGTTCAAACTGGCTGGAACAGTCTCAAAAGCTCCAGGTCGTAGAAAGCCAGTTTTTCGCCAAAATTGGTTTTTTGGCTGCACCCAATTTTCAAGCGTACAGTCGGGTATCCGGAGCCCCATTTTTATTTACAGCATACCCAAAGCGTCCAAATATGCAAGTTTTGAGAAAATCCGAGACAAAAAAATTTTGGTCAAAAATGGCAAAATCGGTAAGAGGGGTGCGGAGGAAAAATCCCGATTTTGACGAAAAAACTTGTTCTCTGCAAACTTGTTCAAACTTTGATATTTTGCCTCTCGTCCTATGCTGAGTGCATATTTCGAGTCAGAACTCGTTCAAACTGGCTGGAACAGTCTCATAAGCTCCAGGTCGTAGAAAGCCAGTTTTTCGCCAAAATTGGTTTTTGGCTGCACCCAATTTTCAAGCGTACAGTCGGGTATCCGGAGCCCCATTTTTATTTACAGCATACCCAAAGCGTCCAAATATGCAAGTTTTGAGAAAATCCGAGACAAAAAAAATTTTGGTCAAAAATGGCAAAATCGGTAAGGGGGGTGCGGAGGAAAAATCCCGATTTTGACGAAAAAACTTTTTCTCTGCAAACTTGTTCAAACTTTGATATTTTGCCTCTCGACCTATGCTGAGTGCATATTTCGAGTCAGAACTCGTTCAAACTGGCTGGAACAGTCTCAAAAGCTCCAGGTCATAGAAAGCCGGTTTTTCGCCAAAATTGGTTTTTTGGCTGCACCCAATTTTCAAGCGTACAGTCGGGTATCCGGAGCCCCATTTCTATTTACAGCATACCCAAAGCGTCCAAATATGCAAGTTTTGAGAAAATCCGAGACAAAAAAAATTTTGGTCAAAAATGGCAAAATCGGTAAGGGGGTGCGGAGGAAAAATCCCGATTTTGACGAAAAAACTTTTTCTCTGCAAACTTGTTCAAACTTTGATATTTTGCCTCTCGACCTATGCTGAGTGCATATTTCGAGTCAGAACTCGTTCAAACTGGCTGGAACAGTCTCAAAAGCTCCAGGTCGTAGAAAGCCAGTTTTTCGCCAAAATTGGTTTTTTGGCTGCACCCAATTTTCAAGCGTACAGTCGGGTATCCGGAGCCCCATTTTTATTTACAGCATACCCAAAGCGTCCAAATATGCAAGTTTTGAGAAAATCCGAGACAAAAAATTTTGGTCAAAAATGGCAAAATCGGTAAGAGGGGTGCGGAGGAAAAATCCCGATTTTGACGAAAAAACTTGTTCTCTGCAAACTTGTTCAAACTTTGATATTTTGCCTCTCGTCCTATGCTGAGTGCATATTTCGAGTCAGAACTCGTTCAAACTGGCTGGAACAGTCTCATAAGCTCCAGGTCGTAGAAAGCCAGTTTTTCGCCAAAATTGGTTTTTGGCTGCACCCAATTTTCAAGCGTACAGTCGGGTATCCGGAGCCCCATTTTTATTTACAGCATACCCAAAGCGTCCAAATATGCAAGTTTTGAGAAAATCCGAGACAAAAAAAATTTTGGTCAAAAATGGCAAAATCGGTAAGGGGGGTGCGGAGGAAAAATCCCGATTTTGACTAAAAAACTTTTTCTCTGCAAACTTGTTCAAACTTTGATATTTTGCCTCTCGACCTATGCTGAGTGCATATTTCGAGTCAGAACTCGTTCAAACTGGCTGGAACAGTCTCAAAAGCTCCAGGTCATAGAAAGCCAGTTTTTCGCCAAAATTGGTTTTTTGGCTGCACCCAATTTTCAAGCGTACAGTCGGGTATCCGGAGCCCCATTTCTATTTACAGCATACCCAAAGCGTCCAAATATGCAAGTTTTGAGAAAATCCGAGACAAAAAAAATTTTGGTCAAAAATGGCAAAATCGGTAAGGGGGGTGCGGAGGAAAAATCCCGATTTTGACGAAAAAACTTTTTCTCTGCAAACTTGTTCAAACTTTGATATTTTGCCTCTCGACCTATGCTGAGTGCATATTTCGAGTCAGAACTCGTTCAAACTGGCTGGAACAGTCTCAAAAGCTCCAGGTCGTAGAAAGCCAGTTTTTCGCCAAAATTGGTTTTTTGGCTGCACCCAATTTTCAAGCGTACAGTCGGGTATCCGGAGCCCCATTTTTATTTACAGCATACCCAAAGCGTCCAAATATGCAAGTTTTGAGAAAATCCGAGACAAAAAAATTTTGGTCAAAAATGGCAAAATCGGTAAGAGGGGTGCGGAGGAAAAATCCCGATTTTGACGAAAAAACTTGTTCTCTGCAAACTTGTTCAAACTTTGATATTTTGCCTCTCGTCCTATGCTGAGTGCATATTTCGAGTCAGAACTCGTTCAAACTGGCTGGAACAGTCTCATAAGCTCCAGGTCGTAGAAAGCCAGTTTTTCGCCAAAATTGGTTTTTGGCTGCACCCAATTTTCAAGCGTACAGTCGGGTATCCGGAGCCCCATTTTTATTTACAGCATACCCAAAGCGTCCAAATATGCAAGTTTTGAGAAAATCCGAGACAAAAAAATTTTGGTCAAAAATGGCAAAATCGGTAAGAGGGGTGCGGAGGAAAAATCCCGATTTTGACGAAAAAACTTGTTCTCTGCAAACTTGTTCAAACTTTGATATTTTGCCTCTCGTCCTATGCTGAGTGCATATTTCGAGTCAGAACTCGTTCAAACTGGCTGGAACAGTCTCATAAGCTCCAGGTCGTAGAAAGCCAGTTTTTCGCCAAAATTGGTTTTTGGCTGCACCCAATTTTCAAGCGTACAGTCGGGTATCCGGAGCCCCATTTTTATTTACAGCATACCCAAAGCGTCCAAATATGCAAGTTTTGAGAAAATCCGAGACAAAAAAAATTTTGGTCAAAAATGGCAAAATCGGTAAGGGGGGTGCGGAGGAAAAATCCCGATTTTGACTAAAAAACTTTTTCTCTGCAAACTTGTTCAAACTTTGATATTTTGCCTCTCGACCTATGCTGAGTGCATATTTCGAGTCAGAACTCGTTCAAACTGGCTGGAACAGTCTCAAAAGCTCCAGGTCATAGAAAGCCGGTTTTTCGCCAAAATTGGTTTTTTGGCTGCACCCAATTTTCAAGCGTACAGTCGGGTATCCGGAGCCCCATTTCTATTTACAGCATACCCAAAGCGTCCAAATATGCAAGTTTTGAGAAAATCCGAGACAAAAAAAATTTTGGTCAAAAATGGCAAAATCGGTAAGGGGGGTGCGGAGGAAAAATCCCGATTTTGACGAAAAAACTTTTTCTCTGCAAACTTGTTCAAACTTTGATATTTTGCCTCTCGACCTATGCTGAGTGCATATTTCGAGTCAGAACTCGTTCAAACTGGCTGGAACAGTCTCAAAAGCTCCAGGTCGTAGAAAGCCAGTTTTTCGCCAAAATTGGTTTTTTGGCTGCACCCAATTTTCAAGCGTACAGTCGGGTATCCGGAGCCCCATTTTTATTTACAGCATACCCAAAGCGTCCAAATATGCAAGTTTTGAGAAAATCCGAGACAAAAAAATTTTGGTCAAAAATGGCAAAATCGGTAAGAGGGGTGCGGAGGAAAAATCCCGATTTTGACGAAAAAACTTGTTCTCTGCAAACTTGTTCAAACTTTGATATTTTGCCTCTCGACCTATGCTGAGTGCATATTTCGAGTCAGAACTCGTTCAAACTGGCTGGAACAGTCTCAAAAGCTCCAGGTCATAGAAAGCCGGTTTTTCGCCAAAATTGGTTTTTTGGCTGCACCCAATTTTCAAGCGTACAGTCGGGTATCCGGAGCCCCATTTCTATTTACAGCATACCCAAAGCGTCCAAATATGCAAGTTTTGAGTAAATCCGAGACAAAAAAAATTTTGGTCAAAAATGGCAAAATCGGTAAGGGGGGTGCGGAGGAAAAATCCCGATTTTGACGAAAAAACTTTTTCTCTGCAAACTTGTTCAAACTTTGATATTTTGCCTCTCGACCTATGCTGAGTGCATATTTCGAGTCAGAACTCGTTCAAACTGGCTGGAACAGTCTCAAAAGCTCCAGGTCATAGAAAGCCGGTTTTTCGCCAAAATTGGTTTTTTGGCTGCACCCAATTTTCAAGCGTACAGTCGGGTATCCGGAGCCCCATTTCTATTTACAGCATACCCAAAGCGTCCAAATATGCAAGTTTTGAGAAAATCCGAGACAAAAAAAATTTTGGTCAAAAATGGCAAAATCGGTAAGGGGGGTGCGGAGGAAAAATCCCGATTTTGACGAAAAAACTTTTTCTCTGCAAACTTGTTCAAACTTTGATATTTTGCCTCTCGACCTATGCTGAGTGCATATTTCGAGTCAGAACTCGTTCAAACTGGCTGGAACAGTCTCAAAAGCTCCAGGTCGTAGAAAGCCAGTTTTTCGCCAAAATTGGTTTTTTGGCTGCACCCAATTTTCAAGCGTACAGTCGGGTATCCGGAGCCCCATTTTTATTTACAGCATACCCAAAGCGTCCAAATATGCAAGTTTTGAGAAAATCCGAGACAAAAAAATTTTGGTCAAAAATGGCAAAATCGGTAAGAGGGGTGCGGAGGAAAAATCCCGATTTTGACGAAAAAACTTGTTCTCTGCAAACTTGTTCAAACTTTGATATTTTGCCTCTCGTCCTATGCTGAGTGCATATTTCGAGTCAGAACTCGTTCAAACTGGCTGGAACAGTCTCATAAGCTCCAGGTCGTAGAAAGCCAGTTTTTCGCCAAAATTGGTTTTTGGCTGCACCCAATTTTCAAGCGTACAGTCGGGTATCCGGAGCCCCATTTTTATTTACAGCATACCCAAAGCGTCCAAATATGCAAGTTTTGAGAAAATCCGAGACAAAAAAAAATTTGGTCAAAAATGGCAAAATCGGTAAGGGGGGTGCGGAGGAAAAATCCCGATTTTGACGAAAAAACTTTTTCTCTGCAAACTTGTTCAAACTTTGATATTTTGCCTCTCGACCTATGCTGAGTGCATATTTCGAGTCAGAACTCGTTCAAACTGGCTGGAACAGTCTCAAAAGCTCCAGGTCATAGAAAGCCGGTTTTTCGCCAAAATTGGTTTTTTGGCTGCACCCAATTTTCAAGCGTACAGTCGGGTATCCGGAGCCCCATTTCTATTTACAGCATACCCAAAGCGTCCAAATATGCAAGTTTTGAGAAAATCCGAGACAAAAAAAATTTTGGTCAAAAATGGCAAAATCGGTAAGGGGGTGCGGAGGAAAAATCCCGATTTTGACGAAAAAACTTTTTCTCTGCAAACTTGTTCAAACTTTGATATTTTGCCTCTCGACCTATGCTGAGTGCATATTTCGAGTCAGAACTCGTTCAAACTGGCTGGAACAGTCTCAAAAGCTCCAGGTCGTAGAAAGCCAGTTTTTCGCCAAAATTGGTTTTTTGGCTGCACCCAATTTTCAAGCGTACAGTCGGGTATCCGGAGCCCCATTTTTATTTACAGCATACCCAAAGCGTCCAAATATGCAAGTTTTGAGAAAATCCGAGACAAAAAAATTTTGGTCAAAAATGGCAAAATCGGTAAGAGGGGTGCGGAGGAAAAATCCCGATTTTGACGAAAAAACTTGTTCTCTGCAAACTTGTTCAAACTTTGATATTTTGCCTCTCGTCCTATGCTGAGTGCATATTTCGAGTCAGAACTCGTTCAAACTGGCTGGAACAGTCTCATAAGCTCCAGGTCGTAGAAAGCCAGTTTTTCGCCAAAATTGGTTTTTGGCTGCACCCAATTTTCAAGCGTACAGTCGGGTATCCGGAGCCCCATTTTTATTTACAGCATACCCAAAGCGTCCAAATATGCAAGTTTTGAGAAAATCCGAGACAAAAAAAATTTTGGTCAAAAATGGCAAAATCGGTAAGGGGGGTGCGGAGGAAAAATCCCGATTTTGACGAAAAAACTTTTTCTCTGCAAACTTGTTCAAACTTTGATATTTTGCCTCTCGACCTATGCTGAGTGCATATTTCGAGTCAGAACTCGTTCAAACTGGCTGGAACAGTCTCAAAAGCTCCAGGTCATAGAAAGCCGGTTTTTCGCCAAAATTGGTTTTTTGGCTGCACCCAATTTTCAAGCGTACAGTCTGGTATCCGGAGCCCCATTTCTATTTACAGCATACCCAAAGCGTCCAAATATGCAAGTTTTGAGAAAATCCGAGACAAAAAAAATTTTGGTCAAAAATGGCAAAATCGGTAAGGGGGTGCGGAGGAAAAATCCCGATTTTGACGAAAAAACTTTTTCTCTGCAAACTTGTTCAAACTTTGATATTTTGCCTCTCGACCTATGCTGAGTGCATATTTCGAGTCAGAACTCGTTCAAACTGGCTGGAACAGTCTCAAAAGCTCCAGGTCGTAGAAAGCCAGTTTTTCGCCAAAATTGGTTTTTTGGCTGCACCCAATTTTCAAGCGTACAGTCGGGTATCCGGAGCCCCATTTTTATTTACAGCATACCCAAAGCGTCCAAATATGCAAGTTTTGAGAAAATCCGAGACAAAAAAATTTTGGTCAAAAATGGCAAAATCGGTAAGAGGGGTGCGGAGGAAAAATCCCGATTTTGACGAAAAAACTTGTTCTCTGCAAACTTGTTCAAACTTTGATATTTTGCCTCTCGTCCTATGCTGAGTGCATATTTCGAGTCAGAACTCGTTCAAACTGGCTGGAACAGTCTCATAAGCTCCAGGTCGTAGAAAGCCAGTTTTTCGCCAAAATTGGTTTTTGGCTGCACCCAATTTTCAAGCGTACAGTCGGGTATCCGGAGCCCCATTTTTATTTACAGCATACCCAAAGCGTCCAAATATGCAAGTTTTGAGAAAATCCGAGACAAAAAAATTTTGGTCAAAAATGGCAAAATCGGTAAGAGGGGTGCGGAGGAAAAATCCCGATTTTGACGAAAAAACTTGTTCTCTGCAAACTTGTTCAAACTTTGATATTTTGCCTCTCGTCCTATGCTGAGTGCATATTTCGAGTCAGAACTCGTTCAAACTGGCTGGAACAGTCTCATAAGCTCCAGGTCGTAGAAAGCCAGTTTTTCGCCAAAATTGGTTTTTGGCTGCACCCAATTTTCAAGCGTACAGTCGGGTATCCGGAGCCCCATTTTTATTTACAGCATACCCAAAGCGTCCAAATATGCAAGTTTTGAGAAAATCCGAGACAAAAAAAATTTTGGTCAAAAATGGCAAAATCGGTAAGGGGGGTGCGGAGGAAAAATCCCGATTTTGACTAAAAAACTTTTTCTCTGCAAACTTGTTCAAACTTTGATATTTTGCCTCTCGACCTATGCTGAGTGCATATTTCGAGTCAGAACTCGTTCAAACTGGCTGGAACAGTCTCAAAAGCTCCAGGTCATAGAAAGCCGGTTTTTCGCCAAAATTGGTTTTTTGGCTGCACCCAATTTTCAAGCGTACAGTCGGGTATCCGGAGCCCCATTTCTATTTACAGCATACCCAAAGCGTCCAAATATGCAAGTTTTGAGAAAATCCGAGACAAAAAAAATTTTGGTCAAAAATGGCAAAATCGGTAAGGGGGGTGCGGAGGAAAAATCCCGATTTTGACGAAAAAACTTTTTCTCTGCAAACTTGTTCAAACTTTGATATTTTGCCTCTCGACCTATGCTGAGTGCATATTTCGAGTCAGAACTCGTTCAAACTGGCTGGAACAGTCTCAAAAGCTCCAGGTCGTAGAAAGCCAGATTTTCGCCAAAATTGGTTTTTTGGCTGCACCCAATTTTCAAGCGTACAGTCGGGTATCCGGAGCCCCATTTTTATTTACAGCATACCCAAAGCGTCCAAATATGCAAGTTTTGAGAAAATCCGAGACAAAAAAATTTTGGTCAAAAATGGCAAAATCGGTAAGAGGGGTGCGGAGGAAAAATCCCGATTTTGACGAAAAAACTTGTTCTCTGCAAACTTGTTCAAACTTTGATATTTTGCCTCTCGACCTATGCTGAGTGCATATTTCGAGTCAGAACTCGTTCAAACTGGCTGGAACAGTCTCAAAAGCTCCAGGTCATAGAAAGCCGGTTTTTCGCCAAAATTGGTTTTTTGGCTGCACCCAATTTTCAAGCGTACAGTCGGGTATCCGGAGCCCCATTTCTATTTACAGCATACCCAAAGCGTCCAAATATGCAAGTTTTGAGTAAATCCGAGACAAAAAAAATTTTGGTCAAAAATGGCAAAATCGGTAAGGGGGGTGCGGAGGAAAAATCCCGATTTTGACGAAAAAACTTTTTCTCTGCAAACTTGTTCAAACTTTGATATTTTGCCTCTCGACCTATGCTGAGTGCATATTTCGAGTCAGAACTCGTTCAAACTGGCTGGAACAGTCTCAAAAGCTCCAGGTCATAGAAAGCCGGTTTTTCGCCAAAATTGGTTTTTTGGCTGCACCCAATTTTCAAGCGTACAGTCGGGTATCCGGAGCCCCATTTCTATTTACAGCATACCCAAAGCGTCCAAATATGCAAGTTTTGAGAAAATCCGAGACAAAAAAAATTTTGGTCAAAAATGGCAAAATCGGTAAGGGGGGTGCGGAGGAAAAATCCCGATTTTGACGAAAAAACTTTTTCTCTGCAAACTTGTTCAAACTTTGATATTTTGCCTCTCGACCTATGCTGAGTGCATATTTCGAGTCAGAACTCGTTCAAACTGGCTGGAACAGTCTCAAAAGCTCCAGGTCGTAGAAAGCCAGTTTTTCGCCAAAATTGGTTTTTTGGCTGCACCCAATTTTCAAGCGTACAGTCGGGTATCCGGAGCCCCATTTTTATTTACAGCATACCCAAAGCGTCCAAATATGCAAGTTTTGAGAAAATCCGAGACAAAAAAATTTTGGTCAAAAATGGCAAAATCGGTAAGAGGGGTGCGGAGGAAAAATCCCGATTTTGACGAAAAAACTTGTTCTCTGCAAACTTGTTCAAACTTTGATATTTTGCCTCTCGTCCTATGCTGAGTGCATATTTCGAGTCAGAACTCGTTCAAACTGGCTGGAACAGTCTCATAAGCTCCAGGTCGTAGAAAGCCAGTTTTTCGCCAAAATTGGTTTTTGGCTGCACCCAATTTTCAAGCGTACAGTCGGGTATCCGGAGCCCCATTTTTATTTACAGCATACCCAAAGCGTCCAAATATGCAAGTTTTGAGAAAATCCGAGACAAAAAAAAATTTGGTCAAAAATGGCAAAATCGGTAAGGGGGGTGCGGAGGAAAAATCCCGATTTTGACGAAAAAACTTTTTCTCTGCAAACTTGTTCAAACTTTGATATTTTGCCTCTCGACCTATGCTGAGTGCATATTTCGAGTCAGAACTCGTTCAAACTGGCTGGAACAGTCTCAAAAGCTCCAGGTCATAGAAAGCCGGTTTTTCGCCAAAATTGGTTTTTTGGCTGCACCCAATTTTCAAGCGTACAGTCGGGTATCCGGAGCCCCATTTCTATTTACAGCATACCCAAAGCGTCCAAATATGCAAGTTTTGAGAAAATCCGAGACAAAAAAAATTTTGGTCAAAAATGGCAAAATCGGTAAGGGGGTGCGGAGGAAAAATCCCGATTTTGACGAAAAAACTTTTTCTCTGCAAACTTGTTCAAACTTTGATATTTTGCCTCTCGACCTATGCTGAGTGCATATTTCGAGTCAGAACTCGTTCAAACTGGCTGGAACAGTCTCAAAAGCTCCAGGTCGTAGAAAGCCAGTTTTTCGCCAAAATTGGTTTTTTGGCTGCACCCAATTTTCAAGCGTACAGTCGGGTATCCGGAGCCCCATTTTTATTTACAGCATACCCAAAGCGTCCAAATATGCAAGTTTTGAGAAAATCCGAGACAAAAAAATTTTGGTCAAAAATGGCAAAATCGGTAAGAGGGGTGCGGAGGAAAAATCCCGATTTTGACGAAAAAACTTGTTCTCTGCAAACTTGTTCAAACTTTGATATTTTGCCTCTCGTCCTATGCTGAGTGCATATTTCGAGTCAGAACTCGTTCAAACTGGCTGGAACAGTCTCATAAGCTCCAGGTCGTAGAAAGCCAGTTTTTCGCCAAAATTGGTTTTTGGCTGCACCCAATTTTCAAGCGTACAGTCGGGTATCCGGAGCCCCATTTTTATTTACAGCATACCCAAAGCGTCCAAATATGCAAGTTTTGAGAAAATCCGAGACAAAAAAAATTTTGGTCAAAAATGGCAAAATCGGTAAGGGGGGTGCGGAGGAAAAATCCCGATTTTGACGAAAAAACTTTTTCTCTGCAAACTTGTTCAAACTTTGATATTTTGCCTCTCGACCTATGCTGAGTGCATATTTCGAGTCAGAACTCGTTCAAACTGGCTGGAACAGTCTCAAAAGCTCCAGGTCATAGAAAGCCGGTTTTTCGCCAAAATTGGTTTTTTGGCTGCACCCAATTTTCAAGCGTACAGTCTGGTATCCGGAGCCCCATTTCTATTTACAGCATACCCAAAGCGTCCAAATATGCAAGTTTTGAGAAAATCCGAGACAAAAAAAATTTTGGTCAAAAATGGCAAAATCGGTAAGGGGGTGCGGAGGAAAAATCCCGATTTTGACGAAAAAACTTTTTCTCTGCAAACTTGTTCAAACTTTGATATTTTGCCTCTCGACCTATGCTGAGTGCATATTTCGAGTCAGAACTCGTTCAAACTGGCTGGAACAGTCTCAAAAGCTCCAGGTCGTAGAAAGCCAGTTTTTCGCCAAAATTGGTTTTTTGGCTGCACCCAATTTTCAAGCGTACAGTCGGGTATCCGGAGCCCCATTTTTATTTACAGCATACCCAAAGCGTCCAAATATGCAAGTTTTGAGAAAATCCGAGACAAAAAAATTTTGGTCAAAAATGGCAAAATCGGTAAGAGGGGTGCGGAGGAAAAATCCCGATTTTGACTAAAAAACTTTTTCTCTGCAAACTTGTTCAAACTTTGATATTTTGCCTCTCGACCTATGCTGAGTGCATATTTCGAGTCAGAACTCGTTCAAACTGGCTGGAACAGTCTCAAAAGCTCCAGGTCATAGAAAGCCAGTTTTTCGCCAAAATTGGTTTTTTGGCTGCACCCAATTTTCAAGCGTACAGTCGGGTATCCGGAGCCCCATTTCTATTTACAGCATACCCAAAGCGTCCGAATATGCAAGTTTTGAGAAAATCCGAGACAAAAAAAATTTTGGTCAAAAATGGCAAAATCGGTAAGGGGGGTGCGGAGGAAAAATCCCGATTTTGACGAAAAAACTTTTTCTCTGCAAACTTGTTCAAACTTTGATATTTTGCCTCTCGACCTATGCTGAGTGCATATTTCGAGTCAGAACTCGTTCAAACTGGCTGGAACAGTCTCAAAAGCTCCAGGTCGTAGAAAGCCAGTTTTTCGCCAAAATTGGTTTTTTGGCTGCACCCAATTTTCAAGCGTACAGTCGGGTATCCGGAGCCCCATTTTTATTTACAGCATACCCAAAGCGTCCAAATATGCAAGTTTTGAGAAAATCCGAGACAAAAAAATTTTGGTCAAAAATGGCAAAATCGGTAAGAGGGGTGCGGAGGAAAAATCCCGATTTTGACGAAAAAACTTGTTCTCTGCAAACTTGTTCAAACTTTGATATTTTGCCTCTCGTCCTATGCTGAGTGCATATTTCGAGTCAGAACTCGTTCAAACTGGCTGGAACAGTCTCATAAGCTCCAGGTCGTAGAAAGCCAGTTTTTCGCCAAAATTGGTTTTTGGCTGCACCCAATTTTCAAGCGTACAGTCGGGTATCCGGAGCCCCATTTTTATTTACAGCATACCCAAAGCGTCCAAATATGCAAGTTTTGAGAAAATCCGAGACAAAAAAATTTTGGTCAAAAATGGCAAAATCGGTAAGAGGGGTGCGGAGGAAAAATCCCGATTTTGACGAAAAAACTTGTTCTCTGCAAACTTGTTCAAACTTTGATATTTTGCCTCTCGTCCTATGCTGAGTGCATATTTCGAGTCAGAACTCGTTCAAACTGGCTGGAACAGTCTCATAAGCTCCAGGTCGTAGAAAGCCAGTTTTTCGCCAAAATTGGTTTTTGGCTGCACCCAATTTTCAAGCGTACAGTCGGGTATCCGGAGCCCCATTTTTATTTACAGCATACCCAAAGCGTCCAAATATGCAAGTTTTGAGAAAATCCGAGACAAAAAAATTTGGTCAAAAATGGCAAAATCGGTAAGGGGGGTGCGGAGGAAAAATCCCGATTTTGACTAAAAAACTTTTTCTCTGCAAACTTGTTCAAACTTTGATATTTTGCCTCTCGACCTATGCTGAGTGCATATTTCGAGTCAGAACTCGTTCAAACTGGCTGGAACAGTCTCAAAAGCTCCAGGTCATAGAAAGCCGGTTTTTCGCCAAAATTGGTTTTTTGGCTGCACCCAATTTTCAAGCGTACAGTCGGGTATCCGGAGCCCCATTTCTATTTACAGCATACCCAAAGCGTCCAAATATGCAAGTTTTGAGAAAATCCGAGACAAAAAAAATTTTGGTCAAAAATGGCAAAATCGGTAAGGGGGGTGCGGAGGAAAAATCCCGATTTTGACGAAAAAACTTTTTCTCTGCAAACTTGTTCAAACTTTGATATTTTGCCTCTCGACCTATGCTGAGTGCATATTTCGAGTCAGAACTCGTTCAAACTGGCTGGAACAGTCTCAAAAGCTCCAGGTCGTAGAAAGCCAGTTTTTCGCCAAAATTGGTTTTTTGGCTGCACCCAATTTTCAAGCGTACAGTCGGGTATCCGGAGCCCCATTTTTATTTACAGCATACCCAAAGCGTCCAAATATGCAAGTTTTGAGAAAATCCGAGACAAAAAAATTTTGGTCAAAAATGGCAAAATCGGTAAGAGGGGTGCGGAGGAAAAATCCCGATTTTGACGAAAAAACTTGTTCTCTGCAAACTTGTTCAAACTTTGATATTTTGCCTCTCGTCCTATGCTGAGTGCATATTTCGAGTCAGAACTCGTTCAAACTGGCTGGAACAGTCTCATAAGCTCCAGGTCGTAGAAAGCCAGTTTTTCGCCAAAATTGGTTTTTGGCTGCACCCAATTTTCAAGCGTACAGTCGGGTATCCGGAGCCCCATTTTTATTTACAGCATACCCAAAGCGTCCAAATATGCAAGTTTTGAGAAAATCCGAGACAAAAAAAATTTTGGTCAAAAATGGCAAAATCGGTAAGGGGGGTGCGGAGGAAAAATCCCGATTTTGACGAAAAAACTTTTTCTCTGCAAACTTGTTCAAACTTTGATATTTTGCCTCTCGACCTATGCTGAGTGCATATTTCGAGTCAGAACTCGTTCAAACTGGCTGGAACAGTCTCAAAAGCTCCAGGTCATAGAAAGCCGGTTTTTCGCCAAAATTGGTTTTTTGGCTGCACCCAATTTTCAAGCGTACAGTCGGGTATCCGGAGCCCCATTTCTATTTACAGCATACCCAAAGCGTCCAAATATGCAAGTTTTGAGTAAATCCGAGACAAAAAAAATTTTGGTCAAAAATGGCAAAATCGGTAAGGGGGGTGCGGAGGAAAAATCCCGATTTTGACGAAAAAACTTTTTCTCTGCAAACTTGTTCAAACTTTGATATTTTGCCTCTCGACCTATGCTGAGTGCATATTTCGAGTCAGAACTCGTTCAAACTGGCTGGAACAGTCTCAAAAGCTCCAGGTCGTAGAAAGCCAGTTTATTCGCCAAAATTGGTTTTTTGGCTGCACCCAATTTTCAAGCGTACAGTCGGGTATCCGGAGCCCCATTTTTATTTACAGCATACCCAAAGCGTCCAAATATGCAAGTTTTGAGAAAATCCGAGACAAAAAAATTTTGGTCAAAAATGGCAAAATCGGTAAGAGGGGTGCGGAGGAAAAATCCCGATTTTGACGAAAAAACTTGTTCTCTGCAAACTTGTTCAAACTTTGATATTTTGCCTCTCGTCCTATGCTGAGTGCATATTTCGAGTCAGAACTCGTTCAAACTGGCTGGAACAGTCTCATAAGCTCCAGGTCGTAGAAAGCCAGTTTTTCGCCAAAATTGGTTTTTGGCTGCACCCAATTTTCAAGCGTACAGTCGGGTATCCGGAGCCCCATTTTTATTTACAGCATACCCAAAGCGTCCAAATATGCAAGTTTTGAGAAAATCCGAGACAAAAAAAATTTTGGTCAAAAATGGCAAAATCGGTAAGGGGGGTGCGGAGGAAAAATCCCGATTTTGACGAAAAAACTTTTTCTCTGCAAACTTGTTCAAACTTTGATATTTTGCCTCTCGACCTATGCTGAGTGCATATTTCGAGTCAGAACTCGTTCAAACTGGCTGGAACAGTCTCAAAAGCTCCAGGTCGTAGAAAGCCAGTTTTTCGCCAAAATTGGTTTTTTGGCTGCACCCAATTTTCAAGCGTACAGTCGGGTATCCGGAGCCCCATTTTTATTTACAGCATACCCAAAGCGTCCAAATATGCAAGTTTTGAGAAAATCCGAGACAAAAAAAATTTTGGTCAAAAATGGCAAAATCGGTAAGGGGGGTGCGGAGGAAAAATCCCGATTTTGACGAAAAAACTTTTTCTCTGCAAACTTGTTCAAACTTTGATATTTTGCCTCTCGACCTATGCTGAGTGCATATTTCGAGTCAGAACTCGTTCAAACTGGCTGGAACAGTCTCAAAAGCTCCAGGTCGTAGAAAGCCAGTTTTTCGCCAAAATTGGTTTTTTGGCTGCACCCAATTTTCAAGCGTACAGTCGGGTATCCGGAGCCCCATTTTTATTTACAGCATACCCAAAGCGTCCAAATATGCAAGTTTTGAGAAAATCCGAGACAAAAAAATTTTGGTCAAAAATGGCAAAATCGGTAAGAGGGGTGCGGAGGAAAAATCCCGATTTTGACGAAAAAACTTGTTCTCTGCAAACTTGTTCAAACTTTGATATTTTGCCTCTCGACCTATGCTGAGTGCATATTTCGAGTCAGAACTCGTTCAAACTGGCTGGAACAGTCTCAAAAGCTCCAGGTCATAGAAAGCCGGTTTTTCGCCAAAATTGGTTTTTTGGCTGCACCCAATTTTCAAGCGTACAGTCGGGTATCCGGAGCCCCATTTCTATTTACAGCATACCCAAAGCGTCCAAATATGCAAGTTTTGAGTAAATCCGAGACAAAAAAAATTTTGGTCAAAAATGGCAAAATCGGTAAGGGGGGTGCGGAGGAAAAATCCCGATTTTGACGAAAAAACTTTTTCTCTGCAAACTTGTTCAAACTTTGATATTTTGCCTCTCGACCTATGCTGAGTGCATATTTCGAGTCAGAACTCGTTCAAACTGGCTGGAACAGTCTCAAAAGCTCCAGGTCATAGAAAGCCGGTTTTTCGCCAAAATTGGTTTTTTGGCTGCACCCAATTTTCAAGCGTACAGTCGGGTATCCGGAGCCCCATTTCTATTTACAGCATACCCAAAGCGTCCAAATATGCAAGTTTTGAGAAAATCCGAGACAAAAAAAATTTTGGTCAAAAATGGCAAAATCGGTAAGGGGGGTGCGGAGGAAAAATCCCGATTTTGACGAAAAAACTTTTTCTCTGCAAACTTGTTCAAACTTTGATATTTTGCCTCTCGACCTATGCTGAGTGCATATTTCGAGTCAGAACTCGTTCAAACTGGCTGGAACAGTCTCAAAAGCTCCAGGTCGTAGAAAGCCAGTTTTTCGCCAAAATTGATTTTTTGGCTGCACCCAATTTTCAAGCGTACAGTCGGGTATCCGGAGCCCCATTTTTATTTACAGCATACCCAAAGCGTCCAAATATGCAAGTTTTGAGAAAATCCGAGACAAAAAAATTTTGGTCAAAAATGGCAAAATCGGTAAGAGGGGTGCGGAGGAAAAATCCCGATTTTGACGAAAAAACTTGTTCTCTGCAAACTTGTTCAAACTTTGATATTTTGCCTCTCGTCCTATGCTGAGTGCATATTTCGAGTCAGAACTCGTTCTAACTGGCTGGAACAGTCTCATAAGCTCCAGGTCGTAGAAAGCCAGTTTTTCGCCAAAATTGGTTTTTGGCTGCACCCAATTTTCAAGCGTACAGTCGGGTATCCGGAGCCCCATTTTTATTTACAGCATACCCAAAGCGTCCAAATATGCAAGTTTTGAGAAAATCCGAGACAAAAAAAAATTTGGTCAAAAATGGCAAAATCGGTAAGGGGGGTGCGGAGGAAAAATCCCGATTTTGACGAAAAAACTTTTTCTCTGCAAACTTGTTCAAACTTTGATATTTTGCCTCTCGACCTATGCTGAGTGCATATTTCGAGTCAGAACTCGTTCAAACTGGCTGGAACAGTCTCAAAAGCTCCAGGTCATAGAAAGCCGGTTTTTCGCCAAAATTGGTTTTTTGGCTGCACCCAATTTTCAAGCGTACAGTCGGGTATCCGGAGCCCCATTTCTATTTACAGCATACCCAAAGCGTCCAAATATGCAAGTTTTGAGAAAATCCGAGACAAAAAAAATTTTGGTCAAAAATGGCAAAATCGGTAAGGGGGTGCGGAGGAAAAATCCCGATTTTGACGAAAAAACTTTTTCTCTGCAAACTTGTTCAAACTTTGATATTTTGCCTCTCGACCTATGCTGAGTGCATATTTCGAGTCAGAACTCGTTCAAACTGGCTGGAACAGTCTCAAAAGCTCCAGGTCGTAGAAAGCCAGTTTTTCGCCAAAATTGGTTTTTTGGCTGCACCCAATTTTCAAGCGTACAGTCGGGTATCCGGAGCCCCATTTTTATTTACAGCATACCCAAAGCGTCCAAATATGCAAGTTTTGAGAAAATCCGAGACAAAAAAATTTTGGTCAAAAATGGCAAAATCGGTAAGAGGGGTGCGGAGGAAAAATCCCGATTTTGACGAAAAAACTTGTTCTCTGCAAACTTGTTCAAACTTTGATATTTTGCCTCTCGTCCTATGCTGAGTGCATATTTCGAGTCAGAACTCGTTCAAACTGGCTGGAACAGTCTCATAAGCTCCAGGTCGTAGAAAGCCAGTTTTTCGCCAAAATTGGTTTTTGGCTGCACCCAATTTTCAAGCGTACAGTCGGGTATCCGGAGCCCCATTTTTATTTACAGCATACCCAAAGCGTCCAAATATGCAAGTTTTGAGAAAATCCGAGACAAAAAAAATTTTGGTCAAAAATGGCAAAATCGGTAAGGGGGGTGCGGAGGAAAAATCCCGATTTTGAAGAAAAAACTTTTTCTCTGCAAACTTGTTCAAACTTTGATATTTTGCCTCTCGACCTATGCTGAGTGCATATTTCGAGTCAGAACTCGTTCAAACTGGCTGGAACAGTCTCAAAAGCTCCAGGTCATAGAAAGCCGGTTTTTCGCCAAAATTGGTTTTTTGGCTGCACCCAATTTTCAAGCGTACAGTCGGGTATCCGGAGCCCCATTTCTATTTACAGCATACCCAAAGCGTCCAAATATGCAAGTTTTGAGAAAATCCGAGACAAAAAAAATTTTGGTCAAAAATGGCAAAATCGGTAAGGGGGTGCGGAGGAAAAATCCCGATTTTGACGAAAAAACTTTTTCTCTGCAAACTTGTTCAAACTTTGATATTTTGCCTCTCGACCTATGCTGAGTGCATATTTCGAGTCAGAACTCGTTCAAACTGGCTGGAACAGTCTCAAAAGCTCCAGGTCGTAGAAAGCCAGTTTTTCGCCAAAATTGGTTTTTTGGCTGCACCCAATTTTCAAGCGTACAGTCGGGTATCCGGAGCCCCATTTTTATTTACAGCATACCCAAAGCGTCCAAATATGCAAGTTTTGAGAAAATCCGAGACAAAAAAATTTTGGTCAAAAATGGCAAAATCGGTAAGAGGGGTGCGGAGGAAAAATCCCGATTTTGACTAAAAAACTTTTTCTCTGCAAACTTGTTCAAACTTTGATATTTTGCCTCTCGACCTATGCTGAGTGCATATTTCGAGTCAGAACTCGTTCAAACTGGCTGGAACAGTCTCAAAAGCTCCAGGTCATAGAAAGCCAGTTTTTCGCCAAAATTGGTTTTTTGGCTGCACCCAATTTTCAAGCGTACAGTCGGGTATCCGGAGCCCCATTTCTATTTACAGCATACCCAAAGCGTCCGAATATGCAAGTTTTGAGAAAATCCGAGACAAAAAAAATTTTGGTCAAAAATGGCAAAATCGGTAAGGGGGGTGCGGAGGAAAAATCCCGATTTTGACGAAAAAACTTTTTCTCTGCAAACTTGTTCAAACTTTGATATTTTGCCTCTCGACCTATGCTGAGTGCATATTTCGAGTCAGAACTCGTTCAAACTGGCTGGAACAGTCTCAAAAGCTCCAGGTCGTAGAAAGCCAGTTTTTCGCCAAAATTGGTTTTTTGGCTGCACCCAATTTTCAAGCGTACAGTCGGGTATCCGGAGCCCCATTTTTATTTACAGCATACCCAAAGCGTCCAAATATGCAAGTTTTGAGAAAATCCGAGACAAAAAAATTTTGGTCAAAAATGGCAAAATCGGTAAGAGGGGTGCGGAGGAAAAATCCCGATTTTGACGAAAAAACTTGTTCTCTGCAAACTTGTTCAAACTTTGATATTTTGCCTCTCGTCCTATGCTGAGTGCATATTTCGAGTCAGAACTCGTTCAAACTGGCTGGAACAGTCTCATAAGCTCCAGGTCGTAGAAAGCCAGTTTTTCGCCAAAATTGGTTTTTGGCTGCACCCAATTTTCAAGCGTACAGTCGGGTATCCGGAGCCCCATTTTTATTTACAGCATACCCAAAGCGTCCAAATATGCAAGTTTTGAGAAAATCCGAGACAAAAAAATTTTGGTCAAAAATGGCAAAATCGGTAAGAGGGGTGCGGAGGAAAAATCCCGATTTTGACGAAAAAACTTGTTCTCTGCAAACTTGTTCAAACTTTGATATTTTGCCTCTCGTCCTATGCTGAGTGCATATTTCGAGTCAGAACTCGTTCAAACTGGCTGGAACAGTCTCATAAGCTCCAGGTCGTAGAAAGCCAGTTTTTCGCCAAAATTGGTTTTTGGCTGCACCCAATTTTCAAGCGTACAGTCGGGTATCCGGAGCCCCATTTTTATTTACAGCATACCCAAAGCGTCCAAATATGCAAGTTTTGAGAAAATCCGAGACAAAAAAATTTGGTCAAAAATGGCAAAATCGGTAAGGGGGGTGCGGAGGAAAAATCCCGATTTTGACTAAAAAACTTTTTCTCTGCAAACTTGTTCAAACTTTGATATTTTGCCTCTCGACCTATGCTGAGTGCATATTTCGAGTCAGAACTCGTTCAAACTGGCTGGAACAGTCTCAAAAGCTCCAGGTCATAGAAAGCCGGTTTTTCGCCAAAATTGGTTTTTTGGCTGCACCCAATTTTCAAGCGTACAGTCGGGTATCCGGAGCCCCATTTCTATTTACAGCATACCCAAAGCGTCCAAATATGCAAGTTTTGAGAAAATCCGAGACAAAAAAAATTTTGGTCAAAAATGGCAAAATCGGTAAGGGGGGTGCGGAGGAAAAATCCCGATTTTGACGAAAAAACTTTTTCTCTGCAAACTTGTTCAAACTTTGATATTTTGCCTCTCGACCTATGCTGAGTGCATATTTCGAGTCAGAACTCGTTCAAACTGGCTGGAACAGTCTCAAAAGCTCCAGGTCGTAGAAAGCCAGTTTTTCGCCAAAATTGGTTTTTTGGCTGCACCCAATTTTCAAGCGTACAGTCGGGTATCCGGAGCCCCATTTTTATTTACAGCATACCCAAAGCGTCCAAATATGCAAGTTTTGAGAAAATCCGAGACAAAAAAATTTTGGTCAAAAATGGCAAAATCGGTAAGAGGGGTGCGGAGGAAAAATCCCGATTTTGACGAAAAAACTTGTTCTCTGCAAACTTGTTCAAACTTTGATATTTTGCCTCTCGTCCTATGCTGAGTGCATATTTCGAGTCAGAACTCGTTCAAACTGGCTGGAACAGTCTCATAAGCTCCAGGTCGTAGAAAGCCAGTTTTTCGCCAAAATTGGTTTTTGGCTGCACCCAATTTTCAAGCGTACAGTCGGGTATCCGGAGCCCCATTTTTATTTACAGCATACCCAAAGCGTCCAAATATGCAAGTTTTGAGAAAATCCGAGACAAAAAAAATTTTGGTCAAAAATGGCAAAATCGGTAAGGGGGGTGCGGAGGAAAAATCCCGATTTTGACGAAAAAACTTTTTCTCTGCAAACTTGTTCAAACTTTGATATTTTGCCTCTCGACCTATGCTGAGTGCATATTTCGAGTCAGAACTCGTTCAAACTGGCTGGAACAGTCTCAAAAGCTCCAGGTCATAGAAAGCCGGTTTTTCGCCAAAATTGGTTTTTTGGCTGCACCCAATTTTCAAGCGTACAGTCGGGTATCCGGAGCCCCATTTCTATTTACAGCATACCCAAAGCGTCCAAATATGCAAGTTTTGAGTAAATCCGAGACAAAAAAAATTTTGGTCAAAAATGGCAAAATCGGTAAGGGGGGTGCGGAGGAAAAATCCCGATTTTGACGAAAAAACTTTTTCTCTGCAAACTTGTTCAAACTTTGATATTTTGCCTCTCGACCTATGCTGAGTGCATATTTCGAGTCAGAACTCGTTCAAACTGGCTGGAACAGTCTCAAAAGCTCCAGGTCGTAGAAAGCCAGTTTATTCGCCAAAATTGGTTTTTTGGCTGCACCCAATTTTCAAGCGTACAGTCGGGTATCCGGAGCCCCATTTTTATTTACAGCATACCCAAAGCGTCCAAATATGCAAGTTTTGAGAAAATCCGAGACAAAAAAATTTTGGTCAAAAATGGCAAAATCGGTAAGAGGGGTGCGGAGGAAAAATCCCGATTTTGACGAAAAAACTTGTTCTCTGCAAACTTGTTCAAACTTTGATATTTTGCCTCTCGTCCTATGCTGAGTGCATATTTCGAGTCAGAACTCGTTCAAACTGGCTGGAACAGTCTCATAAGCTCCAGGTCGTAGAAAGCCAGTTTTTCGCCAAAATTGGTTTTTGGCTGCACCCAATTTTCAAGCGTACAGTCGGGTATCCGGAGCCCCATTTTTATTTACAGCATACCCAAAGCGTCCAAATATGCAAGTTTTGAGAAAATCCGAGACAAAAAAAATTTTGGTCAAAAATGGCAAAATCGGTAAGGGGGGTGCGGAGGAAAAATCCCGATTTTGACGAAAAAACTTTTTCTCTGCAAACTTGTTCAAACTTTGATATTTTGCCTCTCGACCTATGCTGAGTGCATATTTCGAGTCAGAACTCGTTCAAACTGGCTGGAACAGTCTCAAAAGCTCCAGGTCGTAGAAAGCCAGTTTTTCGCCAAAATTGGTTTTTTGGCTGCACCCAATTTTCAAGCGTACAGTCGGGTATCCGGAGCCCCATTTTTATTTACAGCATACCCAAAGCGTCCAAATATGCAAGTTTTGAGAAAATCCGAGACAAAAAAATTTTGGTCAAAAATGGCAAAATCGGTAAGAGGGGTGCGGAGGAAAAATCCCGATTTTGACGAAAAAACTTGTTCTCTGCAAACTTGTTCAAACTTTGATATTTTGCCTCTCGTCCTATGCTGAGTGCATATTTCGAGTCAGAACTCGTTCAAACTGGCTGGAACAGTCTCATAAGCTCCAGGTCGTAGAAAGCCAGTTTTTCGCCAAAATTGGTTTTTGGCTGCACCCAATTTTCAAGCGTACAGTCGGGTATCCGGAGCCCCATTTTTATTTACAGCATACCCAAAGCGTCCAAATATGCAAGTTTTGAGAAAATCCGAGACAAAAAAATTTTGGTCAAAAATGGCAAAATCGGTAAGGGGGGTGCGGAGGAAAAATCCCGATTTTGACGAAAAAACTTTTTCTCTGCAAACTTGTTCAAACTTTGATATTTTGCCTCTCGACCTATGCTGAGTGCATATTTCGAGTCAGAACTCGTTCAAACTGGCTGGAACAGTCTCAAAAGCTCCAGGTCATAGAAAGCCGGTTTTTCGCCAAAATTGGTTTTTTGGCTGCACCCAATTTTCAAGCGTACAGTCGGGTATCCGGAGCCCCATTTCTATTTACAGCATACCCAAAGCGTCCAAATATGCAAGTTTTGAGAAAATCCGAGACAAAAAAAATTTTGGTCAAAAATGGCAAAATCGGTAAGAGGGGTGCGGAGGAAAAATCCCGATTTTGACGAAAAAACTTTTTCTCTGCAAACTTGTTCAAACTTTGATATTTTGCCTCTCGACCTATGCTGAGTGCATATTTCGAGTCAGAACTCGTTCAAACTGGCTGGAACAGTCTCAAAAGCTCCAGGTCGTAGAAAGCCAGTTTTTCGCCAAAATTGGTTTTTTGGCTGCACCCAATTTTCAAGCGTACAGTCGGGTATCCGGAGCCCCATTTTTATTTACAGCATACCCAAAGCGTCCAAATATGCAAGTTTTGAGAAAATCCGAGACAAAAAAATTTTGGTCAAAAATGGCAAAATCGGTAAGAGGGGTGCGGAGGAAAAATCCCGATTTTGACGAAAAAACTTGTTCTCTGCAAACTTGTTCAAACTTTGATATTTTGCCTCTCGTCCTATGCTGAGTGCATATTTCGAGTCAGAACTCGTTCAAACTGGCTGGAACAGTCTCATAAGCTCCAGGTCGTAGAAAGCCAGTTTTTCGCCAAAATTGGTTTTTGGCTGCACCCAATTTTCAAGCGTACAGTCGGGTATCCGGAGCCCCATTTTTATTTACAGCATACCCAAAGCGTCCAAATATGCAAGTTTTGAGAAAATCCGAGACAAAAAAATTTTGGTCAAAAATGGCAAAATCGGTAAGAGGGGTGCGGAGGAAAAATCCCGATTTTGACGAAAAAACTTGTTCTCTGCAAACTTGTTCAAACTTTGATATTTTGCCTCTCGTCCTATGCTGAGTGCATATTTCGAGTCAGAACTCGTTCAAACTGGCTGGAACAGTCTCATAAGCTCCAGGTCGTAGAAAGCCAGTTTTTCGCCAAAATTGGTTTTTGGCTGCACCCAATTTTCAAGCGTACAGTCGGGTATCCGGAGCCCCATTTTTATTTACAGCATACCCAAAGCGTCCAAATATGCAAGTTTTGAGAAAATCCGAGACAAAAAAAAATTTGGTCAAAAATGGCAAAATCGGTAAGGGGGGTGCGGAGGAAAAATCCCGATTTTGACGAAAAAACTTTTTCTCTGCAAACTTGTTCAAACTTTGATATTTTGCCTCTCGACCTATGCTGAGTGCATATTTCGAGTCAGAACTCGTTCAAACTGGCTGGAACAGTCTCAAAAGCTCCAGGTCGTAGAAAGCCAGTTTTTCGCCAAAATTGGTTTTTTGGCTGCACCCAATTTTCAAGCGTACAGTCGGGTATCCGGAGCCCCATTTTTATTTACAGCATACCCAAAGCGTCCAAATATGCAAGTTTTGAGAAAATCCGAGACAAAAAAATTTTGGTCAAAAATGGCAAAATCGGTAAGAGGGGTGCGGAGGAAAAATCCCGATTTTGACGAAAAAACTTGTTCTCTGCAAACTTGTTCAAACTTTGATATTTTGCCTCTCGTCCTATGCTGAGTGCATATTTCGAGTCAGAACTCGTTTAAACTGGCTGGAACAGTCTCATAAGCTCCAGGTCGTAGAAAGCCAGTTTTTCGCCAAAATTGGTTTTTGGCTGCACCCAATTTTCAAGCGTACAGTCGGGTATCCGGAGCCCCATTTTTATTTACAGCATACCCAAAGCGTCCAAATATGCAAGTTTTGAGAAAATCCGAGACAAAAAAAATTTTGGTCAAAAATGGCAAAATCGGTAAGGGGGGTGCGGAGGAAAAATCCCGATTTTGACGAAAAAACTTTTTCTCTGCAAACTTGTTCAAACTTTGATATTTTGCCTCTCGACCTATGCTGAGTGCATATTTCGAGTCAGAACTCGTTCAAACTGGCTGGAACAGTCTCAAAAGCTCCAGGTCATAGAAAGCCGGTTTTTCGCCAAAATTGGTTTTTTGGCTGCACCCAATTTTCAAGCGTACAGTCGGGTATCCGGAGCCCCATTTCTATTTACAGCATACCCAAAGCGTCCAAATATGCAAGTTTTGAGAAAATCCGAGACAAAAAAAATTTTGGTCAAAAATGGCAAAATCGGTAAGGGGGGTGCGGAGGAAAAATCCCGATTTTGACGAAAAAACTTTTTCTCTGCAAACTTGTTCAAACTTTGATATTTTGCCTCTCGACCTATGCTGAGTGCATATTTCGAGTCAGAACTCGTTCAAACTGGCTGGAACAGTCTCAAAAGCTCCAGGTCATAGAAAGCCGGTTTTTCGCCAAAATTGGTTTTTTGGCTGCACCCAATTTTCAAGCGTACAGTCGGGTATCCGGAGCCCCATTTCTATTTACAGCATACCCAAAGCGTCCAAATATGCAAGTTTTGAGAAAATCCGAGACAAAAAAAATTTTGGTCAAAAATGGCAAAATCGGTAAGGGGGGTGCGGAGGAAAAATCCCGATTTTGACGAAAAAACTTTTTCTCTGCAAACTTGTTCAAACTTTGATATTTTGCCTCTCGACCTATGCTGAGTGCATATTTCGAGTCAGAACTCGTTCAAACTGGCTGGAACAGTCTCAAAAGCTCCAGGTCGTAGAAAGCCAGTTTTTCGCCAAAATTGGTTTTTTGGCTGCACCCAATTTTCAAGCGTACAGTCGGGTATCCGGAGCCCCATTTTTATTTACAGCATACCCAAAGCGTCCAAATATGCAAGTTTTGAGAAAATCCGAGACAAAAAAATTTTGGTCAAAAATGGCAAAATCGGTAAGAGGGGTGCGGAGGAAAAATCCCGATTTTGACGAAAAAACTTGTTCTCTGCAAACTTGTTCAAACTTTGATATTTTGCCTCTCGTCCTATGCTGAGTGCATATTTCGAGTCAGAACTCGTTCAAACTGGCTGGAACAGTCTCATAAGCTCCAGGTCGTAGAAAGCCAGTTTTTCGCCAAAATTGGTTTTTGGCTGCACCCAATTTTCAAGCGTACAGTCGGGTATCCGGAGCCCCATTTTTATTTACAGCATACCCAAAGCGTCCAAATATGCAAGTTTTGAGAAAATCCGAGACAAAAAAAATTTTGGTCAAAAATGGCAAAATCGGTAAGGGGGGTGCGGAGGAAAAATCCCGATTTTGACGAAAAAACTTTTTCTCTGCAAACTTGTTCAAACTTTGATATTTTGCCTCTCGACCTATGCTGAGTGCATATTTCGAGTCAGAACTCGTTCAAACTGGCTGGAACAGTCTCAAAAGCTCCAGGTCATAGAAAGCCGGTTTTTCGCCAAAATTGGTTTTTTGGCTGCACCCAATTTTCAAGCGTACAGTCGGGTATCCGGAGCCCCATTTCTATTTACAGCATACCCAAAGCGTCCAAATATGCAAGTTTTGAGAAAATCCGAGACAAAAAAAATTTTGGTCAAAAATGGCAAAATCGGTAAGGGGGTGCGGAGGAAAAATCCCGATTTTGACGAAAAAACTTTTTCTCTGCAAACTTGTTCAAACTTTGATATTTTGCCTCTCGACCTATGCTGAGTGCATATTTCGAGTCAGAACTCGTTCAAACTGGCTGGAACAGTCTCAAAAGCTCCAGGTCGTAGAAAGCCAGTTTTTCGCCAAAATTGGTTTTTTGGCTGCACCCAATTTTCAAGCGTACAGTCGGGTATCCGGAGCCCCATTTTTATTTACAGCATACCCAAAGCGTCCAAATATGCAAGTTTTGAGAAAATCCGAGACAAAAAAATTTTGGTCAAAAATGGCAAAATCGGTAAGAGGGGTGCGGAGGAAAAATCCCGATTTTGACGAAAAAACTTGTTCTCTGCAAACTTGTTCAAACTTTGATATTTTGCCTCTCGTCCTATGCTGAGTGCATATTTCGAGTCAGAACTCGTTCAAACTGGCTGGAACAGTCTCATAAGCTCCAGGTCGTAGAAAGCCAGTTTTTCGCCAAAATTGGTTTTTGGCTGCACCCAATTTTCAAGCGTACAGTCGGGTATCCGGAGCCCCATTTTTATTTACAGCATACCCAAAGCGTCCAAATATGCAAGTTTTGAGAAAATCCGAGACAAAAAAAATTTTGGTCAAAAATGGCAAAATCGGTAAGGGGGGTGCGGAGGAAAAATCCCGATTTTGACTAAAAAACTTTTTCTCTGCAAACTTGTTCAAACTTTGATATTTTGCCTCTCGACCTATGCTGAGTGCATATTTCGAGTCAGAACTCGTTCAAACTGGCTGGAACAGTCTCAAAAGCTCCAGGTCATAGAAAGCCAGTTTTTCGCCAAAATTGGTTTTTTGGCTGCACCCAATTTTCAAGCGTACAGTCGGGTATCCGGAGCCCCATTTCTATTTACAGCATACCCAAAGCGTCCAAATATGCAAGTTTTGAGAAAATCCGAGACAAAAAAAATTTTGGTCAAAAATGGCAAAATCGGTAAGGGGGGTGCGGAGGAAAAATCCCGATTTTGACGAAAAAACTTTTTCTCTGCAAACTTGTTCAAACTTTGATATTTTGCCTCTCGACCTATGCTGAGTGCATATTTCGAGTCAGAACTCGTTCAAACTGGCTGGAACAGTCTCAAAAGCTCCAGGTCGTAGAAAGCCAGTTTTTCGCCAAAATTGGTTTTTTGGCTGCACCCAATTTTCAAGCGTACAGTCGGGTATCCGGAGCCCCATTTTTATTTACAGCATACCCAAAGCGTCCAAATATGCAAGTTTTGAGAAAATCCGAGACAAAAAAATTTTGGTCAAAAATGGCAAAATCGGTAAGAGGGGTGCGGAGGAAAAATCCCGATTTTGACGAAAAAACTTGTTCTCTGCAAACTTGTTCAAACTTTGATATTTTGCCTCTCGTCCTATGCTGAGTGCATATTTCGAGTCAGAACTCGTTCAAACTGGCTGGAACAGTCTCATAAGCTCCAGGTCGTAGAAAGCCAGTTTTTCGCCAAAATTGGTTTTTGGCTGCACCCAATTTTCAAGCGTACAGTCGGGTATCCGGAGCCCCATTTTTATTTACAGCATACCCAAAGCGTCCAAATATGCAAGTTTTGAGAAAATCCGAGACAAAAAAATTTTGGTCAAAAATGGCAAAATCGGTAAGAGGGGTGCGGAGGAAAAATCCCGATTTTGACGAAAAAACTTGTTCTCTGCAAACTTGTTCAAACTTTGATATTTTGCCTCTCGTCCTATGCTGAGTGCATATTTCGAGTCAGAACTCGTTCAAACTGGCTGGAACAGTCTCATAAGCTCCAGGTCGTAGAAAGCCAGTTTTTCGCCAAAATTGGTTTTTGGCTGCACCCAATTTTCAAGCGTACAGTCGGGTATCCGGAGCCCCATTTTTATTTACAGCATACCCAAAGCGTCCAAATATGCAAGTTTTGAGAAAATCCGAGACAAAAAAAATTTTGGTCAAAAATGGCAAAATCGGTAAGGGGGGTGCGGAGGAAAAATCCCGATTTTGACTAAAAAACTTTTTCTCTGCAAACTTGTTCAAACTTTGATATTTTGCCTCTCGACCTATGCTGAGTGCATATTTCGAGTCAGAACTCGTTCAAACTGGCTGGAACAGTCTCAAAAGCTCCAGGTCATAGAAAGCCGGTTTTTCGCCAAAATTGGTTTTTTGGCTGCACCCAATTTTCAAGCGTACAGTCGGGTATCCGGAGCCCCATTTCTATTTACAGCATACCCAAAGCGTCCAAATATGCAAGTTTTGAGAAAATCCGAGACAAAAAAAATTTTGGTCAAAAATGGCAAAATCGGTAAGGGGGGTGCGGAGGAAAAATCCCGATTTTGACGAAAAAACTTTTTCTCTGCAAACTTGTTCAAACTTTGATATTTTGCCTCTCGACCTATGCTGAGTGCATATTTCGAGTCAGAACTCGTTCAAACTGGCTGGAACAGTCTCAAAAGCTCCAGGTCGTAGAAAGCCAGTTTTTCGCCAAAATTGGTTTTTTGGCTGCACCCAATTTTCAAGCGTACAGTCGGGTATCCGGAGCCCCATTTTTATTTACAGCATACCCAAAGCGTCCAAATATGCAAGTTTTGAGAAAATCCGAGACAAAAAAATTTTGGTCAAAAATGGCAAAATCGGTAAGAGGGGTGCGGAGGAAAAATCCCGATTTTGACGAAAAAACTTGTTCTCTGCAAACTTGTTCAAACTTTGATATTTTGCCTCTCGTCCTATGCTGAGTGCATATTTCGAGTCAGAACTCGTTCAAACTGGCTGGAACAGTCTCATAAGCTCCAGGTCGTAGAAAGCCAGTTTTTCGCCAAAATTGGTTTTTGGCTGCACCCAATTTTCAAGCGTACAGTCGGGTATCCGGAGCCCCATTTTTATTTACAGCATACCCAAAGCGTCCAAATATGCAAGTTTTGAGAAAATCCGAGACAAAAAAAATTTTGGTCAAAAATGGCAAAATCGGTAAGGGGGGTGCGGAGGAAAAATCCCGATTTTGACGAAAAAACTTTTTCTCTGCAAACTTGTTCAAACTTTGATATTTTGCCTCTCGACCTATGCTGAGTGCATATTTCGAGTCAGAACTCGTTCAAACTGGCTGGAACAGTCTCAAAAGCTCCAGGTCATAGAAAGCCGGTTTTTCGCCAAAATTGGTTTTTTGGCTGCACCCAATTTTCAAGCGTACAGTCGGGTATCCGGAGCCCCATTTCTATTTACAGCATACCCAAAGCGTCCAAATATGCAAGTTTTGAGTAAATCCGAGACAAAAAAAATTTTGGTCAAAAATGGCAAAATCGGTAAGGGGGGTGCGGAGGAAAAATCCCGATTTTGACGAAAAAACTTTTTCTCTGCAAACTTGTTCAAACTTTGATATTTTGCCTCTCGACCTATGCTGAGTGCATATTTCGAGTCAGAACTCGTTCAAACTGGCTGGAACAGTCTCAAAAGCTCCAGGTCATAGAAAGCCGGTTTTTCGCCAAAATTGGTTTTTTGGCTGCACCCAATTTTCAAGCGTACAGTCGGGTATCCGGAGCCCCATTTCTATTTACAGCATACCCAAAGCGTCCAAATATGCAAGTTTTGAGAAAATCCGAGACAAAAAAAATTTTGGTCAAAAATGGCAAAATCGGTAAGGGGGGTGCGGAGGAAAAATCCCGATTTTGACGAAAAAACTTTTTCTCTGCAAACTTGTTCAAACTTTGATATTTTGCCTCTCGACCTATGCTGAGTGCATATTTCGAGTCAGAACTCGTTCAAACTGGCTGGAACAGTCTCAAAAGCTCCAGGTCGTAGAAAGCCAGTTTTTCGCCAAAATTGGTTTTTTGGCTGCACCCAATTTTCAAGCGTACAGTCGGGTATCCGGAGCCCCATTTTTATTTACAGCATACCCAAAGCGTCCAAATATGCAAGTTTTGAGAAAATCCGAGACAAAAAAATTTTGGTCAAAAATGGCAAAATCGGTAAGAGGGGTGCGGAGGAAAAATCCCGATTTTGACGAAAAAACTTGTTCTCTGCAAACTTGTTCAAACTTTGATATTTTGCCTCTCGTCCTATGCTGAGTGCATATTTCGAGTCAGAACTCGTTCAAACTGGCTGGAACAGTCTCATAAGCTCCAGGTCGTAGAAAGCCAGTTTTTCGCCAAAATTGGTTTTTGGCTGCACCCAATTTTCAAGCGTACAGTCGGGTATCCGGAGCCCCATTTTTATTTACAGCATACCCAAAGCGTCCAAATATGCAAGTTTTGAGAAAATCCGAGACAAAAAAAATTTTGGTCAAAAATGGCAAAATCGGTAAGGGGGGTGCGGAGGAAAAATCCCGATTTTGACGAAAAAACTTTTTCTCTGCAAACTTGTTCAAACTTTGATATTTTGCCTCTCGACCTATGCTGAGTGCATATTTCGAGTCAGAACTCGTTCAAACTGGCTGGAACAGTCTCAAAAGCTCCAGGTCATAGAAAGCCGGTTTTTCGCCAAAATTGGTTTTTTGGCTGCACCCAATTTTCAAGCGTACAGTCGGGTATCCGGAGCCCCATTTCTATTTACAGCATACCCAAAGCGTCCAAATATGCAAGTTTTGAGAAAATCCGAGACAAAAAAAATTTTGGTCAAAAATGGCAAAATCGGTAAGGGGGTGCGGAGGAAAAATCCCGATTTTGACGAAAAAACTTTTTCTCTGCAAACTTGTTCAAACTTTGATATTTTGCCTCTCGACCTATGCTGAGTGCATATTTCGAGTCAGAACTCGTTCAAACTGGCTGGAACAGTCTCAAAAGCTCCAGGTCGTAGAAAGCCAGTTTTTCGCCAAAATTGGTTTTTTGGCTGCACCCAATTTTCAAGCGTACAGTCGGGTATCCGGAGCCCCATTTTTATTTACAGCATACCCAAAGCGTCCAAATATGCAAGTTTTGAGAAAATCCGAGACAAAAAAATTTTGGTCAAAAATGGCAAAATCGGTAAGAGGGGTGCGGAGGAAAAATCCCGATTTTGACGAAAAAACTTGTTCTCTGCAAACTTGTTCAAACTTTGATATTTTGCCTCTCGTCCTATGCTGAGTGCATATTTCGAGTCAGAACTCGTTCAAACTGGCTGGAACAGTCTCATAAGCTCCAGGTCGTAGAAAGCCAGTTTTTCGCCAAAATTGGTTTTTGGCTGCACCCAATTTTCAAGCGTACAGTCGGGTATCCGGAGCCCCATTTTTATTTACAGCATACCCAAAGCGTCCAAATATGCAAGTTTTGAGAAAATCCGAGACAAAAAAAATTTTGGTCAAAAATGGCAAAATCGGTAAGGGGGGTGCGGAGGAAAAATCCCGATTTTGACTAAAAAACTTTTTCTCTGCAAACTTGTTCAAACTTTGATATTTTGCCTCTCGACCTATGCTGAGTGCATATTTCGAGTCAGAACTCGTTCAAACTGGCTGGAACAGTCTCAAAAGCTCCAGGTCATAGAAAGCCGGTTTTTCGCCAAAATTGGTTTTTTGGCTGCACCCAATTTTCAAGCGTACAGTCGGGTATCCGGAGCCCCATTTCTATTTACAGCATACCCAAAGCGTCCAAATATGCAAGTTTTGAGAAAATCCGAGACAAAAAAAATTTTGGTCAAAAATGGCAAAATCGGTAAGGGGGGTGCGGAGGAAAAATCCCGATTTTGACGAAAAAACTTTTTCTCTGCAAACTTGTTCAAACTTTGATATTTTGCCTCTCGACCTATGCTGAGTGCATATTTCGAGTCAGAACTCGTTCAAACTGGCTGGAACAGTCTCAAAAGCTCCAGGTCGTAGAAAGCCAGTTTTTCGCCAAAATTGGTTTTTTGGCTGCACCCAATTTTCAAGCGTACAGTCGGGTATCCGGAGCCCCATTTTTATTTACAGCATACCCAAAGCGTCCAAATATGCAAGTTTTGAGAAAATCCGAGACAAAAAAATTTTGGTCAAAAATGGCAAAATCGGTAAGAGGGGTGCGGAGGAAAAATCCCGATTTTGACGAAAAAACTTGTTCTCTGCAAACTTGTTCAAACTTTGATATTTTGCCTCTCGTCCTATGCTGAGTGCATATTTCGAGTCAGAACTCGTTCAAACTGGCTGGAACAGTCTCATAAGCTCCAGGTCGTAGAAAGCCAGTTTTTCGCCAAAATTGGTTTTTGGCTGCACCCAATTTTCAAGCGTACAGTCGGGTATCCGGAGCCCCATTTTTATTTACAGCATACCCAAAGCGTCCAAATATGCAAGTTTTGAGAAAATCCGAGACAAAAAAATTTTGGTCAAAAATGGCAAAATCGGTAAGGGGGGTGCGGAGGAAAAATCCCGATTTTGACGAAAAAACTTTTTCTCTGCAAACTTGTTCAAACTTTGATATTTTGCCTCTCGACCTATGCTGAGTGCATATTTCGAGTCAGAACTCGTTCAAACTGGCTGGAACAGTCTCAAAAGCTCCAGGTCATAGAAAGCCGGTTTTTCGCCAAAATTGGTTTTTTGGCTGCACCCAATTTTCAAGCGTACAGTCGGGTATCCGGAGCCCCATTTCTATTTACAGCATACCCAAAGCGTCCAAATATGCAAGTTTTGAGAAAATCCGAGACAAAAAAATTTTGGTCAAAAATGGCAAAATCGGTAAGAGGGGTGCGGAGGAAAAATCCCGATTTTGACGAAAAAACTTGTTCTCTGCAAACTTGTTCAAACTTTGATATTTTGCCTCTCGTCCTATGCTGAGTGCATATTTCGAGTCAGAACTCGTTCAAACTGGCTGGAACAGTCTCATAAGCTCCAGGTCGTAGAAAGCCAGTTTTTCGCCAAAATTGGTTTTTGGCTGCACCCAATTTTCAAGCGTACAGTCGGGTATCCGGAGCCCCATTTTTATTTACAGCATACCCAAAGCGTCCAAATATGCAAGTTTTGAGAAAATCCGAGACAAAAAAATTTTGGTCAAAAATGGCAAAATCGGTAAGAGGGGTGCGGAGGAAAAATCCCGATTTTGACGAAAAAACTTGTTCTCTGCAAACTTGTTCAAACTTTGATATTTTGCCTCTCGTCCTATGCTGAGTGCATATTTCGAGTCAGAACTCGTTCAAACTGGCTGGAACAGTCTCATAAGCTCCAGGTCGTAGAAAGCCAGTTTTTCGCCAAAATTGGTTTTTGGCTGCACCCAATTTTCAAGCGTACAGTCGGGTATCCGGAGCCCCATTTTTATTTACAGCATACCCAAAGCGTCCAAATATGCAAGTTTTGAGAAAATCCGAGACAAAAAAAATTTTGGTCAAAAATGGCAAAATCGGTAAGGGGGGTGCGGAGGAAAAATCCCGATTTTGACGAAAAAACTTTTTCTCTGCAAACTTGTTCAAACTTTGATATTTTGCCTCTCGACCTATGCTGAGTGCATATTTCGAGTCAGAACTCGTTCAAACTGGCTGGAACAGTCTCAAAAGCTCCAGGTCGTAGAAAGCCAGTTTTTCGCCAAAATTGGTTTTTTGGCTGCACCCAATTTTCAAGCGTACAGTCGGGTATCCGGAGCCCCATTTTTATTTACAGCATACCCAAAGCGTCCAAATATGCAAGTTTTGAGAAAATCCGAGACAAAAAAATTTTGGTCAAAAATGGCAAAATCGGTAAGAGGGGTGCGGAGGAAAAATCCCGATTTTGACGAAAAAACTTGTTCTCTGCAAACTTGTTCAAACTTTGATATTTTGCCTCTCGTCCTATGCTGAGTGCATATTTCGAGTCAGAACTCGTTCAAACTGGCTGGAACAGTCTCATAAGCTCCAGGTCGTAGAAAGCCAGTTTTTCGCCAAAATTGGTTTTTGGCTGCACCCAATTTTCAAGCGTACAGTCGGGTATCCGGAGCCCCATTTTTATTTACAGCATACCCAAAGCGTCCAAATATGCAAGTTTTGAGAAAATCCGAGACAAAAAAAATTTTGGTCAAAAATGGCAAAATCGGTAAGGGGGGTGCGGAGGAAAAATCCCGATTTTGACGAAAAAACTTTTTCTCTGCAAACTTGTTCAAACTTTGATATTTTGCCTCTCGACCTATGCTGAGTGCATATTTCGAGTCAGAACTCGTTCAAACTGGCTGGAACAGTCTCAAAAGCTCCAGGTCATAGAAAGCCGGTTTTTCGCCAAAATTGGTTTTTTGGCTGCACCCAATTTTCAAGCGTACAGTCGGGTATCCGGAGCCCCATTTCTATTTACAGCATACCCAAAGCGTCCAAATATGCAAGTTTTGAGAAAATCCGAGACAAAAAAAATTTTGGTCAAAAATGGCAAAATCGGTAAGGGGGGTGCGGAGGAAAAATCCCGATTTTGACGAAAAAACTTTTTCTCTGCAAACTTGTTCAAACTTTGATATTTTGCCTCTCGACCTATGCTGAGTGCATATTTCGAGTCAGAACTCGTTCAAACTGGCTGGAACAGTCTCAAAAGCTCCAGGTCATAGAAAGCCGGTTTTTCGCCAAAATTGGTTTTTTGGCTGCACCCAATT
Source organism: Fragum sueziense (assembly GCA_963680895.1). Classification (NCBI taxonomy): domain Eukaryota; kingdom Metazoa; phylum Mollusca; class Bivalvia; order Cardiida; family Cardiidae; genus Fragum; species Fragum sueziense. The sequence continues at coordinate 57,319,598 of OY804596.1, read as the reverse complement.
TTCAAGCGTACAGTCGGGTATCCGGAGCCCCATTTCTATTTACAGCATACCCAAAGCGTCCAAATATGCAAGTTTTGAGAAAATCCGAGACAAAAAAAATTTTGGTCAAAAATGGCAAAATCGGTAAGGGGGGTGCGGAGGAAAAATCCCGATTTTTACGAAAAAACTTTTTCTCTGCAAACTTGTTCAAACTTTGATATTTTGCCTCTCGACCTATGCTGAGTGCATATTTCGAGTCAGAACTCGTTCAAACTGGCTGGAACAGTCTCAAAAGCTCCAGGTCGTAGAAAGCCAGTTTTTCGCCAAAATTGGTTTTTTGGCTGCACCCAATTTTCAAGCGTACAGTCGGGTATCCGGAGCCCCATTTTTATTTACAGCATACCCAAAGCGTCCAAATATGCAAGTTTTGAGAAAATCCGAGACAAAAAAATTTTGGTCAAAAATGGCAAAATCGGTAAGAGGGGTGCGGAGGAAAAATCCCGATTTTGACGAAAAAACTTGTTCTCTGCAAACTTGTTCAAACTTTGACATTTTGCCTCTCGTCCTATGCTGAGTGCATATCTCGAGTCAGAACTCGTTCAAACTGGCTGGAACAGTCTCATAAGCTCCAGGTCGTAGAAAGCCAGTTTTTCGCCAAAATTGGTTTTTGGCTGCACCCAATTTTCAAGCGTACAGTCGGGTATCCGGAGCCCCATTTTTATTTACAGCATACCCAAAGCGTCCAAATATGCAAGTTTTGAGAAAATCCGAGACAAAAAAAAATTTGGTCAAAAATGGCAAAATCGGTAAGGGGGGTGCGGAGGAAAAATCCCGATTTTGACGAAAAAACTTTTTCTCTGCAAACTTGTTCAAACTTTGATATTTTGCCTCTCGACCTATGCTGAGTGCATATTTCGAGTCAGAACTCGTTCAAACTGGCTGGAACAGTCTCAAAAGCTCCAGGTCATAGAAAGCCGGTTTTTCGCCAAAATTGGTTTTTTGGCTGCACCCAATTTTCAAGCGTACAGTCGGGTATCCGGAGCCCCATTTCTATTTACAGCATACCCAAAGCGTCCAAATATGCAAGTTTTGAGAAAATCCGATACAAAAAAAATTTTGGTCAAAAATGGCAAAATCGGTAAGGGGGGTGCGGAGGAAAAATCCCGATTTTGACGAAAAAACTTTTTCTCTGCAAACTTGTTCAAACTTTGATATTTTGCCTCTCGACCTATGCTGAGTGCATATTTCGAGTCAGAACTCGTTCAAACTGGCTGGAACAGTCTCAAAAGCTCCAGGTCGTAGAAAGCCAGTTTTTCGCCAAAATTGGTTTTTTGGCTGCACCCAATTTTCAAGCGTACAGTCGGGTATCCGGAGCCCCATTTCTATTTACAGCATACCCAAAGCGTCCAAATATGCAAGTTTTGAGAAAATCCGAGACAAAAAAATTTTGGTCAAAAATGGCAAAATCGGTAAGGGGGGTGCGGAGGAAAAATCCCGATTTTGACGAAAAAACTTTTTCTCTGCAAACTTGTTCAAACTTTGATATTTTGCCTCTCGACCTATGCTGAGTGCATATTTCGAGTCAGAACTCGTTCAAACTGGCTGGAACAGTCTCAAAAGCTCCAGGTCGTAGAAAGCCAGTTTTTCGCCAAAATTGGTTTTTTGGCTGCACCCAATTTTCAAGCGTACAGTCGGGTATCCGGAGCCCCATTTTTATTTACAGCATACCCAAAGCGTCCAAATATGCAAGTTTTGAGAAAATCCGAGACAAAAAAATTTTGGTCAAAAATGGCAAAATCGGTAAGAGGGGTGCGGAGGAAAAATCCCGATTTTGACGAAAAAACTTGTTCTCTGCAAACTTGTTCAAACTTTGATATTTTGCCTCTCGTCCTATGCTGAGTGCATATTTCGAGTCAGAACTCGTTCAAACTGGCTGGAACAGTCTCATAAGCTCCAGGTCGTAGAAAGCCAGTTTTTCGCCAAAATTGGTTTTTGGCTGCACCCAATTTTCAAGCGTACAGTCGGGTATCCGGAGCCCCATTTTTATTTACAGCATACCCAAAGCGTCCAAATATGCAAGTTTTGAGAAAATCCGAGACAAAAAAAATTTGGTCAAAAATGGCAAAATGGGTAAGGGGGGTGCGGAGGAAAAATCCAGATTTTGACGAAAAAACTTTTTCTCTGCAAACTTGTTCAAACTTTGATATTTTGCCTCTCGACCTATGCTGAGTGCATATTTCGAGTCAGAACTCGTTCAAACTGGCTGGAACAGTCTCAAAAGCTCCAGGTCGTAGAAAGCCAGTTTTTCGCCAAAATTGGTTTTTGGCTGCACCCAATTTTCAAGCGTACAGTCGGGTATCCGGAGCCCCATTTTTATTTACAGCATACCCAAAGCGTCCAAATATGCAAGTTTTGAGAAAATCCGAGACAAAAAAAAATTTTGGTCAAAAATGGCAAAATCGGTAAGGGGGATGCGGAGGAAAAATCCCGATTTTGACGAAAAAACTTTTTCTCTGCAAACTTGTTCAAACTTTGATATTTTGCCTCTCGACCTATGCTGAGTGCATATTTCGAGTCAGAACTCGTTCAAACTGGCTGGAACAGTCTCAAAAGCTCCAGGTCATAGAAAGCCGGTTTTTCGCCAAAATTGGTTTCTTGGCTGCACCCAATTTTCAAGCGTACAGTCGGGTATCCGGAGCCCCATTTCTATTTACAGCATACCCAAAGCGTCCAAATATGCAAGTTTTGAGAAAATCCGAGACAAAAAAAATTTTGGTCAAAAATGGCAAAATTGGTAAGGGGGGTGCGGAGGAAAAATCCCGATTTTGACGAAAAAACTTTTTCTCTGCAAACTTGTTCAAACTTTGATATTTTGCCTCTCGACCTATGCTGAGTGCATATTTCGAGTCAGAACTCGTTCAAACTGGCTGGAACAGTCTCAAAAGCTCCAGGTCGTAGAAAGCCAGTTTTTCGCCAAAATTGGTTTTTGGCTGCACCCAATTTTCAAGCGTACAGTCGGGTATCCGGAGCCCCATTTTTATTTACAGCATACCCAAAGCGTCCTAATATGCAAGTTTTGAGAAAATCCGAGACAAAAAAAATTTTGGTCAAAAATGGCAAAATCGGTAAGGGGGGTGCGGAGGAAAAATCCCGATTTTGACTAAAAAACTTTTTCTCTGCAAACTTGTTCATACTTTGATATTTTGCCTCTCGACCTATGCTGAGTGCATATTTCGAGTCAGAACTCGTTCAAACTGGCTGGAACAGTCTCAAAAGCTCCAGGTCATAGAAAGCCGGTTTTTCGCCAAAATTGGTTTTTTGGCTGCACCCAATTTTCAAGCGTACAGTCGGGTATCCGGAGCCCCATTTCTATTTACAGCATACCCAAAGCGTCCAAATATGCAAGTTTTGAGAAAATCCGAGACAAAAAAAATTTTGGTCAAAAATGGCAAAATCGGTAAGGGGGGTGCGGAGGAAAAATCCCGATTTTGACGAAAAAACTTTTTCTCTGCAAACTTGTTCAAACTTTGATATTTTGCCTCTCGACCTATGCTGAGTGCATATTTCGAGTCAGAACTCGTTCAAACTGGCTGGAACAGTCTCAAAAGCTCCAGGTCGTAGAAAGCCAGTTTTTCGCCAAAATTGGTTTTTTGGCTGCACCCAATTTTCAAGCGTACAGTCGGGTATCCGGAGCCCCATTTTTATTTACAGCATACCCAAAGCGTCCAAATATGCAAGTTTTGAGAAAATCCGAGACAAAAAAATTTTGGTCAAAAATGGCAAAATCGGTAAGAGGGGTGCGGAGGAAAAATCCCGATTTTGACGAAAAAACTTGTTCTCTGCAAACTTGTTCAAACTTTGATATTTTGCCTCTCGTCCTATGCTGAGTGCATATTTCGAGTCAGAACTCGTTCAAACTGGCTGGAACAGTCTCATAAGCTCCAGGTCGTAGAAAGCCAGTTTTTCGCCAAAATTGGTTTTTGGCTGCACCCAATTTTCAAGCGTACAGTCGGGTATCCGGAGCCCCATTTTTATTTACAGCATACCCAAAGCGTCCAAATATGCAAGTTTTGAGAAAATCCGAGACAAAAAAATTTTGGTCAAAAATGGCAAAATCGGTAAGAGGGGTGCGGAGGAAAAATCCCGATTTTGACGAAAAAACTTGTTCTCTGCAAACTTGTTCAAACTTTGATATTTTGCCTCTCGTCCTATGCTGAGTGCATATTTCGAGTCAGAACTCGTTCAAACTGGCTGGAACAGTCTCATAAGCTCCAGGTCGTAGAAAGCCAGTTTTTCGCCAAAATTGGTTTTTGGCTGCACCCAATTTTCAAGCGTACAGTCGGGTATCCGGAGCCCCATTTTTATTTACAGCATACCCAAAGCGTCCAAATATGCAAGTTTTGAGAAAATCCGAGACAAAAAAAATTTTGGTCAAAAATGGCAAAATCGGTAAGGGGGGTGCGGAGGAAAAATCCCGATTTTGACGAAAAAACTTTTTCTCTGCAAACTTGTTCAAACTTTGATATTTTGCCTCTCGACCTATGCTGAGTGCATATTTCGAGTCAGAACTCGTTCAAACTGGCTGGAACAGTCTCAAAAGCTCCAGGTCGTAGAAAGCCAGTTTTTCGCCAAAATTGGTTTTTTGGCTGCACCCAATTTTCAAGCGTACAGTCGGGTATCCGGAGCCCCATTTTTATTTACAGCATACCCAAAGCGTCCAAATATGCAAGTTTTGAGAAAATCCGAGACAAAAATTTTGGTCAAAAATGGCAAAATCGGTAAGAGGGGTGCGGAGGAAAAATCCCGATTTTGACGAAAAAACTTGTTCTCTGCAAACTTGTTCAAACTTTGATATTTTGCCTCTCGTCCTATGCTGAGTGCATATTTCGAGTCAGAACTCGTTCAAACTGGCTGGAACAGTCTCATAAGCTCCAGGTCGTAGAAAGCCAGTTTTTCGCCAAAATTGGTTTTTGGCTGCACCCAATTTTCAAGCGTACAGTCGGGTATCCGGAGCCCCATTTTTATTTACAGCATACCCAAAGCGTCCAATTATGCAAGTTTTGAGAAAATCCGAGACAAAAAAAATTTTGGTCAAAAATGGCAAAATCGGTAAGGGGGGTGCGGAGGAAAAATCCCGATTTTGACGAAAAAACTTTTTCTCTGCAAACTTGTTCAAACTTTGATATTTTGCCTCTCGACCTATGCTGAGTGCATATTTCGAGTCAGAACTCGTTCAAACTGGCTGGAACAGTCTCAAAAGCTCCAGGTCATAGAAAGCCGGTTTTTCGCCAAAATTGGTTTTTTGGCTGCACCCAATTTTCAAGCGTACAGTCGGGTATCCGGAGCCCCATTTTTATTTACAGCATACCCAAAGCGTCCAAATATGCAAGTTTTGAGAAAATCCGAGACAAAAAAAATTTTGGTCAAAAATGGCAAAATCGGTAAGGGGGGTGCGGAGGAAAAATCCCGATTTTGACGAAAAAACTTTTTCTCTGCAAACTTGTTCAAACTTTGATATTTTGCCTCTCGACCTATGCTGAGTGCATATTTCGAGTCAGAACTCGTTCAAACTGGCTGGAACAGTCTCAAAAGCTCCAGGTCATAGAAAGCCGGTTTTTCGCCAAAATTGGTTTTTTGGCTGCACCCAATTTTCAAGCGTACAGTCGGGTATCCGGAGCCCCATTTCTATTTACAGCATACCCAAAGCGTCCAAATATGCAAGTTTTGAGAAAATCCGAGACAAAAAAAATTTTGGTCAAAAATGGCAAAATCGGTAAGGGGGGTGCGGAGGAAAAATCCCGATTTTGACGAAAAAACTTTTTCTCTGCAAACTTGTTCAAACTTTGATATTTTGCCTCTCGACCTATGCTGAGTGCATATTTCGAGTCAGAACTCGTTCAAACTGGCTGGAACAGTCTCAAAAGCTCCAGGTCGTAGAAAGCCAGTTTTTCGCCAAAATTGGTTTTTTGGCTGCACCCAATTTTCAAGCGTACAGTCGGGTATCCGGAGCCCCATTTTTATTTACAGCATACCCAAAGCGTCCAAATATGCAAGTTTTGAGAAAATCCGAGACAAAAAAAATTTGGTCAAAAATGGCAAAATCGGTAAGAGGGGTGCGGAGGAAAAATCCCGATTTTGACGAAAAAACTTGTTCTCTGCAAACTTGTTCAAACTTTGATATTTTGCCTCTCGTCCTATGCTGAGTGCATATTTCGAGTCAGAACTCGTTCAAACTGGCTGGAACAGTCTCATAAGCTCCAGGTCGTAGAAAGCCAGTTTTTCGCCAAAATTGGTTTTTGGCTGCACCCAATTTTCAAGCGTACAGTCGGGTATCCGGAGCCCCATTTTTATTTACAGCATACCCAAAGCGTCCAAATATGCAAGTTTTGAGAAAATCCGAGACAAAAAAAAATTTGGTCAAAAATGGCAAAATCGGTAAGGGGGGTGCGGAGGAAAAATCCCGATTTTGACGAAAAAAACTTTTTCTCTGCAAACTTGTTCAAACTTTGATATTTTGCCTCTCGACCTATGCTGAGTGCATATTTCGAGTCAGAACTCGTTCAAACTGGCTGGAACAGTCTCAAAAGCTCCAGGTCGTAGAAAGCCAGTTTTTCGCCAAAATTGGTTTTTTGGCTGCACCCAATTTTCAAGCGTACAGTCGGGTATCCGGAGCCCCATTTTTATTTACAGCATACCCAAAGCGTCCAAATATGCAAGTTTTGAGAAAATCCGAGACAAAAAAATTTTGGTCAAAAATGGCAAAATCGGTAAGAGGGGTGCGGAGGAAAAATCCCGATTTTGACGAAAAAACTTGTTCTCTGCAAACTTGTTCAAACTTTGATATTTTGCCTCTCGTCCTATGCTGAGTGCATATTTCGAGTCAGAACTCGTTCAAACTGGCTGGAACAGTCTCATAAGCTCCAGGTCGTAGAAAGCCAGTTTTTCGCCAAAATTGGTTTTTGGCTGCACCCAATTTTCAAGCGTACAGTCGGGTATCCGGAGCCCCATTTTTATTTACAGCATACCCAAAGCGTCCAAATATGCAAGTTTTGAGAAAATCCGAGACAAAAAAAATTTTGGTCAAAAATGGCAAAATCGGTAAGGGGGGTGCGGAGGAAAAATCCCGATTTTGACTAAAAAACTTTTTCTCTGCAAACTTGTTCAAACTTTGATATTTTGCCTCTCGACCTATGCTGAGTGCATATTTCGAGTCAGAACTCGTTCAAACTGGCTGGAACAGTCTCAAAAGCTCCAGGTCATAGAAAGCCGGTTTTTCGCCAAAATTGGTTTTTGGCTGCACCCAATTTTCAAGCGTACAGTCGGGTATCCGGAGCCCCATTTCTATTTACAGCATACCCAAAGCGTCCAAATATGCAAGTTTTGAGAAAATCCGAGACAAAAAAAATTTTGGTCAAAAATGGCAAAATCGGTAAGGGGGGTGCGGAGGAAAAATCCCGATTTTGACGAAAAAACTTTTTCTCTGCAAACTTGTTCAAACTTTGATATTTTGCCTCTCGACCTATGCTGAGTGCATATTTCGAGTCAGAACTCGTTCAAACTGGCTGGAACAGTCTCAAAAGCTCCAGGTCGTAGAAAGCCAGTTTTTCGCCAAAATTGGTTTTTTGGCTGCACCCAATTTTCAAGCGTACAGTCGGGTATCCGGAGCCCCATTTTTATTTACAGCATACCCAAAGCGTCCAAATATGCAAGTTTTGAGAAAATCCGAGACAAAAAAATTTTGGTCAAAAATGGCAAAATCGGTAAGAGGGGTGCGGAGGAAAAATCGCGATTTTGACGAAAAAACTTTTTCTCTGCAAACTTGTTCAAACTTTGATATTTTGCCTCTCGTCCTATGCTGAGTGCATATTTCGAGTCAGAACTCGTTCAAACTGGCTGGAACAGTCTCATAAGCTCCAGGTCGTAGAAAGCCAGTTTTTCGCCAAAATTGGTTTTTGGCTGCACCCAATTTTCAAGCGTACAGTCGGGTATCCGGAGCCCCATTTTTATTTACAGCATACCCAAAGCGTCCAAATATGCAAGTTTTGAGAAAATCCGAGACAAAAAAAATTTTGGTCAAAAATGGCAAAATCGGTAAGGGGGGTGCGGAGGAAAAATTCCGATTTTGACGAAAAAACTTTTTCTCTGCAAACTTGTTCAAACTTTGATATTTTGCCTCTCGACCTATGCTGAGTGCATATTTCGAGTCAGAACTCGTTCAAACTGGCTGGAACAGTCTCAAAAGCTCCAGGTCATAGAAAGCCGGTTTTCGCCAAAATTGGTTTTTTGGCTGCACCCAATTTTCAAGCGTACAGTCGGGTATCCGGAGCCCCATTTCTATTTACAGCATACCCAAAGCGTCCAAATATGCAAGTTTTGAGAAAATCCGAGACAAAAAAATTTTGGTCAAAAATGGCAAAATCGGTAAGAGGGGTGCGGAGGAAAAATCCCGATTTTGACGAAAAAACTTGTTCTCTGCAAACTTGTTCAAACTTTGATATTTTGCCTCTCGTCCTATGCTGAGTGCATATTTCGAGTCAGAACTCGTTCAAACTGGCTGGAACAGTCTCATAAGCTCCAGGTCGTAGAAAGCCAGTTTTTCGCCAAAATTGGTTTTTGGCTGCACCCAATTTTCAAGCGTACAGTCGGGTATCCGGAGCCCCATTTTTATTTACAGCATACCCAAAGCGTCCAAATATGCAAGTTTTGAGAAAATCCGAGACAAAAAAAATTTTGGTCAAAAATGGCAAAATCGGTAAGGGGGGTGCGGAGGAAAAATCCCGATTTTGACGAAAAAACTTTTTCTCTGCAAACTTGTTCAAACTTTGATATTTTGCCTCTCGACCTATGCTGAGTGCATATTTCGAGTCAGAACTCGTTCAAACTGGCTGGAACAGTCTCAAAAGCTCCAGGTCATAGAAAGCCGGTTTTTCGCCAAAATTGGTTTTTTGGCTGCACCCAATTTTCAAGCGTACAGTCGGGTATCCGGAGCCCCATTTCTATTTACAGCATACCCAAAGCGTCCAAATATGCAAGTTTTGAGAAAATCCGAGACAAAAAAAATTTTGGTCAAAAATGGCAAAATCGGTAAGGGGGGTGCGGAGGAAAAATCCCGATTTTGACGAAAAAACTTTTTCTCTGCAAACTTGTTCAAACTTTGATATTTTGCCTCTCGACCTATGCTGAGTGCATATTTCGAGTCAGAACTCGTTCAAACTGGCTGGAACAGTCTCAAAAGCTCCAGGTCGTAGAAAGCCAGTTTTTCGCCAAAATTGGTTTTTTGGCTGCACCCAATTTTCAAGCGTACAGTCGGGTATCCGGAGCCCCATTTTTATTTACAGCATACCCAAAGCGTCCAAATATGCAAGTTTTGAGAAAATCCGAGACAAAAAAATTTTGGTCAAAAATGGCAAAATCGGTAAGAGGGGTGCGGAGGAAAAATCCCGATTTTGACGAAAAAACTTGTTCTCTGCAAACTTGTTCAAACTTTGATATTTTGCCTCTCGTCCTATGCTGAGTGCATATTTCGAGTCAGAACTCGTTCAAACTGGCTGGAACAGTCTCATAAGCTCCAGGTCGTAGAAAGCCAGTTTTTCGCCAAAATTGGTTTTTGGCTGCACCCAATTTTCAAGCGTACAGTCGGGTATCCGGAGCCCCATTTTTATTTACAGCATACCCAAAGCGTCCAAATATGCAAGTTTTGAGAAAATCCGAGACAAAAAAATTTTGGTCAAAAATGGCAAAATCGGTAAGGGGGGTGCGGAGGAAAAATCCCGATTTTGACGAAAAAACTTTTTCTCTGCAAACTTGTTCAAACTTTGATATTTTGCCTCTCGACCTATGCTGAGTGCATATTTCGAATCAGAACTCGTTCAAACTGGCTGGAACAGTCTCAAAAGCTCCAGGTCGTAGAAAGCCAGTTTTTCGCCAAAATTGGTTTTTTGGCTGCACCCAATTTTCAAGCGTACAGTCGGGTATCCGGAGCCCCATTTTTATTTACAGCATACCCAAAGCGTCCAAATATGCAAGTTTTGAGAAAATCCGAGACAAAAAAATTTTGGTCAAAAATGGCAAAATCGGTAAGAGGGGTGCGGAGGAAAAATCCCGATTTTGACGAAAAAACTTGTTCTCTGCAAACTTGTTCAAACTTTGATATTTTGCCTCTCGTCCTATGCTGAGTGCATATTTCGAGTCAGAACTCGTTCAAACTGGCTGGAACAGTCTCATAAGCTCCAGGTCGTAGAAAGCCAGTTTTTCGCCAAAATTGGTTTTTGGCTGCACCCAATTTTCAAGCGTACAGTCGGGTATCCGGAGCCCCATTTTTATTTACAGCATACCCAAAGCGTCCAAATATGCAAGTTTTGAGAAAATCCGAGACAAAAAAAATTTTGGTCAAAAATGGCAAAATCGGTAAGGGGGGTGCGGAGGAAAAATCCCGATTTTGACGAAAAAACTTTTTCTCTGCAAACTTGTTCAAACTTTGATATTTTGCCTCTCGAACTATGCTGAGTGCATATTTCGAGTCAGAACTCGTTCAAACTGGCTGGAACAGTCTCAAAAGCTCCAGGTCATAGAAAGCCGGTTTTTCGCCAAAATTGGTTTTTTGGCTGCACCCAATTTTCAAGCGTACAGTCGGGTATCCGGAGCCCCATTTCTATTTACAGCATACCCAAAGCGTCCAAATATGCAAGTTTTGAGAAAATCCGAGACAAAAAAAATTTTGGTCAAAAATGGCAAAATCGGTAAGGGGGGTGCGGAGGAAAAATCCCGATTTTGACGAAAAAACTTTTTCTCTGCAAACTTGTTCAAACTTTGATATTTTGCCTCTCGACCTATGCTGAGTGCATATTTCGAGTCAGAACTCGTTCAAACTGGCTGGAACAGTCTCAAAAGCTCCAGGTCGTAGAAAGCCAGTTTTTCGCCAAAATTGGTTTTTTGGCTGCACCCAATTTTCAAGCGTACAGTCGGGTATCCGGAGCCCCATTTTTATTTACAGCATACCCAAAGCGTCCAAATATGCAAGTTTTGAGAAAATCCGAGACAAAAAAATTTTGGTCAAAAATGGCAAAATCGGTAAGAGGGGTGCGGAGGAAAAATCCCGATTTTGACGAAAAAACTTGTTCTCTGCAAACTTGTTCAAACTTTGATATTTTGCCTCTCGTCCTATGCTGAGTGCATATTTCGAGTCAGAACTCGTTCAAACTGGCTGGAACAGTCTCATAAGCTCCAGGTCGTAGAAAGCCAGTTTTTCGCCAAAATTGGTTTTTGGCTGCACCCAATTTTCAAGCGTACAGTCGGGTATCCGGAGCCCCATTTTTATTTACAGCATACCCAAAGCGTCCAAATATGCAAGTTTTGAGAAAATCCGAGACAAAAAAAATTTTGGTCAAAAATGGCAAAATCGGTAAGGGGGGTGCGGAGGAAAAATCCCGATTTTGACTAAAAAACTTTTTCTCTGCAAACTTGTTCAAACTTTGATATTTTGCCTCTCGACCTATGCTGAGTGCATATTTCGAGTCAGAACTCGTTCAAACTGGCTGGAACAGTCTCAAAAGCTCCAGGTCATAGAAAGCCGGTTTTTCGCCAAAATTGGTTTTTTGGCTGCACCCAATTTTCAAGCGTACAGTCGGGTATCCGGAGCCCCATTTCTATTTACAGCATACCCAAAAAGTCCAAATATGCAAGTTTTGAGAAAATCCGAGACAAAAAAAATTTGGTCAAAAATGGCAAAATCGGTAAGGGGGGTGCGGAGGAAAAATCCCGATTTTGACGAAAAAACTTTTTCTCTGCAAACTTGTTCAAACTTTGATATTTTGCCTCTCGACCTATGCTGAGTGCATATTTCGAGTCAGAACTCGTTCAAACTGGCTGGAACAGTCTCATAAGCTCCAGGTCGTAGAAAGCCAGTTTTTCGCCAAAATTGGTTTTTTGGCTGCACCCAATTTTCAAGCGTACAGTCGGGTATCCGGAGCCGCATTTTTATTTACAGCATACCCAAAGCGTCCAAATATGCAAGTTTTGAGAAAATCCGAGACAAAAAAATTTTGGTCAAAAATGGCAAAATCGGTAAGAGGGGTGCGGAGGAAAAATCCCGATTTTGACGAAAAAACTTGTTCTCTGCAAACTTGTTCAAACTTTGATATTTTGCCTCTCGTCCTATGCTGAGTGCATATTTCGAGTCAGAACTCGTTCAAACTGGCTGGAACAGTCTCATAAGCTCCAGGTCGTAGAAAGCCAGTTTTTCGCCAAAATTGGTTTTTGGCTGCACCCAATTTTCAAGCGTACAGTCGGGTATCCGGAGCCCCATTTTTATTTACAGCATACCCAAAGCGTCCAAATATGCAAGTTTTGAGAAAATCCGAGACAAAAAAAATTTTGGTCAAAAATGGCAAAATCGGTAAGGGGGGTGCGGAGGAAAAATCCCGATTTTGACGAAAAAACTTTTTCTCTGCAAACTTGTTCAAACTTTGATATTTTGCCTCTCGACCTATGCTGAGTGCATATTTCGAGTCAGAACTCGTTCAAACTGGCTGGAACAGTCTCAAAAGCTCCAGGTCATAGAAAGCCGGTTTTTCGCCAAAATTGGTTTTTTGGCTGCACCCAATTTTCAAGCGTACAGTCGGGTATCCGGAGCCCCATTTCTATTTACAGCATACCCAAAGCGTCCAAATATGCAAGTTTTGAGAAAATCCGAGACAAAAAAAAATTTGGTCAAAAATGGCAAAATCGGTAAGGGGGGTGCGGAGGAAAAATCCCGATTTTGACGAAAAAACTTTTTCTCTGCAAACTTGTTCAAACTTTGATATTTTGCCTCTCGACCTATGCTGAGTGCATATTTCGAGTCAGAACTCGTTCAAACTGGCTGGAACAGTCTCAAAAGCTCCAGGTCGTAGAAAGCCAGTTTTTCGCCAAAATTGTTTTTTTGGCTGCACCCAATTTTCAAGCGTACAGTCGGGTATCCGGAGCCCCATTTTTATTTACAGCATACCCAAAGCGTCCAAATATGCAAGTTTTGAGAAAATCCGAGACAAAAAAATTTTGGTCAAAAATGGCAAAATCGGTAAGAGGGGTGCGGAGGAAAAATCCCGATTTTGACGAAAAAACTTGTTCTCTGCAAACTTGTTCAAACTTTGATATTTTGCCTCTCGTCCTATGCTGAGTGCATATTTCGAGTCAGAACTCGTTCAAACTGGCTGGAACAGTCTCATAAGCTCCAGGTCGTAGAAAGCCAGTTTTTCGCCAAAATTGGTTTTTGGCTGCACCCAATTTTCAAGCGTACAGTCGGGTATCCGGAGCCCCATTTTTATTTACAGCATACCCAAAGCGTCCAAATATGCAAGTTTTGAGAAAATCCGAGACAAAAAAAATTTTGGTCAAAAATGGCAAAATCGGTAAGGGGGGTGCGGAGGAAAAATCCCGATTTTGACTAAAAAACTTTTTCTCTGCAAACTTGTTCAAACTTTGATATTTTGCCTCTCGACCTATGCTGAGTGCATATTTCGAGTCAGAACTCGTTCAAACTGGCTGGAACAGTCTCAAAAGCTCCAGGTCATAGAAAGCCGGTTTTTCGCCAAAATTGGTTTTTTGGCTGCACCCAATTTTCAAGCGTACAGTCGGGTATCCGGAGCCCCATTTCTATTTACAGCATACCCAAAGCGTCCAAATATGCAAGTTTTGAGAAAATCCGAGACAAAAAAAATTTTGGTCAAAAATGGCAAAATCGGTAAGGGGGGTGCGGAGGAAAAATCCCGATTTTGACGAAAAAACTTTTTCTCTGCAAACTTGTTCAAACTTTGATATTTTGCCTCTCGACCTATGCTGAGTGCATATTTCGAGTCAGAACTCGTTCAAACTGGCTGGAACAGTCTCAAAAGCTCCAGGTCGTAGAAAGCCAGTTTTTCGCCAAAATTGGTTTTTTGGCTGCACCCAATTTTCAAGCGTACAGTCGGGTATCCGGAGCCCCATTTTTATTTACAGCATACCCAAAGCGTCCAAATATGCAAGTTTTGAGAAAATCCGAGACAAAAAAATTTTGGTCAAAAATGGCAAAATCGGTAAGAGGGGTGGGGAGGAAAAATCCCGATTTTGACGAAAAAACTTGTTCTCTGCAAACTTGTTCAAACTTTGATATTTTGCCTCTCGTCCTATGCTGAGTGCATATTTCGAGTCAGAACTCGTTCAAACTGGCTGGAACAGTCTCATAAGCTCCAGGTCGTAGAAAGCCAGTTTTTCGCCAAAATTGGTTTTTGGCTGCACCCAATTTTCAAGCGTACAGTCGGGTATCCGGAGCCCCATTTTTATTTACAGCATACCCAAAGCGTCCAAATATGCAAGTTTTGAGAAAATCCGAGACAAAAAAAATTTTGGTCAAAAATGGCAAAATCGGTAAGGGGGGTGCGGAGGAAAAATCCCGATTTTGACGAAAAAACTTTTTCTCTGCAAACTTGTTCAAACTTTGATATTTTGCCTCTCGACCTATGCTGAGTGCATATTTCGAGTCAGAACTCGTTCAAACTGGCTGGAACAGTCTCAAAAGCTCCAGGTCATAGAAAGCCAGTTTTTCGCCAAAATTGGTTTTTTGGCTGCACCCAATTTTCAAGCGTACAGTCGGGTATCCGGAGCCCCATTTCTATTTACAGCATACCCAAAGCGTCCAAATATGCAAGTTTTGAGAAAATCCGAGACAAAAAAAATTTTGGTCAAAAATGGCAAAATCGGTAAGGGGGGTTGCGGAGGAAAAATCCCGATTTTGACGAAAAAACTTTTTCTCTGCAAACTTGTTCAAACTTTGATATTTTGCCTCTCGACCTATGCTGAGTGCATATTTCGAGTCAGAACTCGTTCAAACTGGCTGGAACAGTCTCAAAAGCTCCAGGTCGTAGAAAGCCAGTTTTTCGCCAAAATTGGTTTTTTGGCTGCACCCAATTTTCAAGCGTACAGTCGGGTATCCGGAGCCCCATTTTTATTTACAGCATACCCAAAGCGTCCAAATATGCAAGTTTTGAGAAAATCCGAGACAAAAAAATTTTGGTCAAAAATGGCAAAATCGGTAAGAGGGGTGCGGAGGAAAAATCCCGATTTTGACGAAAAAACTTGTTCTCTGCAAACTTGTTCAAACTTTGATATTTTGCCTCTCGTCCTATGCTGAGTGCATATTTCGAGTCAGAACTCGTTCAAACTGGCTGGAACAGTCTCATAAGCTCCAGGTCGTAGAAAGCCAGTTTTTCGCCAAAATTGGTTTTTGGCTGCACCCAATTTTCAAGCGTACAGTCGGGTATCCGGAGCCCCATTTTTATTTACAGCATACCCAAAGCGTCCAAATATGCAAGTTTTGAGAACATCCGAGACAAAAAAAATTTTGGTCAAAAATGGCAAAATCGGTAAGGGGGGTGCGGAGGAAAAATCCCGATTTTGACTAAAAAACTTTTTCTCTGCAAACTTGTTCAAACTTTGATATTTTGCCTCTCGACCTATGCTGAGTGCATATTTCGAGTCAGAACTCGTTCAAACTGGCTGGAACAGTCTCAAAAGCTCCAGGTCGTAGAAAGCCGGTTTTTCGCCAAAATTGGTTTTTTGGCTGCACCCAATTTTCAAGCGTACAGTCGGGTATCCGGAGCCCCATTTCTATTTACAGCATACCCAAAGCGTCCAAATATGCAAGTTTTGAGAAAATCCGAGACAAAAAAAATTTTGGTCAAAAATGGCAAAATCGGTAAGGGGGGTGCGGAGGAAAAATCCCGATTTTGACGAAAAAACTTTTTCTCTGCAAACTTGTTCAAACTTTGATATTTTGCCTCTCGACCTATGCTGAGTGCATATTTCGAGTCAGAACTCGTTCAAACTGGCTGGAACAGTCTCAAAAGCTCCAGGTCGTAGAAAGCCAGTTTTTCGCCAAAATTGGTTTTTTGGCTGCACCCAATTTTCAAGCGTACAGTCGGGTATCCGGAGCCCCATTTTTATTTACAGCATACCCAAAGCGTCCAAATATGCAAGTTTTGAGAAAATCCGAGACAAAAAAATTTTGGTCAAAAATGGCAAAATTGGTAAGGGGGGTGCGGAGGAAAAATCCCGATTTTGACGAAAAAACTTGTTCTCTGCAAACTTGTTCAAACTTTGATATTTTGCCTCTCGTCCTATGCTGAGTGCATATTTCGAGTCAGAACTCGTTCAAACTGGCTGGAACAGTCTCATAAGCTCCAGGTCGTAGAAAGCCAGTTTTTCGCCAAAATTGGTTTTTGGCTGCACCCAATTTTCAAGCGTACAGTCGGGTATCCGGAGCCCCATTTTTATTTACAGCATACCCAAAGCGTCCAAATATGCAAGTTTTGAGAAAATCCGAGACAAAAAAAATTTTGGTCAAAAATGGCAAAATCGGTAAGGGGGGTGCGGAGGAAAAATCCCGATTTTGACGAAAAAACTTTTTCTCTGCAAACTTGTTCAAACTTTGATATTTTGCCTCTCGACCTATGCTGAGTGCATATTTCGAGTCAGAACTCGTTCAAACTGGCTGGAACAGTCTCAAAAGCTCCAGGTCATAGAAAGCCAGTTTTTCGCCAAAATTGGTTTTTTGGCTGCACCCAATTTTCAAGCGTACAGTCGGGTATCCGGAGCCCCATTTCTATTTACAGCATACCCAAAGCGTCCAAATATGCAAGTTTTGAGAAAATCCGAGACTAATTTTGGTCAAAAATGGCAAAATCGGTAAGGGGGGTGCGGAGGAAAAATCCCGATTTTGACGAAAAAACTTTTTCTCTGCAAACTTGTTCAAACTTTGATATTTTGCCTCTCGACCTATGCTGAGTGCATATTTCGAGTCAGAACTCGTTCAAACTGGCTGGAACAGTCTCAAAAGCTCCAGGTCGTAGAAAGCCAGTTTTTCGCCAAAATTGGTTTTTTGGCTGCACCCAATTTTCAAGCGTACAGTCGGGTATCCGGAGCCCCATTTTTATTTACAGCATACCCAAAGCGTCCAAATATGCAAGTTTTGAGAAAATCCGAGACAAAAAAATTTTGGTCAAAAATGGCAAAATCGGTAAGAGGGGTGCGGAGGAAAAATCCCGATTTTGACGAAAAAACTTGTTCTCTGCAAACTTGTTCAAACTTTGATATTTTGCCTCTCGTCCTATGCTGAGTGCATATTTCGAGTCAGAACTCGTTCAAACTGGCTGGAACAGTCTCATAAGCTCCAGGTCGTAGAAAGCCAGTTTTTCGCCAAAATTGGTTTTTGGCTGCACCCAATTTTCAAGCGTACAGTCGGGTATCCGGAGCCCCATTTTTATTTACAGCATACCCAAAGCGTCCAAATATGCAAGTTTTGAGAAAATCCGAGACAAAAAAAATTTTGGTCAAAAATGGCAAAATCGGTAAGGGGGGTGCGGAGGAAAAATCCCGATTTTGACGAAAAAACTTTTTCTCTGCAAACTTGTTCAAACTTTGATATTTTGCCTCTCGACCTATGCTGAGTGCATATTTCGAGTCAGAACTCGTTCAAACTGGCTGGAACAGTCTCAAAAGCTCCAGGTCGTAGAAAGCCAGTTTTTCGCCAAAATTGGTTTTTTGGCTGCACCCAATTTTCAAGCGTACAGTCGGGTATCCGGAGCCCCATTTTTATTTACAGCATACCCAAAGCGTCCAAATATGCAAGTTTTGAGAAAATCCGAGACAAAAAAATTTTGGTCAAAAATGGCAAAATTGGTAAGGGGGGTGCGGAGGAAAAATCCCGATTTTGACGAAAAAACTTGTTCTCTGCAAACTTGTTCAAACTTTGATATTTTGCCTCTCGTCCTATGCTGAGTGCATATTTCGAGTCAGAACTCGTTCAAACTGGCTGGAACAGTCTCATAAGCTCCAGGTCGTAGAAAGCCAGTTTTTCGCCAAAATTGGTTTTTGGCTGCACCCAATTTTCAAGCGTACAGTCGGGTATCCGGAGCCCCATTTTTATTTACAGCATACCCAAAGCGTCCAAATATGCAAGTTTTGAGAAAATCCGAGACAAAAAAAATTTTGGTCAAAAATGGCAAAATCGGTAAGGGGGGTGCGGAGGAAAAATCCCGATTTTGACGAAAAAACTTTTTCTCTGCAAACTTGTTCAAACTTTGATATTTTGCCTCTCGACCTATGCTGAGTGCATATTTCGAGTCAGAACTCGTTCAAACTGGCTGGAACAGTCTCAAAAGCTCCAGGTCATAGAAAGCCAGTTTTTCGCCAAAATTGGTTTTTTGGCTGCACCCAATTTTCAAGCGTACAGTCGGGTATCCGGAGCCCCATTTCTATTTACAGCATACCCAAAGCGTCCAAATATGCAAGTTTTGAGAAAATCCGAGACTAATTTTGGTCAAAAATGGCAAAATCGGTAAGGGGGGTGCGGAGGAAAAATCCCGATTTTGACGAAAAAACTTTTTCTCTGCAAACTTGTTCAAACTTTGATATTTTGCCTCTCGACCTATGCTGAGTGCATATTTCGAGTCAGAACTCGTTCAAACTGGCTGGAACAGTCTCAAAAGCTCCAGGTCGTAGAAAGCCAGTTTTTCGCCAAAATTGGTTTTTTGGCTGCACCCAATTTTCAAGCGTACAGTCGGGTATCCGGAGCCCCATTTTTATTTACAGCATACCCAAAGCGTCCAAATATGCAAGTTTTGAGAAAATCCGAGACAAAAAAATTTTGGTCAAAAATGGCAAAATCGGTAAGAGGGGTGCGGAGGAAAAATCCCGATTTTGACGAAAAAACTTGTTCTCTGCAAACTTGTTCAAACTTTGATATTTTGCCTCTCGTCCTATGCTGAGTGCATATTTCGAGTCAGAACTCGTTCAAACTGGCTGGAACAGTCTCATAAGCTCCAGGTCGTAGAAAGCCAGTTTTTCGCCAAAATTGGTTTTTGGCTGCACCCAATTTTCAAGCGTACAGTCGGGTATCCGGAGCCCCATTTTTATTTACAGCATACCCAAAGCGTCCAAATATGCAAGTTTTGAGAAAATCCGAGACAAAAAAAATTTTGGTCAAAAATGGCAAAATCGGTAAGGGGGGTGCGGAGGAAAAATCCCGATTTTGACTAAAAAACTTTTTCTCTGCAAACTTGTTCAAACTTTGATATTTTGCCTCTCGACCTATGCTGAGTGCATATTTCGAGTCAGAACTCGTTCAAACTGGCTGGAACAGTCTCAAAAGCTCCAGGTCATAGAAAGCCGGTTTTTCGCCAAAATTGGTTTTTTGGCTGCACCCAATTTTCAAGCGTACAGTCGGGTATCCGGAGCCCCATTTCTATTTACAGCATACCCAAAGCGTCCAAATATGCAAGTTTTGAGAAAATCCGAGACAAAAAAAATTTTGGTCAAAAATGGCAAAATCGGTAAGGGGGGTGCGGAGGAAAAATCCCGATTTTGACGAAAAAACTTTTTCTCTGCAAACTTGTTCAAACTTTGATATTTTGCCTCTCGACCTATGCTGAGTGCATATTTCGAGTCAGAACTCGTTCAAACTGGCTGGAACAGTCTCAAAAGCTCCAGGTCGTAGAAAGCCAGTTTTTCGCCAAAATTGGTTTTTTGGCTGCACCCAATTTTCAAGCGTACAGTCGGGTATCCGGAGCCCCATTTTTATTTACAGCATACCCAAAGCGTCCAAATATGCAAGTTTTGAGAAAATCCGAGACAAAAAAATTTTGGTCAAAAATGGCAAAATTGGTAAGGGGGGTGCGGAGGAAAAATCCCGATTTTGACGAAAAAACTTGTTCTCTGCAAACTTGTTCAAACTTTGATATTTTGCCTCTCGTCCTATGCTGAGTGCATATTTCGAGTCAGAACTCGTTCAAACTGGCTGGAACAGTCTCATAAGCTCCAGGTCGTAGAAAGCCAGTTTTTCGCCAAAATTGGTTTTTGGCTGCACCCAATTTTCAAGCGTACAGTCGGGTATCCGGAGCCCCATTTTTATTTACAGCATACCCAAAGCGTCCAAATATGCAAGTTTTGAGAAAATCCGAGACAAAAAAAATTTTGGTCAAAAATGGCAAAATCGGTAAGGGGGGTGCGGAGGAAAAATCCCGATTTTGACGAAAAAACTTTTTCTCTGCAAACTTGTTCAAACTTTGATATTTTGCCTCTCGACCTATGCTGAGTGCATATTTCGAGTCAGAACTCGTTCAAACTGGCTGGAACAGTCTCAAAAGCTCCAGGTCATAGAAAGCCGGTTTTTCGCCAAAATTGGTTTTTTGGCTGCACCCAATTTTCAAGCGTACAGTCGGGTATCCGGAGCCCCATTTCTATTTACAGCATACCCAAAGCGTCCAAATATGCAAGTTTTGAGAAAATCCGAGACAAAAAAAATTTTGGTCAAAAATGGCAAAATCGGTAAGGGGGGTGCGGAGGAAAAATCCCGATTTTGACGAAAAAACTTTTTCTCTGCAAACTTGTTCAAACTTTGATATTTTACCTCTCGACCTATGCTGAGTGCATATTTCGAGTCAGAACTCGTTCAAACTGGCTGGAACAGTCTCAAAAGCTCCAGGTCGTAGAAAGCCAGTTTTTCGCCAAAATTGGTTTTTTGGCTGCACCCAATTTTCAAGCGTACAGTCGGGTATCCGGAGCCCCATTTTTATTTACAGCATACCCAAAGCGTCCAAATATGCAAGTTTTGAGAAAATCCGAGACAAAAAAATTTTGGTCAAAAATGGCAAAATTGGTAAGGGGGGTGCGGAGGAAAAATCCCGATTTTGACGAAAAAACTTGTTCTCTGCAAACTTGTTCAAACTTTGATATTTTGCCTCTCGTCCTATGCTGAGTGCATATTTCGAGTCAGAACTCGTTCAAACTGGCTGGAACAGTCTCATAAGCTCCAGGTCGTAGAAAGCCAGTTTTTCGCCAAAATTGGTTTTTGGCTGCACCCAATTTTCAAGCGTACAGTCGGGTATCCGGAGCCCCATTTTTATTTACAGCATACCCAAAGCGTCCAAATATGCAAGTTTTGAGAAAATCCGAGACAAAAAAAATTTTGGTCAAAAATGGCAAAATCGGTAAGGGGGGTGCGGAGGAAAAATCCCGATTTTGACGAAAAAACTTTTTCTCTGCAAACTTGTTCAAACTTTGATATTTTGCCTCTCGACCTATGCTGAGTGCATATTTCGAGTCAGAACTCGTTCAAACTGGCTGGAACAGTCTCAAAAGCTCCAGGTCATAGAAAGCCGGTTTTTCGCCAAAATTGGTTTTTTGGCTGCACCCAATTTTCAAGCGTACAGTCGGGTATCCGGAGCCCCATTTCTATTTACAGCATACCCAAAGCGTCCAAATATGCAAGTTTTGAGAAAATCCGAGACAAAAAAAATTTGGTCAAAAATGGCAAAATCGGTAAGGGGGGTGCGGAGGAAAAATCCCGATTTTGACGAAAAAACTTTTTCTCTGCAAACTTGTTCAAACTTTGATATTTTGCCTCTCGACCTATGCTGAGTGCATATTTCGAGTCAGAACTCGTTCAAACTGGCTGGAACAGTCTCAAAAGCTCCAGGTCGTAGAAAGCCAGTTTTTCGCCAAAATTGGTTTTTTGGCTGCACCCAATTTTCAAGCGTACAGTCGGGTATCCGGAGCCCCATTTTTATTTACAGCATACCCAAAGCGTCCAAATATGCAAGTTTTGAGAAAATCCGAGACAAAAAAATTTTGGTCAAAAATGGCAAAATCGGTAAGAGGGGTGCGGAGGAAAAATCCCGATTTTGACGAAAAAACTTGTTCTCTGCAAACTTGTTCAAACTTTGATATTTTGCCTCTCGTCCTATGCTGAGTGCATATTTCGAGTCAGAACTCGTTCAAACTGGCTGGAACAGTCTCATAAGCTCCAGGTCGTAGAAAGCCAGTTTTTCGCCAAAATTGGTTTTTGGCTGCACCCAATTTTCAAGCGTACAGTCGGGTATCCGGAGCCCCATTTTTATTTACAGCATACCCAAAGCGTCCAAATATGCAAGTTTTGAGAAAATCCGAGACAAAAAAAATTTTGGTCAAAAATGGCAAAATCGGTAAGGGGGGTGCGGAGGAAAAATCCCGATTTTGACGAAAAAACTTTTTCTCTGCAAACTTGTTCAAACTTTGATATTTTGCCTCTCGACCTATGCTGAGTGCATATTTCGAGTCAGAACTCGTTCAAACTGGCTGGAACAGTCTCAAAAGCTCCAGGTCATAGAAAGCCAGTTTTTCGCCAAAATTGGTTTTTTGGCTGCACCCAATTTTCAAGCGTACAGTCGGGTATCCGGAGCCCCATTTCTATTTACAGCATACCCAAAGCGTCCAAATATGCAAGTTTTGAGAAAATCCGAGACAAAAAAAATTTTGGTCAAAAATGGCAAAATCGTTAAGGGGGGTGCGGAGGAAAAATCCCGATTTTGACGAAAAAACTTTTTCTCTGCAAACTTGTTCAAACTTTGATATTTTGCCTCTCGACCTATGCTGAGTGCATATTTCGAGTCAGAACTCGTTCAAACTGGCTGGAACAGTCTCAAAAGCTCCAGGTCGTAGAAAGCCAGTTTTTCGCCAAAATTGGTTTTTTGGCTGCACCCAATTTTCAAGCGTACAGTCGGGTATCCGGAGCCCCATTTTTATTTACAGCATACCCAAAGCGTCCAAATATGCAAGTTTTGAGAAAATCCGAGACAAAAAAATTTTGGTCAAAAATGGCAAAATCGGTAAGAGGGGTGCGGAGGAAAAATCCCGATTTTGACGAAAAAACTTGTTCTCTGCAAACTTGTTCAAACTTTGATATTTTGCCTCTCGTCCTATGCTGAGTGCATATTTCGAGTCAGAACTCGTTCAAACTGGCTGGAACAGTCTCATAAGCTCCAGGTCGTAGAAAGCCAGTTTTTCGCCAAAATTGGTTTTTGGCTGCACCCAATTTTCAAGCGTACAGTCGGGTATCCGGAGCCCCATTTTTATTTACAGCATACCCAAAGCGTCCAAATATGCAAGTTTTGAGAAAATCCGAGACAAAAAAAATTTTGGTCAAAAATGGCAAAATCGGTAAGGGGGGTGCGGAGGAAAAATCCCGATTTTGACTAAAAAACTTTTTCTCTGCAAACTTGTTCAAACTTTGATATTTTGCCTCTCGACCTATGCTGAGTGCATATTTCGAGTCAGAACTCGTTCAAACTGGCTGGAACAGTCTCAAAAGCTCCAGGTCATAGAAAGCCGGTTTTTCGCCAAAATTGGTTTTTTGGCTGCACCCAATTTTCAAGCGTACAGTCGGGTATCCGGAGCCCCATTTCTATTTACAGCATACCCAAAGCGTCCAAATATGCAAGTTTTGAGAAAATCCGAGACAAAAAAAATTTTGGTCAAAAATGGCAAAATCGGTAAGGGGGGTGCGGAGGAAAAATCCCGATTTTGACGAAAAAACTTTTTCTCTGCAAACTTGTTCAAACTTTGATATTTTGCCTCTCGACCTATGCTGAGTGCATATTTCGAGTCAGAACTCGTTCAAACTGGCTGGAACAGTCTCAAAAGCTCCAGGTCGTAGAAAGCCAGTTTTTCGCCAAAATTGGTTTTTTGGCTGCACCCAATTTTCAAGCGTACAGTCGGGTATCCGGAGCCCCATTTTTATTTACAGCATACCCAAAGCGTCCAAATATGCAAGTTTTGAGAAAATCCGAGACAAAAAAATTTTGGTCAAAAATGGCAAAATTGGTAAGGGGGGTGCGGAGGAAAAATCCCGATTTTGACGAAAAAACTTGTTCTCTGCAAACTTGTTCAAACTTTGATATTTTGCCTCTCGTCCTATGCTGAGTGCATATTTCGAGTCAGAACTCGTTCAAACTGGCTGGAACAGTCTCATAAGCTCCAGGTCGTAGAAAGCCAGTTTTTCGCCAAAATTGGTTTTTGGCTGCACCCAATTTTCAAGCGTACAGTCGGGTATCCGGAGCCCCATTTTTATTTACAGCATACCCAAAGCGTCCAAATATGGAAGTTTTGAGAAAATCCGAGACAAAAAAAATTTTGGTCAAAAATGGCAAAATCGGTAAGGGGGGTGCGGAGGAAAAATCCCGATTTTGACTAAAAAACTTTTTCTCTGCAAACTTGTTCAAACTTTGATATTTTGCCTCTCGACCTATGCTGAGTGCATATTTCGAGTCAGAACTCGTTCAAACTGGCTGGAACAGTCTCAAAAGCTCCAGGTCATAGAAAGCCGGTTTTTCGCCAAAATTGGTTTTTTGGCTGCACCCAATTTTCAAGCGTACAGTCGGGTATCCGGAGCCCCATTTCTATTTACAGCATACCCAAAGCGTCCAAATATGCAAGTTTTGAGAAAATCCGAGACAAAAAAAATTTTGGTCAAAAATGGCAAAATCGGTAAGGGGGGTGCGGAGGAAAAATCCCGATTTTGACGAAAAAACTTTTTCTCTGCAAACTTGTTCAAACTTTGATATTTTGCCTCTCGACCTATGCTGAGTGCATATTTCGAGTCAGAACTCGTTCAAACTGGCTGGAACAGTCTCAAAAGCTCCAGGTCGTAGAAAGCCAGTTTTTCGCCAAAATTGGTTTTTTGGCTGCACCCAATTTTCAAGCGTACAGTCGGGTATCCGGAGCCCCATTTTTATTTACAGCATACCCAAAGCGTCCAAATATGCAAGTTTTGAGAAAATCCGAGACAAAAAAATTTTGGTCAAAAATGGCAAAATTGGTAAGGGGGGTGCGGAGGAAAAATCCCGATTTTGACGAAAAAACTTGTTCTCTGCAAACTTGTTCAAACTTTGATATTTTGCCTCTCGTCCTATGCTGAGTGCATATTTCGAGTCAGAACTCGTTCAAACTGGCTGGAACAGTCTCATAAGCTCCAGGTCGTAGAAAGCCAGTTTTTCGCCAAAATTGGTTTTTGGCTGCACCCAATTTTCAAGCGTACAGTCGGGTATCCGGAGCCCCATTTTTATTTACAGCATACCCAAAACGTCCAAATATGCAAGTTTTGAGAAAATCCGAGACAAAAAAAATTTTGGTCAAAAATGGCAAAATCGGTAAGGGGGGTGCGGAGGAAAAATCCCGATTTTGACGAAAAAACTTTTTCTCTGCAAACTTGTTCAAACTTTGATATTTTGCCTCTCGACCTATGCTGAGTGCATATTTCGAGTCAGAACTCGTTCAAACTGGCTGGAACAGTCTCAAAAGCTCCAGGTCATAGAAAGCCGGTTTTTCGCCAAAATTGGTTTTTTGGCTGCACCCAATTTTCAAGCGTACAGTCGGGTATCCGGAGCCCCATTTCTATTTACAGCATACCCAAAGCGTCCAAATATGCAAGTTTTGAGAAAATCCGAGACAAAAAAAATTTGGTCAAAAATGGCAAAATCGGTAAGGGGGGTGCGGAGGAAAAATCCCGATTTTGACGAAAAAACTTTTTCTCTGCAAACTTGTTCAAACTTTGATATTTTGCCTCTCGACCTATGCTGAGTGCATATTTCGAGTCAGAACTCGTTCAAACTGGCTGGAACAGTCTCAAAAGCTCCAGGTCATAGAAAGCCGGTTTTTCGCCAAAATTGGTTTTTTGGCTGCACCCAATTTTCAAGCGTACAGTCGGGTATCCGGAGCCCCATTTCTATTTACAGCATACCCAAAGCGTCCAAATATGCAAGTTTTGAGAAAATCCGAGACAAAAAAAATTTTGGTCAAAAATGGCAAAA
Organism: Fragum sueziense; assembly: GCA_963680895.1. Lineage (NCBI taxonomy): Eukaryota > Metazoa > Mollusca > Bivalvia > Cardiida > Cardiidae > Fragum > Fragum sueziense. Next base: position 57,293,985 of record OY804596.1, on the reverse strand, counting down.
TCGGTAAGGGGGGTGCGGAGGAAAAATCCCGATTTTGACGAAAAAACTTTTTCTCTGCAAACTTGTTCAAACTTTGATATTTTGCCTCTCGACCTATGCTGAGTGCATATTTCGAGTCAGAACTCGTTCAAACTGGCTGGAACAGTCTCAAAAGCTCCAGGTCGTAGAAAGCCAGTTTTTCGCCAAAATTGGTTTTTTGGCTGCACCCAATTTTCAAGCGTACAGTCGGGTATCCGGAGCCCCATTTTTATTTACAGCATACCCAAAGCGTCCAAATATGCAAGTTTTGAGAAAATCCGAGACAAAAAAAATTTTGGTCAAAAATGGCAAAATCGGTAAGGGGGGTGCGGAGGAAAAATCCCGATTTTGACGAAAAACCTTTTTCTCTGCAAACTTGTTCAAACTTTGATATTTTGCCTCTCGACCTATGCTGAGTGCATATTTCGAGTCAGAACTCGTTCAAACTGGCTGGAACAGTCTCAAAAGCTCCAGGTCATAGAAAGCCGGTTTTTCGCCAAAATTGGTTTTTTGGCTGCACCCAATTTTCAAGCGTACAGTCGGGTATCCGGAGCCCCATTTCTATTTACAGCATACCCAAAGCGTCCAAATATGCAAGTTTTGAGAAAATCCGAGACAAAAAAAATTTGGTCAAAAATGGCAAAATCGGTAAGGGGGGTGCGGAGGAAAAATCCCGATTTTGACGAAAAAACTTTTTCTCTGCAAACTTGTTCAAACTTTGATATTTTGCCTCTCGACCTATGCTGAGTGCATATTTCGAGTCAGAACTCGTTCAAACTGGCTGGAACAGTCTCAAAAGCTCCAGGTCGTAGAAAGCCAGTTTTTCGCCAAAATTGGTTTTTTGGCTGCACCCAATTTTCAAGCGTACAGTCGGGTATCCGGAGCCCCATTTTTATTTACAGCATACCCAAAGCGTCCAAATATGCAAGTTTTGAGAAAATCCGAGACAAAAAAATTTTGGTCAAAAATGGCAAAATCGGTAAGGGGGGTGCGGAGGAAAAATCCCGATTTTGACGAAAAAACTTGTTCTCTGCAAACTTGTTCAAACTTTGATATTTTGCCTCTCGTCCTATGCTGAGTGCATATTTCGAGTCAGAACTCGTTCAAACTGGCTGGAACAGTCTCATAAGCTCCAGGTCGTAGAAAGCCAGTTTTTCGCCAAAATTGGTTTTTGGCTGCACCCAATTTTCAAGCGTACAGTCGGGTATCCGGAGCCCCATTTTTATTTACAGCATACCCAAAGCGTCCAAATATGCAAGTTTTGAGAAAATCCGAGACAAAAAAATTTTGGTCAAAAATGGCAAAATCGGTAAGGGGGGTGCGGAGGAAAAATCCCGATTTTGACGAAAAAACTTTTTCTCTGCAAACTTGTTCAAACTTTGATATTTTGCCTCTCGACCTATGCTGAGTGCATATTTCGAGTCAGAACTCGTTCAAACTGGCTGGAACAGTCTCAAAAGCTCCAGGTCATAGAAAGCCGGTTTTTCGCCAAAATTGGTTTTTTGGCTGCACCCAATTTTCAAGCGTACAGTCGGGTATCCGGAGCCCCATTTCTATTTACAGCATACCCAAAGCGTCCAAATATGCAAGTTTTGAGAAAATCCGAGACAAAAAAAATTTTGGTCAAAAATGGCAAAATCGGTAAGGGGGGTGCGGAGGAAAAATCCCGATTTTGACGAAAAAACTTTTTCTCTGCAAACTTGTTCAAACTTTGATATTTTGCCTCTCGACCTATGCTGAGTGCATATTTCGAGTCAGAACTCGTTCAAACTGGCTGGAACAGTCTCAAAAGCTCCAGGTCGTAGAAAGCCAGTTTTTCGCCAAAATTGGTTTTTTGGCTGCACCCAATTTTCAAGCGTACAGTCGGGTATCCGGAGCCCCATTTTTATTTACAGCATACCCAAAGCGTCCAAATATGCAAGTTTTGAGAAAATCCGAGACAAAAAAAATTTGGTCAAAAATGGCAAAATTGGTAAGAGGGGTGCGGAGGAAAAATCCCGATTTTGACGAAAAAACTTGTTCTCTGCAAACTTGTTCAAACTTTGATATTTTGCCTCTCGTCCTATGCTGAGTGCATATTTCGAGTCAGAACTCGTTCAAACTGGCTGGAACAGTCTCATAAGCTCCAGGTCGTAGAAAGCCAGTTTTTCGCCAAAATTGGTTTTTGGCTGCACCCAATTTTCGAGCGTACAGTCGGGTATCCGGAGCCCCATTTTTATTTACAGCATACCCAAAGCGTCCAAATATGCAAGTTTTGAGAAAATCCGAGACAAAAAAAATTTTGGTCAAAAATGGCAAAATCGGTAAGGGGGGTGCGGAGGAAAAATCCCGATTTTGACGAAAAAACTTTTTCTCTGCAAACTTGTTCAAACTTTGATATTTTGCCTCTCGACCTATGCTGAGTGCATATTTCGAGTCAGAACTCGTTCAAACTGGCTGGAACAGTCTCAAAAGCTCCAGGTCATAGAAAGCCGGTTTTTCGCCAAAATTGGTTTTTTGGCTGCACCCAATTTTCAAGCGTACAGTCGGGTATCCGGAGCCCCATTTCTATTTACAGCATACCCAAAGCGTCCAAATATGCAAGTTTTGAGAAAATCCGAGACAAAAAAAATTTTGGTCAAAAATGGCAAAATCGGTAAGGGGGGTGCGGAGGAAAAATCCCGATTTTGACGAAAAAACTTTTTCTCTGCAAACTTGTTCAAACTTTGATATTTTGCCTCTCGACCTATGCTGAGTGCATATTTCGAGTCAGAACTCGTTCAAACTGGCTGGAACAGTCTCAAAAGCTCCAGGTCGTAGAAAGCCAGTTTTTCGCCAAAATTGGTTTTTTGGCTGCACCCAATTTTCAAGCGTACAGTCGGGTATCCGGAGCCCCATTTTTATTTACAGCATACCCAAAGCGTCCAAATATGCAAGTTTTGAGAAAATCCGAGACAAAAAAAATTTGGTCAAAAATGGCAAAATTGGTAAGGGGGGTGCGGAGGAAAAATCCCGATTTTGACGAAAAAACTTGTTCTCTGCAAACTTGTTCAAACTTTGATATTTTGCCTCTCGTCCTATGCTGAGTGCATATTTCGAGTCAGAACTCGTTCAAACTGGCTGGAACAGTCTCATAAGCTCCAGGTCGTAGAAAGCCTGTTTTTCGCCAAAATTGGTTTTTGGCTGCACCCAATTTTCAAGCGTACAGTCGGGTATCCGGAGCCCCATTTTTATTTACAGCATACCCAAAGCGTCCAAATATGCAAGATTTGAGAAAATCCGAGACAAAAAAAATTTTGGTCAAAAATGGCAAAATCGGTAAAGGGGGTGCGGAGGAAAAATCCCGATTTTGACGAAAAAACTTTTTCTCTGCAAACTTGTTCAAACTTTGATATTTTGCCTCTCGACCTATGCTGAGTGCATATTTCGAGTCAGAACTCGTTCAAACTGGCTGGAACAGTCTCAAAAGCTCCAGGTCATAGAAAGCCGGTTTTTCGCCAAAATTGGTTTTTTGGCTGCACCCAATTTTCAAGCGTACAGTCGGGTATCCGGAGCCCCATTTTTATTTACAGCATACCCAAAGCGTCCAAATATGCAAGTTTTGAGAAAATCCGAGACAAAAAAATTTTGGTCAAAAATGGCAAAATCGGTAAGAGGGGTGCGGAGGAAAAATCCCGATTTTGACGAAAAAACTTGTTCTCTGCAAACTTGTTCAAACTTTGATATTTTGCCTCTCGTCCTATGCTGAGTGCATATTTCGAGTCAGAACTCGTTCAAACTGGCTGGAACAGTCTCATAAGCTCCAGGTCGTAGAAAGCCAGTTTTTCGCCAAAATTGGTTTTTGGCTGCACCCAATTTTCAAGCGTACAGTCGGGTATCCGGAGCCCCATTTTTATTTACAGCATACCCAAAGCGTCCAAATATGCAAGTTTTGAGAAAATCCGAGACAAAAAAAATTTTGGTCAAAAATGGCAAAATCGGTAAGGGGGGTGCGGAGGAAAAATCCCGATTTTGACTAAAAAACTTTTTCTCTGCAAACTTGTTCAAACTTTGATATTTTGCCTCTCGACCTATGCTGAGTGCATATTTCGAGTCAGAACTCGTTCAAACTGGCTGGAACAGTCTCAAAAGCTCCAGGTCATAGAAAGCCGGTTTTTCGCCAAAATTGGTTTTTTGGCTGCACCCAATTTTCAAGCGTACAGTCGGGTATCCGGAGCCCCATTTCTATTTACAGCATACCCAAAGCGTCCAAATATGCAAGTTTTGAGAAAATCCGAGACAAAAAAAATTTTGGTCAAAAATGGCAAAATCGGTAAGGGGGGTGCGGAGGAAAAATCCCGATTTTGACGAAAAAACTTTTTCTCTGCAAACTTGTTCAAACTTTGATATTTTGCCTCTCGACCTATGCTGAGTGCATATTTCGAGTCAGAACTCGTTCAAACTGGCTGGAACAGTCTCATAAGCTCCAGGTCGTAGAAAGCCAGTTTTTCGCCAAAATTGGTTTTTGGCTGCACCCAATTTTCAAGCGTACAGTCGGGTATCCGGAGCCCCATTTTTATTTACAGCATACCCAAAGCGTCCAAATATGCAAGTTTTGAGAAAATCCGAGACAAAAAAAATTTTGGTCAAAAATGGCAAAATCGGTAAGGGGGGTGCGGAGGAAAAATCCCGATTTTGACGAAAAAACTTGTTCTCTGCAAACTTGTTCAAACTTTGATATTTTGCCTCTCGACCTATGCTGAGTGCATATTTCGAGTCAGAACTCGTTCAAACTGGCTGGAACAGTCTCAAAAGCTCCAGGTCATAGAAAGCCGGTTTTTCGCCAAAATTGGTTTTTTGGCTGCACCCAATTTTCAAGCGTACAGTCGGGTATCCGGAGCCCCATTTCTATTTACAGCATACCCAAAGCGTCCAAATATGCAAGTTTTGAGAAAATCCGAGACAAAAAAAATTTGGTCAAAAATGGCAAAATCGGTAAGGGGGGTGCGGAGGAAAAATCCCGATTTTGACGAAAAAACTTTTTCTCTGCAAACTTGTTCAAACTTTGATATTTTGCCTCTCGACCTATGCTGAGTGCATATTTCGAGTCAGAACTCGTTCAAACTGGCTGGAACAGTCTCAAAAGCTCCAGGTCGTAGAAAGCCATTTTTTTGCCAAAATTGGTTTTTTGGCTGCACCCAATTTTCAAGCGTACAGTCGGGTATCCGGAGCCCCATTTTTATTTACAGCATACCCAAAGCGTCCAAATATGCAAGTTTTGAGAAAATCCGAGACAAAAAAATTTTGGTCAAAAATGGCAAAATCGGTAAGGGGGGTGCGGAGGAAAAATCCCGATTTTGACGAAAAAACTTGTTCTCTGCAAACTTGTTCAAACTTTGATATTTTGCCTCTCGTCCTATGCTGAGTGCATATTTCGAGTCAGAACTCGTTCAAACTGGCTGGAACAGTCTCAAAAGCTCCAGGTCGTAGAAAGCCAGTTTTTCGCCAAAATTGGTTTTTTGGCTGCACCCAATTTTCAAGCGTACAGTCGGGTATCCGGAGCCCCATTTTTATTTACAGCATACCCAAAGCGTCCAAATATGCAAGTTTTGAGAAAATCCGAGACAAAAAAAATTTGGTCAAAAATGGCAAAATCGGTAAGGGGGGTGCGGAGGAAAAATCCCGATTTTGACGAAAAAACTTGTTCTCTGCAAACTTGTTCAAACTTTGATATTTTGCCTCTCGTCCTATGCTGAGTGCATATTTCGAGTCAGAACTCGTTCAAACTGGCTGGAACAGTCTCATAAGCTCCAGGTCGTAGAAAGCCAGTTTTTCGCCAAAATTGGTTTTTGGCTGCACCCAATTTTCAAGCGTACAGTCGGGTATCCGGAGCCCCATTTTTATTTACAGCATACCCAAAGCGTCCAAATATGCAAGTTTTGAGAAAATCCGAGACAAAAAAAATTTTGGTCAAAAATGGCAAAATCGGTAAGGGGGGTGCGGAGGAAAAATCCCGATTTTGACGAAAAAACTTTTTCTCTGCAAACTTGTTCAAACTTTGATATTTTGCCTCTCGACCTATGCTGAGTGCATATTTCGAGTCAGAACTCGTTCAAACTGGTTGGAACAGTCTCAAAAGCTCCAGGTCATAGAAAGCCGGTTTTTCGCCAAAATTGGTTTTTTGGCTGCACCCAATTTTCAAGCGTACAGTCGGGTATCCGGAGCCCCATTTCTATTTACAGCATACCCAAAGCGTCCAAATATGCAAGTTTTGAGAAAATCCGAGACAAAAAAAAAATTGGTCAAAAATGGCAAAATCGGTAAGGGGGGTGCGGAGGAAAAATCCCGATTTTGACGAAAAAACTTTTTCTCTGCAAACTTGTTCGAACTTTGATATTTTGCCTCTCGACCTATGCTGAGTGCATATTTCGAGTCAGAACTCGTTCAAACTGGCTGGAACAGTCTCAAAAGCTCCAGGTCGTAGAAAGCCAGTTTTTCGCCAAAATTGGTTTTTTGGCTGCACCCAATTTTCAAGCGTACAGTCGGGTATCCGGAGCCCCATTTTTATTTACAGCAAACCCAAAGCGTCCAAATATGCAAGTTTTGAGAAAATCCGAGACAAAAAAATTTTGGTCAAAAATGGCAAAATCGGTAAGGGGGTGCGGAGGAAAAATCCCGATTTTGACGAAAAAACTTGTTCTCTGCAAACTTGTTCAAACTTTGATATTTTGCCTCTCGTCCTATGCTGAGTGCATATTTCGAGTCAGAACTCGTTCAAACTGGCTGGAACAGTCTCATAAGCTCCAGGTCGTAGAAAGCCAGTTTTTCGCCAAAATTGGTTTTTGGCTGCACCCAATTTTCAAGCGTACAGTCGGGTATCCGGAGCCCCATTTTTATTTACAGCATACCCAAAGCGTCCAAATATGCAAGTTTTGAGAAAATCCGAGACAAAAAAAATTTTGGTCAAAAATGGCAAAATCGGTAAGGGGGGTGCGGAGGAAAAATCCCGATTTTGACGAAAAAACTTTTTCTCTGCAAACTTGTTCAAACTTTGATATTTTGCCTCTCGACCTATGCTGAGTGCATATTTCGAGTCAGAACTCGTTCAAACTGGCTGGAACAGTCTCAAAAGCTCCAGGTCATAGAAAGCCGGTTTTTCGCCAAAATTGGTTTTTTGGCTGCACCCAATTTTCAAGCGTACAGTCGGGTATCCGGAGCCCCATTTCTATTTACAGCATACCCAAAGCGTCCAAATATGCAAGTTTTGAGAAAATCCGAGACAAAAAAAATTTTGGTCAAAAATGGCAAAATCGGTAAGGGGGGTGCGGAGGAAAAATCCCGATTTTGACGAAAAAACTTTTTCTCTGCAAACTTGTTCAAACTTTGATATTTTGCCTCTCGACCTATGCTGAGTGCATATTTCGAGTCAGAACTCGTTCAAACTGGCTGGAACAGTCTCAAAAGCTCCAGGTCGTAGAAAGCCAGTTTTTCGCCAAAATTGGTTTTTTGGCTGCACCCAATTTTCAAGCGTACAGTCGGGTATCCGGAGCCCCATTTTTATTTACAGCATACCCAAAGCGTCCAAATATGCAAGTTTTGAGAAAATCCGAGACAAAAAAATTTTGGTCAAAAATGGCAAAATCGGTAAGAGGGGTGCGGAGGAAAAATCCCGATTTTGACGAAAAAACTTGTTCTCTGCAAACTTGTTCAAACTTTGATATTTTGCCTCTCGTCCTATGCTGAGTGCATATTTCGAGTCAGAACTCGTTCAAACTGGCTGGAACAGTCTCATAAGCTCCAGGTCGTAGAAAGCCAGTTTTTCGCCAAAATTGGTTTTTGGCTGCACCCAATTTTCAAGCGTACAGTCGGGTATCCGGAGCCCCATTTTTATTTACAGCATACCCAAAGCGTCCAAATATGCAAGTTTTGAGAAAATCCGAGACAAAAAAAATTTTGGTCAAAAATGGCAAAATCGGTAAGGGGGGTGCGGAGGAAAAATCCCGATTTTGACGAAAAAACTTTTTCTCTGCAAACTTGTTCAAACTTTGATATTTTGCCTCTCGACCTATGCTGAGTGCATATTTCGAGTCAGAACTCGTTCAAACTGGCTGGAACAGTCTCAAAAGCTCCAGGTCATAGAAAGCCGGTTTTTCGCCAAAATTGGTTTTTTGGCTGCACCCAATTTTCAAGCGTACAGTCGGGTATCCGGAGCCCCATTTCTATTTACAGCATACCCAAAGCGTCCAAATATGCAAGTTTTGAGAAAATCCGAGACAAAAAAAATTTTGGTCAAAAATGGCAAAATCGGTAAGGGGGGTGCGGAGGAAAAATCCCGATTTTGACGAAAAAACTTTTTCTCTGCAAACTTGTTCAAACTTTGATATTTTGCCTCTCGACCTATGCTGAGTGCATATTTCGAGTCAGAACTCGTTCAAACTGGCTGGAACAGTCTCAAAAGCTCCAGGTCGTAGAAAGCCAGTTTTTCGCCAAAATTGGTTTTTTGGCTGCACCCAATTTTCAAGCGTACAATCGGGTATCCGGAGCCCCATTTTTATTTACAGCATACCCAAAGCGTCCAAATATGCAAGTTTTGAGAAAATCCGAGACAAAAAAATTTTGGTCAAAAATGGCAAAATTGGTAAGGGGGGTGCGGAGGAAAAATCCCGATTTTGACGAAAAAACTTGTTCTCTGCAAACTTGTTCAAACTTTGATATTTTGCCTCTCGTCCTATGCTGAGTGCATATTTCGAGTCAGAACTCGTTCAAACTGGCTGGAACAGTCTCATAAGCTCCAGGTCGTAGAAAGCCAGTTTTTCGCCAAAATTGGTTTTTGGCTGCACCCAATTTTCAAGCGTACAGTCGGGTATCCGGAGCCCCATTTTTATTTACAGCATACCCAAAGCGTCCAAATATGCAAGTTTTGAGAAAATCCGAGACAAAAAAAATTTTGGTCAAAAATGGCAAAATCGGTAAGGGGGGTGCGGAGGAAAAATCCCGATTTTGACGAAAAAACTTTTTCTCTGCAAACTTGTTCAAACTTTGATATTTTGCCTCTCGACCTATGCTGAGTGCATATTTCGAGTCAGAACTCGTTCAAACTGGCTGGAACAGTCTCAAAAGCTCCAGGTCATAGAAAGCCGGTTTGTCGCCAAAATTGGTTTTTTGGCTGCACCCAATTTTCAAGCGTACAGTCGGGTATCCGGAGCCCCATTTCTATTTACAGCATACCCAAAGCGTCCAAATATGCAAGTTTTGAGAAAATCCGAGACAAAAAAAATTTTGGTCAAAAATGGCAAAATCGGTAAGGGGGGTGCGGAGGAAAAATCCCGATTTTGACGAAAAAACTTGTTCTCTGCAAACTTGTTCAAACTTTGATATTTTGCCTCTCGTCCTATGCTGAGTGCATATTTCGAGTCAGAACTCGTTCAAACTGGCTGGAACAGTCTCATAAGCTCCAGGTCGTAGAAAGCCAGTTTTTCGCCAAAATTGGTTTTTGGCTGCACCCAATTTTCAAGCGTACAGTCGGGTATCCGGAGCCCCATTTTTATTTACAGCATACCCAAAGCGTCCAAATATGCAAGTTTTGAGAAAATCCGAGACAAAAAAAATTTTGGTCAAAAATGGCAAAATCGGTAAGGGGGGTGCAGAGGAAAAATCCCGATTTTGACGAAAAAACTTTTTCTCTGCAAACTTGTTCAAACTTTGATATTTTGCCTCTCGACCTATGCTGAGTGCATATTTCGAGTCAGAACTCGTTCAAACTGGCTGGAACAGTCTCAAAAGCTCCAGGTCATAGAAAGCCGGTTTTTCGCCAAAATTGGTTTTTTGGCTGCACCCAATTTTCAAGCGTACAGTCGGGTATCCGGAGCCCCATTTCTATTTACAGCATACCCAAAGCGTCCAAATATGCAAGTTTTGAGAAAATCCGAGACAAAAAAAATTTTGGTCAAAAATGGCAAAATCGGTAAGGGGGGTGCGGAGGAAAAATCCCGATTTTGACGAAAAAACTTTTTCTCTGCAAACTTGTTCAAACTTTGATATTTTGCCTCTCGACCTATGCTGAGTGCATATTTCGAGTCAGAACTCGTTCAAACTGGCTGGAACAGTCTCAAAAGCTCCAGGTCGTAGAAAGCCAGTTTTTCGCCAAAATTGGTTTTTTGGCTGCACCCAATTTTCAAGCGTACAGTCGGGTATCCGGAGCCCCATTTTTATTTACAGCATACCCAAAGCGTCCAAATATGCAAGTTTTGAGAAAATCCGAGACAAAAAAATTTTGGTCAAAAATGGCAAAATCGGTAAGAGGGGTGCGGAGGAAAAATCCCGATTTTGACGAAAAAACTTGTTCTCTGCAAACTTGTTCAAACTTTGATATTTTGCCTCTCGTCCTATGCTGAGTGCATATTTCGAGTCAGAACTCGTTCAAACTGGCTGGAACAGTCTCATAAGCTCCAGGTCGTAGAAAGCCAGTTTTTCGCCAAAATTGGTTTTTGGCTGCACCCAATTTTCAAGCGTACAGTCGGGTATCCGGAGCCCCATTTTTATTTACAGCATACCCAAAGCGTCCAAATATGCAAGTTTTGAGAAAATCCGAGACAAAAAAAATTTTGGTCAAAAATGGCAAAATCGGTAAGGGGGGTGCGGAGGAAAAATCCCGATTTTGACGAAAAAACTTTTTCTCTGCAAACTTGTTCAAACTTTGATATTTTGCCTCTCGACCTATGCTGAGTGCATATTTCGAGTCAGAACTCGTTCAAACTGGCTGGAACAGTCTCAAAAGCTCCAGGTCTTAGAAAGCCGGTTTTTCGCCAAAATTGGTTTTTTGGCTGCACCCAATTTTCAAGCGTACAGTCGGGTATCCGGAGCCCCATTTCTATTTACAGCATACCCAAAGCGTCCAAATATGCAAGTTTTGAGAAAATCCGAGACAAAAAAAATTTTGGTCAAAAATGGCAAAATCGGTAAGGGGGGTGCGGAGGAAAAATCCCGATTTTGACGAAAAAACTTTTTCTCTGCAAACTTGTTCAAACTTTGATATTTTGCCTCTCGACCTATGCTGAGTGCATATTTCGAGTCAGAACTCGTTCAAACTGGCTGGAACAGTCTCAAAAGCTCCAGGTCGTAGAAAGCCAGTTTTTCGCCAAAATTGGTTTTTTGGCTGCACCCAATTTTCAAGCGTACAGTCGGGTATCCGGAGCCCCATTTTTATTTACAGCATACCCAAAGCGTCCAAATATGCAAGTTTTGAGAAAATCCGAGACAAAAAAATTTTGGTCAAAAATGGCAAAATTGGTAAGTGGGGTGCGGAGGAAAATCCCGATTTTGACGAAAAAACTTGTTCTCTGCAAACTTGTTCAAACTTTGATATTTTGCCTCTCGTCCTATGCTGAGTGCATATTTCGAGTCAGAACTCGTTCAAACTGGCTGGAACAGTCTCATAAGCTCCAGGTCGTAGAAAGCCAGTTTTTCGCCAAAATTGGTTTTTGGCTGCACCCAATTTTCAAGCGTACAGTCGGGTATCCGGAGCCCCATTTTTATTTACAGCATACCCAAAGCGTCCAAATATGCAAGTTTTGAGAAAATCCGAGACAAAAAAAATTTTGGTCAAAAATGGCAAAATCGGTAAGGGGGGTGCGGAGGAAAAATCCCGATTTTGACGAAAAAACTTTTTCTCTGCAAACTTGTTCAAACTTTGATATTTTGCCTCTCGACCTATGCTGAGTGCATATTTCGAGTCAGAACTCGTTCAAACTGGCTGGAACAGTCTCAAAAGCTCCAGGTCATAGAAAGCCGGTTTTTCGCCAAAATTGGTTTTTTGGCTGCACCCAATTTTCAAGCGTACAGTCGGGTATCCGGAGCCCCATTTCTATTTACAGCATACCCAAAGCGTCCAAATATGCAAGTTTTGAGAAAATCCGAGACAAAAAAAATTTTGGTCAAAAATGGCAAAATCGGTAAGGGGGGTGCGGAGGAAAAATCCCGATTTTGACGAAAAAACTTTTTCTCTGCAAACTTGTTCAAACTTTGATATTTTGCCTCTCGACCTATGCTGAGTGCATATTTCGAGTCAGAACTCGTTCAAACTGGCTGGAACAGTCTCAAAAGCTCCAGGTCGTAGAAAGCCAGTTTTTCGCCAAAATTGGTTTTTTGGCTGCACCCAATTTTCAAGCGTACAGTCGGGTATCCGGAGCCCCATTTTTATTTACAGCATACCCAAAGCGTCCAAATATGCAAGTTTTGAGAAAATCCGAGACAAAAAAATTTTGGTCAAAAATGGCAAAATCGGTAAGGGGGGTGCGGAGGAAAAATCCCGATTTTGACGAAAAAACTTGTTCTCTGCAAACTTGTTCAAACTTTGATATTTTGCCTCTCGTCCTATGCTGAGTGCATATTTCGAGTCAGAACTCGTTCAAACTGGCTGGAACAGTCTCATAAGCTCCAGGTCGTAGAAAGCCAGTTTTTCGCCAAAATTGGTTTTTGGCTGCACCCAATTTTCAAGCGTACAGTCGGGTATCCGGAGCCCCATTTTTATTTACAGCATACCCAAAGCGTCCAAATATGCAAGTTTTGAGAAAATCCGAGACAAAAAAAATTTTGGTCAAAAATGGCAAAATCGGTAAGGGGGTGCGGAGGAAAAATCCCGATTTTGACGAAAAAACTTTTTCTCTGCAAACTTGTTCAAACTTTGATATTTTGCCTCTCGACCTATGCTGAGTGCATATTTCGAGTCAGAACTCGTTCAAACTGGCTGGAACAGTCTCAAAAGCTCCAGGTCGTAGAAAGCCAGTTTTTCGCCAAAATTGGTTTTTGGCTGCACCCAATTTTCAAGCGTACAGTCGGGTATCCGGAGCCCCATTTTTATTTACAGCATACCCAAAGCGTCCAAATATGCAAGTTTTGAGAAAATCCGAGACAAAAAAAATTTGGTCAAAAATGGCAAAATCGGTAAGGGGGGTGCGGAGGAAAAATCCCGATTTTGACGAAAAAACTTTTTCTCTGCAAACTTGTTCAAACTTTGATATTTTGCCTCTCGACCTATGCTGAGTGCATATTTCGAGTCAGAACTCGTTCAAACTGGCTGGAACAGTCTCAAAAGCTCCAGGTCGTAGAAAGCCAGTTTTTCGCCAAAATTGGTTTTTTGGCTGCACCCAATTTTCAAGCGTACAGTCGGGTATCCGGAGCCCCATTTTTATTTACAGCATACCCAAAGCGTCCAAATATGCAAGTTTTGAGAAAATCCGAGACAAAAAAATTTTGGTCAAAAATGGCAAAATCGGTAAGGGGGGTGCGGAGGAAAAATCCCGATTTTGACGAAAAAACTTGTTCTCTGCAAACTTGTTCAAACTTTGATATTTTGCCTCTCGTCCTATGCTGAGTGCATATTTCGAGTCAGAACTCGTTCAATCTGGCTGGAACAGTCTCATAAGCTCCAGGTCGTAGAAAGCCAGTTTTTCGCCAAAATTGGTTTTTGGCTGCACCCAATTTTCAAGCGTACAGTCGGGTATCCGGAGCCCCATTTTTATTTACAGCATACCCAAAGCGTCCAAATATGCAAGTTTTGAGAAAATCCGAGACAAAAAAAATTTTGGTCAAAAATGGCAAAATCGGTAAGGGGGGTGCGGAGGAAAAATCCCGATTTTGACGAAAAAACTTTTTCTCTGCAAACTTGTTCAAACTTTGATATTTTGCCTCTCGACCCATGCTGAGTGCATATTTCGAGTCAGAACTCGTTCAAACTGGCTGGAACAGTCTCAAAAGCTCCAGGTCGTAGAAAGCCAGTTTTTCGCCAAAATTGGTTTTTGGCTGCACCCAATTTTCAAGCGTACAGTCGGGTATCCGGAGCCCCATTTTTATTTACAGCATACCCAAAGCGTCCAAATATGCAAGTTTTGAGAAAATCCGAGACAAAAAAATTTTGGTCAAAAATGGCAAAATCGGTAAGGGGGGTGCGGAGGAAAAATCCCGATTTTGACGAAAAAACTTGTTCTCTGCAAACTTGTTCAAACTTTGATATTTTGCCTCTCGACCTATGCTGAGTGCATATTTCGAGTCAGAACTCGTTCAAACTGGCTGGAACAGTCTCAAAAGCTCCAGGTCGTAGAAAGCCAGTTTTTCGCCAAAATTGGTTTTTTGGCTGCACCCAATTTTCAAGCGTACAGTCGGGTATCCGGAGCCCCATTTTTATTTACAGCATACCCAAAGCGTCCAAATATGCAAGTTTTGAGAAAATCCGAGACAAAAAAATTTTGGTCAAAAATGGCAAAATCGGTAAGGGGGGTGCGGAGGAAAAATCCCGATTTTGACGAAAAAACTTGTTCTCTGCAAACTTGTTCAAACTTTGATATTTTGCCTCTCGTCCTATGCTGAGTGCATATTTCGAGTCAGAACTCGTTCAAACTGGCTGGAACAGTCTCATAAGCTCCAGGTCGTAGAAAGCCAGTTTTTCGCCAAAATTGGTTTTTGGCTGCACCCAATTTTCAAGCGTACAGTCGGGTATCCGGAGCCCCATTTTTATTTACAGCATACCCAAAGCGTCCAAATATGCAAGTTTTGAGAAAATCCGAGACAAAAAAAATTTTGGTCAAAAATGGCAAAATCGGTAAGGGGGGTGCGGAGGAAAAATCCCGATTTTGACGAAAAAACTTTTTCTCTGCAAACTTGTTCAAACTTTGATATTTTGCCTCTCGACCTATGCTGAGTGCATATTTCGAGTCAGAACTCGTTCAAACTGGCTGGAACAGTCTCAAAAGCTCCAGGTCATAGAAAGCCGGTTTTTTGCCAAAATTGGTTTTTTGGCTGCACCCAATTTTCAAGCGTACAGTCGGGTATCCGGAGCCCCATTTCTATTTACAGCATACCCAAAGCGTCCAAATATGCAAGTTTTGAGAAAATCCGAGACAAAAAAAATTTTGGTCAAAAATGGCAAAATCGGTAAGGGGGGTGCGGAGGAAAAATCCCGATTTTGACGAAAAAACTTTTTCTCTGCAAACTTGTTCAAACTTTGATATTTTGCCTCTCGACCTATGCTGAGTGCATATTTCGAGTCAGAACTCGTTCAAACTGGCTGGAACAGTCTCAAAAGCTCCAGGTCATAGAAAGCCAGTTTTTCGCCAAAATTGGTTTTTTGGCTGCACCCAATTTTCAAGCGTACAGTCGGGTATCCGGAGCCCCATTTTTATTTACAGCATACCCAAAGCGTCCAAATATGCAAGTTTTGAGAAAATCCGAGACAAAAAAATTTTGGTCAAAAATGGCAAAATCGGTAAGGGGGGTGCGGAGGAAAAATCCCGATTTTGACGAAAAAACTTGTTCTCTGCAAACTTGTTCAAACTTTGATATTTTGCCTCTCGTCCTATGCTGAGTGCATATTTCGAGTCAGAACTCGTTCAAACTGGCTGGAACAGTCTCATAAGCTCCAGGTCGTAGAAAGCCAGTTTTTCGCCAAAATTGGTTTTTGGCTGCACCCAATTTTCAAGCGTACAGTCGGGTATCCGGAGCCCCATTTTTATTTACAGCATACCCAAAGCGTCCAAATATGCAAGTTTTGAGAAAATCCGAGACAAAAAAAATTTTGGTCAAAAATGGCAAAATCGGTAAGGGGGGTGCGGAGGAAAAATCCCGATTTTGACGAAAAAACTTTTTCTCTGCAAACTTGTTCAAACTTTGATATTTTGCCTCTCGACCTATGCTGAGTGCATATTTCGAGTCAGAACTCGTTCAAACTGGCTGGAACAGTCTCAAAAGCTCCAGGTCGTAGAAAGCCAGTTTTTCGCCAAAATTGGTTTTTGGCTGCACCCAATTTTCAAGCGTACAGTCGGGTATCCGGAGCCCCATTTTTATTTACAGCATACCCAAAGCGTCCAAATATGCAAGTTTTGAGAAAATCCGAGACAAAAAAATTTTGGTCAAAAATGGCAAAATCGGTAAGGGGGGTGCGGAGGAAAAATCCCGATTTTGACGAAAAAACTTTTTCTCTGCAAACTTGTTCAAACTTTGATATTTTGCCTCTCGACCTATGCTGAGTGCATATTTCGAGTCAGAACTCGTTCAAACTGGCTGGAACAGTCTCAAAAGCTCCAGGTCGTAGAAAGCCAGTTTTTCGCCAAAATTGGTTTTTTGGCTGCACCCAATTTTCAAGCGTACAGTCGGGTATCCGGAGCCCCATTTTTATTTACAGCATACCCAAAGCGTCCAAATATGCAAGTTTTGAGAAAATCCGAGACAAAAAAATTTTGGTCAAAAATGGCAAAATCGGTAAGGGGGGTGCGGAGGAAAAATCCCGATTTTGACGAAAAAACTTGTTCTCTGCAAACTTGTTCAAACTTTGATATTTTGCCTCTCGTCCTATGCTGAGTGCATATTTCGAGTCAGAACTCGTTCAAACTGGCTGGAACAGTCTCATAAGCTCCAGGTCGTAGAAAGCCAGTTTTTCGCCAAAATTGGTTTTTGGCTGCACCCAATTTTCAAGCGTACAGTCGGGTATCCGGAGCCCCATTTTTATTTACAGCATACCCAAAGCGTCCAAATATGCAAGTTTTGAGAAAATCCGAGACAAAAAAAATTTTGGTCAAAAATGGCAAAATCGGTAAGGGGGGTGCGGAGGAAAAATCCCGATTTTGACGAAAAAACTTTTTCTCTGCAAACTTGTTCAAACTTTGATATTTTGCCTCTCGACCTATGCTGAGTGCATATTTCGAGTCAGAACTCGTTCAAACTGGCTGGAACAGTCTCAAAAGCTCCAGGTCATAGAAAGCCGGTTTTTTGCCAAAATTGGTTTTTTGGCTGCACCCAATTTTCAAGCGTACAGTCGGGTATCCGGAGCCCCATTTCTATTTACAGCATACCCAAAGCGTCCAAATATGCAAGTTTTGAGAAAATCCGAGACAAAAAAAATTTTGGTCAAAAATGGCAAAATCGGTAAGGGGGGTGCGGAGGAAAAATCCCGATTTTGACGAAAAAACTTTTTCTCTGCAAACTTGTTCAAACTTTGATATTTTGCCTCTCGACCTATGCTGAGTGCATATTTCGAGTCAGAACTCGTTCAAACTGGCTGGAACAGTCTCAAAAGCTCCAGGTCGTAGAAAGCCAGTTTTTCGCCAAAATTGGTTTTTTGGCTGCACCCAATTTTCAAGCGTACAGTCGGGTATCCGGAGCCCCATTTTTATTTACAGCATACCCAAAGCGTCCAAATATGCAAGTTTTGAGAAAATCCGAGACAAAAAAATTTTGGTCAAAAATGGCAAAATCGGTAAGGGGGGTGCGGAGGAAAAATCCCGATTTTGACGAAAAAACTTTTTCTCTGCAAACTTGTTCAAACTTTGATATTTTGCCTCTCGTCCTATGCTGAGTGCATATTTCGAGTCAGAACTCGTTCAAACTGGCTGGAACAGTCTCATAAGCTCCAGGTCGTAGAAAGCCAGTTTTTCGCCAAAATTGGTTTTTTGGCTGCACCCAATTTTTAAGCGTACAGTCGGGTATCCGGAGCCCCATTTTTATTTACAGCATACCCAAAGCGTCCAAATATGCAAGTTTTGAGAAAATCCGAGACAAAAAAAATTTTGGTCAAAAATGGCAAAATCGGTAAGGGGGTGCGGAGGAAAAATCCCGATTTTGACGAAAAAACTTTTTCTCTGCAAACTTGTTCAAACTTTGATATTTTGCCTCTCGACCTATGCTGAGTGCATATTTCGAGTCAGAACTCGTTCAAACTGGCTGGAACAGTCTCAAAAGCTCCAGGTCATAGAAAGCCGGTTTTTCGCCAAAATTGGTTTTTTGGCTGCACCCAATTTTCAAGCGTACAGTCGGGTATCCGGAGCCCCATTTCTATTTACAGCATACCCAAAGCGTCCAAATATGCAAGTTTTGAGAAAATCTGAGACAAAAAAAATTTTGGTCAAAAATGACAAAATCGGTAAGGGGGGTGCGGAGGAAAAATCCCGATTTTGACGAAAAAACTTTTTCTCTGCAAACTTGTTCAAACTTTGATATTTTGCCTCTCGACCTATGCTGAGTGCATATTTCGAGTCAGAACTCGTTCAAACTGGCTGGAACAGTCTCAAAAGCTCCAGGTCGTAGAAAGCCAGTTTTTCGCCAAAATTGGTTTTTTGGCTGCACCCAATTTTCAAGCGTACAGTCGGGTATCCGGAGCCCCATTTTTATTTACAGCATACCCAAAGCGTCCAAATATGCAAGTTTTGAGAAAATCCGAGACAAAAAAATTTTGGTCAAAAATGGCAAAATCGGTAAGGGGGGTGCGGAGGAAAAATCCCGATTTTGACGAAAAAACTTGTTCTCTGCAAACTTGTTCAAACTTTGATATTTTGCCTCTCGTCCTATGCTGAGTGCATATTTCGAGTCAGAACTCGTTCAAACTGGCTGGAACAGTCTCATAAGCTCCAGGTCGTAGAAAGCCAGTTTTTCGCCAAAATTGGTTTTTGGCTGCACCCAATTTTCAAGCGTACAGTCGGGTATCCGGAGCCCCATTTTTATTTACAGCATACCCAAAGCGTCCAAATATGCAAGTTTTGAGAAAATCCGAGACAAAAAAAATTTTGGTCAAAAAATGGCAAAATCGGTAAGGGGGGTGCGGAGGAAAAATCCCGATTTTGACGAAAAAACTTTTTCTCTGCAAACTTGTTCAAACTTTGATATTTTGCCTCTCGACCTATGCTGAGTGCATATTTCGAGTCAGAACTCGTTCAAACTGGCTGGAACAGTCTCAAAAGCTCCAGGTCGTAGAAAGCCAGTTTTTCGCCAAAATTGGTTTTTGGCTGCACCCAATTTTCAAGTGTACAGTCGGGTATCCGGAGCCCCATTTTTATTTACAGCATACCCAAAGCGTCCAAATATGCAAGTTTTGAGAAAATCCGAGACAAAAAAATTTTGGTCAAAAATGGCAAAATCGGTAAGGGGGGTGCGGAGGAAAAATCCCGATTTTGACGAAAAAACTTTTTCTCTGCAAACTTGTTCAAACTTTGATATTTTGCCTCTCGACCTATGCTGAGTGCATATTTCGAGTCAGAACTCGTTCAAACTGGCTGGAACAGTCTCAAAAGCTCCAGGTCGTAGAAAGCCAGTTTTTCGCCAAAATTGGTTTTTTGGCTGCACCCAATTTTCAAGCGTACAGTCGGGTATCCGGAGCCCCATTTTTATTTACAGCATACCCAAAGCTTCCAAATATGCAAGTTTTGAGAAAATCCGAGACAAAAAAATTTTGGTCAAAAATGGCAAAATCGGTAAGGGGGGTGCGGAGGAAAAATCCCGATTTTGACGAAAAAACTTGTTCTCTGCAAACTTGTTCAAACTTTGATATTTTGCCTCTCGTCCTATGCTGAGTGCATATTTCGAGTCAGAACTCGTTCAAACTGGCTGGAACAGTCTCATAAGCTCCAGGTCGTAGAAAGCCAGTTTTTCGCCAAAATTGGTTTTTGGCTGCACCCAATTTTCAAGCGTACAGTCGGGTATCCGGAGCCCCATTTTTATTTACAGCATACCCAAAGCGTCCAAATATGCAAGTTTTAAGAAAATCCGAGACAAAAAAAATTTTGGTCAAAAATGGCAAAATCGGTAAGGGGGGTGCGGAGGAAAAATCCCGATTTTGACGAAAAAACTTTTTCTCTGCAAACTTGTTCAAACTTTGATATTTTGCCTCTCGACCTATGCTGAGTGCATATTTCGAGTCAGAACTCGTTCAAACTGGCTGGAACAGTCTCAAAAGCTCCAGGTCATAGAAAGCCGGTTTTTTGCCAAAATTGGTTTTTTGGCTGCACCCAATTTTCAAGCGTACAGTCGGGTATCCGGAGCCCCATTTCTATTTACAGCATACCCAAAGCGTCCAAATATGCAAGTTTTGAGAAAATCCGAGACAAAAAAAAATTTGGTCAAAAATGGCAAAATCGGTAAGGGGGGTGCGGAGGAAAAATCCCGATTTTGACGAAAAAACTTTTTCTCTGCAAACTTGTTCAAACTTTGATATTTTGCCTCTCGACCTATGCTGAGTGCATATTTCGAGTCAGAACTCGTTCAAACTGGCTGGAACAGTCTCAAAAGCTCCAGGTCGTAGAAAGCCAGTTTTTCGCCAAAATTGGTTTTTTGGCTGCACCCAATTTTCAAGCGTACAGTCGGGTATCCGGAGCCCCATTTTTATTTACAGCATACCCAAAGCGTCCAAATATGCAAGTTTTGAGAAAATCCGAGACAAAAAAATTTTGGTCAAAAATGGCAAAATCGGTAAGGGGGGTGCGGAGGAAAAATCCCGATTTTGACGAAAAAACTTGTTCTCTGCAAACTTGTTCAAACTTTGATATTTTGCCTCTCGTCCTATGCTGAGTGCATATTTCGAGTCAGAACTCGTTCAAACTGGCTGGAACAGTCTCATAAGCTCCAGGTCGTAGAAAGCCAGTTTTTCGCCAAAATTGGTTTTTTGGCTGCACCCAATTTTCAAGCGTACAGTCGGGTATCCGGAGCCCCATTTTTATTTACAGCATACCCAAAGCGTCCAAATATGCAAGTTTTGTGAAAATCCGAGACAAAAAAAATTTTGGTCAAAAATGGCAAAATCGGTAAGGGGGGTGCGGAGGAAAAATCCCGATTTTGACGAAAAAACTTTTTCTCTGCAAACTTGTTCAAACTTTGATATTTTGCCTCTCGACCTATGCTGAGTGCATATTTCGAGTCAGAACTCGTTCAAACTGGCTGGAACAGTCTCAGAAGCTCCAGGTCATAGAAAGCCGGTTTTTCGCCAAAATTGGTTTTTTGGCTGCACCCAATTTTCAAGCGTACAGTCGGGTATCCGGAGCCCCATTTCTATTTACAGCATACCCAAAGCGTCCAAATATGCAAGTTTTGAGAAAATCCGAGACAAAAAAAATTTTGGTCAAAAATGACAAAATCGGTAAGGGGGGTGCGGAGGAAAAATCCCGATTTTGACAAAAAAACTTTTTCTCTGCAAACTTGTTCAAACTTTGATATTTTGCCTCTCGACCTATGCTGAGTGCATATTTCGAGTCAGAACTCGTTCAAACTGGCTGGAACAGTCTCAAAAGCTCCAGGTCGTAGAAAGCCAGTTTTTCGCCAAAATTGGTTTTTTGGCTGCACCCAATTTTCAAGCGTACAGTCGGGTATCCGGAGCCCCATTTTTATTTACAGCATACCCAAAGCGTCCAAATATGCAAGTTTTGAGAAAATCCGAGACAAAAAAATTTTGGTCAAAAATGGCAAAATCGGTAAGGGGGGTGCGGAGGAAAAATCCCGATTTTGACGAAAAAACTTGTTCTCTGCAAACTTGTTCAAACTTTGATATTTTGCCTCTCGTCCTATGCTGAGTGCATATTTCGAGTCAGAACTCGTTCAAACTGGCTGGAACAGTCTCATAAGCTCCAGGTCGTAGAAAGCCAGTTTTTCGCCAAAATTGGTTTTTGGCTGCACCCAATTTTCAAGCGTACAGTCGGGTATCCGGAGCCCCATTTTTATTTACAGCATACCCAAAGCGTCCAAATATGCAAGTTTTGAGAAAATCCGAGACAAAAAAAATTTTGGTCAAAAATGGCAAAATCGGTAAGGGGGGTGCGGAGGAAAAATCCCGATTTTGACGAAAAAACTTTTTCTCTGCAAACTTGTTCAAACTTTGATATTTTGCCTCTCGACCTATGCTGAGTGCATATTTCGAGTCAGAACTCGTTCAAACTGGCTGGAACAGTCTCAAAAGCTCCAGGTCATAGAAAGCCGGTTTTTTGCCAAAATTGGTTTTTTGGCTGCACCCAATTTTCAAGCGTACAGTCGGGTATCCGGAGCCCCATTTCTATTTACAGCATACCCAAAGCGTCCAAATATGCAAGTTTTGAGAAAATCCGAGACAAAAAAAATTTTGGTCAAAAATGGCAAAATCGGTAAGGGGGGTGCGGAGGAAAAATCCCGATTTTGACGAAAAAACTTTTTCTCTGCAAACTTGTTCAAACTTTGATATTTTGCCTCTCGACCTATGCTGAGTGCATATTTCGAGTCAGAACTCGTTCAAACTGGCTGGAACAGTCTCAAAAGCTCCAGGTCGTAGAAAGCCAGTTTTTCGCCAAAATTGGTTTTTTGGCTGCACCCAATTTTCAAGCGTACAGTCGGGTATCCGGAGCCCCATTTTTATTTACAGCATACCCAAAGCGTCCAAATATGCAAGTTTTGAGAAAATCCGAGACAAAAAAATTTTGGTCAAAAATGGCAAAATCGGTAAGGGGGGTGCGGAGGAAAAATCCCGATTTTGACGAAAAAACTTGTTCTCTGCAAACTTGTTCAAACTTTGATATTTTGCCTCTCGTCCTATGCTGAGTGCATATTTCGAGTCAGAACTCGTTCAAACTGGCTGTAACAGTCTCATAAGCTCCAGGTCGTAGAAAGCCAGTTTTTCGCCAAAATTGGTTTTTTGGCTGCACCCAATTTTCAAGCGTACAGTCGGGTATCCGGAGCCCCATTTTTATTTACAGCATACCCAAAGCGTCCAAATATGCAAGTTTTGAGAAAATCCGAGACAAAAAAAATTTTGGTCAAAAATGGCAAAATCGGTAAGGGGGGTGCGGAGGAAAAATCCCGATTTTGACGAAAAAACTTTTTCTCTGCAAACTTGTTCAAACTTTGATATTTTGCCTCTCGACCTATGCTGAGTGCATATTTCGAGTCAGAACTCGTTCAAACTGGCTGGAACAGTCTCAAAAGCTCCAGGTCATAGAAAGCCGGTTTTTCGCCAAAATTGGTTTTTTGGCTGCACCCAATTTTCAAGCGTACAGTCGGGTATCCGGAGCCCCATTTCTATTTACAGCATACCCAAAGCGTCCAAATATGCAAGTTTTGAGAAAATCCGAGACAAAAAAAATTTTGGTCAAAAATGACAAAATCGGTAAGGGGGGTGCGGAGGAAAAATCCCGATTTTGACGAAAAAACTTTTTCTCTGCAAACTTGTTCAAACTTTGATATTTTGCCTCTCGACCTATGCTGAGTGCATATTTCGAGTCAGAACTCGTTCAAACTGGCTGGAACAGTCTCAAAAGCTCCAGGTCGTAGAAAGCCAGTTTTTCGCCAAAATTGGTTTTTTGGCTGCACCCAATTTTCAAGCGTACAGTCGGGTATCCGGAGCCCCATTTTTATTTACAGCATACCCAAAGCGTCCAAATATGCAAGTTTTGAGAAAATCCGAGACAAAAAAATTTTGGTCAAAAATGGCAAAATCGGTAAGGGGGGTGCGGAGGAAAAATCCCGATTTTGACGAAAAAACTTGTTCTCTGCAAACTTGTTCAAACTTTGATATTTTGCCTCTCGTCCTATGCTGAGTGCATATTTCGAGTCAGAACTCGTTCAAACTGGCTGGAACAGTCTCATAAGCTCCAGGTCGTAGAAAGCCAGTTTTTCGCCAAAATTGGTTTTTGGCTGCACCCAATTTTCAAGCGTACAGTCGGGTATCCGGAGCCCCATTTTTATTTACAGCATACCCAAAGCGTCCAAATATGCAAGTTTTGAGAAAATCCGAGACAAAAAAAATTTTGGTCAAAAATGGCAAAATCGGTAAGGGGGGTGCGGAGGAAAAATCCCGATTTTGACGAAAAAACTTTTTCTCTGCAAACTTGTTCAAACTTTGATATTTTGCCTCTCGACCTATGCTGAGTGCATATTTCGAGTCAGAACTCGTTCAAACTGGCTGGAACAGTCTCAAAAGCTCCAGGTCGTAGAAAGCCAGTTTTTCGCCAAAATTGGTTTTTGGCTGCACCCAATTTTCAAGCGTACAGTCGGGTATCCGGAGCCCCATTTTTATTTACAGCATACCCAAAGCGTCCAAATATGCAAGTTTTGAGAAAATCCGAGACAAAAAAATTTTGGTCAAAAATGGCAAAATCGGTAAGGGGGGTGCGGAGGAAAAATCCCGATTTTGACGAAAAAACTTTTTCTCTGCAAACTTGTTCAAACTTTGATATTTTGCCTCTCGACCTATGCTGAGTGCATATTTCGAGTCAGAACTCGTTCAAACTGGCTGGAACAGTCTCAAAAGCTCCAGGTCGTAGAAAGCCAGTTTTTCGCCAAAATTGGTTTTTTGGCTGCACCCAATTTTCAAGCGTACAGTCGGGTATCCGGAGCCCCATTTTTATTTACAGCATACCCAAAGCGTCCAAATATGCAAGTTTTGAGAAAATCCGAGACAAAAAAATTTTGGTCAAAAATGGCAAAATCGGTAAGGGGGGTGCGGAGGAAAAATCCCGATTTTGACGAAAAAACTTGTTCTCTGCAAACTTGTTCAAACTTTGATATTTTGCCTCTCGTCCTATGCTGAGTGCATATTTCGAGTCAGAACTCGTTCAAACTGGCTGGAACAGTCTCATAAGCTCCAGGTCGTAGAAAGCCAGTTTTTCGCCAAAATTGGTTTTTGGCTGCACCCAATTTTCAAGCGTACAGTCGGGTATCCGGAGCCCCATTTTTATTTACAGCATACCCAAAGCGTCCAAATATGCAAGTTTTGAGAAAATCCGAGACAAAAAAAATTTTGGTCAAAAATGGCAAAATCGGTAAGGGGGGTGCGGAGGAAAAATCCCGATTTTGACGAAAAAACTTTTTCTCTGCAAACTTGTTCAAACTTTGATATTTTGCCTCTCGACCTATGCTGAGTGCATATTTCGAGTCAGAACTCGTTCAAACTGGCTGGAACAGTCTCAAAAGCTCCAGGTCATAGAAAGCCGGTTTTTTGCCAAAATTGGTTTTTTGGCTGCACCCAATTTTCAAGCGTACAGTCGGGTATCCGGAGCCCCATTTCTATTTACAGCATACCCAAAGCGTCCAAATATGCAAGTTTTGAGAAAATCCGAGACAAAAAAAATTTTGGTCAAAAATGGCAAAATCGGTAAGGGGGTGCGGAGGAAAAATCCCGATTTTGACGAAAAAACTTTTTCTCTGCAAACTTGTTCAAACTTTGATATTTTGCCTCTCGACCTATGCTGAGTGCATATTTCGAGTCAGAACTCGTTCAAACTGGCTGGAACAGTCTCAAAAGCTCCAGGTCGTAGAAAGCCAGTTTTTCGCCAAAATTGGTTTTTTGGCTGCACCCAATTTTCAAGCGTACAGTCGGGTATCCGGAGCCCCATTTTTATTTACAGCATACCCAAAGCGTCCAAATATGCAAGTTTTGAGAAAATCCGAGACAAAAAAATTTTGGTCAAAAATGGCAAAATCGGTAAGGGGGGTGCGGAGGAAAAATCCCGATTTTGACGAAAAAACTTGTTCTCTGCAAACTTGTTCAAACTTTGATATTTTGCCTCTCGTCCTATGCTGAGTGCATATTTCGAGTCAGAACTCGTTCAAACTGGCTGGAACAGTCTCATAAGCTCCAGGTCGTAGAAAGCCAGTTTTTCGCCAAAATTGGTTTTTTGGCTGCACCCAATTTTCAAGCGTACAGTCGGGTATCCGGAGCCCCATTTTTATTTACAGCATACCCAAAGCGTCCAAATATGCAAGTTTTGAGAAAATCCGAGACAAAAAAAATTTTGGTCAAAAATGGCAAAATCGGTAAGGGGGGTGCGGAGGAAAAATCCCGATTTTGACGAAAAAACTTTTTCTCTGCAAACTTGTTCAAACTTTGATATTTTGCCTCTCGACCTATGCTGAGTGCATATTTCGAGTCAGAACTCGTTCAAACTGGCTGGAACAGTCTCAAAAGCTCCAGGTCATAGAAAGCCGGTTTTTCGCCAAAATTGGTTTTTTGGCTGCACCCAATTTTCAAGCGTACAGTCGGGTATCCGGAGCCCCATTTCTATTTACAGCATACCCAAAGCGTCCAAATATGCAAGTTTTGAGAAAATCCGAGACAAAAAAAATTTTGGTCAAAAATGACAAAATCGGTAAGGGGGGTGCGGAGGAAAAATCCCGATTTTGACGAAAAAACTTTTTCTCTGCAAACTTGTTCAAACTTTGATATTTTGCCTCTCGACCTATGCTGAGTGCATATTTCGAGTCAGAACTCGTTCAAACTGGCTGGAACAGTCTCAAAAGCTCCAGGTCGTAGAAAGCCAGTTTTTCGCCAAAATTGGTTTTTTGGCTGCACCCAATTTTCAAGCGTACAGTCGGGTATCCGGAGCCCCATTTTTATTTACAGCATACCCAAAGCGTCCAAATATGCAAGTTTTGAGAAAATCCGAGACAAAAAAATTTTGGTCAAAAATGGCAAAATCGGTAAGGGGGGTGCGGAGGAAAAATCCCGATTTTGACGAAAAAACTTGTTCTCTGCAAACTTGTTCAAACTTTGATATTTTGCCTCTCGTCCTATGCTGAGTGCATATTTCGAGTCAGAACTCGTTCAAACTGGCTGGAACAGTCTCATAAGCTCCAGGTCGTAGAAAGCCAGTTTTTCGCCAAAATTGGTTTTTGGCTGCACCCAATTTTCAAGCGTACAGTCGGGTATCCGGAGCCCCATTTTTATTTACAGCATACCCAAAGCGTCCAAATATGCAAGTTTTGAGAAAATCCGAGACAAAAAAAATTTTGGTCAAAAATGGCAAAATCGGTAAGGGGGGTGCGGAGGAAAAATCCCGATTTTGACGAAAAAACTTTTTCTCTGCAAACTTGTTCAAACTTTGATATTTTGCCTCTCGACCTATGCTGAGTGCATATTTCGAGTCAGAACTCGTGTAAACTGGCTGGAACAGTCTCAAAAGCTCCAGGTCGTAGAAAGCCAGTTTTTCGCCAAAATTGGTTTTTGGCTGCACCCAATTTTCAAGCGTACAGTCGGGTATCCGGAGCCCCATTTTTATTTACAGCATACCCAAAGCGTCCAAATATGCAAGTTTTGAGAAAATCCGAGACAAAAAAATTTTGGTCAAAAATGGCAAAATCGGTAAGGGGGGTGCGGAGGAAAAATCCCGATTTTGACGAAAAAACTTTTTCTCTGCAAACTTGTTCAAACTTTGATATTTTGCCTCTCGACCTATGCTGAGTGCATATTTCGAGTCAGAACTCGTTCAAACTGGCTGGAACAGTCTCAAAAGCTCCAGGTCGTAGAAAGCCAGTTTTTCGCCAAAATTGGTTTTTTGGCTGCACCCAATTTTCAAGCGTACAGTCGGGTATCCGGAGCCCCATTTTTATTTACAGCATACCCAAAGCGTCCAAATATGCAAGTTTTGAGAAAATCCGAGACAAAAAAATTTTGGTCAAAAATGGCAAAATCGGTAAGGGGGTGCGGAGGAAAAATCCCGATTTTGACGAAAAAACTTGTTCTCTGCAAACTTGTTCAAACTTTGATATTTTGCCTCTCGTCCTATGCTGAGTGCATATTTCGAGTCAGAACTCGTTCAAACTGGCTGGAACAGTCTCCTAAGCTCCAGGTCGTAGAAAGCCAGTTTTTCGCCAAAATTGGTTTTTGGCTGCACCCAATTTTCAAGCGTACAGTCGGGTATCCGGAGCCCCATTTTTATTTACAGCATACCCAAAGCGTCCAAATATGCAAGTTTTGAGAAAATCCGAGACAAAAAAAATTTTGGTCAAAAATGGCAAAATCGGTAAGGGGGGTGCGGAGGAAAAATCCCGATTTTGACGAAAAAACTTTTTCTCTGCAAACTTGTTCAAACTTTGATATTTTGCCTCTCGACCTATGCTGAGTGCATATTTCGAGTCAGAACTCGTTCAAACTGGCTGGAACAGTCTCAAAAGCTCCAGGTCATAGAAAGCCGGTTTTTTGCCAAAATTGGTTTTTTGGCTGCACCCAATTTTCAAGCGTACAGTCGGGTATCCGGAGCCCCATTTCTATTTACAGCATACCCAAAGCGTCCAAATATGCAAGTTTTGAGAAAATCCGAGACAAAAAAAATTTTGGTCAAAAATGGCAAAATCGGTAAGGGGGGTGCGGAGGAAAAATCCCGATTTTGACGAAAAAACTTGTTCTCTGCAAACTTGTTCAAACTTTGATATTTTGCCTCTCGACCTATGCTGAGTGCATATTTCGAGTCAGAACTCGTTCAAACTGGCTGGAACAGTCTCAAAAGCTCCAGGTCGTAGAAAGCCAGTTTTTCGCCAAAATTGGTTTTTTGGCTGCACCCAATTTTCAAGCGTACAGTCGGGTTTCCGGAGCCCCATTTTTATTTACAGCATACCCAAAGCGTCCAAATATGCAAGTTTTGAGAAAATCCGAGACAAAAAAATTTTGGTCAAAAATGGCAAAATCGGTAAGGGGGGTGCGGAGGAAAAATCCCGATTTTGACGAAAAAACTTGTTCTCTGCAAACTTGTTCAAACTTTGATATTTTGCCTCTCGTCCTATGCTGAGTGCAAATTTCGAGTCAGAACTCGTTCAAACTGGCTGGAACAGTCTCATAAGCTCCAGGTCGTAGAAAGCCAGTTTTTCGCCAAAATTGGTTTTTTGGCTGCACCCAATTTTCAAGCGTACAGTCGGGTATCCGGAGCCCCATTTTTATTTACAGCATACCCAAAGCGTCCAAATATGCAAGTTTTGAGAAAATCCGAGACAAAAAAAATTTTGGTCAAAAATGGCAAAATCGGTAAGGGGGGTGCGGAGGAAAAATCCCGATTTTGACGAAAAAACTTTTTCTCTGCAAACTTGTTCAAACTTTGATATTTTGCCTCTCGACCTATGCTGAGTGCATATTTCGAGTCAGAACTCGTTCAAACTGGCTGGAACAGTCTCAAAAGCTCCAGGTCATAGAAAGCCGGTTTTTCGCCAAAATTGGTTTTTTGGCTGCACCCAATTTTCAAGCGTACAGTCGGGTATCCGGAGCCCCATTTCTATTTACAGCATACCCAAAGCGTCCAAATATGCAAGTTTTGAGAAAATCCGAGACAAAAAAAATTTTGGTCAAAAATGACAAAATCGGTAAGGGGGGTGCGGAGGAAAAATCCCGATTTTGACGAAAAAACTTTTTCTCTGCAAACTTGTTCAAACTTTGATATTTTGCCTCTCGACCTATGCTGAGTGCATATTTCGAGTCAGAACTCGTTCAAACTGGCTGGAACAGTCTCAAAAGCTCCAGGTCGTAGAAAGCCAGTTTTTCGCCAAAATTGGTTTTTTGGCTGCACCCAATTTTCAAGCGTACAGTCGGGTATCCGGAGCCCCATTTTTATTTACAGCATACCCAAAGCGTCCAAATATGCAAGTTTTGAGAAAATCCGAGACAAAAAAATTTTGGTCAAAAATGGCAAAATCGGTAAGGGGGGTGCGGAGGAAAAATCCCGATTTTGACGAAAAAACTTGTTCTCTGCAAACTTGTTCAAACTTTGATATTTTGCCTCTCGTCCTATGCTGAGTGCATATTTCGAGTCAGAACTCGTTCAAACTGGCTGGAACAGTCTCATAAGCTCCAGGTCGTAGAAAGCCAGTTTTTCGCCAAAATTGGTTTTTGGCTGCACCCAATTTTCAAGCGTACAGTCGGGTATCCGGAGCCCCATTTTTATTTACAGCATACCCAAAGCGTCCAAATATGCAAGTTTTGAGAAAATCCGAGACAAAAAAAATTTTGGTCAAAAATGGCAAAATCGGTAAGGGGGGTGCGGAGGAAAAATCCCGATTTTGACGAAAAAACTTTTTCTCTGCAAACTTGTTCAAACTTTGATATTTTGCCTCTCGACCTATGCTGAGTGCATATTTCGAGTCAGAACTCGTTCAAACTGGCTGGAACAGTCTCAAAAGCTCCAGGTCGTAGAAAGCCAGTTTTTCGCCAAAATTGGTTTTTGGCTGCACCCAATTTTCAAGCGTACAGTCGGGTATCCGGAGCCCCATTTTTATTTACAGCATACCCAAAGCGTCCAAATATGCAAGTTTTGAGAAAATCCGAGACAAAAAAAATTTGGTCAAAAATGGCAAAATCGGTAAGGGGGGTGCGGAGGAAAAATCCCGATTTTGACGAAAAAACTTTTTCTCTGCAAACTTGTTCAAACTTTGATATTTTGCCTCTCGACCTATGCTGAGTGCATATTTCGAGTCAGAACTCGTTCAAACTGGCTGGAACAGTCTCAAAAGCTCCAGGTCGTAGAAAGCCAGTTTTTCGCCAAAATTGGTTTTTTGGCTGCACCCAATTTTCAAGCGTACAGTCGGGTATCCGGAGCCCCATTTTTATTTACAGCATACCCAAAGCGTCCAAATATGCAAGTTTTGAGAAAATCCGAGACAAAAAAATTTTGGTCAAAAATGGCAAAATCGGTAAGGGGGGTGCGGAGGAAAAATCCCGATTTTGACGAAAAAACTTGTTCTCTGCAAACTTGTTCAAACTTTGATATTTTGCCTCTCGTCCTATGCTGAGTGCATATTTCGAGTCAGAACTCGTTCAAACTGGCTGGAACAGTCTCATAAGCTCCAGGTCGTAGAAAGCCAGTTTTTCGCCAAAATTGGTTTTTGGCTGCACCCAATTTTCAAGCGTACAGTCGGGTATCCGGAGCCCCATTTTTATTTACAGCATACCCAAAGCGTCCAAATATGCAAGTTTTGAGAAAATCCGAGACAAAAAAAATTTTGGTCAAAAATGGCAAAATCGGTAAGGGGGGTGCGGAGGAAAAATCCCGATTTTGACGAAAAAACTTTTTCTCTGCAAACTTGTTCAAACTTTGATATTTTGCCTCTCGACCTATGCTGAGTGCATATTTCGAGTCAGAACTCGTTCAAACTGGCTGGAACAGTCTCAAAAGCTCCAGGTCATAGAAAGCCGGTTTTTCGCCAAAATTGGTTTTTTGGCTGCACCCAATTTTCAAGCGTACAGTCGGGTATCCGGAGCCCCATTTCTATTTACAGCATACCCAAAGCGTCCAAATATGCAAGTTTTGAGAAAATCCGAGACAAAAAAAAATTTTGGTCAAAAATGGCAAAATCGGTAAGGGGGGTGCGGAGGAAAAATCCCGATTTTGACGAAAAAACTTGTTCTCTGCAAACTTGTTCAAACTTTGATATTTTGCCTCTCGACCTATGCTGAGTGCATATTTCGAGTCAGAACTCGTTCAAACTGGCTGGAACAGTCTCAAAAGCTCCAGGTCGTAGAAAGCCAGTTTTTCGCCAAAATTGGTTTTTTGGCTGCACCCAATTTTCAAGCGTACAGTCGGGTATCCGGAGCCCCATTTTTATTTACAGCATACCCAAAGCGTCCAAATATGCAAGTTTTGGGAAAATCCGAGACAAAAAAATTTTGGTCAAAAATGGCAAAATCGGTAAGGGGGTGCGGAGGAAAAATCCCGATTTTGACGAAAAAACTTGTTCTCTGCAAACTTGTTCAAACTTTGATATTTTGCCTCTCGTCCTATGCTGAGTGCATATTTCGAGTCAGAACTCGTTCAAACTGGCTGGAACAGTCTCATAAGCTCCAGGTCGTAGAAAGCCAGTTTTTCGCCAAAATTGGTTTTTGGCTGCACCCAATTTTCAAGCGTACAGTCGGGTATCCGGAGCCCCATTTTTATTTACAGCATACCCAAAGCGTCCAAATATGCAAGTTTTGAGAAAATCCGAGACAAAAAAAATTTTGGTCAAAAATGGCAAAATCGGTAAGGGGGGTGCGGAGGAAAAATCCCGATTTTGACGAAAAAACTTTTTCTCTGCAAACTTGTTCAAACTTTGATATTTTGCCTCTCGACCTATGCTGAGTGCATATTTCGAGTCAGAACTCGTTCAAACTGGCTGGAACAGTCTCAAAAGCTCCAGGTCATAGAAAGCCGGTTTTTCGCCAAAATTGGTTTTTTGGCTGCACCCAATTTTCAAGCGTACAGTCGGGTATCCGGAGCCCCATTTCTATTTACAGCATACCCAAAGCGTCCAAATATGCAAGTTTTGAGAAAATCCGAGACAAAAAAAATTTTGGTCAAAAATGGCAAAATCGGTAAGGGGGGTGCGGAGGAAAAATCCCGATTTTGACGAAAAAACTTTTTCTCTGCAAACTTGTTCAAACTTTGATATTTTGCCTCTCGACCTATGCTGAGTGCATATTTCGAGTCAGAACTCGTTCAAACTGGCTGGAACAGTCTCAAAAGCTCCAGGTCGTAGAAAGCCAGTTTTTCGCCAAAATTGGTTTTTTGGCTGCACCCAATTTTCAAGCGTACAGTCGGGTATCCGGAGCCCCATTTTTATTTACAGCATACCCAAAGCGTCCAAATATGCAAGTTTTGAGAAAATCCGAGACAAAAAAATTTTGGTCAAAAATGGCAAAATCGGTAAGGGGGGTGCGGAGGAAAAATCCCGATTTTGACGAAAAAACTTGTTCTCTGCAAACTTGTTCAAACTTTGATATTTTGCCTCTCGTCCTATGCTGAGTGCATATTTCGAGTCAGAACTCGTTCAAACTGGCTGGAACAGTCTCATAAGCTCCAGGTCGTAGAAAGCCAGTTTTTCGCCAAAATTGGTTTTTGGCTGCACCCAATTTTCAAGCGTACAGTCGGGTATCCGGAGCCCCATTTTTATATACAGCATACCCAAAGCGTCCAAATATGCAAGTTTTGAGAAAATCCGAGACAAAAAAAATTTTGGTCAAAAATGGCAAAATCGGTAAGGGGGGTGCGGAGGAAAAATCCCGATTTTGACGAAAAAACTTTTTCTCTGCAAACTTGTTCAAACTTTGATATTTTGCCTCTCGACCTATGCTGAGTGCATATTTCGAGTCAGAACTCATTCAAACTGGCTGGAACAGTCTCAAAAGCTCCAGGTCGTAGAAAGCCAGTTTTTCGCCAAAATTGGTTTTTTGGCTGCACCCAATTTTCAAGCGTACAGTCGGGTATCCGGAGCCCCATTTTTATTTACAGCATACCCAAAGCGTCCAAATATGCAAGTTTTGAGAAAATCCGAGACAAAAAAATTTTGGTCAAAAATGGCAAAATCGGTAAGGGGGTGCGGAGGAAAAATCCCGATTTTGACGAAAAAACTTGTTCTCTGCAAACTTGTTCAAACTTTGATATTTTGCCTCTCGTCCTATGCTGAGTGCATATTTCGAGTCAGAACTCGTTCAAACTGGCTGGAACAGTCTCATAAGCTCCAGGTCGTAGAAAGCCAGTTTTTCGCCAAAATTGGTTTTTGGCTGCACCCAATTTTCAAGCGTACAGTCGGGTATCCGGAGCCCCATTTTTATTTACAGCATACCCAAAGCGTCCAAATATGCAAGTTTTGAGAAAATCCGAGACAAAAAAATTTTGGTCAAAAATGGCAAAATCGGTAAGGGGGGTGCGGAGGAAAAATCCCGATTTTGACGAAAAAACTTTTTCTCTGCAAACTTGTTCAAACTTTGATATTTTGCCTCTCGACCTATGCTGAGTGCATATTTCGAGTCAGAACTCGTTCAAACTGGCTGGAACAGTCTCAAAAGCTCCAGGTCGTAGAAAGCCAGTTTTTCGCCAAAATTGGTTTTTGGCTGCACCCAATTTTCAAGCGTACAGTCGGGTATCCGGAGCCCCATTTTTATTTACAGCATACCCAAAGCGTCCAAATATGCAAGTTTTGAGAAAATCCGAGACAAAAAAAATTTTGGTCAAAAATGGCAAAATCGGTAAAGGGGTGCGGAGGAAAAATCCCGATTTTGACGAAAAAAATTTTTCTCTGCAAACTTGTTCAAACTTTGATATTTTGCCTCTCGACCTATGCTGAGTGCATATTTCGAGTCAGAACTCGTTCAAACTGGCTGGAACAGTCTCAAAAGCTCCAGGTCGTAGAAAGCCAGTTTTTCGCCAAAATTGGTTTTTTGGCTGCACCCAATTTTCAAGCGTACAGTCGGGTATCCGGAGCCCCATTTTTATTTACAGCATACCCAAAGCGTCCAAATATGCAAGTTTTGAGAAAATCCGAGACAAAAAAATTTTGGTCAAAAATGGCAAAATCGGTAAGGGGGGTGCGGAGGAAAAATCCCGATTTTGACGAAAAAACTTGTTCTCTGCAAACTTGTTCAAACTTTGATATTTTGCCTCTCGTCCTATGCTGAGTGCATATTTCGAGTCAGAACTCGTTCAAACTGGCTGGAACAGTCTTATAAGCTCCAGGTCGTAGAAAGCCAGTTTTTCGCCAAAATTGGTTTTTGGCTGCACCCAATTTTCAAGCGTACAGTCGGGTATCCGGAGCCCCATTTTTATTTACAGCATACCCAAAGCGTCCAAATATGCAAGTCTTGAGAAAATCCGAGACAAAAAAAATTTTGGTCAAAAATGGCAAAATCGGTAAGGGGGGTGCGGAGGAAAAATCCCGATTTTGACGAAAATACTTTTTCTCTGCAAACTTGTTCAAACTTTGATATTTTGCCTCTCGACCTATGCTGAGTGCATATTTCGAGTCAGAACTCGTTCAAACTGGCTGGAACAGTCTCATAAGCTCCAGGTCGTAGAAAGCCAGTTTTTCGCCAAAATTGGTTTTTGGCTGCACCCAATTTTCAAGCGTACAGTCGGGTATCCGGAGCCCCATTTTTATTTACAGCATACCCAAAGCGTCCAAATATGCAAGTTTTGAGAAAATCCGAGACAAAAAAAATTTTGGTCAAAAATGGCAAAATCGGTAAGGGGGGTGCGGAGGAAAAATCCCGATTTTGACGAAAATACTTTTTCTCTGCAAACTTGTTCAAACTTTGATATTTTGCCTCTCGACCTATGCTGAGTGCATATTTCGAGTCAGAACTCGTTCAAACTGGCTGGAACAGTCTCAAAAGCTCCAGGTCATAGAAAGCCGGTTTTTCGCCAAAATTGGTTTTTTGGCTGCACCCAATTTTCAAGCGTACAGTCGGGTATCCGGAGCCCCATTTCTATTTACAGCATACCCAAAGCGTCCAAATATGCAAGTTTTGAGAAAATCCGAGACAAAAAAAAATTTGGTCAAAAATGGCAAAATCGGTAAGGGGGGTGCGGAGGAAAAATCCCGATTTTGACGAAAAAACTTTTTCTCTGCAAACTTGTTCAAACTTTGATATTTTGCCTCTCGACCTATGCTGAGTGCATATTTCGAGTCAGAACTCGTTCAAACTGGCTGGAACAGTCTCAAAAGCTCCAGGTCGTAGAAAGCCAGTTTTTCGCCAAAATTGGTTTTTTGGCTGCACCCAATTTTCAAGCGTACAGTCGGGTATCCGGAGCCCCATTTTTATTTACAGCATACCCAAAGCGTCCAAATATGCAAGTTTTGAGAAAATCCGAGACAAAAAAATTTTGGTCAAAAATGGCAAAATCGGTAAGGGGGGTGCGGAGGAAAAATCCCGATTTTGACGAAAAAACTTGTTCTCTGCAAACTTGTTCAAACTTTGATATTTTGCCTCTCGTCCTATGCTGAGTGCATATTTCGAGTCAGAACTCGTTCAAACTGGCTGGAACAGTCTCATAAGCTCCAGGTCGTAGAAAGCCAGTTTTTCGCCAAAATTGGTTTTTGGCTGCACCCAATTTTCAAGCGTACAGTCGGGTATCCGGAGCCCCATTTTTATTTACAGCATACCCAAAGCGTCCAAATATGCAAGTCTTGAGAAAATCCGAGACAAAAAAAATTTTGGTCAAAAATGGCAAAATCGGTAAGGGGGGTGCGGAGGAAGAATCCCGATTTTGACGAAAATACTTTTTCTCTGCAAACTTGTTCAAACTTTGATATTTTGCCTCTCGACCTATGCTGAGTGCATATTTCGAGTCAGAACTCGTTCAAACTGGCTGGAACAGTCTCATAAGCTCCAGGTCGTAGAAAGCCAGTTTTTCGCCAAAATTGGTTTTTGGCTGCACCCAATTTTCAAGCGTACAGTCGGGTATCCGGAGCCCCATTTTTATTTACAGCATACCCAAAGCGTCCAAATATGCAAGTTTTGAGAAAATCCGAGACAAAAAAAATTTTGGTCAAAAATGGCAAAATCGGTAAGGGGGGTGCGGAGGAAAAATCCCGATTTTGACGAAAATACTTTTTCTCTGCAAACTTGTTCAAACTTTGATATTTTGCCTCTCGACCTATGCTGAGTGCATATTTCGAGTCAGAACTCGTTCAAACTGGCTGGAACAGTCTCAAAAGCTCCAGGTCATAGAAAGCCGGTTTTTCGCCAAAATTGGTTTTTTGGCTGCACCCAATTTTCAAGCGTACAGTCGGGTATCCGGAGCCCCATTTCTATTTACAGCATACCCAAAGCGTCCAAATATGCAAGTTTTGAGAAAATCCGAGACAAAAAAAAATTTGGTCAAAAATGGCAAAATCGGTAAGGGGGGTGCGGAGGAAAAATCCCGATTTTGACGAAAAAACTTTTTCTCTGCAAACTTGTTCAAACTTTGATATTTTGCCTCTCGACCTATGCTGAGTGCATATTTCGAGTCAGAACTCGTTCAAACTGGCTGGAACAGTCTCAAAAGCTCCAGGTCGTAGAAAGCCAGTTTTTCGCCAAAATTGGTTTTTTGGCTGCACCCAATTTTCAAGCGTACAGTCGGGTATCCGGAGCCCCATTTTTATTTACAGCATACCCAAAGCGTCCAAATATGCAAGTTTTGAGAAAATCCGAGACAAAAAAATTTTGGTCAAAAATGGCAAAATCGGTAAGGGGGGTGCGGAGGAAAAATCCCGATTTTGACGAAAAAACTTGTTCTCTGCAAACTTGTTCAAACTTTGATATTTTGCCTCTCGTCCTATGCTGAGTGCATATTTCGAGTCAGAACTCGTTCAAACTGGCTGGAACAGTCTCATAAGCTCCAGGTCGTAGAAAGCCAGTTTTTCGCCAAAATTGGTTTTTGGCTGCACACAATTTTCAAGCGTACAGTCGGGTATCCGGAGCCCCATTTTTATTTACAGCATACCCAAAGCGTCCAAATATGCAAGTTTTGAGAAAATCCGAGACAAAAAAAAATTTGGTCAAAAATGGCAAAATCGGTAAGGGGGGTGCGGAGGAAAAATCCCGATTTTGACGAAAAAACTTTTTCTCTGCAAACTTGTTCAAACTTTGATATTTTGCCTCTCGACCTATGCTGAGTGCATATTTCGAGTCAGAACTCGTTCAAACTGGCTGGAACAGTCTCAAAAGCTCCAGGTCGTAGAAAGCCGGTTTTTCGCCAAAATTGGTTTTTTGGCTGCACCCAATTTTCAAGCGTACAGTCGGGTATCCGGAGCCCCATTTCTATTTACAGCATACCCAAAGCGTCCAAATATGCAAGTTTTGAGAAAATCCGAGACAAAAAAAATTTTGGTCAAAAATGGCAAAATCGGTAAGGGGGGTGCGGAGGAAAAATCCCGATTTTGACGAAAAAACTTTTTCTCTGCAAACTTGTTCAAACTTTGATATTTTGCCTCTCGACCTATGCTGAGTGCATATTTCGAGTCAGAACTCGTTCAAACTGGCTGGAACAGTCTCAAAAGCTCCAGGTCGTAGAAAGCCAGTTTTTCGCCAAAATTGGTTTTTTGGCTGCACCCAATTTTCAAGCGTACAGTCGGGTATCCGGAGCCCCATTTTTATTTACAGCATACCCAAAGCGTCCAAATATGCAAGTTTTGAGAAAATCCGAGACAAAAAAATTTTGGTCAAAAATGGCAAAATCGGTAAGGGGGGTGCGGAGGAAAAATCCCGATTTTGACGAAAAAACTTTTTCTCTGCAAACTTGTTCAAACTTTGATATTTTGCCTCTCGTCCTATGCTGAGTGCATATTTCGAGTCAGAACTCGTTCAAACTGGCTGGAACATTCTCAAAAGCTCCAGGTCGTAGAAAGCCAGTTTTTCGCCAAAATTGGTTTTTTGGCTGCACCCAATTTTCAAGCGTACAGTCGGGTATCCGGAGCGCCATTTTTATTTACAGCATACCCAAAGCGTCCAAATATGCAAGTTTTGAGAAAATCCGAGACAAAAAAATTTTGGTCAAAAATGGCAAAATCGGTAAGGGGGGTGCGGAGGAAAAATCCCGATTTTGACGAAAAAACTTGTTCTCTGCAAACTTGTTCAAACTTTGATATTTTGCCTCTCGTCCTATGCTGAGTGCATATTTCGAGTCAGAACTCGTTCAAACTGGCTGGAACAGTCTCATAAGCTCCAGGTCGTAGAAAGCCAGTTTTTCGCCAAAATTGGTTTTTGGCTGCACCCAATTTTCAAGCGTACAGTCGGGTATCCGGAGCCCCATTTTTATTTACAGCATACCCAAAGCGTCCAAATATGCAAGTCTTGAGAAAATCCGAGACAAAAAAAATTTTGGTCAAAAATGGCAAAATCGGTAAGGGGGGTGCGGAGGAAAAATCCCGATTTTGACGAAAATACTTTTTCTCTGCAAACTTGTTCAAACTTTGATATTTTGCCTCTCGACCTATGCTGAGTGCATATTTCGAGTCAGAACTCGTTCAAACTGGCTGGAACAGTCTCATAAGCTCCAGGTCGTAGAAAGCCAGTTTTTCGCCAAAATTGGTTTTTGGCTGCACCCAATTTTCAAGCGTACAGTCGGGTATCCGGAGCCCCATTTTTATTTACAGCATACCCAAAGCGTCCAAATATGCAAGTTTTGAGAAAATCCGAGACAAAAAAAATTTTGGTCAAAAATGGCAAAATCGGTAAGGGGGGTGCGGAGGAAAAATCCCGATTTTGACGAAAATACTTTTTCTCTGCAAACTTGTTCAAACTTTGATATTTTGCCTCTCGACCTATGCTGAGTGCATATTTCGAGTCAGAACTCGTTCAAACTGGCTGGAACAGTCTCAAAAGCTCCAGGTCATAGAAAGCCGGTTTTTCGCCAAAATTGGTTTTTTGGCTGCACCCAATTTTCAAGCGTACAGTCGGGTATCCGGAGCCCCATTTCTATTTACAGCATACCCAAAGCGTCCAAATATGCAAGTTTTGAGAAAATCCGAGACAAAAAAAAATTTGGTCAAAAATGGCAAAATCGGTAAGGGGGGTGCGGAGGAAAAATCCCGATTTTGACGAAAAAACTTTTTCTCTGCAAACTTGTTCAAACTTTGATATTTTGCCTCTCGACCTATGCTGAGTGCATATTTCGAGTCAGAACTCGTTCAAACTGGCTGGAACAGTCTCAAAAGCTCCAGGTCGTAGAAAGCCAGTTTTTCGCCAAAATTGGTTTTTTGGCTGCACCCAATTTTCAAGCGTACAGTCGGGTATCCGGAGCCCCATTTTTATTTACAGCATACCCAAAGCGTCCAAATATGCAAGTTTTGAGAAAATCCGAGACAAAAAAATTTTGGTCAAAAATGGCAAAATCGGTAAGGGGGGTGCGGAGGAAAAATCCCGATTTTGACGAAAAAACTTGTTCTCTGCAAACTTGTTCAAACTTTGATATTTTGCCTCTCGTCCTATGCTGAGTGCATATTTCGAGTCAGAACTCGTTCAAACTGGCTGGAACAGTCTCATAAGCTCCAGGTCGTAGAAAGCCAGTTTTTCGCCAAAATTGGTTTTTGGCTGCACACAATTTTCAAGCGTACAGTCGGGTATCCGGAGCCCCATTTTTATTTACAGCATACCCAAAGCGTCCAAATATGCAAGTTTTGAGAAAATCCGAGACAAAAAAAAATTTGGTCAAAAATGGCAAAATCGGTAAGGGGGGTGCGGAGGAAAAATCCCGATTTTGACGAAAAAACTTTTTCTCTGCAAACTTGTTCAAACTTTGATATTTTGCCTCTCGACCTATGCTGAGTGCATATTTCGAGTCAGAACTCGTTCAAACTGGCTGGAACAGTCTCAAAAGCTCCAGGTCGTAGAAAGCCGGTTTTTCGCCAAAATTGGTTTTTTGGCTGCACCCAATTTTCAAGCGTACAGTCGGGTATCCGGAGCCCCATTTCTATTTACAGCATACCCAAAGCGTCCAAATATGCAAGTTTTGAGAAAATCCGAGACAAAAAAAATTTTGGTCAAAAATGGCAAAATCGGTAAGGGGGGTGCGGAGGAAAAATCCCGATTTTGACGAAAAAACTTTTTCTCTGCAAACTTGTTCAAACTTTGATATTTTGCCTCTCGACCTATGCTGAGTGCATATTTCGAGTCAGAACTCGTTCAAACTGGCTGGAACAGTCTCAAAAGCTCCAGGTCGTAGAAAGCCAGTTTTTCGCCAAAATTGGTTTTTTGGCTGCACCCAATTTTCAAGCGTACAGTCGGGTATCCGGAGCCCCATTTTTATTTACAGCATACCCAAAGCGTCCAAATATGCAAGTTTTGAGAAAATCCGAGACAAAAAAATTTTGGTCAAAAATGGCAAAATCGGTAAGGGGGGTGCGGAGGAAAAATCCCGATTTTGACGAAAAAACTTTTTCTCTGCAAACTTGTTCAAACTTTGATATTTTGCCTCTCGTCCTATGCTGAGTGCATATTTCGAGTCAGA
The DNA here is from genome assembly GCA_963680895.1 of Fragum sueziense. Lineage (NCBI taxonomy): Eukaryota > Metazoa > Mollusca > Bivalvia > Cardiida > Cardiidae > Fragum > Fragum sueziense. The sequence continues at coordinate 57,253,795 of OY804596.1, read as the reverse complement.
ACTCGTTCAAACTGGCTGGAACATTCTCAAAAGCTCCAGGTCGTAGAAAGCCAGTTTTTCGCCAAAATTGGTTTTTTGGCTGCACCCAATTTTCAAGCGTACAGTCGGGTATCCGGAGCGCCATTTTTATTTACAGCATACCCAAAGCGTCCAAATATGCAAGTTTTGAGAAAATCCGAGACAAAAAAATTTTGGTCAAAAATGGCAAAATCGGTAAGGGGGGTGCGGAGGAAAAATCCCGATTTTGACGAAAAAACTTGTTCTCTGCAAACTTGTTCAAACTTTGATATTTTGCCTCTCGTCCTATGCTGAGTGCATATTTCGAGTCAGAACTCGTTCAAACTGGCTGGAACAGTCTCATAAGCTCCAGGTCGTAGAAAGCCAGTTTTTCGCCAAAATTGGTTTTTGGCTGCACCCAATTTTCAAGCGTACAGTCGGGTATCCGGAGCCCCAATTTTATTTACAGCATACCCAAAGCGTCCAAATATGCAAGTTTTGAGAAAATCCGAGACAAAAAAAATTTTGGTCAAAAATGGCAAAATCGGTAAGGGGGGTGCGGAGGAAAAATCCCGATTTTGACGAAAAAACTTTTTCTCTGCAAACTTGTTCAAACTTTGATATTTTGCCTCTCGACCTATGCTGAGTGCATATTTCGAGTCAGAACTCGTTCAAACTGGCTGGAACAGTCTCAAAAGCTCCAGGTCGTAGAGAGCCAGTTTTTCGCCAAAATTGGTTTTTGGCTGCACCCAATTTTCAAGCGTACAGTCGGGTATCCGGAGCCCCATTTTTATTTACAGCATACCCAAAGCGTCCAAATATGCAAGTTTTGAGAAAATCCGAGACAAAAAAAATTTTGGTCAAAAATGGCAAAATCGGTAAGGGGGGTGCGGAGGAAAAATCCCGATTTTGACGAAAAAACTTTTTCTCTGCAAACTTGTTCAAACTTTGATATTTTGCCTCTCGACCTATGCTGAGTGCATATTTCGAGTCAGAACTCGTTCAAACTGGCTGGAACAGTCTCAAAAGCTCCAGGTCGTAGAAAGCCAGTTTTTCGCCAAAATTGGTTTTTTGGCTGCACCCAATTTTCAAGCGTACAGTCGGGTATCCGGAGCCCCATTTTTATTTACAGCATACCCAAAGCGTCCAAATATGCAAGTTTTGAGAAAATCCGAGACAAAAAAATTTTGGTCAAAAATGGCAAAATCGGTAAGGGGGGTGCGGAGGAAAAATCCCGATTTTGACGAAAAAACTTGTTCTCTGCAAACTTGTTCAAACTTTGATATTTTGCCTCTCGTCCTATGCTGAGTGCATATTTCGAGTCAGAACTCGTTCAAACTGGCTGGAACAGTCTCATAAGCTCCAGGTCGTAGAAAGCCAGTTTTTCGCCAAAATTAGTTTTTGGCTGCACCCAATTTTCAAGCGTAGAGTCGGGTATCGGGAGCCCCATTTTTATTTACAGCATACCCAAAGCGTCCAAATATGCAAGTTTTGAGAAAATCCGAGACAAAAAAAAAATTGGTCAAAAATGGCAAAATCGGTAAGGGGGGTGCGGAGGAAAAATCCCGATTTTGACGAAAAAACTTTTTCTCTGCAAACTTGTTCAAACTTTGATATTTTGCCTCTCGACCTATGCTGAGTGCATATTTCGAGTCAGAACTCGTTCAAACTGGCTGGAACAGTCTCAAAAGCTCCACGTCATAGAAAGCCGGTTTTTCGCCAAAATTGGTTTTTTGGCTGCACCCAATTTTCAAGCGTACAGTCGGGTATCCGGAGCCCCATTTCTATTTACAGCATACCCAAAGCGTCCAAATATGCAAGTTTTGAGAAAATCCGAGACAAAAAAAATTTTGGTCAAAAATGGCAAAATCGGTAAGGGGGGTGCGGAGGAAAAATCCCGATTTTGACGAAAAAACTTTTTCTCTGCAAACTTGTTCAAACTTTGATATTTTGCCTCTCGACCTATGCTGAGTGCATATTTCGAGTCAGAACTCGTTCAAACTGGCTGGAACAGTCTCAAAAGCTCCAGGTCGTAGAAAGCCAGTTTTTCGCCAAAATTGGTTTTTTGGCTGCACCCAATTTTCAAGCGTACAGTCGGGTATCCGGAGCCCCATTTTTATTTACAGCATACCCAAAGCGTCCAAATATGCAAGTTTTGAGAAAATCCGAGACAAAAAAAATTTTGGTCAAAAATGGCAAAATCGGTAAGGGGGGTGCGGAGGAAAAATCCCGATTTTGACGAAAAAACTTTTTCTCTGCAAACTTGTTCAAACTTTGATATTTTGCCTCTCGACCTATGCTGAGTGCATATTTCGAGTCAGAACTCGTTCAAACTGGCTGGAACAGTCTCAAAAGCTCCAGGTCATAGAAAGCCGGTTTTTCGCCAAAATTGGTTTTTTGGCTGCACCCAATTTTCAAGCGTACAGTCGGGTATCCGGAGCCCCATTTCTATTTACAGCATACCCAAAGCGTCCAAATATGCAAGTTTTGAGAAAATCCGAGACAAAAAAAATTTTGGTCAAAAATGGCAAAATCGGTAAGGGGGGTGCGGAGGAAAAATCCCGATTTTGACGAAAAAACTTTTTCTCTGCAAACTTGTTCAAACTTTGATATTTTGCCTCTCGACCTATGCTGAGTGCATATTTCGAGTCAGAACTCGTTCAAACTGGCTGGAACAGTCTCAAAAGCTCCAGGTCGTAGAAAGCCAGTTTTTCGCCAAAATTGGTTTTTTGGCTGCACCCAATTTTCAAGCGTACAGTCGGGTATCCGGAGCCCCATTTTTATTTACAGCATACCCAAAGCGTCCAAATATGCAAGTTTTGAGAAAATCCGAGACAAAAAAATTTTGGTCAAAAATGGCAAAATCGGTAAGGGGGGTGCGGAGGAAAAATCCCGATTTTGACGAAAAAACTTGTTCTCTGCAAACTTGTTCAAACTTTGATATTTTGCCTCTCGTCCTATGCTGAGTGCTTATTTCGAGTCAGAACTCGTTCAAACTGGCTGGAACAGTCTCATAAGCTCCAGGTCGTAGAAAGCCAGTTTTTCGCCAAAATTGGTTTTTGGCTGCACCCAATTTTCAAGCGTACAGTCGGGTATCCGGAGCCCCATTTTTATTTACAGCATACCCAAAGCGTCCAAATATGCAAGTTTTGAGAAAATCCGAGACAAAAAAAATTTGGTCAAAAATGGCAAAATCGGTAAGGGGGTGCGGAGGAAAAATCCCGATTTTGACGAAAAAACTTTTTCTCTGCAAACTTGTTCAAACTTTGATATTTTGCCTCTCGACCTATGCTGAGTGCATATTTCGAGTCAGAACTCGTTCAAACTGGCTGGAACAGTCTCAAAAGCTCCAGGTCGTAGAAAGCCAGTTTTTCGCCAAAATTGGTTTTTGGCTGCACCCAATTTTCAAGCGTAAAGTCGGGTATCCGGAGCCCCATTTTTATTTACAGCATACCCAAAGCGTCCAAATATGCAAGTTTTGAGAAAATCCGAGACAAAAAAAATTTTGGTCAAAAATGGCAAAATCGGTAAGGGGGGTGCGGAGGAAAAATCCCGATTTTGACGAAAAAACTTTTTCTCTGCAAACTTGTTCAAACTTTGATATTTTGCCTCTCGACCTATGCTGAGTGCATATTTCGAGTCAGAACTCGTTCAAACTGGCTGGAACAGTCTCAAAAGCTCCAGGTCATAGAAAGCCGGTTTTTCGCCAAAATTGGTTTTTTGGCTGCACCCAATTTTCAAGCGTACAGTCGGGTATCCGGAGCCCCATTTCTATTTACAGCATACCCAAAGCGTCCAAATATGCAAGTTTTGAGAAAATCCGAGACAAAAAAAAATTTTGGTCAAAAATGGCAAAATCGGTAAGGGGGGTGCGGAGGAAAAATCCCGATTTTGACGAAAAAACTTGTTCTCTGCAAACTTGTTCAAACTTTGATATTTTGCCTCTCGACCTATGCTGAGTGCATATTTCGAGTCAGAACTCGTTCAAACTGGCTGGAACAGTCTCAAAAGCTCCAGGTCATAGAAAGCCGGTTTTTCGCCAAAATTGGTTTTTTGGCTGCACCCAATTTTCAAGCGTACAGTCGGGTATCCGGAGCCCCATTTCTATTTACAGCATACCCAAAGCGTCCAAATATGCAAGTTTTGAGAAAATCCGAGACAAAAAAAATTTTGGTCAAAAATGGCAAAATCGGTAAGGGGGGTGCGGAGGAAAAATCCCGATTTTGACGAAAAAACTTTTTCTCTGCAAACTTGTTCAAACTTTGATATTTTGCCTCTCGACCTATGCTGAGTGCATATTTCGAGTCAGAACTCGTTCAAACTGGCTGGAACAGTCTCAAAAGCTCCAGGTCGTAGAAAGCCAGTTTTTCGCCAAAATTGGTTTTTTGGCTGCACCCAATTTTCAAGCGTACAGTCGGGTATCCGGAGCCCCATTTTTATTTACAGCATACCCAAAGCGTCCAAATATGCAAGTTTTGAGAAAATCCGAGACAAAAAAATTTTGGTCAAAAATGGCAAAATCGGTAAGGGGGGTGCGGAGGAAAAATCCCGATTTTGACGAAAAAACTTGTTCTCTGCAAACTTGTTCAAACTTTGATATTTTGCCTCTCGTCCTATGCTGAGTGCATATTTCGAGTCAGAACTCGTTCAAACTGGCTGGAACAGTCTCAAAAGCTCCAGGTCGTAGAAAGCCAGTTTTTCGCCAAAATTGGTTTTTGGCTGCACCCAATTTTCAAGCGTACAGTCGGGTATCCGGAGCCCCATTTTTATTTACAGCATACCCAAAGCGTCCAAATATGCAAGTTTTGAGAAAATCCGAGACAAAAAAAATTTTGGTCAAAAATGGCAAAATCGGTAAGGGGGGTGCGGAGGAAAAATCCCGATTTTGACGAAAAAACATTTTCTCTGCAAACTTGTTCAAACTTTGATATTTTGCCTCTCGACCTATGCTGAGTGCATATTTCGAGTCAGAACTCGTTCAAACTGGCTGGAACAGTCTCAAAAGCTCCAGGTCATAGAAAGCCGGTTTTTCGCCAAAATTGGTTTTTTGGCTGCACCCAATTTTCAAGCGTACAGTCGGGTATCCGGAGCCCCATTTCTATTTACAGCATACCCAAAGCGTCCAAATATGCAAGTTTTGAGAAAATCCGAGACAAAAAAAATTTTGGTCAAAATGGCAAAATCGGTAAGGGGGGTGCGGAGGAAAAATCCCGATTTTGACGAAAAAACTTTTTCTCTGCAAACTTGTTCAAACTTTGATATTTTGCCTCTCGACCTATGCTGAGTGCATATTTCGAGTCAGAACTCGTTCAAACTGGCTGGAACAGTCTCAAAAGCTCCAGGTCGTAGAAAGCCAGTTTTTCGCCAAAATTGGTTTTTTGGCTGCACCCAATTTTCAAGCGCACAGTCGGGTATCCGGAGCCCCATTTTTATTTACAGCATACCCAAAGCGTCCAAATATGCAAGTTTTGAGAAAATCCGAGACAAAAAAATTTTGGTCAAAAATGGCAAAATCGGTAAGGGGGGTGCGGAGGAAAAATCCCGATTTTGACGAAAAAACTTGTTCTCTGCAAACTTGTTCAAACTTTGATATTTTGCCTCTCGTCCTATGCTGAGTGCATATTTCGAGTCAGAACTCGTTCAAACTGGCTGGAACAGTCTCATAAGCTCCAGGTCGTAGAAAGCCAGTTTTTCGCCAAAATTGGTTTTTGGCTGCACCCAATTTTCAAGCGTACAGTCGGGTATCCGGAGCCCCATTTTTATTTACAGCATACCCAAAGCGTCCAAATATGCAAGTTTTGAGAAAATCCGAGACAAAAAAAATTTTGGTCAAAAATGGCAAAATCGGTAAGGGGGGTGCGGAGGAAAAATCCCGATTTTGACGAAAAAACTTTTTCTCTGCAAACTTGTTCAAACTTTGATATTTTGCCTCTCGACCTATGCTGAGTGCATATTTCGAGTCAGAACTCGTTCAAACTGGCTGGAACAGTCTCAAAAGCTCCAGGTCATAGAAAGCCGGTTTTTCGCCAAAATTGTTTTTTTGGCTGCACCCAATTTTCAAGCGTACAGTCGGGTATCCGGAGCCCCATTTCTATTTACAGCATACCCAAAGCGTCCAAATATGCAAGTTTTGAGAAAATCCGAGACAAAAAAAATTTTGGTCAAAAATGGCAAAATCGGTAAGGGGGGTGCGGAGGAAAAATCCCGATTTTGACGAAAAAACTTTTTCTCTGCAAACTTGTTCAAACTTTGATATTTTGCCTCTCGACCTATGCTGAGTGCATATTTCGAGTCAGAACTCGTTCAAACTGGCTGGAACAGTCTCAAAAGCTCCAGGTCGTAGAAAGCCAGTTTTTCGCCAAAATTGGTTTTTTGGCTGCACCCAATTTTCAAGCGTACAGTCGGGTATCCGGAGCCCCATTTCTATTTACAGCATACCCAAAGCGTCCAAATATGCAAGTTTTGAGAAAATCCGAGACAAAAAAAAATTTGGTCAAAAATGGCAAAATCGGTAAGGGGGGTGCGGAGGAAAAATCCCGATTTTGACGAAAAAACTTTTTCTCTGCAAACTTGTTCAAACTTTGATATTTTGCCTCTCGACCTATGCTGAGTGCATATTTCGAGTCAGAACTCGTTCAAACTGGCTGGAACAGTCTCAAAAGCTCCAGGTCGTAGAAAGCCAGTTTTTCGCCAAAATTGGTTTTTGGCTGCACCCAATTTTCAAGCGTACAGTCGGGTATCCGGAGCCCCATTTTTATTTGCAGCATACCCAAACCGTCCAAATATGCAAGTTTTGAGAAAATCCGAGACAAAAAAAATTTTGGTCAAAAATGGCAAAATCGGTAAGGGGGGTGCGGAGGAAAAATCCCGATTTTGACGAAAAAACATTTTCTCTGCAAACTTGTTCAAACTTTGATATTTTGCCTCTCGACCTATGCTGAGTGCATATTTCGAGTCAGAACTCGTTCAAACTGGCTGGAACAGTCTCAAAAGCTCCAGGTCATAGAAAGCCGGTTTTTCGCCAAAATTGGTTTTTTGGCTGCACCCAATTTTCAAGCGTACAGTCGGGTATCCGGAGCCCCATTTCTATTTACAGCATACCCAAAGCGTCCAAATATGCAAGTTTTGAGAAAATCCGAGACAAAAAAATTTTTGGTCAAAATGGCAAAATCGGTAAGGGGGGTGCGGAGGAAAAAATCCCGATTTTGACGAAAAAACTTTTTCTCTGCAAACTTGTTCAAACTTTGATATTTTGCCTCTCGACCTATGCTGAGTGCATATTTCGAGTCAGAACTCGTTCAAACTGGCTGGAACAGTCTCAAAAGCTCCAGGTCGTAGAAAGCCAGTTTTTCGCCAAAATTGGTTTTTTGGCTGCACCCAATTTTCAAGCGTACAGTCGGGTATCCGGAGCCCCATTTTTATTTACAGCATACCCAAAGCGTCCAAATATGCAAGTTTTGAGAAAATCCGAGACAAAAAAATTTTGGTCAAAAATGGCAAAATCGGTAAGGGGGGTGCGGAGGAAAAATCCCGATTTTGACGAAAAAACTTGTTCTCTGCAAACTTGTTCAAACTTTGATATTTTGCCTCTCGTCCTATGCTGAGTGCATATTTCGAGTCAGAACTCGTTCAAACTGGCTGGAACAGTCTCATAAGCTCCAGGTCGTAGAAAGCCAGTTTTTCGCCAAAATTGGTTTTTGGCTGCACCCAATTTTCAAGCGTACAGTCGGGTATCCGGAGCCCCATTTTTATTTACAGCATACCCAAAGCGTCCAAATATGCAAGTTTTGAGAAAATCCGAGACAAAAAAAATTTTGGTCAAAAATGGCAAAATCGGTAAGGGGGGTGCGGAGGAAAAATCCCGATTTTGACGAAAAAACTTTTTCTCTGCAAACTTGTTCAAACTTTGATATTTTGCCTCTCGACCTATGCTGAGTGCATATTTCGAGTCAGAACTCGTTCAAACTGGCTGGAACAGTCTCAAAAGCTCCAGGTCATAGAAAGCCGGTTTTTCGCCAAAATTGTTTTTTTGGCTGCACCCAATTTTCAAGCGTACAGTCGGGTATCCGGAGCCCCATTTCTATTTACAGCATACCCAAAGCGTCCAAATATGCAAGTTTTGAGAAAATCCGAGACAAAAAAAATTTTGGTCAAAAATGGCAAAATCGGTAAGGGGGGTGCGGAGGAAAAATCCCGATTTTGACGAAAACACTTTTTCTCTGCAAACTTGTTCAAACTTTGATATTTTGCCTCTCGACCTATGCTGAGTGCATATTTCGAGTCAGAACTCGTTCAAACTGGCTGGAACAGTCTCAAAAGCTCCAGGTCGTAGAAAGCCAGTTTTTCGCCAAAATTGGTTTTTTGGCTGCACCCAATTTTCAAGCGTACAGTCGGGTATCCGGAGCCCCATTTTTATTTACAGCATACCCAAAGCGTCCAAATATGCAAGTTTTGAGAAAATCCGAGACAAAAAAATTTTGGTCAAAAATGGCAAAATCGGTAAGGGGGGTGCGGAGGAAAAATCCCGATTTTGACGAAAAAACTTGTTCTCTGCAAACTTGTTCAAACTTTGATATTTTGCCTCTCGTCCTATGCTGAGTGCATATTTCGAGTCAGAACTCGTTCAAACTGGCTGGAACAGTCTCATAAGCTCCAGGTCGTAGAAAGCCAGTTTTTCGCCAAAATTGGTTTTTGGCTGCACCCAATTTTCAAGCGTACAGTCGGGTATCCGGAGCCCCATTTTCATTTACAGCATACCCAAAGCGTCCAAATATGCAAGTTTTGAGAAAATCCGAGACAAAAAAAATTTTGGTCAAAAATGGCAAAATCGGTAAGGGGGGTGCGGAGGAAAAATCCCGATTTTGACGAAAAAACTTTTTCTCTGCAAACTTGTTCAAACTTTGATATTTTGCCTCTCGACCTATGCTGAGTGCATATTTCGAGTCAGAACTCGTTCAAACTGGCTGGAACAGTCTCAAAAGCTCCAGGTCATAGAAAGCCGGTTTTTCGCCAAAATTGGTTTTTTGGCTGCACCAAATTTTCAAGCGTACAGTCGGGTATCCAGAGCCCCATTTCTATTTACAGCATACCCAAAGCGTCCAAATATGCAAGTTTTGAGAAAATCCGAGACAAAAAAAAATTTTGGTCAAAAATGGCAAAATCGGTAAGGGGGGTGCGGAGGAAAAATCCCGATTTTGACGAAAAAATTTTTTCTCTGCAAACTTGTTCAAACTTTGATATTTTGCCTCTCGACCTATGCTGAGTGCATATTTCGAGTCAGAACTCGTTCAAACTGGCTGGAACAGTCTCAAAAGCTCCAGGTCGTAGAAAGCCAGTTTTTCGCCAAAATTGGTTTTTTGGCTGCACCCAATTTTCAAGCGTACAGTCGGGTATCCGGAGCCCCATTTTTATTTACAGCATACCCAAAGCGTCCAAATATGCAAGTTTTGAGAAAATCCGAGACAAAAAAATTTTGGTCAAAAATGGCAAAATCGGTAAGGGGGGTGCGGAGGAAAAATCCCGATTTTGACGAAAAAACTTTTTCTCTGCAAACTTGTTCAAACTTTGATATTTTGCCTCTCGACCTATGCTGAGTGCATATTTCGAGTCAGAACTCGTTCAAACTGGCTGGAACAGTCTCAAAAGCTCCAGGTCATAGAAAGCCGGTTTTTCGCCAAAATTGGTTTTTTGGCTGCACCCAATTTTCAAGCGTACAGTCGGGTATCCGGAGCCCCATTTCTATTTACAGCATACCCAAAGCGTCCAAATATGCAAGTTTTGAGAAAATCCGAGACAAAAAAAATTTTGGTCAAAAATGGCAAAATCGGTAAGGGGGGTGCGGAGGAAAAATCCCGATTTTGACGAAAAAACTTTTTCTCTGCAAACTTGTTCAAACTTTGATATTTTGCCTCTCGACCTATGCTGAGTGCATATTTCGAGTCAGAACTCGTTCAAACTGGCTGGAACAGTCTCAAAAGCTCCAGGTCGTAGAAAGCCAGTTTTTCGCCAAAATTGGTTTTTTGGCTGCACCCAATTTTCAAGCGTACAGTCGGGTATCCGGAGCCCCATTTTTATTTACAGCATACCCAAAGCGTCCAAATATGCAAGTTTTGAGAAAATCCGAGACAAAAAAATTTTGGTCAAAAATGGCAAAATCGGTAAGGGGGGTGCGGAGGAAAAATCCCGATTTTGACGAAAAAACTTGTTCTCTGCAAACTTGTTCAAACTTTGATATTTTGCCTCTCGTCCTATGCTGAGTGCATATTTCGAGTCAGAACTCGTTCAAACTGGCTGGAACAGTCTCATAAGCTCCAGGTCGTAGAAAGCCAGTTTTTCGCCAAAATTGGTTTTTGGCTGCACCCAATTTTCAAGCGTACAGTCGGGTATCCGGAGCCCCATTTTTATTTACAGCATACCCAAAGCGTCCAAATATGCAAGTTTTGAGAAAATCCGAGACAAAAAAAATTTTGGTCAAAAATGGCAAAATCGGTAAGGGGGGTGCGGAGGAAAAATCCCGATTTTGACGAAAAAACTTTTTCTCTGCAAACTTGTTCAAACTTTGATATTTTGCCTCTCGACCTATGCTGAGTGCATATTTCGAGTCAGAACTCGTTCAAACTGGCTGGAACAGTCTCAAAAGCTCCAGGTCATAGAAAGCCGGTTTTTCGCCAAAATTGGTTTTTTGGCTGCACCCAATTTTCAAGCGTACAGTCGGGTATCCGGAGCCCCATTTCTATTTACAGCATACCCAAAGCGTCCAAATATGCAAGTTTTGAGAAAATCCGAGACAAAAAAAATTTTGGTCAAAAATGGCAAAATCGGTAAGGGGGGTGCGGAGGAAAAATCCCGATTTTGACGAAAAAACTTTTTCTCTGCAAACTTGTTCAAACTTTGATATTTTGCCTCTCGACCTATGCTGAGTGCATATTTCGAGTCAGAACTCGTTCAAACTGGCTGGAACAGTCTCAAAAGCTCCAGGTCGTAGAAAGCCAGTTTTTCGCCAAAATTGGTTTTTTGGCTGCACCCAATTTTCAAGCGTACAGTCGGGTATCCGGAGCCCCATTTTTATTTACAGCATACCCAAAGCGTCCAAATATGCAAGTTTTGAGAAAATCCGAGACAAAAAAATTTTGGTCAAAAATGGCAAAATCGGTAAGGGGGGTGCGGAGGAAAAATCCCGATTTTGACGAAAAAACTTGTTCTCTGCAAACTTGTTCAAACTTTGACATTTTGCCTCTCGTCCTATGCTGAGTGCATATTTCGAGTCAGAACTCGTTCAAACTGGCTGGAACAGTCTCATAAGCTCCAGGTCGTAGAAAGCCAGTTTTTCGCCAAAATTGGTTTTTGGCTGCACCCAATTTTCAAGCGTACAGTCGGGTATCCGGAGCCCCATTTTTATTTACAGCATACCCAAAGCGTCCAAATATGCAAGTTTTGAGAAAATCCGAGACAAAAAAAATTTTGGTCAAAAATGGCAAAATCGGTAAGGGGGGTGCGGAGGAAAAATCCCGATTTTGACGAAAAAAGTTTTTCTCTGCAAACTTGTTCAAACTTTGATATTTTGCCTCTCGACCTATGCTGAGTGCATATTTCGAGTCAGAACTCGTTCAAACTGGCTGGAACAGTCTCAAAAGCTCCAGGTCATAGAAAGCCGGTTTTTCGCCAAAATTGGTTTTTTGGCTGCACCCAATTTTCAAGCGTACAGTCGGGTATCCGGAGCCCCATTTCTATTTACAGCATACCCAAAGCGTCCAAATATGCAAGTTTTGAGAAAATCCGAGACAAAAAAAATTTTGGTCAAAAATGGCAAAATCGGTAAGGGGGGTGCGGAGGAAAAATCCCGATTTTGACGAAAAAACTTTTTCTCTGCAAACTTGATCAAACTTTGATATTTTGCCTCTCGACCTATGCTGAGTGCATATTTCGAGTCAGAACTCGTTCAAACTGGCTGGAACAGTCTCAAAAGCTCCAGGTCGTAGAAAGCCAGTTTTTCGCCAAAATTGGTTTTTTGGCTGCACCCAATTTTCAAGCGTACAGTCGGGTATCCGGAGCCCCATTTTTATTTACAGCATACCCAAAGCGTCCAAATATGCAAGTTTTGAGAAAATCCGAGGCAAAAAAATTTTGGTCAAAAATGGCAAAATCGGTAAGGGGGGTGCGGAGGAAAAATCCCGATTTTGACGAAAAAACTTGTTCTCTGCAAACTTGTTCAAACTTTGATATTTTGCCTCTCGTCCTATGCTGAGTGCATATTTCGAGTCAGAACTCGTTCAAACTGGCTGGAACAGTCTCATAAGCTCCAGGTCGTAGAAAGCCAGTTTTTCGCCAAAATTGGTTTTTGGCTGCATCCAATTTTCAAGCGTACAGTCGGGTATCCGGAGCCCCATTTTTATTTACAGCATACCCAAAGCGTCCAAATATGCAAGTTTTGAGAAAATCCGAGACAAAAAAAATTTTGGTCAAAAATGGCAAAATCGGTAAGGGGGTGCGGAGGAAAAATCCCGATTTTGACGAAAAAACTTTTTCTCTGCAAACTTGTTCAAACTTTGATATTTTGCCTCTCGACCTATGCTGAGTGCATATTTCGAGTCAGAACTCGTTCAAACTGGCTGGAACAGTCTCAAAAGCTCCAGGTCGTAGAAAGCCAGTTTTTCGCCAAAATTGGTTTTTGGCTGCACCCAATTTTCAAGCGTACAGTCGGGTATCCGGAGCCCCATTTTTATTTACAGCATACCCAAAGCGTCCAAATATGCAAGTTTTGAGAAAATCCGAGACAAAAAAAATTTTGGTCAAAAATGGCAAAATCGGTAAGGGGGGTGCGGAGGAAAAATCCCGATTTTGACGAAAAAACTTTTTCTCTGCAAACTTGTTCAAACTTTGATATTTTGCCTCTCGACCTATGCTGAGTGCATATTTCGAGTCAGAACTCGTTCAAACTGGCTGGAACAGTCTCAAAAGCTCCAGGTCGTAGAAAGCCAGTTTTTCGCCAAAATTGGTTTTTTGGCTGCACCCATTTTTCAAGCGTACAGTCGGGTATCCGGAGCCCCATTTTTATTTACAGCATACCCAAAGCGTCCAAATATGCAAGTTTTGAGAAAATCCGAGACAAAAAAATTTTGGTCAAAAATGGCAAAATCGGTAAGGGGGGTGCGGAGGAAAAATCCCGATTTTGACGAAAAAACTTGTTCTCTGCAAACTTGTTCAAACTTTGATATTTTGCCTCTCGTCCTATGCTGAGTGCATATTTCGAGTCAGAACTCGTTCAAACTGGCTGGAACAGTCTCATAAGCTCCAGGTCGTAGAAAGCCAGTTTTTCGCCAAAATTGGTTTTTGGCTACACCCAATTTTCAAGCGTACAGTCGGGTATCCGGAGCCCCATTTTTATTTACAGCATACCCAAAGCGTCCAAATATGCAAGTTTTGAGAAAATCCGAGACAAAAAAAATTTTGGTCAAAAATGGCAAAATCGGTAAGGGGGGTGCGGAGGAAAAATCCCGATTTTGACGAAAAAACTTTTTCTCTGCAAACTTGTTCAAACTTTGATATTTTGCCTCTCGACCTATGCTGAGTGCATATTTCGAGTCAGAACTCGTTCAAACTGGCTGGAACAGTCTCAAAAGCTCCAGGTCGTAGAAAGCCAGTTTTTCGCCAAAATTGGTTTTTGGCTGCACCCAATTTTCAAGCGTACAGTCGGGTATCCGGAGCCCCATTTTTATTTACAGCATACCCAAAGCGTCCAAATATGCAAGTTTTGAGAAAATCCGAGACAAAAAAATTTTGGTCAAAAATGGCAAAATCGGTAAGGGGGGTGCGGAGGAAAAATCCCGATTTTGACGAAAAAACTTTTTCTCTGCAAACTTGTTCAAACTTTGATATTTTGCCTCTCGACCTATGCTGAGTGCATATTTCGAGTCAGAACTCGTTCAAACTGGCTGGAACAGTCTCAAAAGCTCCAGGTCATAGAAAGCCGGTTTTTCGCCAAAATTGGTTTTTTGGCTGCACCCAATTTTCAAGCGTACAGTCGGGTATCCGGAGCCCCATTTCTATTTACAGCATACCCAAAGCGTCCAAATATGCAAGTTTTGAGAAAATCCGAGACAAAAAAAATTTTGGTCAAAAATGGCAAAATCGGTAAGGGGGGTGCGGAGGAAAAATCCCGATTTTGACGAAAAAACTTTTTCTCTGCAAACTTGTTCAAACTTTGATATTTTGCCTCTCGACCTATGCTGAGTGCATATTTCGAGTCAGAACTCGTTCAAACTGGCTGGAACAGTCTCAAAAGCTCCAGGTCGTAGAAAGCCAGTTTTTCGCCAAAATTGGTTTTTGGCTGCACCCAATTTTCAAGCGTACAGTCGGGTATCCGGAGCCCCATTTTTATTTACAGCATACCCAAAGCGTCCAAATATGCAAGTTTTGAGAAAATCCGAGACAAAAAAAAATTTGGTCAAAAATGGCAAAATCGGTAAGGGGGGTGCGGAGGAAAAATCCCGATTTTGACGAAAAAACTTTTTCTCTGCAAACTTGTTCAAACTTTGATATTTTGCCTCTCGACCTATGCTGAGTGCATATTTCGAGTCAGAACTCGTTCAAACTGGCTGGAACAGTCTCAAAAGCTCCAGGTCATAGAAAGCCGGTTTTTCGCCAAAATTGGTTTTTTGGCTGCACCCAATTTTCAAGCGTACAGTCGGGTATCCGGAGCCCCATTTCTATTATAGCATACCCAAAGCGTCCAAATATGCAAGTTTTGAGAAAATCCGAGACAAAAAAAATTTTGGTCAAAAATGGCAAAATCGGTAAGGGGGGTGCGGAGGAAAAATCCCGATTTTGACGAAAAAACTTTTTCTCTGCAAACTTGTTCAAACTTTGATATTTTGCCTCTCGACCTATGCTGAGTGCATATTTCGAGTCAGAACTCGTTCAAACTGGCTGGAACAGTCTCAAAAGCTCCAGGTCGTAGAAAGCCAGTTTTTCGCCAAAATTGGTTTTTTGGCTGCACCCAATTTTCAAGCGTACAGTCGGGTATCCGGAGCCCCATTTTTATTTACAGCATACCCAAAGCGTCCAAATATGCAAGTTTTGAGAAAATCCGAGACAAAAAAATTTTGGTCAAAAATGGCAAAATCGGTAAGGGGGGTGCGGAGGAAAAATCCCGATTTTGACGAAAAAACTTGTTCTCTGCAAACTTGTTCAAACTTTGATATTTTGCCTCTCGTCCTATGCTGAGTGCATATTTCGAGTCAGAACTCGTTCAAACTGGCTGGAACAGTCTCATAAGCTCCAGGTCGTAGAAAGCCAGTTTTTCGCCAAAATTGGTTTTTGGCTGCACCCAATTTTCAAGCGTACAGTCGGGTATTCGGAGCCCCATTTTTATTTACAGCATACCCAAAGCGTCCAAATATGCAAGTTTTGAGAAAATCCGAGACAAAAAAAATTTTGGTCAAAAATGGCAAAATCGGTAAGGGGGGTGCGGAGGAAAAATCCCGATTTTGACGAAAAAACTTTTTTTCTGCAAACTTGTTCAAACTTTGATATTTTGCCTCTCGACCTATGCTGAGTGCATATTTCGAGTCAGAACTCGTTCAAACTGGCTGGAACAGTCTCAAAAGCTCCAGGTCATAGAAAGCCAGTTTTTCGCCAAAATTGGTTTTTTGGCTGCACCCAATTTTCAAGCGTACAGTCGGGTATCCGGAGCCCCATTTCTATTTACAGCATACCCAAAGCGTCCAAATATGCAAGTTTTGAGAAAATCCGAGACAAAAAAAAATTTGGTTAAAAATGGCAAAATCGGTAAGGGGGTGCGGAGGAAAAATCCCGATTTTGACGAAAAAGTTTTTCTCTGCAAACTTGTTCAAACTTTGATATTTTGCCTCTCGACCTATGCTGAGTGCATATTTCGAGTCAGAACTCGTTCAAACTGGCTGGAACAGTCTCAAAAGCTCCAGGTCGTAGAAAGCCAGTTTTTCGCCAAAATTGGTTTTTTGGCTGCACCCAATTTTCAAGCGTACAGTCGGGTATCCGGAGCCCCATTTTTATTTACAGCATACCCAAAGCGTCCAAATATGCAAGTTTTGAGAAAATCCGAGACAAAAAAATTTTGGTCAAAAATGGCAAAATCGGTAAGGGGGGTGCGGAGGAAAAATCCCGATTTTGACGAAAAAACTTGTTCTCTGCAAACTTGTTCAAACTTTGATATTTTGCCTCTCGTCCTATGCTGAGTGCATATTTCGAGTCAGAACTCGTTCAAACTGGCTGGAACAGTCTCATAAGCTCCAGGTCGTAGAAAGCCAGTTTTTCGCCAAAATTGGTTTTTGGCTGCACCCAATTTTCAAGCGTACAGTCGGGTATCCGGAGCCCCATTTTTATTTACAGCATACCCAAAGCGTCCAAATATGCAAGTTTTGAGAAAATCCGAGACAAAAAAAATTTGGGTCAAAAATGGCAAAATCGGTAAGGGGGGTGCGGAGGAAAAATCCCGATTTTGACGAAAAAACTTTTTCTCTGCAAACTTGTTCAAACTTTGATATTTTGCCTCTCGACCTATGCTGAGTGCATATTTCGAGTCAGAACTCGTTCAAACTGGCTGGAACAGTCTCAAAAGCTCCAGGTCGTAGAAAGCCAGTTTTTCGCCAAAATTGGTTTTTGGCTGCACCCAATTTTCAAGCGTACAGTCGGGTATCCGGAGCCCCATTTTTATTTACAGCATACCCAAAGCGTCCAAATATGCAAGTTTTGAGAAAATCCGAGACAAAAAAAATTTTGGTCAAAAATGGCAAAATCGGTAAGGGGGGTGCGGAGGAAAAATCCCGATTTTGACGAAAAAACTTTTTCTCTGCAAACTTGTTCAAACTTTGATATTTTGCCTCTCGACCTATGCTGAGTGCATATTTCGAGTCAGAACTCGTTCAAACTGGCTGGAACAGTCTCAAAAGCTCCAGGTCATAGAAAGCCGGTTTTTCGCCAAAATTGGTTTTTTGGCTGCACCCAATTTTCAAGCGTACAGTCGGGTATCCGGAGCCCCATTTCTATTTACAGCATACCCAAAGCGTCCAAATATGCAAGTTTTGAGAAAATCCGAGACAAAAAAAATTTTGGTCAAAAATGGCAAAATCGGTAAGGGGGGTGCGGAGGAAAAATCCCGATTTTGACGAAAAAACTTTTTCTCTGCAAACTTGTTCAAACTTTGATATTTTGCCTCTCGACCTATGCTGAGTGCATATTTCGAGTCAGAACTCGTTCAAACTGGCTGGAACAGTCTCAAAAGCTCCAGGTCGTAGAAAGCCAGTTTTTCGCCAAAATTGGTTTTTGGCTGCACCCAATTTTCAAGCGTACAGTCGGGTATCCGGAGCCCCATTTTTATTTACAGCATACCCAAAGCGTCCAAATATGCAAGTTTTGAGAAAATCCGAGACAAAAAAAATTTTGGTCAAAAATGGCAAAATCGGTAAGGGGGGTGCGGAGGAAAAATCCCGATTTTGACGAAAAAACTTGTTCTCTGCAAACTTGTTCAAACTTTGATATTTTGCCTCTCGACCTATGCTGAGTGCATATTTCGAGTCAGAACTCGTTCAAACTGGCTGGAACAGTCTCAAAAGCTCCAGGTCATAGAAAGCCGGTTTTTCGCCAAAATTGGTTTTTTGGCTGCACCCAATTTTCAAGCGTACAGTCGGGTATCCGGAGCCCCATTTTTATTTACAGCATACCCAAAGCGTCCAAATATGCAAGTTTTGAGAAAATCCGAGACAAAAAAAATTTTGGTCAAAAATGGCAAAATCGGTAAGGGGGGTGCGGAGGAAAAATCCCGATTTTGACGAAAAAACTTTTTCTCTGCAAACTTGTTCAAACTTTGATATTTTGCCTCTCGACCTATGCTGAGTGCATATTTCGAGTCAGAACTCGTTCAAACTGGCTGGAACAGTCTCAAAAGCTCCAGGTCGTAGAAAGCCAGTTTTTCGCCAAAATTGGTTTTTGGCTGCACCCAATTTTCAAGCGTACAGTCGGGTATCCGGAGCCCCATTTTTATTTACAGCATACCCAAAGCGTCCAAATATGCAAGTTTTGAGAAAATCCGAGACAAAAAAATTTTGGTCAAAAATGGCAAAATCGGTAAGGGGGGTGCGGAGGAAAAATCCCGATTTTGACGAAAAAACTTGTTCTCTGCAAACTTGTTCAAACTTTGATATTTTGCCTCTCGTCCTATGCTGAGTGCATATTTCGAGTCAGAACTCGTTCAAACTGGCTGGAACAGTCTCATAAGCTCCAGGTCGTAGAAAGCCAGTTTTTCGCCAAAATTGGTTTTTGGCTGCACCCAATTTTCAAGCGTACAGTCGGGTATCCGGAGCCCCATTTTTATTTACAGCATACCCAAAGCGTCCAAATATGCAAGTTTTGAGAAAATCCGAGACAAAAAAAATTTTGGTCAAAAATGGCAAAATCGGTAAGGGGGTGCGGAGGAAAAATCCCGATTTTGACGAAAAACTTTTTCTCTGCAAACTTGTTCAAACTTTGATATTTTGCCTCTCGACCTATGCTGAGTGCATATTTCGAGTCAGAACTCGTTCAAACTGGCTGGAACAGTCTCAAAAGCTCCAGGTCATAGAAAGCCGGTTTTTCGCCAAAATTGGTTTTTTGGCTGCACCCAATTTTCAAGCGTACAGTCGGGTATCCGGAGCCCCATTTCTATTTACAGCATACCCAAAGCGTCCAAATATGCAAGTTTTGAGAAAATCCGAGACAAAAAAAATTTTGGTCAAAAATGGCAAAATCGGTAAGGGGGGTGCGGAGGAAAAATCCCGATTTTGACGAAAAAACTTTTTCTCTGCAAACTTGTTCAAACTTTGATATTTTGCCTCTCGTCCTATGCTGAGTGCATATTTCGAGTCAGAACTCGTTCAAACTGGCTGGAACAGTCTCAAAAGCTCCAGGTCGTAGAAAGCCAGTTTTTCGCCAAAATTGGTTTTTGGCTGCACCCAATTTTCAAGCGTACAGTCGGGTATCCGGAGCCCCATTTTTATTTACAGCATACCCAAAGCGTCCAAATATGCAAGTTTTGAGAAAATCCGAGACAAAAAAAAATTTGGTCAAAAATGGCAAAATCGGTAAGGGGGGTGCGGAGGAAAAATCCCGATTTTGACGAAAAAACTTTTTCTCTGCAAACTTGTTCAAACTTTGATATTTGGCCTCTCGACCTATGCTGAGTGCATATTTCGAGTCAGAACCCGTTCAAACTGGCTGGAACAGTCTCAAAAGCTCCAGGTCGTAGAAAGCCAGTTTTTCGCCAAAATTGGTTTTTGGCTGCACCCAATTTTCAAGCGTACAGTCGGGTATCCGGAGCCCCATTTTTATTTACAGCATACCCAAAGCGTCCAAATATGCAAGTTTTGAGAAAATCCGAGACAAAAAAAATTTTGGTCAAAAATGGCAAAATCGGTAAGGGGGGTGCGGAGGAAAAATCCCGATTTTGACAAAAAAACTTTTTCTCTGCAAACTTGTTCAAACTTTGATATTTTGCCTCTCGACCTATGCTGAGTGCATATTTCGAGTCAAAACTCGTTCAAACTGGCTGGAACAGTCTCAAAAGCTCCAGGTCATAGAAAGCCGGTTTTTCGCCAAAATTGGTTTTTTGGCTGCACCCAATTTTCAAGCGTACAGTCGGGTATCCGGAGCCCCATTTCTATTTACAGCATACCCAAAGCGTCCAAATATGCAAGTTTTGAGAAAATCCGAGACAAAAAAAATTTTGGTCAAAAATGGCAAAATCGGTAAGGGGGGTGCGGAGGAAAAATCCCGATTTTGACGAAAAAACTTTTTCTCTGCAAACTTGTTCAAACTTTGATATTTTGCCTCTCGACCTATGCTGAGTGCATATTTCGAGTCAGAACTCGTTCAAACTGGCTGGAACAGTCTCAAAAGCTCCAGGTCGTAGAAAGCCAGTTTTTCGCCAAAATTGGTTTTTGGCTGCACCCAATTTTCAAGCGTACAGTCGGGTATCCGGAGCCCCATTTTTATTTACAGCATACCCAAAGCGTCCAAATATGCAAGTTTTGAGAAAATCCGAGACAAAAAAATTTTGGTCAAAAATGGCAAAATCGGTAAGGGGGGTGCGGAGGAAAAATCCCGATTTTGACGAAAAAACTTGTTCTCTGCAAACTTGTTCAAACTTTGATATTTTGCCTCTCGTCCTATGCTGAGTGCATATTTCGAGTCAGAACTCGTTCAAACTGGCTGGAACAGTCTCATAAGCTCCAGGTCGTAGAAAGCCAGTTTTTCGCCAAAATTGGTTTTTGGCTGCACCCAATTTTCAAGCGTACAGTCGGGTATCCGGAGCCCCATTTTTATTTACAGCATACCCAAAGCGTCCAAATATGCAAGTTTTGAGAAAATCCGAGACAAAAAAAATTTTGGTCAAAAATGGCAAAATCGGTAAGGGGGGTGCGGAGGAAAAATCCCGATTTTGACGAAAAAACTTTTTCTCTGCAAACTTGTTCAAACTTTGATATTTTGCCTCTCGACCTATGCTGAGTGCATATTTCGAGTCAGAACTCGTTCAAACTGGCTGGAACAGTCTCAAAAGCTCCAGGTCGTAGAAAGCCAGTTTTTCGCCAAAATTGGTTTTTGGCTGCACCCAATTTTCAAGCGTACAGTCGGGTATCCGGAGCCCCATTTTTATTTACAGCATACCCAAAGCGTCCAAATATGCAAGTTTTGAGAAAATCCGAGACAAAAAAAATTTTGGTCAAAAATGGCAAAATCGGTAAGGGGGGTGCGGAGGAAAAATCCCGATTTTGACGAAAAAACTTTTTCTCTGCAAACTTGTTCAAACTTTGATATTTTGCCTCTCGACCTATGCTGAGTGCATATTTCGAGTCAGAACTCGTTCAAACTGGCTGGAACAGTCTCAAAAGCTCCAGGTCATAGAAAGCCGGTTTTTCGCCAAAATTGGTTTTTTGGCTGCACCCAATTTTCAAGCGTACAGTCGGGTATCCGGAGCCCCATTTCTATTTACAGCATACCCAAAGCGTCCAAATATGCAAGTTTTGAGAAAATCCGAGACAAAAAAAATTTTGGTCAAAAATGGCAAAATCGGTAAGGGGGGTGCGGAGGAAAAATCCCGATTTTGACGAAAAAACTTTTTCTCTGCAAACTTGTTCAAACTTTGATATTTTGCCTCTCGACCTATACTGAGTGCATATTTCGAGTCAGAACTCGTTCAAACTGGCTGGAACAGTCTCAAAAGCTCCAGGTCGTAGAAAGCCAGTTTTTCGCCAAAATTGGTTTTTTGGCTGCACCCAATTTTCAAGCGTACAGTCGGGTATCCGGAGCCCCATTTTTATTTACAGCATACCCAAAGCGTCCAAATATGCAAGTTTTGAGAAAATCCGAGATAAAAAAATTTTGGTCAAAAATGGCAAAATCGGTAAGGGGGGTGCGGAGGAAAAATCCCGATTTTGACGAAAAAACTTTTTCTCTGCAAACTTGTTCAAACTTTGATATTTTGCCTCTCGGCCTATGCTGAGTGCATATTTCGAGTCAGAACTCGTTCAAACTGGCTGGAACAGTCTCAAAAGCTCCAGGTCGTAGAAAGCCAGTTTTTCGCCAAAATTGGTTTTTGACTGCACCCATTTTCAAGCGTACAGTCGGGTATCCGGAGCCCCATTTTTATTTACAGCATACCCAAAGCGTCCAAATATGCAAGTTTTGAGAAAATCCGAGACAAAAAAAATTTTGGTCAAAAATGGCAAAATCGGTAAGGGGGGTGCGGAGGAAAAATCCCGATTTTGACGAAAAAACTTGTTCTCTGCAAACTTGTTCAAACTTTGATATTTTGCCTCTCGACCTATGCTGAGTGCATATTTCGAGTAAGAACTCGTTCAAACTGGCTGGAACAGTCTCAAAAGCTCCAGGTCATAGAAAGCCAGTTTTTCGCCAAAATTGGTTTTTGGCTGCACCCAATTTTCAAGCGTACAGTCGGGTATCCGGAGCCCCATTTTTATTTACAGCATACCCAAAGCGTCCAAATATGCAAGTTTTGAGAAAATCCGAGACAAAAAAAATTTTGGTCAAAAATGGCAAAATCGGTAAGGGGGGTGCGGAGGAAAAATCCCGATTTTGACGAAAAAACTTGTTCTCTGCAAACTTGTTCAAACTTTGATATTTTGCCTCTCGCCCTATGCTGAGTGCATATTTCGAGTCAGAACTCGTTCAAACTGGCTGGAACAGTCTCAAAAGCTCCAGGTCATAGAAAGCCAGTTTTTCGCCAAAATTGGTTTTTTGGCTGCACCCAATTTTCAAGCGTACAGTCGGGTATCCGGAGCCCCATTTCTATTTACAGCATACCCAAAGCGTCCAAATATGCAAGTTTTGAGAAAATCCGAGACAAAAAAAATTTTGGTCAAAAATGGCAAAATCGGTAAGGGGGGTGCGGAGGAAAAATCCCGATTTTGACGAAAAAACTTTTTCTCTGCAAACTTGTTCAAACTTTGATATTTTGCCTCTCGACCTATGCTGAGTGCATATTTCGAGTCAGAACTCGTTCAAACTGGCTGGAACAGTCTCAAAAGCTCCAGGTCGTAGAAAGCCAGTTTTTCGCCAAAATTGGTTTTTTGGCTGCACCCAATTTTCAAGCGTACAGTCGGGTATCCGGAGCCCCATTTTTATTTACAGCATACCCAAAGCGTCCAAATATGCAAGTTTTGAGAAAATCCGAGACAAAAAAATTTTGGTCAAAAATGGCAAAATCGGTAAGGGGGGTGCGGAGGAAAAATCCCGATTTTGACGAAAAAACTTGTTCTCTGCAAACTTGTTCAAACTTTGATATTTTGCCTCTCGTCCTATGCTGAGTGCATATTTCGAGTCAGAACTCGTTCAAACTGGCTGGAACAGTCTCATAAGCTCCAGGTCGTAGAAAGCCAGTTTTTCGCCAAAATTGGTTTTTGGCTGCACCCAATTTTCAAGCGTACAGTCGGGTATCCGGAGCCCCATTTTTATTTACAGCATACCCAAAGCGTCCAAATATGCAAGTTTTGAGAAAATCCGAGACAAAAAAAATTTTGGTCAAAAATGGCAAAATCGGTAAGGGGGGTGCGGAGGAAAAATCCCGATTTTGACGAAAAACTTTTTCTCTGCAAACTTGTTCAAACTTTGATATTTTGCCTCTCGACCTATGCTGAGTGCATATTTCGAGTCAGAACTCGTTCAAACTGGCTGGAACAGTCTCAAAAGCTCCAGGTCATAGAAAGCCGGTTTTTCGCCAAAATTGGTTTTTTGGCTGCACCCAATTTTCAAGCGTACAGTCGGGTATCCGGAGCCCCATTTCTATTTACAGCATACCCAAAGCGTCAAAATATGCAAGTTTTGAGAAAATCCGAGACAAAAAAAATTTTGGTCAAAAATGGCAAAATCGGTAAGGGGGGTGCGGAGGAAAAATCCCGATTTTGACGAAAAAACTTTTTCTCTGCAAACTTGTTCAAACTTTGATATTTTGCCTCTCGACCTATGCTGAGTGCATATTTCGAGTCAGAACTCGTTCAAACTGGCTGGAACAGTCTCAAAAGCTCCAGGTCGTAGAAAGCCAGTTTTTCGCCAAAATTGGTTTTTTGGCTGCACCCAATTTTCAAGCGTACAGTCGGGTATCCGGAGCCCCATTTTTATTTACAGCATACCCAAAGCGTCCAAATATGCAAGTTTTGAGAAAATCCGAGACAAAAAAATTTTGGTCAAAAATGGCAAAATCGGTAAGGGGGGTGCGGAGGAAAAATCCCGATTTTGACGAAAAAACTTGTTCTCTGCAAACTTGTTCAAACTTTGATATTTTGCCTCTCGTCCTATGCTGAGTGCATATTTCGAGTCAGAACTCGTTCAAACTGGCTGGAACAGTCTCATAAGCTCCAGGTCGTAGAAAGCCAGTTTTTCGCCAAAATTGGTTTTTGGCTGCACCCAATTTTCAAGCGTACAGTCGGGTATCCGGAGCCCCATTTTTATTTACAGCATACCCAAAGCGTCCAAATATGCAAGTTTTGAGAAAATCCGAGACAAAAAAAATTTTGGTCAAAAATGGCAAAATCGGTAAGGGGGTGCGGAGGAAAAATCCCGATTTTGACGAAAAAACTTTTTCTCTGCAAACTTGTTCAAACTTTGATATTTTGCCTCTCGACCTATGCTGAGTGCATATTTCGAGTCAGAACTCGTTCAAACTGGCTGGAACAGTCTCAAAAGCTCCAGGTCGTAGAAAGCCAGTTTTTCGCCAAAATTGGTTTTTGGCTGCACCCAATTTTCAAGCGTACAGTCGGGTATCCGGAGCCCCATTTTTATTTACAGCATACCCAAAGCGTCCAAATATGCAAGTTTTGAGAAAATCCGAGACAAAAAAAATTTTGGTCAAAAATGGCAAAATCGGTAAGGGGGGTGCGGAGGAAAAATCCCGATTTTGACGAAAAAAACTTTTTCTCTGCAAACTTGTTCAAACTTTGATATTTTGCCTCTCGACCTATGCTGAGTGCATATTTCGAGTCAGAACTCGTTCAAACTGGCTGGAACAGTCTCAAAAGCTCCAGGTCATAGAAAGCCGGTTTTTCGCCAAAATTGGTTTTTTGGCTGCACCCAATTTTCAAGCGTACAGTCGGGTATCCGGAGCCCCATTTCTATTTACAGCATACCCAAAGCGTCCAAATATGCAAGTTTTGAGAAAATCCGAGACAAAAAAAAATTTGGTCAAAAATGGCAAAATCGGTAAGGGGGGTGCGGAGGAAAAATCCCGATTTTGACGAAAAAACTTTTTCTCTGCAAACTTGTTCAAACTTTGATATTTTGCCTCTCGACCTATGCTGAGTGCATATTTCGAGTCAGAACTCGTTCAAACTGGCTGGAACAGTCTCAAAAGCTCCAGGTCGTAGAAAGCCAGTTTTTCGCCAAAATTGGTTTTTTGGCTGCACCCAATTTTCAAGCGTACAGTCGGGTATCCGGAGCCCCATTTTTATTTACAGCATACCCAAAGCGTCCAAATATGCAAGTTTTGAGAAAATCCGAGACAAAAAAATTTTGGTCAAAAATGGCAAAATCGGTAAGGGGGGTGCGGAGGAAAAATCCCGATTTTGACGAAAAAACTTGTTCTCTGCAAACTTGTTCAAACTTTGATATTTTGCCTCTCGTCCTATGCTGAGTGCATATTTCGAGTCAGAACTCGTTCAAACTGGCTGGAACAGTCTCATAAGCTCCAGGTCGTAGAAAGCCAGTTTTTCGCCAAAATTGGTTTTTGGCTGCACCCAATTTTCAAGCGTACAGTCGGGTATCCGGAGCCCCATTTTTATTTACAGCATACCCAAAGCGTCCAAATATGCAAGTTTTGAGAAAATCCGAGACAAAAAAAATTTTGGTCAAAAATGGCAAAATCGGTAAGGGGGGTGCGGAGGAAAAATCCCGATTTTGACGAAAAATCTTTTTTCTCTGCAAACTTGTTCAAACTTTGATATTTTGCCTCTCGACCTATGCTGAGTGCATATTTCGAGTCAGAACTCGTTCAAACTGGCTGGAACAGTCTCAAAAGCTCCAGGTCGTAGAAAGCCAGTTTTTCGCCAAACTTGGTTTTTGGCTGCACCCAATTTTCAAGCGTACAGTCGGGTATCCGGAGCCCCATTTTTATTTACAGCATACCCAAAGCGTCCAAATATGCAAGTTTTGAGAAAATCCGAGACAAAAAAAATTTTGGTCAAAAATGGCAAAATCGGTAAGGGGGGTGCGGAGGAAAAATCCCGATTTTGACGAAAAAACTTTTTCTCTGCAAACTTGTTCAAACTTTGATATTTTGCCTCTCGACCTATGCTGAGTGCATATTTCGAGTCAGAACTCGTTCAAACTGGCTGGAACAGTCTCAAAAGCTCCAGGTCATAGAAAGCCGGTTTTTCGCCAAAATTGGTTTTTTGGCTGCACCCAATTTTCAAGCGTACAGTCGGGTATCCGGAGCCCCATTTCTATTTACAGCATACCCAAAGCGTCCAAATATGCAAGTTTTGAGAAAATCCGAGACAAAAAAAATTTTGGTCAAAAATGGCAAAATCGGTAAGGGGGGTGCGGAGGAAAAATCCCGATTTTGACGAAAAAACTTTTTCTCTGCAAACTTGTTCAAACTTTGATATTTTGCCTCTCGACCTATGCTGAGTGCATATTTCGAGTCAGAACTCGTTCAAACTGGCTGGAACAGTCTCAAAAGCTCCAGGTCGTAGAAAGCCAGTTTTTCGCCAAAATTGGTTTTTGGCTGCACCCAATTTTCAAGCGTACAGTCGGGTATCCGGAGCCCCATTTTTATTTACAGCATACCCAAAGCGTCCAAATATGCAAGTTTTGAGAAAATCCGAGACAAAAAAAATTTGGTCAAAAATGGCAAAATCGGTAAGGGGGGTGCGGAGGAAAAATCCCGATTTTGACGAAAAAACTTTTTCTCTGCAAACTTGTTCAAACTTTGATATTTTGCCTCTCGACCTATGCTGAGTGCATATTTCGAGTCAGAACTCGTTCAAACTGGCTGGAACAGTCTCAAAAGCTCCAGGTCATAGAAAGCCGGTTTTTCGCCAAAATTGGTTTTTTGGCTGCACCCAATTTTCAAGCGTACAGTCGGGTATCCGGAGCCCCATTTCTATTTACAGCATACCCAAAGCGTCCAAATATGCAAGTTTTGAGAAAATCCGAGACAAAAAAAATTTTGGTCAAAAATGGCAAAATCGGTAAGGGGGGTGCGGAGGAAAAATCCCGATTTTGACGAAAAAACTTTTTCTCTGCAAACTTGTTCAAACTTTGATATTTTGCCTCTCGACCTATGCTGAGTGCATATTTCGAGTCAGAACTCGTTCAAACTGGCTGGAACAGTCTCAAAAGCTCCAGGTCGTAGAAAGCCAGTTTTTCGCCAAAATTGGTTTTTTGGCTGCACCCAATTTTCAAGCGTACAGTCGGGTATCCGGAGCCCCATTTTTATTTACAGCATACCCAAAGCGTCCAAATATGCAAGTTTTGAGAAAATCCGAGACAAAAAAATTTTGGTCAAAAATGGCAAAATCGGTAAGGGGGGTGCGGAGGAAAAATCCCGATTTTGACGAAAAAACTTGTTCTCTGCAAACTTGTTCAAACTTTGATATTTTGCCTCTCGTCCTATGCTGAGTGCATATTTCGAGTCAGAACTCGTTCAAACTGGCTGGAACAGTCTCATAAGCTCCAGGTCGTAGAAAGCCAG
Source organism: Fragum sueziense (assembly GCA_963680895.1). NCBI lineage: Eukaryota > Metazoa > Mollusca > Bivalvia > Cardiida > Cardiidae > Fragum > Fragum sueziense. Next base: position 57,226,584 of record OY804596.1, on the reverse strand, counting down.
TTTTTCGCCAAAATTGGTTTTTGGCTGCACCCATTTTTCAAGCGTACAGTCGGGTATCCGGAGCCCCATTTTTATTTACAGCATACCCAAAGCGTCCAAATATGCAAGTTTTGAGAAAATCTGAGACAAAAAAAATTTTGGTCAAAAATGGCAAAATCGGTAAGGGGGGTGCGGAGGAAAAATCCCGATTTTGACGAAAAAACTTTTTCTCTGCAAACTTGTTCAAACTTTGATATTTTGCCTCTCGACCTATGCTGAGTGCATATTTCGAGTCAGAACTCGTTCAAACTGGCTGGAACAGTCTCAAAAGCTCCAGGTCATAGAAAGCCGGTTTTTCGCCAAAATTGGTTTTTTGGCTGCACCCAATTTTCAAGCGTACAGTCGGGTATCCGGAGCCCCATTTCTATTTACAGCATACCCAAAGCGTCCAAATATGCAAGTTTTGAGAAAATCCGAGACAAAAAAAATTTTGGTCAAAAATGGCAAAATCGGTAAGGGGGTGCGGAGGAAAAATCCCGATTTTGACGAAAAAACTTTTTCTCTGCAAACTTGTTCAAACTTTGATATTTTGCCTCTCGACCTATGCTGAGTGCATATTTCGAGTCAGAACTCGTTCAAACTGGCTGGAACAGTCTCAAAAGCTCCAGGTCGTAGAAAGCCAGTTTTTCGCCAAAATTGGTTTTTTGGCTGCACCCAATTTTCAAGCGTACAGTCGGGTATCCGGAGCCCCATTTTTATTTACAGCATACCCAAAGCGTCCAAATATGCAAGTTTTGAGAAAATCCGAGACAAAAAAATTTTGGTCAAAAATGGCAAAATCGGTAAGGGGGGTGCGGAGGAAAAATCCCGATTTTGACGAAAAAACTTGTTCTCTGCAAACTTGTTCAAACTTTGATATTTTGCCTCTCGTCCTATGCTGAGTGCATATTTCGAGTCAGAACTCGTTCAAACTGGCTGGAACAGTCTCATAAGCTCCAGGTCGTAGAAAGCCAGTTTTTCGCCAAAATTGGTTTTTGGCTGCACCCAATTTTCAAGCGTACAGTCGGGTATCCGGAGCCCCATTTTTATTTACAGCATACCCAAAGCGTCCAAATATGCAAGTTTTGAGAAAATCCGAGACAAAAAAAATTTTGGTCAAAAATGGCAAAATCGGTAAGGGGGGTGCGGAGGAAAAATCCCGATTTTGACGAAAAAACTTTTTCTCTGCAAACTTGTTCAAACTTTGATATTTTGCCTCTCGACCTATGCTGAGTGCATATTTCGAGTCAGAACTCGTTCAAACTGGCTGGAACAGTCTCAAAAGCTCCAGGTCGTAGAAAGCCAGTTTTTCGCCAAAATTGGTTTTTTGGCTGCACCCAATTTTCAAGCGTACAGTCGGGTATCCGGAGCCCCATTTTTATTTACAGCATACCCAAAGCGTCCAAATATGCAAGTTTTGAGAAAATCCGAGACAAAAAAATTTTGGTCAAAAATGGCAAAATCGGTAAGGGGGGTGCGGAGGAAAAATCCCGATTTTGACGAAAAAACTTGTTCTCTGCAAACTTGTTCAAACTTTGATATTTTGCCTCTCGTCCTATGCTGAGTGCATATTTCGAGTCAGAACTCGTTCAAACTGGCTGGAACAGTCTCATAAGCTCCAGGTCGTAGAAAGCCAGTTTTTCGCCAAAATTGGTTTTTGGCTGCACCCAATTTTCAAGCGTACAGTCGGGTATCCGGAGCCCCATTTTTATTTACAGCATACCCAAAGCGTCCAAATATGCAAGTTTTGAGAAAATCCGAGACAAAAAAAATTTTGGTCAAAAATGGCAAAATCGGTAAGGGGGGTGCGGAGGAAAAATCCCGATTTTGACGAAAAAACTTTTTCTCTGCAAACTTGTTCAATCTTTGATATTTTGCCTCTCGACCTATGCTGAGTGCATATTTCGAGTCAGAACTCGTTCAAACTGGCTGGAACAGTCTCAAAAGCTCCAGGTCGTAGAAAGCCAGTTTTTCGCCAAAATTGGTTTTTTGGCTGCACCCAATTTTCAAGCGTACAGTCGGGTATCCGGAGCCCCATTTTTATTTACAGCATACCCAAAGCGTCCAAATATGCAAGTTTTGAGAAAATCCGAGACAAAAAAAAAAATTGGTCAAAAATGGCAAAATCGGTAAGGGGGGTGCGGAGGAAAAATCCCGATTTTGACGAAAAAACTTTTTCTCTGCAAACTTGTTCAAACTTTGATATTTTGCCTCTCGACCTATGCTGAGTGCATATTTCGAGTCAGAACTCGTTCAAACTGGCTGGAACAGTCTCAAAAGCTCCAGGTCATAGAAAGCCGGTTTTTCGCCAAAATTGGTTTTTTGGCTGCACCCAATTTTCAAGCGTACAGTCGGGTATCCGGAGCCCCATTTCTATTTACAGCATACCCAAAGCGTCCAAATATGCAAGTTTTGAGAAAATCCGAGACAAAAAAAATTTTGGTCAAAAATGGCAAAATCGGTAAGGGGGGTGCGGAGGAAAAATCCCGATTTTGACGAAAAAACTTTTTCTCTGCAAACTTGTTCAAACTTTGATATTTTGCCTCTCGACCTATGCTGAGTGCATATTTCGAGTCAGAACTCGTTCAAACTGGCTGGAACAGTCTCAAAAGCTCCAGGTCGTAGAAAGCCAGTTTTTCGCCAAAATTGGTTTTTTGGCTGCACCCAATTTTCAAGCGTACAGTCGGGTATCCGGAGCCCCATTTTTATTTACAGCATACCCAAAGCGTCCAAATATGCAAGTTTTGAGAAAATCCGAGACAAAAAAATTTTGGTCAAAAATGGCAAAATCGGTAAGGGGGGTGCGGAGGAAAAATCCCGATTTTGACGAAAAAACTTGTTCTCTGCAAACTTGTTCAAACTTTGATATTTTGCCTCTCGTCCTATGCTGAGTGCATATTTCGAGTCAGAACTCGTTCAAACTGGCTGGAACAGTCTCATAAGCTCCAGGTCGTAGAAAGCCAGTTTTTCGCCAAAATTGGTTTTTGGCTGCACCCAATTTTCAAGCGTACAGTCGGGTATCCGGAGCCCCATTTTTATTTACAGCATACCCAAAGCGTCCAAATATGCAAGTTTTGAGAAAATCCGAGACAAAAAAAATTTTGGTCAAAAATGGCAAAATCGGTAAGGGGGGTGCGGAGGAAAAATCCCGATTTTGACGAAAAAACTTGTTCTCTGCAAACTTGTTCAAACTTTGAAATTTTGCCTCTCGACCTATGCTGAGTGCATATTTCGAGTCAGAACTCGTTCAAACTGGCTGGAACAGTCTCAAAAGCTCCAGGTCGTAGAAAGCCAGTTTTTCGCCAAAATTGGTTTTTGGCTGCACCCAATTTTCAAGCGTACAGTCGGGTATCCGGAGCCCCATTTTTATTTACAGCATACCCAAAGCGTCCAAATATGCAAGTTTTGAGAAAATCCGAGACAAAAAAAATTTTGGTCAAAAATGGCAAAATCGGTAAGGGGGGTGCGGAGGAAAAATCCCGATTTTGACGAATAAAAACTTTTTCTCTGCAAACTTGTTCAAAATTTGATATTTTGCCTCTCGACCTATGCTGAGTGCATATTTCGAGTCAGAACTCGTTCAAACTGGCTGGAACAGTCTCAAAAGCTCCAGGTCATAGAAAGCCGGTTTTTCGCCAAAATTGTTTGGTTTTTTGGCTGCACCCAATTTTCAAGCGTACAGTCGGGTATCCGGAGCCCCATTTCTATTTACAGCATACCCAAAGCGTCCAAATCTGCAAACTTGTTCAAACTTTGATATTTTGCCTCTCGTCCTATGCTGAGTGCATATTTCGAGTCAGAACTCGTTCAAACTGGCTGGAACAGTCTCATAAGCTCCAGGTCGTAGAAAGCCAGTTTTTCGCCAAAATTGGTTTTTGGCTGCACCCAATTTTCAAGCGTACAGTTGGGTATCCGGAGCCCCATTTTTATTTACAGCATACCCAAAGCGTCCAAATATGCAAGTTTTGAGAAAATCCGAGACAAAAAAAATTTTGGTCAAAAATTGCAAAATCGGTAAGGGGGTGCGGAGGAAAAATCCCGATTTTGACGAAAAAACTTTTTCTCTGCAAACTTGTTCAAACTTTGATATTTTGCCTCTCGACCTATGCTGAGTGCATATTTCGAGTCAGAACTCGTTCAAACTGGCTGGAACAGTCTCAAAAGCTCCAGGTCGTAGAAAGCCAGTTTTTCGCCAAAATTGGTTTTTTGGCTGCACCCAATTTTCAAGCGTACAGTCGGGTATCCGGAGCCCCATTTTTATTTACAGCATACCCAAAGCGTCCAAATATGCAAGTTTTGAGAAAATCCGAGACAAAAAAAATTTGGTCAAAAATGGCAAAATCGGTAAGGGGGGTGCGGAGGAAAAATCCCGATTTTGACGAAAAAACTTGTTCTCTGCAAACTTGTTCAAACTTTGATATTTTGCCTCTCGTCCTATGCTGAGTGCATATTTCGAGTCAGAACTCGTTCAAACTGGCTGGAACAGTCTCATAAGCTCCAGGTCGTAGAAAGCCAGTTTTTCGCCAAAATTGGTTTTTGGCTGCACCCAATTTTCAAGCGTACAGTCGGGTATCCGGAGCCCCATTTTTATTTACAGCATACCCAAAGCGTCCAAATATGCAAGTTTTGAGAAAATCCGAGACAAAAAAAAATTTGGTCAAAAATGGCAAAATCGGTAAGGGGGGTGCGGAGGAAAAATCCCGATTTTGACGAAAAAACTTTTTCTCTGCAAACTTGTTCAAACTTTGATATTTTGCCTCTCGACCTATGCTGAGTGCATATTTCGAGTCAGAACTCGTTCAAACTGGCTGGAACAGTCTCAAAAGCTCCAGGTCGTAGAAAGCCAGTTTTTCGCCAAAATTGGTTTTTGGCTGCACCCAATTTTCAAGCGTACAGTCGGGTATCCGGAGCCCCATTTTTATTTACAGCATACCCAAAGCGTCCAAATATGCAAGTTTTGAGAAAATCCGAGACAAAAAAAAATTTGGTCAAAAATGGCAAAATCGGTAAGGGGGGTGCGGAGGAAAAATCCCGATTTTGACGAAAAAACTTTTTCTCTGCAAACTTGTTCAAACTTTGATATTTTGCCTCTCGACCTATGCTGAGTGCATATTTCGAGTCAGAACTCGTTCAAACTGGCTGGAACAGTCTCAAAAGCTCCAGGTCATAGAAAGCCGGTTTTTCGCCAAAATTGGTTTTTTGGCTGCACCCAATTTTCAAGCGTACAGTCGGGTATCCGGAGCCCCATTTCTATTTACAGCATACCCAAAGCGTCCAAATATGCAAGTTTTGAGAAAATCCGAGACAAAAAAAATTTTGGTCAAAAATGGCAAAATCGGTAAGGGGGGTGCGGAGGAAAAATCCCGATTTTGACGAAAAAACTTTTTCTCTGCAAACTTGTTCAAACTTTGATATTTTGCCTCTCGACCTATGCTGAGTGCATATTTCGAGTCAGAACTCGTTCAAACTGGCTGGAACAGTCTCAAAAGCTCCAGGTCATAGAAAGCCGGTTTTTCGCCAAAATTGGTTTTTTGGCTGCACCCAATTTTCAAGCGTACAGTCGGGTATCCGGAGCCCCATTTCTATTTACAGCATACCCAAAGCGTCCAAATATGCAAGTTTTGAGAAAATCCGAGACAAAAAAAATTTTGGTCAAAAATGGCAAAATCGGTAAGGGGGTGCGGAGGAAAAATCCCGATTTTGACGAAAAAACTTGTTCTCTGCAAACTTGTTCAAACTTTGATATTTTGCCTCTCGACCTATGCTGAGTGCATATTTCGAGTCAGAACTCGTTCAAACTGGCTGGAACAGTCTCAAAAGCTCCAGGTCGTAGAAAGCCAGTTTTTCGCCAAAATTGGTTTTTTGGCTGCACCCAATTTTCAAGCGTACAGTCGGGTATCCGGAGCCCCATTTTTATTTACAGCATACCCAAAGCGTCCAAATATGCAAGTTTTGAGAAAATCCGAGACAAAAAAATTTTGGTCAAAAATGGCAAAATCGGTAAGGGGGGTGCGGAGGAAAAATCCCGATTTTGACGAAAAAACTTTTTCTCTGCAAACTTGTTCAAACTTTGATATTTTGCCTCTCGACCTATGCTGAGTGCATATTTCGAGTCAGAACTCGTTCAAACTGGCTGGAACAGTCTCAAAAGCTCCAGGTCATAGAAAGCCGGTTTTTCGCCAAAATTGGTTTTTTGGCTGCACCCAATTTTCAAGCGTACAGTCGGGTATCCGGAGCCCCATTTCTATTTACAGCATATCCAAAGCGTCCAAATATGCAAGTTTTGAGAAAATCCGAGACAAAAAAAATTTTGGTCAAAAATGGCAAAATCGGTAAGGGGGGTGCGGAGGAAAAATCCCGATTTTGACGAAAAAACTTTTTCTCTGCAAACTTGTTCAAACTTTGATATTTTGCCTCTCGACCTATGCTGAGTGCATATTTCGAGTCAGAACTCGTTCAAACTGGCTGGAACAGTCTCAAAAGCTCCAGGTCGTAGAAAGCCAGTTTTTCGCCAAAATTGGTTTTTGGCTGCACCCAATTTTCAAGCGTACAGTCGGGTATCCGGAGCCCCATTTTTATTTACAGCATACCCAAAGCGTCCAAATATGCAAGTTTTGAGAAAATCCGAGACAAAAAAAATTTTGGTCAAAAATGGCAAAATCGGTAAGGGGGGTGCGGAGGAAAAATCCCGATTTTGACGAAAAAACTTTTTCTCTGCAAACTTGTTCAAACTTTGATATTTTGCCTCTCGACCTATGCTGAGTGCATATTTCGAGTCAGAACTCGTTCAAACTGGCTGGAACAGTCTCAAAAGCTCCAGGTCATAGAAAGCCGGTTTTTCGCCAAAATTGGTTTTTTGGCTGCACCCAATTTTCAAGCGTACAGTCGGGTATCCGGAGCGCCATTTCTATTTACAGCATACCCAAAGCGTCCAAATATGCAAGTTTTGAGAAAATCCGAGACAAAAAAAATTTTGGTCAAAAATGGCAAAATCGGTAAGGGGGGTGCGGAGGAAAAATCCCGATTTTGACGAAAAAACTTTTTCTCTGCAAACTTGTTCAAACTTTGATATTTTGCCTCTCGACCTATGCTGAGTGCATATTTCGAGTCAGAACTCGTTCAAACTGGCTGGAACAGTCTCAAAAGCTCCAGGTCGTAGAAAGCCAGTTTTTCGCCAAAATTGGTTTTTTGGCTGCACCCAATTTTCAAGCGTACAGTCGGGTATCCGGAGCCCCATTTTTATTTACAGCATACCCAAAGCGTCCAAATATGCAAGTTTTGAGAAAATCCGAGACAAAAAAAATTTTGGTCAAAAATGGCAAAATCGGTAAGGGGGGTGCGGAGGAAAAATCCCGATTTTGACGAAAAAACTTTTTCTCTGCAAACTTGTTCAAACTTTGATATTTTGCCTCTCGTCCTATGCTGAGTGCATATTTCGAGTCAGAACTCGTTCAAACTGGCTGGAACAGTCTCATAAGCTCCAGGTCGTAGAAAGCCAGTTTTTCGCCAAAATTGGTTTTTGGCTGCACCCAATTTTCAAGCGTACAGTCGGGTATCCGGAGCCCCATTTTTATTTACAGCATACCCAAAGCGTCCAAATATGCAAGTTTTGAGAAAATCCTAGACAAAAAAAATTTTGGTCAAAAATGGCAAAATCGGTAAGGGGGGTGCGGAGGAAAAATCCCGATTTTGACGAAAAAACTTTTTCTCTGAAAACTTGTTCAAACTTTGATATTTTGCCTCTCGACCTATGCTGAGTGCATATTTCGAGTCAGAACTCGTTCAAACTGGCTGGAACAGTCTCAAAAGCTCCAGGTCGTAGAAAGCCAGTTTTTCGCCAAAATTGGTTTTTGGCTGCACCCAATTTTCAAGCGTACAGTCGGGTATCCGGAGCCCCATTTTTATTTACAGCATACCCAAAGCGTCCAAATATGCAAGTTTTGAGAAAATCCGAGACAAAAAAAATTTTGGTCAAAAATGGCAAAATCGGTAAGGGGGTGCGGGAGAAAAATCCCGATTTTGACGAAAAAACTTTTTCTCTGCAAACTTGTTCAAACTTTGATATTTTGCCTCTCGACCTATGCTGAGTGCATATTTCGAGTCAGAACTCGTTCAAACTGGCTGGAACAGTCTCAAAAGCTCCAGGTCATAGAAAGCCGGTTTTTCGCCAAAATTGGTTTTTTGGCTGCACCCAATTTTCAAGCGTACAGTCGGGTATCCGGAGCCCCATTTCTATTTACAGCATACCCAAAGCGTCCAAATATGCAAGTTTTGAGAAAATCCGAAACAAAAATAAATTTGGTCAAAAATGGCAAAATCGGTAAGGGGGGTGCGGAGGAAAAATCCCGATTTTGACGAAAAAACTTTTTCTCTGCAAGCTTGTTCAAACTTTGATATTTTGCCTCTCGACCTATGCTGAGTGCATATTTCGAGTCAGAACTCGTTCAAACTGGCTGGAACAGTCTCAAAAGCTCCAGGTCGTAGAAAGCCAGTTTTTCGCCAAAATTGGTTTTTTGGCTGCACCCAATTTTCAAGCGTACAGTCGGGTATCCGGAGCCCCATTTTTATTTACAGCATACCCAAAGCGTCCAAATATGCAAGTTTTGAGAAAATCCGAGACAAAAAAATTTTGGTCAAAAATGGCAAAATCGGTAAGGGGGGTGCGGAGGAAAAATCCCGATTTTGACGAAAAAACTTTTTCTCTGCAAACTTGTTCAAACTTTGATATTTTGCCTCTCGACCTATGCTGAGTGCATATTTCGAGTCAGAACTCGTTCAAACTGGCTGGAACAGTCTCAAAAGCTCCAGGTCATAGAAAGCCAGTTTTTCGCCAAAATTGGTTTTTTGGCTGCACCCAATTTTCAAGCGTACAGTCGGGTATCCGGAGCCCCATTTCTATTTACAGCATACCCAAAGCGTCCAAATATGCAAGTTTTGAGAAAATCTGAGACAAAAAAAATTTTGGTCAAAAATGGCAAAATCGGTAAGGGGGTGCGGAGGAAAAATCCCGATTTTGACGAAAAAACTTTTTCTCTGCAAACTTGTTCAAACTTTGATATTTTGCCTCTCGACCTATGCTGAGTGCATATTTCGAGTCAGAACTCGTTCAAACTGGCTGGAACAGTCTCAAAAGCTCCAGGTCGTAGAAAGCCAGTTTTTCGCCAAAATTGGTTTTTTGGCTGCACCCAATTTTCAAGCGTACAGTCGGGTATCCGGAGCCCCATTTTTATTTACAGCATACCCAAAGCGTCCAAATATGCAAGTTTTGAGAAAATCCGAGACAAAAAAATTTTGGTCAAAAATGGCAAAATCGGTAAGGGGGGTGCGGAGGAAAAATCCCGATTTTGACGAAAAAACTTTTTCTCTGCAAACTTGTTCAAACTTTGATATTTTGCCTCTCGTCCTATGCTGAGTGCATATTTCGAGTCAGAACTCGTTCAAACTGGCTGGAACAGTCTCATAAGCTCCAGGTCGTAGAAAGCCAGTTTTTCGCCAAAATTGGTTTTTGGCTGCACCCAATTTTCAAGCGTACAGTCGGGTATCCGGAGCCCCATTTTTATTTACAGCATACCCAAAGCGTCCAAATATGCAAGTTTTGAGAAAATCCGAGACAAAAAAAATTTTGGTCAAAAATGGCAAAATCGGTAAGGGGGGTGCGGAGGAAAAATCCCGATTTTGACGAAAAAACTTTTTCTCTGCAAACTTGTTCAAACTTTGATATTTTGCCTCTCGACCTATGCTGAGTGCATATTTCGAGTCAGAACTCGTTCAAACTGACTGGAACAGTCTCAAAAGCTCCAGGTCGTAGAAAGCCAGTTTTTCGCCAAAATTGGTTCTTTGGCTGCACCCAATTTTCAAGCGTACAGTCGGGTATCCGGAGCCCCATTTTTATTTACAGCATACCCAAAGCGTCCAAATATGCAAGTTTTGAGAAAATCCGAGACAAAAAAATTTTGGTCAAAAATGGCAAAATCGGTAAGGGGGGTGCGGAGGAAAAATCCCGATTTTGACGAAAAAACTTGTTCTCTGCAAACTTGTTCAAACTTTGATATTTTGCCTCTCGTCCTATGCTGAGTGCATATTTCGAGTCAGAACTCGTTCAAACTGGCTGGAACAGTCTCATAAGCTCCAGGTCGTAGAAAGCCAGTTTTTCGCCAAAATTGGTTTTTGGCTGCACCCAATTTTCAAGCGTACAGTCGGGTATCCGGAGCCCCATTTTTATTTACAGCATACCCAAAGCGTCCAAATATGCAAGTTTTGAGAAAATCCGAGACAAAAAAAAATGGTCAAAAATGGCAAAATCGGTAAGGGGGGTGCGGAGGAAAAATCCAGATTTTGACGAAAAAACTTTTTCTCTGCAAACTTGTTCAAACTTTGATATTTTGCCTCTCGACCTATGCTGAGTGCATATTTCGAGTCAGAACTCGTTCAAACTGGCTGGAACAGTCTCAAAAGCTCCAGGTCGTAGAAAGCCAGTTTTTCGCCAAAATTGGTTTTTGGCTGCACCCAATTTTCAAGCGTACAGTCGGGTATCCGGAGCCCCATTTTTATTTACAGCATACCCAAAGCGTCCAAATATGCAAGTTTTGAGAAAATCCGAGACAAAAAAAAATTTTGGTCAAAAATGGCAAAATCGGTAAGGGGGATGCGGAGGAAAAATCCCGATTTTGACGAAAAAACTTTTTCTCTGCAAACTTGTTCAAACTTTGATATTTTGCCTCTCGACCTATGCTGAGTGCATATTTCGAGTCAGAACTCGTTCAAACTGGCTGGAACAGTCTCAAAAGCTCCAGGTCATAGAAAGCCGGTTTTTCGCCAAAATTGGTTTCTTGGCTGCACCCAATTTTCAAGCGTACAGTCGGGTATCCGGAGCCCCATTTCTATTTACAGCATACCCAAAGCGTCCAAATATGCAAGTTTTGAGAAAATCCGAGACAAAAAAAATTTTGGTCAAAAATGGCAAAATCGGTAAGGGGGGTGCGGAGGAAAAATCCCGATTTTGACGAAAAAACTTTTTCTCTGCAAACTTGTTCAAACTTTGATATTTTGCCTCTCGACCTATGCTGAGTGCATATTTCGAGTCAGAACTCGTTCAAACTGGCTGGAACAGTCTCAAAAGCTCCAGGTCGTAGAAAGCCAGTTTTTCGCCAAAATTGGTTTTTGGCTGCACCCAATTTTCAAGCGTACAGTCGGGTATCCGGAGCCCCATTTTTATTTACAGCATACCCAAAGCGTCCTAATATGCAAGTTTTGAGAAAATCCGAGACAAAAAAAATTTTGGTCAAAAATGGCAAAATCGGTAAGGGGGGTGCGGAGGAAAAATCCCGATTTTGACGAAAAAACTTTTTCTCTGCAAACTTGTTCAAACTTTGATATTTTGCCTCTCGACCTATGCTGAGTGCATATTTCGAGTCAGAACTCGTTCAAACTGGCTGGAACAGTCTCAAAAGCTCCAGGTCATAGAAAGCCGGTTTTTCGCCAAAATTGGTTTTTTGGCTGCACCCAATTTTCAAGCGTACAGTCGGGTATCCGGAGCCCCATTTCTATTTACAGCATACCCAAAGCGTCCAAATATGCAAGTTTTGAGAAAATCCGAGACAAAAAAAATTTTGGTCAAAAATGGCAAAATCGGTAAGGGGGGTGCGGAGGAAAAATCCCGATTTTGACGAAAAAACTTTTTCTCTGCAAACTTGTTCAAACTTTGATATTTTGCCTCTCGACCTATGCTGAGTGCATATTTCGAGTCAGAACTCGTTCAAACTGGCTGGAACAGTCTCAAAAGCTCCAGGTCGTAGAAAGCCAGTTTTTCGCCAAAATTGGTTTTTTGGCTGCACCCAATTTTCAAGCGTACAGTCGGGTATCCGGAGCCCCATTTTTATTTACAGCATACCCAAAGCGTCCAAATATGCAAGTTTTGAGAAAATCCGAGACAAAAAAAATTTTGGTCAAAAATGGCAAAATCGGTAAGGGGGGTGCGGAGGAAAAATCCCGATTTTGACGAAAAAACTTTTTCTCTGCAAACTTGTTCAAACTTTGATATTTTGCCTCTCGTCCTATGCTGAGTGCATATTTCGAGTCAGAACTCGTTCAAACTGGCTGGAACAGTCTCATAAGCTCCAGGTCGTAGAAAGCCAGTTTTTCGCCAAAATTGGTTTTTGGCTGCACCCAATTTTCAAGCGTACAGTCGGGTATCCGGAGCCCCATTTTTATTTACAGCATACCCAAAGCGTCCAAATATGCAAGTTTTGAGAAAATCCGAGACAAAAAAATTTTGGTCAAAAATGGCAAAATCGGTAAGGGGGGTGCGGAGGAAAAATCCCGATTTTGACGAAAAAACTTTTTCTCTGCAAACTTGTTCAAACTTTGATATTTTGCCTCTCGACCTATGCTGAGTGCATATTTCGAGTCAGAACTCGTTCAAACTGGCTGGAACAGTCTCAAAAGCTCCAGGTCGTAGAAAGCCAGTTTTTCGCCAAAATTGGTTTTTTGGCTGCACCCAATTTTCAAGCGTACAGTCGGGTATCCGGAGCCCCATTTTTATTTACAGCATACCCAAAGCGTCCAAATATGCAAGTTTTGAGAAAATCCGAGACAAAAAAATTTTGGTCAAAAATGGCAAAATCGGTAAGGGGGGTGCGGAGGAAAAATCCCGATTTTGACGAAAAAACTTTTTCTCTGCAAACTTGTTCAAACTTTGATATTTTGCCTCTCGTCCTATGCTGAGTGCATATTTCGAGTCAGAACTCGTTCAAACTGGCTGGAACAGTCTCATAAGCTCCAGGTCGTAGAAAGCCAGTTTTTCGCCAAAATTGGTTTTTGGCTGCACCCAATTTTCAAGCGTACAGTCGGGTATCCGGAGCCCCATTTTTATTTACAGCATACCCAAAGCGTCCAAATATGCAAGTTTTGAGAAAATCCGAGACAAAAAAAATTTTGGTCAAAAATGGCAAAATCGGTAAGGGGGGTGCGGAGGAAAAATCCCGATTTTGACGAAAAAACTTTTTCTCTGCAAACTTGTTCAAACTTTGATATTTTGCCTCTCGACCTATGCTGAGTGCATATTTCGAGTCAGAACTCGTTCAAACTGGCTGGAACAGTCTCAAAAGCTCCAGGTCGTAGAAAGCCAGTTTTTCGCCAAAATTGGTTTTTGGCTGCACCCAATTTTCAAGCGTACAGTCGGGTATCCGGAGCCCCATTTTTATTTACAGCATACCCAAAGCGTCCAAATATGCAAGTTTTGAGAAAATCCGAGACAAAAAAAATTTTGGTCAAAAATGGCAAAATCGGTAAGGGGGTGCGGGAGAAAAATCCCGATTTTGACGAAAAAACTTTTTCTCTGCAAACTTGTTCAAACTTTGATATTTTGCCTCTCGACCTATGCTGAGTGCATATTTCGAGTCAGAACTCGTTCAAACTGGCTGGAACAGTCTCAAAAGCTCCAGGTCATAGAAAGCCGGTTTTTCGCCAAAATTGGTTTTTTGGCTGCACCCAATTTTCAAGCGTACAGTCGGGTATCCGGAGCCCCATTTCTATTTACAGCATACCCAAAGCGTCCAAATATGCAAGTTTTGAGAAAATCCGAGACAAAAATAAATTTGGTCAAAAATGGCAAAATCGGTAAGGGGGGTGCGGAGGAAAAATCCCGATTTTGACGAAAAAACTTTTTCTCTGCAAACTTGTTCAAACTTTGATATTTTGCCTCTCGACCTATGCTGAGTGCATATTTCGAGTCAGAACTCGTTCAAACTGGCTGGAACAGTCTCAAAAGCTCCAGGTCGTAGAAAGCCAGTTTTTCGCCAAAATTGGTTTTTTGGCTGCACCCAATTTTCAAGCGTACAGTCGGGTATCCGGAGCCCCATTTTTATTTACAGCATACCCAAAGCGTCCAAATATGCAAGTTTTGAGAAAATCCGAGACAAAAAAATTTTGGTCAAAAATGGCAAAATCGGTAAGGGGGGTGCGGAGGAAAAATCCCGATTTTGACGAAAAAACTTTTTCTCTGCAAACTTGTTCAAACTTTGATATTTTGCCTCTCGTCCTATGCTGAGTGCATATTTCGAGTCAGAACTCGTTCAAACTGGCTGGAACAGTCTCATAAGCTCCAGGTCGTAGAAAGCCAGTTTTTCGCCAAAATTGGTTCTTTGGCTGCACCCAATTTTCAAGCGTACAGTCGGGTATCCGGAGCCCCATTTTTATTTACAGCATACCCAAAGCGTCCAAATATGCAAGTTTTGAGAAAATCCGAGACAAAAAAATTTTGGTCAAAAATGGCAAAATCGGTAAGGGGGGTGCGGAGGAAAAATCCCGATTTTGACGAAAAAACTTGTTCTCTGCAAACTTGTTCAAACTTTGATATTTTGCCTCTCGTCCTATGCTGAGTGCATATTTCGAGTCAGAACTCGTTCAAACTGGCTGGAACAGTCTCATAAGCTCCAGGTCGTAGAAAGCCAGTTTTTCGCCAAAATTGGTTTTTGGCTGCACCCAATTTTCAAGCGTACAGTCGGGTATCCGGAGCCCCATTTTTATTTACAGCATACCCAAAGCGTCCAAATATGCAAGTTTTGAGAAAATCCGAGACAAAAAAAATTTGGTCAAAAATGGCAAAATCGGTAAGGGGGGTGCGGAGGAAAAATCCAGATTTTGACGAAAAAACTTTTTCTCTGCAAACTTGTTCAAACTTTGATATTTTGCCTCTCGACCTATGCTGAGTGCATATTTCGAGTCAGAACTCGTTCAAACTGGCTGGAACAGTCTCAAAAGCTCCAGGTCGTAGAAAGCCAGTTTTTCGCCAAAATTGGTTTTTGGCTGCACCCAATTTTCAAGCGTACAGTCGGGTATCCGGAGCCCCATTTTTATTTACAGCATACCCAAAGCGTCCAAATATGCAAGTTTTGAGAAAATCCGAGACAAAAAAAAATTTTGGTCAAAAATGGCAAAATCGGTAAGGGGGATGCGGAGGAAAAATCCCGATTTTGACGAAAAAACTTTTTCTCTGCAAACTTGTTCAAACTTTGATATTTTGCCTCTCGACCTATGCTGAGTGCATATTTCGAGTCAGAACTCGTTCAAACTGGCTGGAACAGTCTCAAAAGCTCCAGGTCATAGAAAGCCGGTTTTTCGCCAAAATTGGTTTCTTGGCTGCACCCAATTTTCAAGCGTACAGTCGGGTATCCGGAGCCCCATTTCTATTTACAGCATACCCAAAGCGTCCAAATATGCAAGTTTTGAGAAAATCCGAGACAAAAAAAATTTTGGTCAAAAATGGCAAAATCGGTAAGGGGGGTGCGGAGGAAAAATCCCGATTTTGACGAAAAAACTTTTTCTCTGCAAACTTGTTCAAACTTTGATATTTTGCCTCTCGACCTATGCTGAGTGCATATTTCGAGTCAGAACTCGTTCAAACTGGCTGGAACAGTCTCAAAAGCTCCAGGTCGTAGAAAGCCAGTTTTTCGCCAAAATTGGTTTTTGGCTGCACCCAATTTTCAAGCGTACAGTCGGGTATCCGGAGCCCCATTTTTATTTACAGCATACCCAAAGCGTCCTAATATGCAAGTTTTGAGAAAATCCGAGACAAAAAAAATTTTGGTCAAAAATGGCAAAATCGGTAAGGGGGGTGCGGAGGAAAAATCCCGATTTTGACGAAAAAACTTTTTCTCTGCAAACTTGTTCAAACTTTGATATTTTGCCTCTCGACCTATGCTGAGTGCATATTTCGAGTCAGAACTCGTTCAAACTGGCTGGAACAGTCTCAAAAGCTCCAGGTCATAGAAAGCCGGTTTTTCGCCAAAATTGGTTTTTTGGCTGCACCCAATTTTCAAGCGTACAGTCGGGTATCCGGAGCCCCATTTCTATTTACAGCATACCCAAAGCGTCCAAATATGCAAGTTTTGAGAAAATCCGAGACAAAAAAAATTTTGGTCAAAAATGGCAAAATCGGTAAGGGGGGTGCGGAGGAAAAATCCCGATTTTGACGAAAAAACTTTTTCTCTGCAAACTTGTTCAAACTTTGATATTTTGCCTCTCGACCTATGCTGAGTGCATATTTCGAGTCAGAACTCGTTCAAACTGGCTGGAACAGTCTCAAAAGCTCCAGGTCGTAGAAAGCCAGTTTTTCGCCAAAATTGGTTTTTTGGCTGCACCCAATTTTCAAGCGTACAGTCGGGTATCCGGAGCCCCATTTTTATTTACAGCATACCCAAAGCGTCCAAATATGCAAGTTTTGAGAAAATCCGAGACAAAAAAATTTTGGTCAAAAATGGCAAAATCGGTAAGGGGGGTGCGGAGGAAAAATCCCGATTTTGACGAAAAAACTTTTTCTCTGCAAACTTGTTCAAACTTTGATATTTTGCCTCTCGTCCTATGCTGAGTGCATATTTCGAGTCAGAACTCGTTCAAACTGGCTGGAACAGTCTCATAAGCTCCAGGTCGTAGAAAGCCAGTTTTTCGCCAAAATTGGTTTTTGGCTGCA
Organism: Fragum sueziense; assembly: GCA_963680895.1. NCBI lineage: Eukaryota > Metazoa > Mollusca > Bivalvia > Cardiida > Cardiidae > Fragum > Fragum sueziense. The sequence continues at coordinate 57,210,098 of OY804596.1, read as the reverse complement.
CCCAATTTTCAAGCGTACAGTCGGGTATCCGGAGCCCCATTTTTATTTACAGCATACCCAAAGCGTCCAAATATGCAAGTTTTGAGAAAATCCGAGACAAAAAAATTTTGGTCAAAAATGGCAAAATCGGTAAGGGGGGTGCCGAGGAAAAATCCCGATTTTGACGAAAAAACTTTTTCTCTGCAAACTTGTTCAAACTTTGATATTTTGCCTCTCGACCTATGCTGAGTGCATATTTCGAGTCAGAACTCGTTCAAACTGGCTGGAACAGTCTCAAAAGCTCCAGGTCGTAGAAAGCCAGTTTTTCGCCAAAATTGGTTTTTTGGCTGCACCCAATTTTCAAGCGTACAGTCGGGTATCCGGAGCCCCATTTTTATTTACAGCATACCCAAAGCGTCCAAATATGCAAGTTTTGAGAAAATCCGAGACAAAAAAATTTTGGTCAAAAATGGCAAAATCGGTAAGGGGGGTGCGGAGGAAAAATCCCGATTTTGACGAAAAAACTTGTTCTCTGCAAACTTGTTCAAACTTTGATATTTTGCCTCTCGTCCTATGCTGAGTGCATATTTCGAGTCAGAACTCGTTCAAACTGGCTGGAACAGTCTCATAAGCTCCAGGTCGTAGAAAGCCAGTTTTTCGCCAAAATTGGTTTTTGGCTGCACCCAATTTTCAAGCGTACAGTCGGGTATCCGGAGCCCCATTTTTATTTACAGCATACCCAAAGCGTCCAAATATGCAAGTTTTGAGAAAATCCGAGACAAAAAAAAATTTGGTCAAAAATGGCAAAATCGGTAAGGGGGGTGCGGAGGAACCGATTTTGACGAAAAAACTTTTTCTCTGCAAACTTGTTCAAACTTTGATATTTTGCCTCTCGACCTATGCTGAGTGCATATTTCGAGTCAGAACTCGTTCAAACTGGCTGGAACAGTCTCAAAAGCTCCAGGTCGTAGAAAGCCAGTTTTTCGCCAAAATTGGTTTTTGGCTGCACCCAATTTTCAAGCGTAAAGTCGGGTATCCGGAGCCCCATTTTTATTTACAGCATACCCAAAGCGTCCAAATATGCAAGTTTTGAGAAAATCCGAGACAAAAAAAATTTTGGTCAAAAATGGCAAAATCGGTAAGGGGGGTGCGGAGGAAAAATCCCGATTTTGACGAAAAAACTTTTTCTCTGCAAACTTGTTCAAACTTTGATATTTTGCCTCTCGACCTATGCTGAGTGCATATTTCGAGTCAGAACTCGTTCAAACTGGCTGGAACAGTCTCAAAAGCTCCAGGTCATAGAAAGCCGGTTTTTCGCCAAAATTGGTTTTTTGGCTGCACCCAATTTTCAAGCGTACAGTCGGGTATCCGGAGCCCCATTTCTATTTACAGCATACCCAAAGCGTCCAAATATGCAAGTTTTGAGAAAATCCGAGACAAAAAAAATTTTGGTCAAAAATGGCAAAATCGGTAAGGGGGATGCGGAGGAAAAATCCCGATTTTGACGAAAAAACTTTTTCTCTGCAAACTTGTTCAAACTTTGATATTTTGCCTCTCGACCTATGCTGAGTGCATATTTCGAGTCAGAACTCGTTCAAACTGGCTGGAACAGTCTCAAAAGCTCCAGGTCGTAGAAAGCCAGTTTTTCGCCAAAATTGGTTTTTGGCTGCACCCAATTTTCAAGCGTACAGTCGGGTATCCGGAGCCCCATTTTTATTTACAGCATACCCAAAGCGTCCAAATATGCAAGTTTTGAGAAAATCCGAGACAAAAAAAAATTTGGTCAAAAATGGCAAAATCGGTAAGGGGGGTGCGGAGGAAAAATCCCGATTTTGACGAAAAAACTTTTTCTCTGCAAACTTGTTCAAACTTTGATATTTTGCCTCTCGACCTATGCTGAGTGCATATTTCGAGTCAGAACTCGTTCAAACTGGCTGGAACAGTCTCAAAAGCTCCAGGTCATAGAAAGCCGGTTTTTCGCCAAAATTGGTTTTTTGGCTGCACCCAATTTTCAAGCGTACAGTCGGGTATCCGGAGCCCCATTTCTATTTACAGCATACCCAAAGCGTCCAAATATGCAAGTTTTGAGAAAATCCGAGACAAAAAAATTTTGGTCAAAAATGGCAAAATCGGTAAGGGGGGTGCGGAGGAAAAATCCCGATTTTGACGAAAAAACTTGTTCTCTGCAAACTTGTTCAAACTTTGATATTTTGCCTCTCGTCCTATGCTGAGTGCATATTTCGAGTCAGAACTCGTTCAAACTGGCTGGAACAGTCTCATAAGCTCCAGGTCGTAGAAAGCCAGTTTTTCGCCAAAATTGGTTTTTGGCTGCACCCAATTTTCAAGCGTACAGTCGGGTATCCGGAGCCCCATTTTTATTTACAGCATACCCAAAGCGTCCAAATATGCAAGTTTTGAGAAAATCCGAGACAAAAAAAAATTTGGTCAAAAATGGCAAAATCGGTAAGGGGGGTGCGGAGGAACCGATTTTGACGAAAAAACTTTTTCTCTGCAAACTTGTTCAAACTTTGATATTTTGCCTCTCGACCTATGCTGAGTGCATATTTCGAGTCAGAACTCGTTCAAACTGGCTGGAACAGTCTCAAAAGCTCCAGGTCGTAGAAAGCCAGTTTTTCGCCAAAATTGGTTTTTGGCTGCACCCAATTTTCAAGCGTACAGTCGGGTATCCGGAGCCCCATTTCTATTTACAGCATACCCAAAGCGTCCAAATATGCAAGTTTTGAGAAAATCCGAGACAAAAAAAATTTTGGTCAAAAATGGCAAAATCGGTAAGGGGGGTGCGGAGGAAAAATCCCGATTTTGACGAAAAAACTTTTTCTCTGCAAACTTGTTCAAACTTTGATATTTTGCCTCTCGACCTATGCTGAGTGCATATTTCGAGTCAGAACTCGTTCAAACTGGCTGGAACAGTCTCAAAAGCTCCAGGTCATAGAAAGCCGGTTTTTCCCCAAAATTGGTTTTTTGGCTGCACCCAATTTTCAAGCGTACAGTCGGGTATCCGGAGCCCCATTTCTATTTACAGCATACCCAAAGCGTCCAAATATACAAGTTTTGAGAAAATCCGAGACAAAAAAAATTTTGGTCAAAAATGGCAAAATCGGTAAGGGGGGTGCGGAGGAAAAATCCCGATTTTGACGAAAAAACTTTTTCTCTGCAAACTTGTTCAAACTTTGATATTTTGCCTCTCGACCTATGCTGAGTGCATATTTCGAGTCAGAACTCGTTCAAACTGGCTGGAACAGTCTCAAAAGCTCCAGGTCGTAGAAAGCCAGTTTTTCGCCAAAATTGGTTTTTGGGCTGCACCCAATTTTCAAGCGTACAGTCGGGTATCCGGAGCCCCATTTTTATTTACAGCATACCCAAAGCGTCCAAATATGCAAGTTTTGAGAAAATCCGAGACAAAAAAAATTTTGGTCAAAAATGGCAAAATCGGTAAGGGGGGTGCGGAGGAAAAATCCCGATTTTGACGAAAAAACTTTTTCTCTGCAAACTTGTTCAAACTTTGATATTTTGCCTCTCGACCTATGCTGAGTGCATATTTCGAGTCAGAACTCGTTCAAACTGGCTGGAACAGTCTCAAAAGCTCCAGGTCATAGAAAGCCGGTTTTTCGCCAAAATTGGTTTTTTGGCTGCACCCAATTTTCAAGCGTACAGTCGGGTATCCGGAGCCCCATTTTTATTTACAGCATACCCAAAGCGTCCAAATATGCAAGTTTTGAGAAAATCCGAGACAAAAAAAATTTTGGTCAAAAATGGCAAAATCGGTAAGGGGGGTGCGGAGGAAAAATCCCGATTTTGACGAAAAAACTTTTTCTCTGCAAACTTGTTCAAACTTTGATATTTTGCCTCTCGACCTATGCTGAGTGCATATTTCGAGTCAGAACTCGTTCAAACTGGCTGGAACAGTCTCAAAAGCTCCAGGTCATAGAAAGCCGGTTTTTCGCCAAAATAGGTTTTTTGGCTGCACCCAATTTTCAAGCGTACAGTCGGGTATCCGGAGCCCCATTTCTATTTACAGCATACCCAAAGCGTCCAAATATGCAAGTTTTGAGAAAATCCGAGACAAAAAAAATTTTGGTCAAAAATGGCAAAATCGGTAAGGGGGATGCGGAGGAAAAATCCCGATTTTGACGAAAAAACTTTTTCTCTGCAAACTTGTTCAAACTTTGATATTTTGCCTCTCGACCTATGCTGAGTGCATATTTCGAGTCAGAACTCGTTCAAACTGGCTGGAACAGTCTCAAAAGCTCCAGGTCGTAGAAAGCCAGTTTTTCGCCAAAATTGGTTTTTGGCTGCACCCAATTTTCAAGCGTACAGTCGGGTATCCGGAGCCCCATTTTTATTTACAGCATACCCAAAGCGTCCAAATATGCAAGTTTTGAGAAAATCCGAGACAAAAAAAATTTTGGTCAAAAATGGCAAAATCGGTAAGGGGGGTGCGGAGGAAAAATCCCGATTTTGACGAAAAAACTTTTTCTCTGCAAACTTGTTCAAACTTTGATATTTTGCCTCTCGACCTATGCTGAGTGCATATTTCGAGTCAGAACTCGTTCAAACTGGCTGGAACAGTCTCAAAAGCCCCAGGTCGTAGAAAGCCAGTTTTTCGCCAAAATTGGTTTTTTGGCTGCACCCAATTTTCAAGCGTACAGTCGGGTATCCGGAGCCCCATTTCTATTTACAGCATACCCAAAGCGTCCAAATATGCAAGTTTTGAGAAAATCCGAGACAAACAAAATTTTGGTCAAAAATGGCAAAATCGGTAAGGGGGTGCGGAGGAAAAAATCCCGATTTTGACGAAAAAACTTTTTCTCTGCAAACTTGTTCAAACTTTGATATTTTGCCTCTCGACCTATGCTGAGTGCATATTTCGAGTCAGAACTCGTTCAAACTGGCTGAAACAGTCTCAAAAGCTCCAGGTCGTAGAAAGCCAGTTTTTCGCCAAAATTGGTTTTTTGGCTGCACCCAATTTTCAAGCGTACAGTCGGGTATCCGGAGCCCCATTTTTATTTACAGCATACCCAAAGCGTCCAAATATGCAAGTTTTGAGAAAATCCGAGACAAAAAAATTTTGGTCAAAAATGGCAAAATCGGTAAGGGGGGTGCGGAGGAAAAATCCCGATTTTGACGAAAAAACTTGTTCTCTGCAAACTTGTTCAAACTTTGATATTTTGCCTCTCGTCCTATGCTGAGTGCATATTTCGAGTCAGAACTCGTTCAAACTGGCTGGAACAGTCTCATAAGCTCCAGGTCGTAGAAAGCCAGTTTTTCGCCAAAATTGGTTTTTGGCTGCACCCAATTTTCAAGCGTACAGTCGGGTATCCGGAGCCCCATTTTTATTTACAGCATACCCAAAGCGTCCAAATATGCAAGTTTTGAGAAAATCCTAGACAAAAAAAATTTGGTCAAAAATGGCAAAATCGGTAAGGGGGGTGCGGAGGAACCGATTTTGACGAAAAAACTTTTTCTCTGCAAACTTGTTCAAACTTTGATATTTTGCCTCTCGACCTATGCTGAGTGCATATTTCGAGTCAGAACTCGTTCAAACTGGCTGGAACAGTCTCATAAGCTCCAGGTCGTAGAAAGCCAGTTTTTCGCCAAAATTGGTTTTTGGCTGCACCCAATTTTCAAGCGTACAGTCGGGTATCCGGAGCCCCATTTTTATTTACAGCATACCCAAAGCGTCCAAATATGCAAGTTTTGAGAAAATCCGAGACAAAAAAAATTTTGGTCAAAAATGGCAAAATCGGTAAGGGGGGTGCGGAGGAAAAATCCCGATTTTGACGAAAAAACTTTTTCTCTGCAAACTTGTTCAAACTTTGATATTTTGCCTCTCGACCTATGCTGAGTGCATATTTCGAGTCAGAACTCGTTCAAACTGGCTGGAACAGTCTCAAAAGCTCCAGGTCATAGAAAGCCGGTTTTTCGCCAAAATTGGTTTTTTGGCTGCACCCAATTTTCAAGCGTACAGTCGGGTATCCGGAGCCCCATTTCTATTTACAGCATACCCAAAGCGTCCAAATATGCAAGTTTTGAGAAAATCCGAGACAAAAAAAAATTGGTCAAAAATGGCAAAATCGGTAAGGGGGGTGCGGAGGAAAAATCCCGATTTTGACGAAAAAACTTTTTCTCTGCAAACTTGTTCAAACTTTGATATTTTGCCTCTCGACCTATGCTGAGTGCATATTTCGAGTCAGAACTCGTTCAAACTGGCTGGAACAGTCTCAAAAGCTCCAGGTCGTAGAAAGCCAGTTTTTCGCCAAAATTGGTTTTTGGCTGCACCCAATTTTCAAGCGTACAGTCGGGTATCCGGAGCCCCATTTTTATTTACAGCATACCCAAAGCGTCCAAATATGCAAGTTTTGAGAAAATCCGAGACAAAAAAAATTTTGGTCAAAAATGGCAAAATCGGTAAGGGGGGTGCGGAGGAAAAATCCCGATTTTGACGAAAAAACTTTTTCTCTGCAAACTTGTTCAAACTTTGATATTTTGCCTCTCGACCTATGCTGAGTGCATATTTCGAGTCAGAACTCGTTCAAACTGGCTGGAACAGTCTCAAAAGCTCCAGGTCATAGAAAGCCGGTTTTTCGCCAAAATTGGTTTTTTGGCTGCACCCAATTTTCAAGCGTACAGTCGGGTATCCGGAGCCCCATTTCTATTTACAGCATACCCAAAGCGTCCAAATATGCAAGTTTTGAGAAAATCCGAGACAAACAAAATTTTGGTCAAAAATGGCAAAATCGGTAAGGGGGGTGCGGAGGAAAAATCCCGATTTTGACGAAAAAACTTTTTCTCTGCAAACTTGTTCAAACTTTGATATTTTGCCTCTCGACCTATGCTGAGTGCATATTTCGAGTCAGAACTCGTTCAAACTGGCTGGAACAGTCTCAAAAGCTCCAGGTTGTAGAAAGCCAGTTTTTCGCCAAAATTGGTTTTTTGGCTGCACCCAATTTTCAAGCGTACAGTCGGGTATCCGGAGCCCCATTTTTATTTACAGCATACCCAAAGCGTCCAAATATGCAAGTTTTGAGAAAATCCGAGACAAAAAAATTTTGGTCAAAAATGGCAAAATCGGTAAGGTGGGTGCGGAGGAAAAATCCCGATTTTGACGAAAAAACTTGTTCTCTGCAAACTTGTTCAAACTTTGATATTTTGCCTCTCGTCCTATGCTGAGTGCATATTTCGAGTCAGAACTCGTTCAAACTGGCTGGAACAGTCTTATAAGCTCCAGGTCGTAGAAAGCCAGTTTTTCGCCAAAATTGGTTTTTGGCTGCACCCAATTTTCAAGCGTACAGTCGGGTATTCGGAGCCCCATTTCTATTTACAGCATACCCAAAGCGTCCAAATATGCAAGTTTTGAGAAAATCCGAGACAAAAAAAATTTTGGTCAAAAATGGCAAAATCGGTAAGGGGGGTGCGGAGGAAAAATCCCGATTTTGACGAAAAAACTTTTTCTCTGCAAACTTGTTCAAACTTTGATATTTTGCCTCTCGACCTATGCTGAGTGCATATTTCGAGTCAGAACTCGTTCAAACTGGCTGGAACAGTCTCAAAAGCTCCAGGTCGTAGAAAGCCAGTTTTTCGCCAAAATTGGTTTTTGGCTGCACCCAATTTTCAAGCGTACAGTCGGGTATCCGGAGCCCCATTTTTATTTACAGCATACCCAAAGCGTCCAAATATGCAAGTTTTGAGAAAATCCGAGACAAAAAAAATTTGGTCAAAAATGGCAAAATCGGTAAGGGGGGTGCGGAGGAAAAATCCCGATTTTGACGAAAAAACTTTTTCTCTGCAAACTTGTTCAAACTTTGATATTTTGCCTCTCGACCTATGCTGAGTGCATATTTCGAGTCAGAACTCGTTCAAACTGGCTGGAACAGTCTCAAAAGCTCCAGGTCATAGAAAGCCGGTTTTTCGCCAAAATTGGTTTTTTGGCTGCACCCAATTTTCAAGCGTACAGTCGGGTATCCGGAGCCCCATTTTTATTTACAGCATACCCAAAGCGTCCAAATATGCAAGTTTTGAGAAAATCCGAGACAAAAAAATTTTGGTCAAAAATGGCAAAATCGGTAAGGTGGGTGCGGAGGAAAAATCCCGATTTTGACGAAAAAACTTTTTCTCTGCAAACTTGTTCAAACTTTGATATTTTGCCTCTCGTCCTATGCTGAGTGCATATTTCGAGTCAGAACTCGTTCAAACTGGCTGGAACAGTCTTATAAGCTCCAGGTCGTAGAAAGCCAGTTTTTCGCCAAAATTGGTTTTTGGCTGCACCCAATTTTCAAGCGTACAGTCGGGTATTCGGAGCCCCATTTCTATTTACAGCATACCCAAAGCGTCCAAATATGCAAGTTTTGAGAAAATCCGAGACAAAAAAAAATTTGGTCAAAAATGGCAAAATCGGTAAGGGGGGTGCGGAGGAAAAATCCCGATTTTGACGAAAAAACTTTTTCTCTGCAAACTTGTTCAAACTTTGATATTTTGCCTCTCGACCTATGCTGAGTGCATATTTCGAGTCAGAACTCGTTCAAACTGGCTGGAACAGTCTCAAAAGCTCCAGGTCGTAGAAAGCCAGTTTTTCGCCAAAATTGGTTTTTGGCTGCACCCAATTTTCAAGCGTACAGTCGGGTATCCGGAGCCCCATTTTTATTTACAGCATACCCAAAGCGTCCAAATATGCAAGTTTTGAGAAAATCCGAGACAAAAAAAATTATGGTCAAAAATGGCAAAATCGGTAAGGGGGGTGCGGAGGAAAAATCCCGATTTTGACGAAAAAACTTTTTCTCTGCAAACTTGTTCAAACTTTGATATTTTGCCTCTCGACCTATGCTGAGTGCATATTTCGAGTCAGAACTCGTTCAAACTGGCTGGAACAGTCTCATAAGCTCCAGGTCGTAGAAAGCCAGTTTTTCGCCAAAATTGGTTTTTGGCTGCACCCAATTTTCAAGCGTACAGTCGGGTATCCGGAGCCCCATTTTTATTTACAGCATACCCAAAGCGTCCAAATATGCAAGTTTTGAGAAAATCCGAGACAAAAAAAATTTTGGTCAAAAATGGCAAAATCGGTAAGGGGGGTGCGGAGGAAAAATCCCGATTTTGACGAAAAAACTTTTTCTCTGCAAACTTGTTCAAACTTTGATATCTTGCCTCTCGGACTATGCTGAGTGCATATTTCGAGTCAGAACTCGTTCAAACTGGCTGGAACAGTCTCAAAAGCTCCAGGTCGTAGAAAGCCAGTTTTTCGCCAAAATTGGTTTTTTGGCTGCACCCAATTTTCAAGCGTACAGTCGGGTATCCGGAGCCCCATTTTTATTTACAGCATACCCAAAGCGTCCAAATATGCAAGTTTTGAGAAAATCCGAGACAAAAAAATTTTGGTCAAAAATGGCAAAATCGGTAAGGGGGGTGCGGAGGAAAAATCCCGATTTTGACGAAAAAACTTTTTCTCTGCAAACTTGTTCAAACTTTGATATTTTGCCTCTCGTCCTATGCTGAGTGCATATTTCGAGTCAGAACTCGTTCAAACTGGCTGGAACAGTCTCATAAGCTCCAGGTCGTAGAAAGCCAGTTTTTCGCCAAAATTGGTTTTTGGCTGCACCCAATTTTCAAGCGTACAGTCGGGTATCCGGAGCCCCATTTTTATTTACAGCATACCCAAAGCGTCCAAATATGCAAGTTTTGAGAAAATCCGAGACAAAAAAAATTTTGGTCAAAAATGGCAAAATCGGTAAGGGGGGTGCGGAGGAAAAATCCCGATTTTGACGAAAAAACTTTTTCTCTGCAAACTTGTTCAAACTTTGATATTTTGCCTCTCGACCTATGCTGAGTGCATATTTCGAGTCAGAACTCGTTCAAACTGGCTGGAACAGTCTCAAAAGCTCCAGGTCGTAGAAAGCCAGTTTTTCGCCAAAATTGGTTTTTGGCTGCACCCAATTTTCAAGCGTACAGTCGGGTATCCGGAGCCCCATTTTTATTTACAGCATACCCAAAGCGTCCAAATATGCAAGTTTTGAGAAAATCCGAGACAAAAAAAATTTTGGTCAAAAATGGCAAAATCGGTAAGGGGGTGCGGAGGAAAAATCCCGATTTTGACGAAAAAACTTTTTCTCTGCAAACTTGTTCAAACTTTGATATTTTGCCTCTCGACCTATGCTGAGTGCATATTTCGAGTCAGAACTCGTTCAAACTGGCTGGAACAGTCTCAAAAGCTCCAGGTCATAGAAAGCCGGTTTTTCGCCAAAATTGGTTTTTTGGCTGCACCCAATTTTCAAGCGTACAGTCGGGTATCCGGAGCCCCATTTCTATTTACAGCATACCCAAAGCGTCCAAATATGCAAGTTTTGAGAAAATCCGAGACAAAAAAAATTTTGGTCAAAAATGGCAAAATCGGTAAGGGGGGTGCGGAGGAAAAATCCCGATTTTGACGAAAAAACTTTTTCTCTGCAAACTTGTTCAAACTTTGATATTTTGCCTCTCGACCTATGCTGAGTGCATATTTCGAGTCAGAACTCGTTCAAACTGGCTGGAACAGTCTCAAAAGCTCCAGGTCGTAGAAAGCCAGTTTTTCGCCAAAATTGGTTTTTTGGCTGCACCCAATTTTCAAGCGTACAGTCGGGTATCCGGAGCCCCATTTTTATTTACAGCATACCCAAAGCGTCCAAATATGCAAGTTTTGAGAAAATCCGAGACAAAAAAATTTTGGTCAAAAATGGCAAAATCGGTAAGGGGGGTGCGGAGGAAAAATCCCGATTTTGACGAAAAAACTTTTTCTCTGCAAACTTGTTCAAACTTTGATATTTTGCCTCTCGTCCTATGCTGAGTGCATATCTCGAGTCAGAACTCGTTCAAACTGGCTGGAACAGTCTCATAAGCTCCAGGTCGTAGAAAGCCAGTTTTTCGCCAAAATTGGATTTTGGCTGCACCCAATTTTCAAGCGTACAGTCGGGTATCCGGAGCCCCATTTTTATTTACAGCATACCCAAAGCGTCCAAATATGCAAGTTTTGAGAAAATCCGAGACAAAAAAAATTTTGGTCAAAAATGGCAAAATCGGTAAGGGGGGTGCGGAGGAAAAATCCCGATTTTGACGAAAAAACTTTTTCTCTGCAAACTTGTTCAAACTTTGATATTTTGCCTCTCGACCTATGCTGAGTGCATATTTCGAGTCAGAACTCGTTCAAACTGGCTGGAACAGTCTCAAAAGCTCCAGGTCGTAGAAAGCCAGTTTTTCGCCAAAATTGGTTTTTTGGCTGCACCCAATTTTCAAGCGTACAGTCGGGTATCCGGAGCCCCATTTTTATTTACAGCATACCCAAAGCGTCCAAATATGCAAGTTTTGAGAAAATCCGAGACAAAAAAAATGTTGGTCAAAAATGGCAAAATCGGTAAGGGGGTGCGGAGGAAAAATCCCGATTTTGACGAAAAAACTTTTTCTCTGCAAACTTGTTCAAACTTTGATATTTTGCCTCTCGTCCTATGCTGAGTGCATATCTCGAGTCAGAACTCGTTCAAACTGGCTGGAACAGTCTCATAAGCTCCAGGTCGTAGAAAGCCAGTTTTTCGCCAAAATTGGATTTTGGCTGCACCCAATTTTCAAGCGTACAGTCGGGTATCCGGAGCCCCATTTTTATTTACAGCATACCCAAAGCGTCCAAATATGCAAGTTTTGAGAAAATCCGAGACAAAAAAAATTTTGGTCAAAAATGGCAAAATCGGTAAGGGGGGTGCGGAGGAAAAATCCCGATTTTGACGAAAAAACTTTTTCTCTGCAAACTTGTTCAAACTTTGATATTTTGCCTCTCGACCTATGCTGAGTGCATATTTCGAGTCAGAACTCGTTCAAACTGGCTGGAACAGTCTCAAAAGCTCCAGGTCGTAGAAAGCCAGTTTTTCGCCAAAATTGGTTTTTGGCTGCACCCAATTTTCAAGCGTACAGTCGGGTATCCGGAGCCCCATTTTTATTTACAGCATACCCAAAGCGTCCAAATATGCAAGTTTTGAGAAAATCCGAGACAAAAAAAATTTTGGTCAAAAATGGCAAAATCGGTAAGGGGGGTGCGGAGGAAAAATCCCGATTTTGACGAAAAAACTTTTTCTCTGCAAACTTGTTCAAACTTTGATATTTTGCCTCTCGACCTATGCTGAGTGCATATTTCGAGTCAGAACTCGTTCAAACTGGCTGGAACAGTCTCAAAAGCTCCAGGTCATAGAAAGCCGGTTTTTCGCCAAAATTGGTTTTTTGGCTGCACCCAATTTTCAAGCGTACAGTCGGGTATCCGGAGCCCCATTTCTATTTACAGCATACCCAAAGCGTCCAAATATGCAAGTTTTGAGAAAATCCGAGACAAAAAAAATTTTGGTCAAAAATGGCAAAATCGGTAAGGGGGGTGCGGAGGAAAAATCCCGATTTTGACGAAAAAACTTTTTCTCTGCAAACTTGTTCAAACTTTGATATTTTGCCTCTCGACCTATGCTGAGTGCATATTTCGAGTCAGAACTCGTTCAAACTGGCTGGAACAGTCTCAAAAGCTCCAGGTCGTAGAAAGCCAGTTTTTCGCCAAAATTGGTTTTTGGCTGCACCCAATTTTCAAGCGTACAGTCGGGTATCCGGAGCCCCATTTTTATTTACAGCATACCCAAAGCGTCCAAATATGCAAGTTTTGAGAAAATCCGAGACAAAAAAAATTTTGGTCAAAAATGGCAAAATCGGTAAGGGGGGTGCGGAGGAAAAATCCCGATTTTGACGAAAAAACTTTTTCTCTGCAAACTTGTTCAAACTTTGATATTTTGCCTCTCGACCTATGCTGAGTGCATATTTCGAGTCAGAACTCGTTCAAACTGGCTGGAACAGTCTCAAAAGCTCCAGGTCATAGAAAGCCGGTTTTTCGCCAAAATTGGTTTTTTGGCTGCACCCAATTTTCAAGCGTACAGTCGGGTATCCGGAGCCCCATTTCTATTTACAGCAAACCCAAAGCGTCCAAATATGCAAGTTTTGAGAAAATCCGAGACAAAAAAAATTTTGGTCAAAAATGGCAAAATCGGTAAGGGGGGTGCGGAGGAAAAATCCCGATTTTGACGAAAAAACTTTTTCTCTGCAAACTTGTTCAAACTTTGATATTTTGCCTCTCGACCTATGCTGAGTGCATATTTCGAGTCAGAACTCGTTCAAACTGGCTGGAACAGTCTCAAAAGCTCCAGGTCGTAGAAAGCCAGTTTTTCGCCAAAATTGGTTTTTTGGCTGCACCCAATTTTCAAGCGTACAGTCGGGTATCCGGAGCCCCATTTTTATTTACAGCATACCCAAAGCGTCCAAATATGCAAGTTTTGAGAAAATCCGAGACAAAAAAATTTTGGTCAAAAATGGCAAAATCGGTAAGGGGGTGCGGAGGAAAAATCCCGATTTTGACGAAAAAACTTTTTCTCTGCAAACTTGTTCAAACTTTGATATTTTGCCTCTCGTCCTATGCTGAGTGCATATTTCGAGTCAGAACTCGTTCAAACTGGCTGGAACAGTCTCATAAGCTCCAGGTCGTAGAAAGCCAGTTTTTCGCCAAAATTGGTTTTTGGCTGCACCCAATTTTCAAGCGTACAGTCGGGTATCCGGAGCCCCATTTTTATTTACAGCATACCCAAAGCGTCCAAATATGCAAGTTTTGAGAAAATCCGAGACAAAAAAAAATTTGGTCAAAAATGGCAAAATCGGTAAGGGGGGTGCGGAGGAAAAATCCCGATTTTGACGAAAAAACTTTTTCTCTGCAAACTTGTTCAAACTTTGATATTTTGCCTCTCTACCTATGCTGAGTGCATATTTCGAGTCAGAACTCGTTCAAACTGGCTGGAACAGTCTCAAAAGCTCCAGGTCGTAGAAAGCCAGTTTTTCGCCAAAATTGGTTTTTTGGCTGCACCCAATTTTCAAGCGTACAGTCGGGTATCTGGAGCCCCATTTTTATTTACAGCATACCCAAAGCGTCCAAATATGAAAGTTTTGAGAAAATCCGAGACAAAAAAATTTTGGTCAAAAATGGCAAAATCGGCAAGGGGGTGCAGAGGAAAAATCCCGATTTTGACGAAAAAACTTTTTCTCTGCAAACTTGTTCAAACTTTGATATTTTGCCTCTCGTCCTATGCTGAGTGCATATTTCGAGTCAGAACTCGTTCAAACTGGCTGGAACAGTCTCATAAGCTCCAGGTCGTAGAAAGCCAGTTTTTCGCCAAAATTGGTTTTTGGCTGCACCCAATTTTCAAGCGTACAGTCGGGTATCCGGAGCCCCATTTTTATTTACAGCATACCCAAAGCGTCCAAATATGCAAGTTTTGAGAAAATCCGAGACAAAAAAAATTTTGGTCAAAAATGGCAAAATCGGTAAGGGGGGTGCGGAGGAAAAATCCCGATTTTGACGAAAAAACTTTTTCTCTGCAAACTTGTTCAAACTTTGATATTTTGCCTCTCGACCTATGCTGAGTGCATATTTCGAGTCAGAACTCGTTCAAACTGGCTGGAACAGTCTCAAAAGCTCCAGGTCATAGAAAGCCGGTTTTTCGCCAAAATTGGTTTTTTGGCTGCACCCAATTTTCAAGCGTACAGTCGGGTATCCGGAGCCCCATTTCTATTTACAGCATACCCAAAGCGTCCAAATATGCAAGTTTTGAGAAAATCCGAGACAAAAAAAATTTTGGTCAAAAATGGCAAAATCGGTAAGGGGGGTGCGGAGGAAAAATCCCGATTTTGACGAAAAAACTTTTTCTCTGCAAACTTGTTCAAACTTTGATATTTTGCCTCTCGACCTATGCTGAGTGCATATTTCGAGTCAGAACTCGTTCAAACTGGCTGGAACAGTCTCAAAAGCTCCAGGTCGTAGAAAGCCAGTTTTTCGCCAAAATTGGTTTTTTGGCTGCACCCAATTTTCAAGCGTACAGTCGGGTATCCGGAGCCCCATTTTTATTTACAGCATACCCAAAGCGTCCAAATATGCAAGTTTTGAGAAAATCCGAGACAAAAAAATTTTGGTCAAAAATGGCAAAATCGGTAAGGGGGGTGCGGAGGAAAAATCCCGATTTTGACGAAAAAACTTTTTCTCTGCAAACTTGTTCAAACTTTGATATTTTGCCTCTCGTCCTATGCTGAGTGCATATTTCGAGTCAGAACTCGTTCAAACTGGCTGGAACAGTCTCATAAGCTCCAGGTCGTAG
Source organism: Fragum sueziense (assembly GCA_963680895.1). Lineage (NCBI taxonomy): Eukaryota > Metazoa > Mollusca > Bivalvia > Cardiida > Cardiidae > Fragum > Fragum sueziense. Next base: position 57,194,919 of record OY804596.1, on the reverse strand, counting down.
AAAGCCAGTTTTTCGCCAAAATTGGTTTTTGGCTGCACCCAATTTTCAAGCGTACAGTCGGGTATCCGGAGCCCCATTTTTATTTACAGCATACCCAAAGCGTCCAAATATGCAAGTTTTGAGAAAATCCGAGACAAAAAAAATTTTGGTCAAAAATGGCAAAATCGGTAAGGGGGGTGCGGAGGAAAAATCCCGATTTTGACGAAAAAACTTTTTCTCTGCAAACTTGTTCAAACTTTGATATTTTGCCTCTCGACCTATGCTGAGTGCATATTTCGAGTCAGAACTCGTTCAAACTGGCTGGAACAGTCTCAAAAGCTCCAGGTCGTAGAAAGCCAGTTTTTCGCCAAAATTGGTTTTTTTGCTGCACCCAATTTTCAAGCGTACAGTCGGGTATCCGGAGCCCCATTTTTATTTACAGCATACCCAAAGCGTCCAAATATGCAAGTTTTGAGAAAATCCGAGACAAAAAAATTTTGGTCAAAAATGGCAAAATCGGTAAGGGGGGTGCGGAGGAAAAATCACGATTTTGACGAAAAAACTTTTTCTCTGCAAACTTGTTCAAACTTTGATATTTTGCCTCTCGTCCTATGCTGAGTGCATATTTCGAGTCAGAACTCGTTCAAACTGGCTGGAACAGTCTCATAAGCTCCAGGTCGTAGAAAGCCAGTTTTTCGCCAAAATTGGTTTTTGGCTGCACCCAATTTTCAAGCGTACAGTCGGGTATCCGGAGCCCCATTTTTATTTACAGCATACCCAAAGCGTCCAAATATGCAAGTTTTGAGAAAATCCGAGACAAAAAAAAAATTTGGTCAAAAATGGCAAAATCGGTAAGGGGGGTGCGGAGGAAAAATCCCGATTTTGACGAAAAAACTTTTTCTCTGCAAACTTGTTCAAACTTTGATATTTTGCCTCTCGACCTATGCTGAGTGCATATTTCGAGTCAGAACTCGTTCAAACTGGCTGGAACAGTCTCAAAAGCTCCAGGTCGTAGAAAGCCAGTTTTTCGCCAAAATTGGTTTTTGGCTGCACCCAATTTTCAAGCGTACAGTCGGGTATCCGGAGCCCCATTTTTATTTACAGCATACCCAAAGCGTCCAAATATGCAAGTTTTGAGAAAATCCGAGACAAAAAAAATTTTGGTCAAAAATGGCAAAATCGGTAAGGGGGTGCGGAGGAAAAATCCCGATTTTGACGAAAAAAACTTTTTCTCTGCAAACTTGTTCAAACTTTGATATTTTGCCTCTCGACCTATGCTGAGTGCATATTTCGAGTCAGAACTCGTTCAAACTGGCTGGAACAGTCTCAAAAGCTCCAGGTCATAGAAAGCCGGTTTTTCGCCAAAATTGGTTTTTTGGCTGCACCCAATTTTCAAGCGTACAGTCGGGTATCCGGAGCCCCATTTCTATTTACAGCATACCCAAAGCGTCCAAATATGCAAGTTTTGAGAAAATCCGAGACAAAAAAAATTTTGGTCAAAAATGGCAAAATCGGTAAGGGGGGTGCGGAGGAAAAATCCCGATTTTGACGAAAAAACTTTTTCTCTGCAAACTTGTTCAAACTTTGATATTTTGCCTCTCGACCTATGCTGAGTGCATATTTCGAGTCAGAACTCGTTCAAACTGGCTGGAACAGTCTCAAAAGCTCCAGGTCGTAGAAAGCCAGTTTTTCGCCAAAATTGGTTTTTTGGCTGCACCCAATTTTCAAACGTACAGTCGGGTATCCGGAGCCCCATTTTTATTTACAGCATACCCAAAGCGTCCAAATATGCAAGTTTTGAGAAAATCCGAGACAAAAAAATTTTGGTCAAAAATGGCAAAATCGGTAAGGGGGGTGCGGAGGAAAAATCCCGATTTTGACGAAAAAACTTTTTCTCTGCAAACTTGTTCAAACTTTGATATTTTGCCTCTCGACCTATGCTGAGTGCATATTTCGAGTCAGAACTCGTTCAAACTGGCTGGAACAGTCTCAAAAGCTCCAGGTCGTAGAAAGCCAGTTTTTCGCCAAAATTGGTTTTTGGCTGCACCCAATTTTCAAGCGTACAGTCGGGTATCCGGAGCCCCATTTTTATTTACAGCATACCCAAAGCGTCCAAATATGCAAGTTTTGAGAAAATCCGAGACAAAAAAAATTTTGGTCAAAAATGGCAAAATCGGTAAGGGGGGTGCGGAGGAAAAATCCCGATTTTGACGAAAAAACTTTTTCTCTGCAAACTTGTTCAAACTTTGATATTTTGCCTCTCGACCTATGCTGAGTGCATATTTCGAGTCAGAACTCGTTCAAACTGGCTGGAACAGTCTCAAAAGCTCCAGGTCATAGAAAGCCGGTTTTTCGCCAAAATTGGTTTTTTGGCTGCACCCAATTTTCAAGCGTACAGTCGGGTATCCGGAGCCCCATTTCTATTTACAGCATACCCAAAGCGTCCAAATATGCAAGTATTGAGAAAATCCGAGACAAAAAAAATTTTGGTCAAAAATGGCAAAATCGGTAAAGGGGGTGCGGAGGAAAAATGCCGATTTTGACGAAAAAACTTTTTCTCTGCAAACTTGTTCAAACTTTGATATTTTGCCTCTCGACCTATGCTGAGTGCATATTTCGAGTCAGAACTCGTTCAAACTGGCTGGAACAGTCTCAAAAGCTCCAGGTCGTAGAAAGCCAGTTTTTCGCCAAAATTGGTTTTTGGCTGCACCCAATTTTCAAGCGTACAGTCGGGTATCCGGAGCCCCATTTTTATTTACAGCATACCCAAAGCGTCCAAATATGCAAGTTTTGAGAAAATCCGAGACAAAAAAAATTTTGGTCAAAAATGGCAAAATCGGTAAGGGGGGTGCGGAGGAAAAATCCCGATTTTGACGAAAAAACTTTTTCTCTGCAAACTTGTTCAAACTTTGATATTTTGCCTCTCGACCTATGCTGAGTGCATATTTCGAGAAAGAACTCGTTCAAACTGGCTGGAACAGTCTCAAAAGCTCCAGGTCATAGAAAGCCGGTTTTTCGCCAAAATTGGTTTTTTGGCTGCACCCAATTTTCAAGCGTACAGTCGGGTATCCGGAGCCCCATTTCTATTTACAGCATACCCAAAGCGTCCAAATATGCAAGTTTTGAGAAAATCCGAGACAAAAAAAATTTTGGTCAAAAATGGCAAAATCGGTAAGGGGGGTGCGGAGGAAAAATCCCGATTTTGACGAAAAAATTTTTTCTCTGCAAACTTGTTCAAACTTTGATATTTTGCCTCTCGACCTATGCTGAGTGCATATTTCGAGTCAGAACTCGTTCAAACTGGCTGGAACAGTCTCAAAAGCTCCAGGTCGTAGAAAGCCAGTTTTTCGCCAAAATTGGTTTTTGGCTGCACCCAATTTTCAAGCGTACAGTCGGGTATCCGGAGCCCCATTTTTATTTACAGCATACCCAAAGCGTCCAAATATGCAAGTTTTGAGAAAATCCGAGACAAAAAAAATTTTGGTCAAAAATGGCAAAATCGGTAAGGGGGGTGCGGAGGAAAAATCCCGATTTTGACGAAAAAACTTTTTCTCTGCAAACTTGTTCAAACTTTGATATTTTGCCTCTCGACCTATGCTGAGTGCATATTTCGAGTCAGAACTCGTTCAAACTGGCTGGAACAGTCTCAAAAGCTCCAGGTCGTAGAAAGCCAGCTTTTCGCCAAAATTGGTTTTTTGGCTGCACCCAATTTTCAAGCGTACAGTCGGGTATCCGGAGCCCCATTTTTATTTACAGCATACCCAAAGCGTCCAAATATGCAAGTTTTGAGAAAATCCGAGACAAAAAAATTTTGGTCAAAAATGGCAAAATCGGTAAGGGGGGTGCGGAGGAAAAATCCCGATTTTGACGAAAAAACTTTTTCTCTGCAAACTTGTTCAAACTTTGATATTTTGCCTCTCGTCCTATGCTGAGTGCATATTTCGAGTCAGAACTCGTTCAAACTGGCTGGAACAGTCTCATAAGCTCCAGGTCGTAGAAAGCCAGTTTTTCGCCAAAATTGGTTTTTGGCTGCACCCAATTTTCAAGCGTACAGTCGGGTATCCGGAGCCCCATTTTTATTTACAGCATACCCAAAGCGTCCAAATATGCAAGTTTTGAGAAAATCCGAGACAAAAAAAATTTTGGTCAAAAATGGCAAAATCGGTAAGGGGGGTGCGGAGGAAAAATCCCGATTTTGACGAAAAAACTTTTTCTCTGCAAACTTGTTCAAACTTTGATATTTTGCCTCTCGTCCTATGCTGAGTGCATATTTCGAGTCAGAACTCGTTCAAACTGGCTGGAACAGTCTCATAAGCTCCAGGTCGTAGAAAGCCAGTTTTTCGCCAAAATTGGTTTTTGGCTGCACCCAATTTTCAAGCGTACAGTCGGGTATCCGGAGCCCCATTTTTATTTACAGCATACCCAAAGCGTCCAAATATGCAAGTTTTGAGAAAATCCGAGACAAAAAAAAATTTGGTCAAAAATGGCAAAATCGGTAAGGGGGGTGCGGAGGAAAAATCCCGATTTTGACGAAAAAACTTTTTCTCTGCAAACTTGTTCAAACTTTGATATTTTGCCTCTCGACCTATGCTGAGTGCATATTTCGAGTCAGAACTCGTTCAAACTGGCTGGAACAGTCTCAAAAGCTCCAGGTCGTAGAAAGCCAGTTTTTCGCCAAAATTGGTTTTTTGCTGCACCCAATTTTCAAGCGTACAGTCGGGTATCCGGAGCCCCATTTTTATTTACAGCATACCCAAAGCTTCCAAATATGCAAGTTTTGAGAAAATCCGAGACAAAAAAAATTTTGGTCAAAAATGGCAAAATCGGTAAGGGGGGTGCGGAGGAAAAATCCCGATTTTGACGAAAAAACTTTTTCTCTGCAAACTTGTTCAAACTTTGATATTTTGCCTCTCGACCTATGCTGAGTGCATATTTCGAGTCAGAACTCGTTCAAACTGGCTGGAACAGTCTCAAAAGCTCCAGGTCATAGAAAGCCGGTTTTTCGCCAAAATTGGTTTTTTGGCTGCACCCAATTTTCAAGCGTACAGTCGGGTATCCGGAGCCCCATTTCTATTTACAGCATACCCAAAGCGTCCAAATATGCAAGTTTTGAGAAAATCCGAGACAAAAAAAATTTTGGTCAAAAATGGCAAAATCGGTAAGGGGGGTGCGGAGGAAAAATCCCGATTTTGACGAAAAAACTTTTTCTCTGCAAACTTGTTCAAACTTTGATATTTTGCCTCTCGACCTATGCTGAGTGCATATTTCGAGTCAGAACTCGTTCAAACTGGCTGGAACAGTCTCAAAAGCTCCAGGTCATAGAAAGCCAGTTTTTCGCCAAAATTGGTTTTTTGGCTGCACCCAATTTTCAAGCGTACAGTCGGGTATCCGGAGCCCCATTTTTATTTACAGCATACCCAAAGCGTCCAAATATGCAAGTTTTGAGAAAATCCGAGACAAAAAAATTTTGGTCAAAAATGGCAAAATCGGTAAGGGGGGTGCGGAGGAAAAATCCCGATTTTGACGAAAAAACTTTTTCTCTGCAAACTTGTTCAAACTTTGATATTTTGCCTCTCGACCTATGCTGAGTGCATATTTCGAGTCAGAACTCGTTCAAACTGGCTGGAACAGTCTCAAAAGCTCCAGGTCGTAGAAAGCCAGTTTTTCGCCAAAATTGGTTTTTTGGCTGCACCCAATTTTCAAGCGTACAGTCGGGTATCCGGAGCCCCATTTTTATTTACAGCATACCCAAAGCGTCCAAATATGCAAGTTTTGAGAAAATCCGAGACAAAAAAAATGGCAAAATCGGTAAGGGGGGTGCGGAGGAAAAATCTCGATTTTGACGAAAAAACTTTTTCTCTGCAAACTTGTTCAAACTTTGATATTTTGCCTCTCGACCTATGCTGAGTGCATATTTCGAGTCAGAACTCGTTCAAACTGGCTGGAACAGTCTCAAAAGCTCCAGGTCGTAGAAAGCCAGTTTTTCGCCAAAATTGGTTTTTGGCTGCACCCAATTTTCAAGCGTACAGTCGGGTATCCGGCGCCCCATTTTTAGTTACAGCATACCCAAAGCGTCCAAATATGCAAGTTTTGAGAAAATCCGAGACAAAAAAAATTTTGGTCAAAAATGGCAAAATCGGTAAGGGGGGTGCGGAGGAAAAATCCCGATTTTGACGAAAAAACTTTTTCTCTGCAAACTTGTTCAAACTTTGATATTTTGCCTCTCGACCTACGCTGAGTGCATATTTCGAGTCAGAACTCGTTCAAACTGGCTGGAACAGTCTCAAAAGCTCCAGGTCATAGAAAGCCGGTTTTTCGCCAAAATTGGTTTTTTGGCTGCACCCAATTTTCAAGCGTACAGTCGGGTATCCGGAGCCCCATTTCTATTTACAGCATACCCAAAGCGTCCAAATATGCAAGTTTTGAGAAAATCCGAGACAAAAAAATTTTGGTCAAAAATGGCAAAATCGGTAAGGGGGGTGCGGAGGAAAAATCCCGATTTTGACGAAAAAACTTTTTCTCTGCAAACTTGTTCAAACTTTGATATTTTGCCTCTCGACCTATGCTGAGTGCATATTTCGAGTCAGAACTCGTTCAAACTGGCTGGAACAGTCTCAAAAGCTCCAGGTCATAGAAAGCCAGTTTTTCGCCAAAATTGGTTTTTTGGCTGCACCCAATTTTCAAGCGTACAGTCGGGTATCCGGAGCCCCATTTCTATTTACAGCATACCCAAAGCGTCCAAATATGCAAGTTTTGAGAAAATCCGAGACAAAAAAATTTTGGTCAAAAATGGCAAAATCGGTAAGGGGGGTGCGGAGGAAAAATCCCGATTTTGACGAAAAAACTTTTTCTCTGCAAACTTGTTCAAACTTTGATATTTTGCCTCTCGACCTATGCTGAGTGCATATTTCGAGTCAGAACTCGTTCAAACTGGCTGGAACAGTCTCAAAAGCTCCAGGTCATAGAAAGCCAGTTTTTCGCCAAAATTGGTTTTTTGGCTGCACCCAATTTTCAAGCGTACAGTCGGGTATCCGGAGCCCCATTTTTATTTACAGCATACCCAAAGCGTCCAAATATGCAAGTTTTGAGAAAATCCGAGAAAAAAAAATTTGGTCAAAAATGGCAAAATCGGCAAGGGGGTGCGGAGGAAAAATCCCGATTTTGACGAAAAAACTTTTTCTCTGCAAACTTGTTCAAACTTTGATATTTTGCCTCTCGACCTATGCTGAGTGCATATTTCGAGTCAGAACTCGTTCAAACTGGCTGGAACAGTCTCAAAGGCTCCAGGTCGTAGAAAGCCAGTTTTTCGCCAAAATTGGTTTTTGGCTGCACCCAATTTTCAAGCGTACAGTCGGGTATCCGGAGCCCCATTTTTATTTACAGCATACCCAAAGCGTCCAAATATGCAAGTTTTGAGAAAATCCGAGACAAAAAAAATTTTGGTCAAAAATGGCAAAATCGGTAAGGGGGGTGCGGAGGAAAAATCCCGATTTTGACGAAAAAACTTTTTCTCTGCAAACTTGTTCAAACTTTGATATTTTGCCTCTCGACCTATGCTGAGTGCATATTTCGAGTCAGAACTCGTTCAAACTGGCTGGAACAGTCTCAAAAGCTCCAGGTCGTAGAAAGCCAGTTTTTCGCCAAAATTGGTTTTTTGGCTGCACCCAATTTTCAAGCGTACAGTCGGGTATCCGGAGCCCCATTTTTATTTACAGCATACCCAAAGCGTCCAAATATGCAAGTTTTGAGAAAATCCGAGACAAAAAAATTTTGGTCAAAAATGGCAAAATCGGTAAGGGGGGTGCGGAGGAAAAATCCCGATTTTGACGAAAAAACTTTTTCTCTGCAAACTTGTTCAAACTTTGATATTTTGCCTCTCGTCCTATGCTGAGTGCATATTTCGAGTCAGAACTCGTTCAAACTGGCTGGAACAGTCTCAAAAGCTCCAGGTCGTAGAAAGCCAGTTTTTCGCCAAAATTGTTTTTTTGGCTGCATCCAATTTTCAAGCGTACAGTCGGGTATCCGGAGCCCCATTTTTATTTACAGCATACCCAAAGCGTCCAAATATGCAAGTTTTGAGAAAATCCGAGACAAAAAAATTTTGGTCAAAAATGGCAAAATCGGTAAGGGGGGTGCGGAGGAAAAATCCCGATTTTGACGAAAAAACTTTTTCTCTGCAAACTTGTTCAAACTTTGATATTTTGCCTCTCGTCCTATGCTGAGTGCATATTTCGAGTCAGAACTCGTTCAAACTGGCTGGAACAGTCTCATAAGCTCCAGGTCGTAGAAAGCCAGTTTTTCGCCAAAATTGGTTGTTGGCTGCAGCCAATTTTCAAGCGTACAGTCGGGTATCCGGAGCCCCATTTTTATTTACAGCATACCCAAAGCGTCCAAATATGCAAGTTTTGAGAAAATCCGAGACAAAAAAAATTTTGGTCAAAAATGGCAAAATCGGTAAGGGGGGTGCGGAGGAAAAATCCCGATTTTAACGAAAAAACTTCTTCTCTGCAAACTTGTTCAAACTTTGATATTTTGCCTCTCGACCTATGCTTAGTGCATATTTCGAGTCAGAACTCGTTCAAAGTGGCTGGAACAGTCTCAAAAGCTCCAGGTCGTAGAAAGCCAGTTTTTCGCCAAAATTGGTTTTTTGGCTGCACCCAATTTTCAAGCGTACAGTCGGGTATCCGGAGCCCCATTTTTATTTACAGCATACCCAAAGCGTCCAAATATGCAAGTTTTGAGAAAATCCGAGACAAAAAAAATTTGGTCAAAAATGGCAAAATCGGTAAGGGGGGTGCGGAGGAAAAATCCCGATTTTGACGAAAAAACTTTTTCTCTGCAAACTTGTTCAAACTTTGATATTTTGCCTCTCGTCCTATGATGAGTGCATATTTCGAGTCAGAACTCGTTCAAACTGGCTGGAACAGTCTCATAAGCTCCAGGTCGTAGAAAGCCAGTTTTTCGCCAAAATTGGTTTTTGGCTGCACCCAATTTTCAAGCGTACAGTCGGGTATCCGGAGCCCCATTTTTATTTACAGCATACCCAAAGCGTCCAAATATGCAAGTTTTGAGAAAATCCGAGACAAAAAAAATTTTGGTCAAAAATGGCAAAATCGGTAAGGGGGGTGCGGAGGAAAAATCCCGATTTTGACGAAAAAACTTTTTCTCTGCAAACTTGTTCAAACTTTGATATTTTGCCTCTCGACCTATGCTGAGTGCATATTTCGAGTCAGAACTCGTTCAAACTGGCTGGAACAGTCTCAAAAGCTCCAGGTCGTAGAAAGCCAGTTTTTCGCCAAAATTGGTTTTTGGCTGCACCCAATTTTCAAGCGTACAGTCGGGTATCCGGAGCCCCATTTTTATTTACAGCATACCCAAAGCGTCCAAATATGCAAGTTTTGAGAAAATCCGAGACAAAAAAAATTTTGGTCAAAAATGGCAAAATCGGTAAGGGGGTGCGGAGGAAAAATCCCGCTTTTGACGAAAAAACTTTTTCTCTGCAAACTTGTTCAAACTTTGATATTTTGCCTCTCGACCTATGCTGAGTGCATATTTCGAGTCAGAACTCGTTCAAACTGGCTGGAACAGTCTCAAAAGCTCCAGGTCATAGAAAGCCGGTTTTTCGCCAAAATTGGTTTTTTGGCTGCACCCAATTTTCAAGCGTACAGTCGGGTATCCGGAGCCCCATTTCTATTTACAGCATACCCAAAGCGTCCAAATATGCAAGTTTTGAGAAAATCCGAGACAAAAAAAATTTTGGTCAAAAATGGCAAAATCGGTAAGGGGGGTGCGGAGGAAAAATCCCGATTTTGACGAAAAAACTTTTTCTCTGCAAACTTGTTCAAACTTTGATATTTTGCCTCTCGACCTATGCTGAGTGCATATTTCGAGTCAGAACTCGTTCAAACTGGCTGGAACAGTCTCAAAAGCTCCAGGTCATAGAAAGCCAGTTTTTCGCCAAAATTGGTTTTTTGGCTGCACCCAATTTTCAAGCGTACAGTCGGGTATCCGGAGCCCCATTTTTATTTACAGCATACCCAAAGCGTCCAAATATGCAAGTTTTGAGAAAATCCGAGACAAAAAAATTTTGGTCAAAAATGGCAAAATCGGTAAGGGGGTTGCGGAGGAAAAATCCCGATTTTGACGAAAAAACTTTTTCTCTGCAAACTTGTTCAAACTTTGATATTTTGCCTCTCGACCTATGCTGAGTGCATATTTCGAGTCAGAACTCGTTCAAACTGGCTGGAACAGTCTCAAAGGCTCCAGGTCGTAGAAAGCCAGTTTTTCGCCAAAATTGGTTTTTGGCTGCACCCAATTTTCAAGCGTACAGTCGGGTATCCGGAGCCCCATTTTTATTTACAGCATACCCAAAGCGTCCAAATATGCAAGTTTTGAGAAAATCCGAGACAAAAAAAATTTTGGTCAAAAATGGCAAAATCGGTAAGGGGGGTGCGGAGGAAAAATCCCGATTTTGACGAAAAAACTTTTTCTCTGCAAACTTGTTCAAACTTTGATATTTTGCCTCTCGACCTATGCTGAGTGCATATTTCGAGTCAGAACTCGTTCAAACTGGCTGGAACAGTCTCAAAAGCTCCAGGTCATAGAAAGCCAGTTTTTCGCCAAAATTGGTTTTTTGGCTGCTCCCAATTTTCAAGCGTACAGTCGGGTATCCGGAGCCCCATTTCTATTTACAGCATACCCAAAGCGTCCAAATATGCAAGTTTTGAGAAAATCCGAGACAAAAAAAATTTTGGTCAAAAATGCCAAAATCGGTAAGGGGGGTGCGGAGGAAAAATCCCGATTTTGACGAAAAAACTTTTTCTCTGCAAACTTGTTCAAACTTTGATATTTTGCCTCTCGACCTATGCTGAGTGCATATTTCGAGTCAGAACTCGTTCAAACTGGCTGGAACAGTCTCAAAAGCTCCAGGTCGTAGAAAGCCAGTTTTTCGCCAAAATTGGTTTTTTGACTGCACCCAAATTTCAAGCGTACAGTCGGGTATCCGGAGCCCCATTTTTATTTACAGCATACCCAAAGCGTCCAAATATGCAAGTTTTGAGAAAATCCGAGACAAAAAAATTTTGGTCAAAAATGGCAAAATCGGTAAGGGGGGTGCGGAGGAAAAATCCCGATTTTGACGAAAAAACCTTTTCTCTGCAAACTTGTTCAAACTTTGATATTTTGCCTCTCGTCCTATGCTGAGTGCATATTTCGAGTCAGAACTCGTTCAAACTGGCTGGAACAGTCTCATAAGCTCCAGGTCGTAGAAAGCCGGTTTTTCGCCAAAATTGGTTTTTTGGCTGCACCCAATTTTCAAGCGTACAGTCGGGTATCCGGAGCCCCATTTTTATTTACAGCATACCCAAAGCGTCCAAATATGCAAGTTTTGAGAAAATCCGAGACAAAAAAAATTTTGGTCAAAAATGGCAAAATCGGTAAGGGGGGTGCGGAGGAAAAATCCCGATTTTGACGAAAAAACTTTTTCTCTGCAAACTTGTTCAAACTTTGATATTTTGCCTCTCGACCTATGCTGAGTGCATATTTCGAGTCAGAACTCGTTCAAACTGGCTGGAACAGTCTCAAAAGCTCCAGGTCGTAGAAAGCCAGTTTTTCGCCAAAATTGGTTTTTGGCTGCACCCAATTTTCAAGCGTACAGTCGGGTATCCGGAGCCCCATTTTTATTTACAGCATACCCAAAGCGTCCAAATATGCAAGTTTTGAGAAAATCCGAGACAAAAAAAATTTTGGTCAAAAATGGCAAAATCGGTAAGGGGGGTGCGGAGGAAAAATCCCGATTTTGACGAAAAAACCTTTTCTCTGCAAACTTGTTCAAACTTTGATATTTTGCCTCTCGACCTATGCTGAGTGCATATTTCGAGTCAGAACTCGTTCAAACTGGCTGGAACAGTCTCAAAAGCTCCAGGTCATAGAAAGCCGGTTTTTCGCCAAAATTGGTTTTTTGGCTGCACCCAATTTTCAAGCGTACAGTCGGGTATCCGGAGCCCCATTTCTATTTACAGCATACCCAAAGCGTCCAAATATGCAAGTTTTGAGAAAATCCGAGACAAAAAAAATTTTGGTCAAAAATGGCAAAATCGGTAAGGGGGGTGCGGAGGAAAAATCCCGATTTTGACGAAAAAACTTTTTCTCTGCAAACTTGTTCAAACTTTGATATTTTGCCTCTCGACCTATGCTGAGTGCATATTTCGAGTCAGAACTCGTTCAAACTGGCTGGAACAGTCTCAAAAGCTCCAGGTCATAGAAAGCCAGTTTTTCGCCAAAATTGGTTTTTTGGCTGCACCCAATTTTCAAGCGTACAGTCGGGTATCCGGAGCCCCATTTTTATTTACAGCATACCCAAAGCGTCCAAATATGCAAGTTTTGAGAAAATCCGAGACAAAAAAAATTTTGGTCAAAAATGGCAAAATCGGTAAGGGGGGTGCGGAGGAAAAATCCCGATTTTGACGAAAAAACTTTTTCTCTGCAAACTTGTTCAAACTTTGATATTTGGCCTCTCGACCTATGCTGAGTGCATATTTCGAGTCAGAACTCGTTCAAACTGGCTGGAACAGTCTCAAAAGCTCCAGGTCATAGAAAGCCAGTTTTTCGCCAAAATTGGTTTTTTGGCTGCACCCAATTTTCAAGCGTACAGTCGGGTATCCGGAGCCCCATTTTTATTTACAGCATACCCAAAGCGTCCAAATATGCAAGTTTTGAGAAAATCCGAGACAAAAAAATTTTGGTCAAAAATGGCAAAATCGGTAAGGGGGGTGCGGAGGAAAAATCCCGATTTTGACGAAAAAACTTTTTCTCTGCAAACTTGTTCAAACTTTGATATTTTGCCTCTCGACCTATGCTGAGTGCATATTTCGAGTCAGAACTCGTTCAAACTGGCTGGAACAGTCTCAAAAGCTCCAGGTCGTAGAAAGCCAGTTTTTCGCCAAAATTGGTTTTTTGACTGCACCCAAATTTCAAGCGTACAGTCGGGTATCCGGAGCCCCATTTTTATTTACAGCATACCCAAAGCGTCCAAATATGCAAGTTTTGAGAAAATCCGAGACAAAAAAATTTTGGTCAAAAATGGCAAAATCGGTAAGGGGGGTGCGGAGGAAAAATCCCGATTTTGACGAAAAAACTTTTTCTCTGCAAACTTGTTCAAACTTTGATATTTTGCCTCTCGTCCTATGCTGAGTGCATATTTCGAGTCAGAACTCGTTCAAACTGGCTGGAACAGTCTCATAAGCTCCAGGTCGTAGAAAGCCAGTTTTTCGCCAAAATTGGTTTTTGGCTGCACCCAATTTTCAAGCGTACAGTCGGGTATCCGGAGCCCCATTTTTATTTACAGCATACCCAAAGCGTCCAAATATGCAAGTTTTGAGAAAATCCGAGACAAAAAAAATTTTGGTCAAAAATGGCAAAATCGGTAAGGGGGGTGCGGAGGAAAAATCCCGATTTTGACGAAAAAACTTTTTCTCTGCAAACTTGTTCAAACTTTGATATTTTGCCTCTCGACCTATGCTGAGTGCATATTTCGAGTCAGAACTCGTTCAAACTGGCTGGAACAGTCTCAAAAGCTCCAGGTCGTAGAAAGCCAGTTTTTCGCCAAAATTGGTTTTTGGCTGCACCCAATTTTCAAGCGTACAGTCGGGTATCCGGAGCCCCATTTTTATTTACAGCATACCCAAAGCGTCCAAATATGCAAGTTTTGAGAAAATCCGAGACAAAAAAAATTTTGGTCAAAAATGGCAAAATCGGTAAGGGGGGTGCGGAGGAAAAATCCCGATTTTGACGAAAAAACTTTTTCTCTGCAAACTTGTTCAAACTTTGATATTTTGCCTCTCGACCTATGCTGAGTGCATATTTCGAGTCAGAACTCGTTCAAACTGGCTGGAACAGTCTCAAAAGCTCCAGGTCATAGAAAGCCGGTTTTTCGCCAAAATTGGTTTTTTGGCTGCACCCAATTTTCAAGCGTACAGTCGGGTATCCGGAGCCCCATTTCTATTTACAGCATACCCAAAGCGTCCAAATATGCAAGTTTTGAGAAAATCCGAGACAAAAAAAATTTTGGTCAAAAATGGCAAAATCGGTAAGGGGGGTGCGGAGGAAAAATCCCGATTTTGACGAAAAAACTTTTTCTCTGCAAACTTGTTCAAACTTTGATATTTTGCCTCTCGACCTATGCTGAGTGCATATTTCGAGTCAGAACTCGTTCAAACTGGCTGGAACAGTCTCAAAAGCTCCAGGTCATAGAAAGCCAGTTTTTCGCCAAAATTGGTTTTTTGGCTGCACCCAATTTTCAAGCGTACAGTCGGGTATCCGGAGCCCCATTTTTATTTACAGCATACCCAAAGCGTCCAAATATGCAAGTTTTGAGAAAATCCGAGACAAAAAAAATTTTGGTCAAAAATGGCAAAATCGGTAAGGGGGGTGCGGAGGAAAAATCCCGATTTTGACGAAAAAACTTTTTCTCTGCAAACTTGTTCAAACTTTGATATTTGGCCTCTCGACCTATTCTGAGTGCATATTTCGAGTCAGAACTCGTTCAAACTGGCTGGAACAGTCTCAAAAGCTCCAGGTCATAGAAAGCCAGTTTTTCGCCAAAATTGGTTTTTTGGCTGCACCCAATTTTCAAGCGTACAGTCGGGTATCCGGAGCCCCATTTTTATTTACAGCATACCCAAAGCGTCCAAATATGCAAGTTTTGAGAAAATCCGAGACAAAAAAATTTTGGTCAAAAATGGCAAAATCGGTAAGGGGGCTGCGGAGGAAAAATCCCGATTTTGACGAAAAAACTTTTTCTCTGCAAACTTGTTCAAACTTTGATATTTTGCCTCTCGACCTATGCTGAGTGCATATTTCGAGTCAGAACTCGTTCAAACTGGCTGGAACAGTCTCAAAAGCTCCAGGTCGTAGAAAGCCAGTTTTTCGCCAAAATTGGTTTTTTGGCTGCAGCCAATTTTCAAGCGTACAGTCGGGTATCCGGAGCCCCATTTTTATTTACAGCATACCCAAAGCGTCCAAATATGCAAGTTTTGAGAAAATCCGAGACAAAAAAAATTTTGGTCAAAAATGGCAAAATCGGTAAGGGGGGTGCGGAGGAAAAATCCCGATTTTGACGAAAAAACTTTTTCTCTGCAAACTTGTTCAAACTTTGATATTTTGCCTCTCGACCTATGCTGAGTGCATATTTCGAGTCAGAACTCGTTCAAACTGGCTGGAACAGTCTCAAAAGCTCCAGGTCGTAGAAAGCCAGTTTTTCGCCAAAATTGGTTTTTGGCTGCACCCAATTTTCAAGCGTACAGTCGGGTATCCGGAGCCCCATTTTTATTTACAGCATACCCAAAGCGTCCAAATATGCAAGTTTTGAGAAAATCCGAGACAAAAAAATTTTGGTCAAAAATGGCAAAATCGATAAGGGGGGTGCGGAGGAAAAATCCCGATTTTGACGAAAAAACTTTTTCTCTGCAAACTTGTTCAAACTTTGATATTTTGCCTCTCGTCCTATGCTGTGTGCATATTTCGAGTCAGAACTCGTTCAAACTGGCTGGAACAGTCTCATAAGCTCCAGGTCGTAGAAAGCCAGTTTTTCGCCAAAATTGGTTTTTGGCTGCACCCAATTTTCAAGCGTACAGTCGGGTATCCGGAGCCCCATTTTTATTTACAGCATACCCAAAGCGTCCAAATATGCAAGTTTTGAGAAAATCCGAGACAAAAAAAATTTTGGTCAAAAATGGCAAAATCGGTAAGGGGGGTGCGGAGGAAAAATCCCGATTTTGACGAAAAAACTTTTTCTCTGCAAACTTGTTCAAACTTTGATATTTTGCCTCTCGACCTATGCTGAGTGCATATTTCGAGTCAGAACTCGTTCAAACTGGCTGGAACAGTCTCAAAAGCTCCAGGTCGTAGAAAGCCAGTTTTTCGCCAAAATTGGTTTTTGGCTGCACCCAATTTTCAAGCGTACAGTCGGGTATCCGGAGCCCCATTTTTATTTACAGCATACCCAAAGCGTCCAAATATGCAAGTTTTGAGAAAATCCGAGACAAAAAAAATTTTGGTCAAAAATGGCAAAATCGGTAAGGGGGGTGCGGAGGAAAAATCCCGATTTTGACGAAAAAACTTTTTCTCTGCAAACTTGTTCAAACTTTGATATTTTGCCTCTCGACCTATGCTGAGTGCATATTTCGAGTCAGAACTCGTTCAAACTGGCTGGAACAGTCTCAAAAGCTCCAGGTCATAGAAAGCCGGTTTTTCGCCAAAATTGGTTTTTTGGCTGCACCCAATTTTCAAGCGTACAGTCGGGTATCCGGAGCCCCATTTCTATTTACAGCATACCCAAAGCGTCCAAATATGCAAGTTTTGAGAAAATCCGAGACAAAAAAAATTTTGGTCAAAAATGGCAAAATCGGTAAGGGGGGTGCGGAGGAAAAATCCCGATTTTGACGAAAAAACTTTTTCTCTGCAAACTTGTTCAAACTTTGATATTTTGCCTCTCGACCTATGCTGAGTGCATATTTCGAGTCAGAACTCGTTCAAACTGGCTGGAACAGTCTCAAAAGCTCCAGGTCATAGAAAGCCGGTTTTTCGCCAAAATTGGTTTTTTGGCTGCACCCAATTTTCAAGCGTACAGTCGGGTATCCGGAGCCCCATTTCTATTTACAGCATACCCAAAGCGTCCAAATATGCAAGTTTTGAGAAAATCCGAGACAAAAAAAATTTTGGTCAAAAATGGCAAAATCGGTAAGGGGGGTGCGGAGGAAAAATCCCGATTTTGACGAAAAAACTTTTTCTCTGCAAACTTGTTCAAACTTTGATATTTGGCCTCTCGACCTATGCTGAGTGCATATTTCGAGTCAGAACTCGTTCAAACTGGCTGGAACAGTCTCAAAAGCTCCAGGTCATAGAAAGCCAGTTTTTCGCCAAAATTGGTTTTTTGGCTGCACCCAATTTTCAAGCGTACAGTCGGGTATCCGGAGCCCCATTTTTATTTACAGCATACCCAAAGCGTCCAAATATGCAAGTTTTGAGAAAATCCGAGACAAAAAAATTTTGGTCAAAAATGGCAAAATCGGTAAGGGGGGTGCGGAGGAAAAATCCCGATTTTGACGAAAAAACTTTTTCTCTGCAAACTTGTTCAAACTTTGATATTTTGCCTCTCGACCTATGCTGAGTGCATATTTCGAGTCAGAACTCGTTCAAACTGGCTGGAACAGTCTCAAAGGCTCCAGGTCGTAGAAAGCCAGTTTTTCGCCAAAATTGGTTTTTGGCTGCACCCAATTTTCAAGCGTACAGTCGGGTATCCGGAGCCCCATTTTTATTTACAGCATACCCAAAGCGTCCAAATATGCAAGTTTTGAGAAAATCCGAGACAAAAAAAATTTTGGTCAAAAATGGCAAAATCGGTAAGGGGGGTGAGGAGGAAAAATCCCGATTTTGACGAAAAAACTTTTTCTCTGCAAACTTGTTCAAACTTTGATATTTTGCCTCTCGACCTATGCTGAGTGCATATTTCGAGTCAGAACTCGTTCAAACTGGCTGGAACAGTCTCAAAAGCTCCAGGTCATAGAAAGCCAGTTTTTCGCCAAAATTGGTTTTTTGGCTGCACCCAATTTTCAAGCGTACAGTCGGGTATCCGGAGCCCCATTTCTATTTACAGCATACCCAAAGCGTCCAAATATGCAAGTTTTGAGAAAATCCGAGACAAAAAAAAATTTGGTCAAAAATGGCAAAATCGGTAAGGGGGATGCGGAGGAAAAATCCCGATTTTGACGAAAAAACTTGTTCTCTGCAAACTTGTTCAAACTTTGATATTTTGCCTCTCGACCTATGCTGAGTGCATATTTCGAGTCAGAACTCGTTCAAACTGGCTGGAACAGTCTCAAAAGCTCCAGGTCGTAGAAAGCCAGTTTTTCGCCAAAATTGGTTTTTGGCTGCACCCAATTTTCAAGCGTACAGTCGGGTATCCGGAGCCCCATTTTTATTTACAGCATACCCAAAGCGTCCAAATATGCAAGTTTTGAGAAAATCCGAGACAAAAAAAATTTTGGTCAAAAATGGCAAAATCGGTAAGGGGGGTGCGGAGGAAAAATCCCGATTTTGACGAAAAAACTTTTTCTCTGCAAACTTGTTCAAACTTTGATATTTTGCCTCTCGACCTATGCTGAGTGCATATTTCGAGTCAGAACTCGTTCAAACTGGCTGGAACAGTCTCAAAAGCTCCAGGTCATAGAAAGCCGGTTTTTCGCCAAAATTGGTTTTTTGGCTGCACCCAATTTTCAAGCGTACAGTCGGGTATCCGGAGCCCCATTTCTATTTACAGCATACCCAAAGCGTCCAAATATGCAAGTTTTGAGAAAATCCGAGACAAAAAAAATTTTGGTCAAAAATGGCAAAATCGGTAAGGGGGGTGCGGAGGAAAAATCCCGATTTTGACGAAAAAACTTTTTCTCTGCAAACTTGTTCAAACTTTGATATTTTGCCTCTCGACCTATGCTGAGTGCATATTTCGAGTCAGAACTCGTTCAAACTGGCTGGAACAGTCTCAAAAGCTCCAGGTCATAGAAAGCCAGTTTTTCGCCAAAATTGGTTTTTTGGCTGCACCCAATTTTCAAGCGTACAGTCGGGTATCCGGAGCCCCATTTTTATTTACAGCATACCCAAAGCGTCCAAATATGCAAGTTTTGAGAAAATCCGAGACAAAAAAAATTTTGGTCAAAAATGGCAAAATCGGTAAGGGGGGTGCGGAGGAAAAATCCCGATTTTGACGAAAAAACTTTTTCTCTGCAAACTTGTTCAAACTTTGATATTTGGCCTCTCGACCTATTCTGAGTGCATATTTCGAGTCAGAACTCGTTCAAACTGGCTGGAACAGTCTCAAAAGCTCCAGGTCATAGAAAGCCAGTTTTTCGCCAAAATTGGTTTTTTGGCTGCACCCAATTTTCAAGCGTACAGTCGGGTATCCGGAGCCCCATTTTTATTTACAGCATACCCAAAGCGTCCAAATATGCAAGTTTTGAGAAAATCCGAGACAAAAAAATTTTGGTCAAAAATGGCAAAATCGGTAAGGGGGGTGCGGAGGAAAAATCCCGATTTTGACGAAAAAACTTTTTCTCTGCAAACTTGTTCAAACTTTGATATTTTGCCTCTCGACCTATGCTGAGTGCATATTTCGAGTCAGAACTCGTTCAAACTGGCTGGAACAGTCTCAAAGGCTCCAGGTCGTAGAAAGCCAGTTTTTCGCCAAAATTGGTTTTTGGCTGCACCCAATTTTCAAGCGTGGAGTCGGGTATCCGGAGCCCCATTTTTATTTACAGCATACCCAAAGCGTCCAAATATGCAAGTTTTGAGAAAATCCGAGACAAAAAAAATTTTGGTCAAAAATGGCAAAATCGGTAAGGGGGGTGCGGAGGAAAAATCCCGATTTTGACGAAAAAACTTTTTCTCTGCAAACTTGTTCAAACTTTGATATTTTGCCTCTCGACCTATGCTGAGTGCATATTTCGAGTCAGAACTCGTTCAAACTGGCTGGAACAGTCTCAAAAGCTCCAGGTCATAGAAAGCCAGTTTTTCGCCAAAATTGGTTTTTTGGCTGCACCCAATTTTCAAGCGTACAGTCGGGTATCCGGAGCCCCATTTCTATTTACAGCATACCCAAAGCGTCCAAATATGCAAGTTTTGAGAAAATCCGAGACAAAAAAAATTTTGGTCAAAAATGGCAAAATCGGTAAGGGGGGTGCGGAGAAAAAATCCCGATTTTGACGAAAAAACTTTTTCTCTGCAAACTTGTTCAAACTTTGATATTTTGCCTCTCGACCTATGCTGAGTGCATATTTCGAGTCAGAACTCGTTCAAACTGGCTGGAACAGTCTCAAAAGCTCCAGGTCGTAGAAAGCCAGTTTTTCGCCAAAATTGGTTTTTTGGCTGCAGCCAATTTTCAAGCGTACAGTCGGGTATCCGGAGCCCCATTTTTATTTACAGCATACCCAAAGCGTCCAAATATGCAAGTTTTGAGAAAATCCGAGACAAAAAAAATTTTGGTCAAAAATGGCAAAATCGGTAAGGGGGGTGCGGAGGAAAAATCCCGATTTTGACGAAAAAACTTTTTCTCTGCAAACTTGTTCAAACTTTGATATTTTGCCTCTCGACCTATGCTGAGTGCATATTTCGAGTCAGAACTCGTTCAAACTGGCTGGAACAGTCTCAAAAGCTCCAGGTCGTAGAAAGCCAGTTTTTCGCCAAAATTGGTTTTTGGCTGCACCCAATTTTCAAGCGTACAGTCGGGTATCCGGAGCCCCATTTTTATTTACAGCATACCCAAAGCGTCCAAATATGCAAGTTTTGAGAAAATCCGAGACAAAAAAATTTTGGTCAAAAATGGCAAAATCGATAAGGGGGGTGCGGAGGAAAAATCCCGATTTTGACGAAAAAACTTTTTCTCTGCAAACTTGTTCAAACTTTGATATTTTGCCTCTCGTCCTATGCTGTGTGCATATTTCGAGTCAGAACTCGTTCAAACTGGCTGGAACAGTCTCATAAGCTCCAGGTCGTAGAAAGCCAGTTTTTCGCCAAAATTGGTTTTTGGCTGCACCCAATTTTCAAGCGTACAGTCGGGTATCCGGAGCCCCATTTTTATTTACAGCATACCCAAAGCGTCCAAATATGCAAGTTTTGAGAAAATCCGAGACAAAAAAAATTTTGGTCAAAAATGGCAAAATCGGTAAGGGGGGTGCGGAGGAAAAATCCCGATTTTGACGAAAAAACTTTTTCTCTGCAAACTTGTTCAAACTTTGATATTTTGCCTCTCGACCTATGCTGAGTGCATATTTCGAGTCAGAACTCGTTCAAACTGGCTGGAACAGTCTCAAAAGCTCCAGGTCGTAGAAAGCCAGTTTTTCGCCAAAATTGGTTTTTGGCTGCACCCAATTTTCAAGCGTACAGTCGGGTATCCGGAGCCCCATTTTTATTTACAGCATACCCAAAGCGTCCAAATATGCAAGTTTTGAGAAAATCCGAGACAAAAAAAATTTTGGTCAAAAATGGCAAAATCGGTAAGGGGGGTGCGGAGGAAAAATCCCGATTTTGACGAAAAAACTTTTTCTCTGCAAACTTGTTCAAACTTTGATATTTTGCCTCTCGACCTATGCTGAGTGCATATTTCGAGTCAGAACTCGTTCAAACTGGCTGGAACAGTCTCAAAAGCTCCAGGTCATAGAAAGCCGGTTTTTCGCCAAAATTGGTTTTTTGGCTGCACCCAATTTTCAAGCGTACAGTCGGGTATCCGGAGCCCCATTTCTATTTACAGCATACCCAAAGCGTCCAAATATGCAAGTTTTGAGAAAATCCGAGACAAAAAAAATTTTGGTCAAAAATGGCAAAATCGGTAAGGGGGGTGCGGAGGAAAAATCCCGATTTTGACGAAAAAACTTTTTCTCTGCAAACTTGTTCAAACTTTGATATTTTGCCTCTCGACCTATGCTGAGTGCATATTTCGAGTCAGAACTCGTTCAAACTGGCTGGAACAGTCTCAAAAGCTCCAGGTCATAGAAAGCCGGTTTTTCGCCAAAATTGGTTTTTTGGCTGCACCCAATTTTCAAGCGTACAGTCGGGTATCCGGAGCCCCATTTCTATTTACAGCATACCCAAAGCGTCCAAATATGCAAGTTTTGAGAAAATCCGAGACAAAAAAAATTTTGGTCAAAAATGGCAAAATCGGTAAGGGGGGTGCGGAGGAAAAATCCCGATTTTGACGAAAAAACTTTTTCTCTGCAAACTTGTTCAAACTTTGATATTTGGCCTCTCGACCTATGCTGAGTGCATATTTCGAGTCAGAACTCGTTCAAACTGGCTGGAACAGTCTCAAAAGCTCCAGGTCATAGAAAGCCAGTTTTTCGCCAAAATTGGTTTTTTGGCTGCACCCAATTTTCAAGCGTACAGTCGGGTATCCGGAGCCCCATTTTTATTTACAGCATACCCAAAGCGTCCAAATATGCAAGTTTTGAGAAAATCCGAGACAAAAAAATTTTGGTCAAAAATGGCAAAATCGGTAAGGGGGGTGCGGAGGAAAAATCCCGATTTTGACGAAAAAACTTTTTCTCTGCAAACTTGTTCAAACTTTGATATTTTGCCTCTCGACCTATGCTGAGTGCATATTTCGAGTCAGAACTCGTTCAAACTGGCTGGAACAGTCTCAAAGGCTCCAGGTCGTAGAAAGCCAGTTTTTCGCCAAAATTGGTTTTTGGCTGCACCCAATTTTCAAGCGTACAGTCGGGTATCCGGAGCCCCATTTTTATTTACAGCATACCCAAAGCGTCCAAATATGCAAGTTTTGAGAAAATCCGAGACAAAAAAAATTTTGGTCAAAAATGGCAAAATCGGTAAGGGGGGTGCGGAGGAAAAATCCCGATTTTGACGAAAAAACTTTTTCTCTGCAAACTTGTTCAAACTTTGATATTTTGCCTCTCGACCTATGCTGAGTGCATATTTCGAGTCAGAACTCGTTCAAACTGGCTGGAACAGTCTCAAAAGCTCCAGGTCATAGAAAGCCAGTTTTTCGCCAAAATTGGTTTTTTGGCTGCACCCAATTTTCAAGCGTACAGTCGGGTATCCGGAGCCCCATTTCTATTTACAGCATACCCAAAGCGTCCAAATATGCAAGTTTTGAGAAAATCCGAGACAAAAAAAAATTTGGTCAAAAATGGCAAAATCGGTAAGGGGGGTGCGGAGGAAAAATCCCGATTTTGACGAAAAAACTTGTTCTCTGCAAACTTGTTCAAACTTTGATATTTTGCCTCTCGACCTATGCTGAGTGCATATTTCGAGTCAGAATTCGTTCAAACTGGCTGGAACAGTCTCAAAAGCTCCAGGTCATAGAAAGCCAGTTTTTCGCCAAAATTGGTTTTTTGGCTGCACCCAATTTTCAAGCGTACAGTCGGGTATCCGGAGCCCCATTTTTATTTACAGCATACCCAAAGCGTCCAAATATGCAAGTTTTGAGAAAATCCGAGACAAAAAAATTTTGGTCAAAAATGGCAAAATCGGTAAGGGGGGTGCGGAGGAAAAATCCCGATTTTGACGAAAAAAACTTTTTCTCTGCAAACTTGTTCAAACTTTGATATTTTGCCTCTCGACCTATGCTGAGTGCATATTTCGAGTCAGATCTCGTTCAAACTGGCTGGAACAGTCTCAAAGGCTTAAGGTCGTAGAAAGCCAGTTTTTCGCCAAAATTGGTTTTTGGCTGCACCCAATTTTCAAGCGTACAGTCGGGTATCCGGAGCCCAATTTTTATTTACAGCATACCCAAAGCGTCCAAATATGCAAGTTTTGAGAAAATCCGAGACAAAAAAAATTTTGGTCAAAAATGGCAAAATCGGTAAGGGGGGTGCGGAGGAAAAATCCCGATTTTGACGAAAAAACTTTTTCTCTGCAAACTTGTTCAAACTTTGATATTTTGCCTCTCGTCCTATGCTGAGTGCATATTTCGAGTCAGAACTCGTTCAAACTGGCTGGAACAGTCTCAAAAGCTCCAGGTCATAGAAAGCCAGTTTTTCGCCAAAATTGGTTTTTTGGCTGCACCCAATTTTCAAGCGTACAGTCGGGTATCCGGAGCCCCATTTTTATTTACAGCATACCCAAAGCGTCCAAATATGCAAGTTTTGAGAAAATCCGAGACAAAAAAATTTTGGTCAAAAATGGCAAAATCGGTAAGGGGGGTGCGGAGGAAAAATCCCGATTTTGACGAAAAAACTTTTTCTCTGCAAACTTGTTCAAAGTTTGATATTTTGCCTCTCGACCTATGCTGAGTGCATATTTCGAGTCAGAACTCGTTAAAACTGGCTGGAACAGTCTCAAAAGCTCCAGGTCGTAGAAAGCCAGTTTTTCGCCAAAATTGGTTTTTTGGCTGCACCCAATTTTCAAGCGTACAGTCGGGTATCCGGAGCCCCATTTTTATTTACAGCATACCCAAAGCGTCCAAATATGCAAGTTTTGAGAAAATCCGAGACAAAAAAAATTTTGGTCAAAAATGGCAAAATCGGTAAGGGGGGTGCGGAGGAAAAATCCCGATTTTGACGAAAAAACTTTTTCTCTGCAAACTTGTTCAAACTTTGATATTTGCCTCTCGTCCTATGCTGAGTGCATATTTCGAGTCAGAACTCGTTAAAACTGGCTGGAACAGTCTCATAAGCTCCAGGTCATAGAAAGCCAGTTTTTCGCCAAAATTGGTTTTTGGCTGCACCCAATTTTCAAGCGTACAGTCGGGTATCCGGAGCCCCATTTTTATTTACAGCATACCCAAAGCGTCCAAATATGCAAGTTTTGAGAAAATCCGAGACAATAAAAATTTTGGTCAAAAATGGCAAAATCGGTAAGGGGGGTGCGGAGGAAAAATCCCGATTTTGACGAAAAAACTTTTTCTCTGCAAACTTGTTCAAACTTTGATATTATGCCTCTCGACCTATGCTGAGTGCATATTTCGAGTCAGAACTCGTTCAAACTGGCTGGAACAGTCTCAAAAGCTCCAGGTCGTAGAAAGCCAGTTTTCGCCAAAATTGGTTTTTGGCTGCACCCAATTTTCAAGCGTACAGTCGGGTATCCGGAGCCCCATTTTTATTTACAGCATACCCAAAGCGTCCAAATATGCAAGTTTTGAGAAAATCCGAGACAAAAAAATTTTGGTCAAAAATGGCAAAATCGGTAAGGGGGGTGCGGAGGAAAAATCCCGATTTTGACGAAAAAACTTTTTCTCTGCAAACTTGTTCAAACTTTGATATTTTGCCTCTCGACCTATGCTGAGTGCATATTTCGAGTCAGAACTCGTTCAAACTGGCTGGAACAGTCTCAAAAGCTCCAGGTCGTAGAAAGCCAGTTTTTCGCCAAAATTGGTTTTTTGGCTGCACCCAATTTTCAAGCGTACAGTCGGGTATCCGGAGCCCCATTTTTATTTACAGCATACCCAAAGCGTCCAAATATGCAAGTTTTGAGAAAATCCGAGACAAAAAAAATTTTGGTCAAAAATGGCAAAATCGGTAAGGGGGGTGCGGAGGAAAAATCCCGATTTTGACGAAAAAACTTTTTCTCTGCAAACTTGTTCAAACTTTGATATTTTGCCTCTCGTCCTATGCTGAGTGCATATTTCGAGTCAGAACTCGTTCAAACTGGCTGGAACAGTCTCATAAGCTCCAGGTCATAGAAAGCCAGTTTTTCGCCAAAATTGGTTTTTGGCTGCACCCAATTTTCAAGCGTACAGTCGGGTATCCGGAGCCCCATTTTTATTTACAGCATACCCAAAGCGTCCAAATATGCAAGTTTTGAGAAAATCCGAGACAATAAAAATTTTGGTCAAAAATGGCAAAATCGGTAAGGGGGGTGCGGAGGAAAAATCCCGATTTTGACGAAAAAACTTTTTCTCTGCAAACTTGTTCAAACTTTGATATTTTGCCTCTCGACCTATGTTGAGTGCATATTTCGAGTCAGACCTCGTTCAAACTGGCTGGAACAGTCTCAAAAGCTCCAGGTCGTAGAAAGCCAGTTTTTCGCCAAAATTGGTTTTTGGCTGCACCCAATTTTCAAGCGTACAGTCGGGTATCCGGAGCCCCATTTTTATTTACAGCATACCCAAAGCGTCCAAATATGCAAGTTTTGAGAAAATCCGAGACAAAAAAAAAATTGGTCAAAAATGGCAAAATCGGTAAGGGGGTGCGGAGGAAAAATCCCGATTTTGACGAAAAAACTTTTTCTCTGCAAACTTGTTCAAAGTTTGATATTTTGCCTCTCGACCTATGCTGAGTGCATATTTCGAGTCAGAACTCGTTCAAACTGGCTGGAACAGTCTCAAAAGCTCCAGGTCGTAGAAAGCCAGTTTTTCGCCAAAATTGGTTTTTTGGCTGCACCCAATTTTCAAGCGTACAGTCGGGTATCCGGAGCCCCATTTTTATTTACAGCATACCCAAAGCGTCCAAATATGCAAGTTTTGAGAAAATCCGAGACAAAAAAAATTTTGGTCAAAAATGGCAAAATCGGTAAGGGGGGTGCGGAGGAAAAATCCCGATTTTGACGAAAAAACTTTTTCTCTGCAAACTTGTTCAAACTTTGATATTTTGCCTCTCGACCTATGCTGAGTGCATATTTCGAGTCAGAACTCGTTCAAACTGGCTGGAACAGTCTCAAAAGCTCCAGGTCATAGAAAGCCAGTTTTTCGCCAAAATTGGTTTTTTGGCTGCACCCAATTTTCAAGCGTACAGTCGGGTATCCGGAGCCCCATTTCTATTTACAGCATACCCAAAGCGTCCAAATATGCAAGTTTTGAGAAAATCCGAGACAAAAAAAAATTTGGTCAAAAATGGCAAAATCGGTAAGGGGGGTGCGGAGGAAAAATCCCGATTTTGACGAAAAAACTTTTTCTCTGCAAACTTGTTCAAACTTTGATATTTTGCCTCTCGACCTATGCTGAGTGCATATTTCGAGTCAGAACTCGTTCAAACTGGCTGGAACAGTCTCAAAAGCTCCAGGTCATAGAAAGCCAGTTTTTCGCCAAAATTGGTTTTTTGGCTGCACCCAATTTTCAAGCGTACAGTCGGGTATCCGGAGCCCCATTTTTATTTACAGCATACCCAAAGCGTCCAAATATGCAAGTTTTGAGAAAATCCGAGACAAAAAAATTTTGGTCAAAAATGGCAAAATCGGTAAGGGGGGTGCGGAGGAAAAATCCCGATTTTGACGAAAAAACTTTTTCTCTGCAAACTTGTTCAAACTTTGATATTTTGCCTCTCGACCAATGCTGAGTGCATATTTCGAGTCAGAACTCGTTCAAACTGGCTGGAACAGTCTCAAAGGCTTAAGGTCGTAGAAAGCCAGTTTTTCGCCAAAATTGGTTTTTGGCTGCACCCAATTTTCAAGCGTACAGTCGGGTATCCGGAGCCCCATTTTTATTTACAGCATACCCAAAGCGTCCAAATATGCAAGTTTTGAGAAAATCCGAGACAAAAAAAATTTTGGTCAAAAATGGCAAAATCGGTAAGGGGGGTGCGGAGGAAAAATCCCGATTTTGACGAAAAAACTTTTTCTCTGCAAACTTGTTCAAACTTTGATATTTTGCCTCTCGTCCTATGCTGAGTGCATATTTCGAGTCAGAACTCGTTCAAACTGGCTGGAACAGTCTCAAAAGCTCCAGGTCATAGAAAGCCAGTTTTTCGCCAAAATTGTTTTTTTGGCTGCACCCAATTTTCAAGCGTACAGTCGGGTATCCGGAGCCCCATTTTTATTTACAGCATACCCAAAGCGTCCAAATATGCAAGTTTTGAGAAAATCCGAGACAAAAAAATTTTGGTCAAAAATGGCAAAATCGGTAAGGGGGGTGCGGAGGAAAAATCCCGATTTTGACGAAAAAACTTTTTCTCTGCAAACTTGTTCAAACTTTGATATTTTGCCTCTCGACCTATGCTGAGTGCATATTTCGAGTCAGAACTCGTTCAAACTGGCTGGAACAGTCTCAAAAGCTCCAGGTCGTAGAAAGCCAGTTTTTCGCCAAAATTGGTTTTTGGCTGCACCCAATTTTCAAGCGTACAGTCGGGTATCCGGAGCCCCATTTTTATTTACAGCATACCCAAAGCGTCCAAATATGCAAGTTTTGAGAAAATCCGAGACAAAAAAAATTTTGGTCAAAAATGGCAAAATCGGTAAGGGGGGTGCGGAGGAAAAATCCCGATTTTGACGAAAAAACTTTTTCTCTGCAAACTTGTTCAAACTTTGATATTTTGCCTCTCGACCTATGCTGAGTGCATATTTCGAGTCAGAACTCGTTCAAACTGGCTGGAACAGTCTCAAAAGCTTCAGGTCATAGAAAGCCAGTTTTTCGCCAAAATTGGTTTTTTGGCTGCACCCAATTTTCAAGCGTACAGTCGGGTATCCGGAGCCCCATTTCTATTTACAGCATACCCAAAGCGTCCAAATATGCAAGTTTTGAGAAAATCCGAGACAAAAAAAATTTTGGTCAAAAATGGCAAAATCGGTAAGGGGGGTGCGGAGGAAAAATCCCGATTTTGACGAAAAAACTTTTTCTCTGCAAACTTGTTCAAACTTTGATATTTTGCCTCTCGACCTATGCTGAGTGCATATTTCGAGTCAGAACTCGTTCAAACTGGCTGGAACAGTCTCAAAAGCTCCAGGTCGTAGAAAGCCAGTTTTTCGCCAAAATTGGTTTTTTGGCTGCACCCAATTTTCAAGCGTACAGTCGGGTATCCGGAGCCCCATTTTTATTTACAGCATACCCAAAGCGTCCAAATATGCAAGTTTTGAGAAAATCCGAGACAAAAAAAATTTTGGTCAAAAATGGCAAAATCGGTAAGGAGGGTGCGGAGGAAAAATCCCGATTTTGACGAAAAAACTTTTTCTCTGCAAACTTGTTCAAACTTTGATATTTTGCCTCTCGTCCTATGCTGAGTGCATATTTCGAGTCAGAACTCGTTAAAACTGGCTGGAACAGTCTCATAAGCTCCAGGTCATAGAAAGCCAGTTTTTCGCCAAAATTGGTTTTTGGCTGCACCCAATTTTCAAGCGTACAGTCGGGTATCCGGAGCCCCATTTTTATTTACAGCATACCCAAAGCGTCCAAATATGCAAGTTTTGAGAAAATCCGAGACAATAAAAATTTTGGTAAAAAATGGCAAAATCGGTAAGGGGGGTGCGGAGGAAAAATCCCGATTTTGACGAAAAAACTTTTTCTCTGCAAACTTGTTCAAACTTTGATATTATGCCTCTCGACCTATGCTGAGTGCATATTTCGAGTCAGAACTCGTTCAAACTGGCTGGAACAGTCTCAAAAGCTCCAGGTCGTAGAAAGCCAGTTTTTCGCCAAAATTGGTTTTTGGCTGCACCCAATTTTCAAGCGTACAGTCGGGTATCCGGAGCCCCATTTTTATTTACAGCATACCCAAAGCGTCCAAATATGCAAGTTTTGAGAAAATCCGAGACAAAAAAATTTTGGTCAAAAATGGCAAAATCGGTAAGGGGGGTGCGGAGGAAAAATCCCGATTTTGACGAAAAAACTTTTTCTCTGCAAACTTGTTCAAACTTTGATATTTTGCCTCTCGACCTATGCTGAGTGCATATTTCGAGTCAGAACTCGTTCAAACTGGCTGGAACAGTCTCAAAAGCTCCAGGTCGTAGAAAGCCAGTTTTTCGCCAAAATTGGTTTTTTGGCTGCACCCAATTTTCAAGCGTACAGTCGGGTATCCGGAGCCCCATTTTTATTTACAGCATACCCAAAGCGTCCAAATATGCAAGTTTTGAGAAAATCCGAGACAAAAAAAATTTTGGTCAAAAATGGCAAAATCGGTAAGGGGGGTGCGGAGGAAAAATCCCGATTTTGACGAAAAAACTTTTTCTCTGCAAACTTGTTCAAACTTTGATATTTTGCCTCTCGTCCTATGCTGAGTGCATATTTCGAGTCAGAACTCGTTCAAACTGGCTGGAACAGTCTCAAAAGCTCCAGGTCATAGAAAGCCAGTTTTTCGCCAAAATTGGTTTTTGGCTGCACCCAATTTTCAAGCGTACAGTCGGGTATCCGGAGCCCCATTTTTATTTACAGCATACCCAAAGCGTCCAAATATGCAAGTTTTGAGAAAATCCGAGACAATAAAAATTTTGGTCAAAAATGGCAAAATCGGTAAGGGGGGTGCGGAGGAAAAATCCCGATTTTGACGAAAAAACTTTTTCTCTGCAAACTTGTTCAAACTTTGATATTTTGCCTCTCGACCTATGCTGAGTGCATATTTCGAGTCAGAACTCGTTCAAACTGGCTGGAACAGTCTCAAAAGCTCCAGGTCGTAGAAAGCCAGTTTTTCGCCAAAATTGGTTTTTGGCTGCACCCAATTTTCAAGCGTACAGTCGGGTATCCGGAGCCCCATTTTTATTTACAGCATACCCAAAGCGTCCAAATATGCAAGTTTTGAGAAAATGCGAGACAAAAAAATTTTGGTCAAAAATGGCAAAATCGGTAAGGGGGGTGCGGAGGAAAAATCCCGATTTTGACGAAAAAACTTTTTCTCTGCAAACTTGTTCAAACTTTGATATTTTGCCTCTCGACCTATGCTGAGTGCATATTTCGAGTCAGAACTCGTTCAAACTGGCTGGAACAGTCTCAAAAGCTTCAGGTCATAGAAAGCCGGCTTTTCGCCAAAATTGGTTTTTTGGCTGCACCCAATTTTCAAGCGTACAGTCGGGTATCCGGAGCCCCATTTCTATTTACAGCATACCCAAAGCGTCCAAATATGCAAGTTTTGAGAAAATCCGAGACAAAAAAAATTTTGGTCAAAAATGGCAAAATCGGTAAGGGGGGTGCGGAGGAAAAATCCCGATTTTGACGAAAAAACTTTTTCTCTGCAAACTTGTTCAAACTTTGATATTTTGCCTCTCGACCTATGCTGAGTGCATATTTCGAGTCAGAACTCGTTCAAACTGGCTGGAACAGTCTCAAAAGCTCCAGGTCATAGAAAGCCGGCTTTTCGCCAAAATTGGTTTTTTGGCTGCACCCAATTTTCAAGCGTACAGTCGGGTATCCGGAGCCCCATTTCTATTTACAGCATACCCAAAGCGTCCAAATATGCAAGTTTTGAGAAAATCCGAGACAAAAAAAAATTTGGTCAAAAATGGCAAAATCGGTAAGGGGGTGCGGAGGAAAAATCCCGATTTTGACGAAAAAACTTTTTCTCTGCAAACTTGTTCAAAGTTTGATATTTTGCCTCTCGACCTATGCTGAGTGCATATTTCGAGTCAGAACTCGTTCAAACTGGCTGGAACAGTCTCAAAAGCTCCAGGTCGTAGAAAGCCAGTTTTTCGCCAAAATTGGTTTTTTGGCTGCACCCAATTTTCAAGCGTACAGTCGGGTATCCGGAGCCCCATTTTTATTTACAGCATACCCAAAGCGTCCAAATATGCAAGTTTTGAGAAAATCCGAGACAAACAAATTTTGGTCAAAAATGGCAAAATCGGTAAGGGGGGTGCGGAGGAAAAATCCCGATTTTGACGAAAAAACTTTTTCTCTGCAAACTTGTTCAAACTTTGATATTTTGCCTCTCGACCTATGCTGAGTGCATATTTCGAGTCAGAACTCGTTCAAACTGACTGGAACAGTCTCAAAGGCTCCAGGTCGTAGAAATCCAGTTTTTCGCCAAAATTGGTTTTTGGCTGCACCCAATTTTCAAGCGTACAGTCGGGTATCCGGAGCCCCATTTTTATTTACAGCATACCCAAAGCGTCCAAATATGCAAGTTTTGAGAAAATCCGAGACAAAAAAAATTTTGGTCAAAAATGGCAAAATCGGTAAGGGGGGTGCGGAGGAAAAATCCCGATTTTGACGAAAAAACTTTTTCTCTGCAAACTTGTTCAAACTTTGATATTTTGCCTCTCGACCTATGCTGAGTGCATATTTCGAGTCAGAACTCGTTCAAACTGGCTGGAACAGTCTCAAAAGCTCCAGGTCATAGAAAGCCAGTTTTTCGCCAAAATTGGTTTTTTGGCTGCACCCAATTTTCATGCGTACAGTCGGGTATCCGGAGCCCCATTTCTATTTACAGCATACCCAAAGCGTCCAAATATGCAAGTTTTGAGAAAATCCGAGACAAAAAAAAAATTTTGGTCAAAAATGGCAAAATCGGTTAGGGGGGTGCGGAGGAAAAATCCCGATTTTGACGAAAAAACTTTTTTCTCTCCAAACTTGTTCAAACTTTGATATTTTGCCTCTCGACCTATGCTGAGTGCATATTTCGAGTCAGAACTCGTTCAAACTGGCTGGAACAGTCTCAAAAGCTCCAGGTCATAGAAAGCCAGTTTTTCGCCAAAATTGGTTTTTTGGCTGCACCCAATTTTCAAGCGTACAGTCGGGTATCCGGAGCCCCATTTCTATTTACAGCATACCCAAAGCGTCCAAATATGCAAGTTTTGAGAAAATCCGAGACAAAAAAAATTTTGGTCAAAAATGGCAAAATCGGTAAGGGGGGTGCGGAGGAAAAATCCCGATTTTGACGAAAAAACTTTTTCTCTGCAAACTTGTTCAAACTTTGATATTTTGCCTCTCGACCTATGCTGAGTGCATATTTCGAGTCAGAACTCGTTCAAACTGGCTGGAACAGTCTCAAAAGCTCCAGGTCGTAGAAAGCCAGTTTTTCGCCAAAATTGGTTTTTTGGCTGCACCCAATTTTCAAGCGTACAGTCGGGTATCCGGAGCTCCATTTTTATTTACCGCATACCCAAAGCGTCCAAATATGCAAGTTTTGAGAAAATCCGAGACAAAAAAATTTTGGTCAAAAATGGCAAAATCGGTAAGGGGGGTGCGGAGGAAAAATCCCGATTTTGACGAAAAAACTTTTTCTCTGCAAACTTGGTCAAACTTTGATATTTTGCCTCTCGTCCTATGCTGAGTGCATATTTCGAGTCAGAACTCGTTCAAACTGGCTGGAACAGTCTCATAAGCTCCAGGTCGTAGAAAGCCAGTTTTTCGCCAAAATTGGTTTTTGGCTGCACCCAATTTTCAAGCGTACAGTCGGGTATCCGGAGCCCCATTTTTAATGACAGCATACCCAAAGCGTCCAAATATACAAGTTTTGAGAAAATCCGAGACAAAAAAAATTTTGGTCAAAAATGGCAAAATCGGTAAGGGGGGTGCGGAGGAAAAATCCCGATTTTGACGAAAAAACTTTTTCTCTGCAAACTTGTTCAAACTTTGATATTTTGCCTCTCGACCTATGCTGAGTGCATATTTCGAGTCAGAACTCGTTCAAACTGGCTGGAACAGTCTCAAAAGCTCCAGGTCATAGAAAGCCAGTTTTTCGCCAAAATTGGTTTTTTGGCTGCACCCAATTTTCAAGCGTACAGTCGGGTATCCGGAGCCCCATTTTTATTTACAGCATACCCAAAGCGTCCAAATATGCAAGTTTTGAGAAAATCCGAGACAAAAAAAATTTGGTCAAAAATGGCAAAATCGGTAAGGAGGGTGCGGAGGAAAAATCCCGATTTTGACGAAAAAACTTTTTCTCTGCAAACTTGTTCAAACTTTGATATTTTGCCTCTCGACCTATGCTGAGTGCATATTTCGACTCAGAACTCGTTTAAACTGGCTGGAACAGTCTCAAAGGCTCCAGGTCGTAGAAAGCCAGTTTTTCGCCAAAATTGGTTTTTGGCTGCACCCAATTTTCAAGCGTACAGTCGGGTATCCGGAGCCCCATTTTTATTTACAGCATACCCAAAGCGTCCAAATATGCAAGTTTTGAGAAAATCCGAGACAAAAAAAATTTTGGTCAAAAATGGCAAAATCGGTAAGGGGGGTGCGGAGGAAAAATCCCGATTTTGACGAAAAAACTTTTTCTCTGCAAACTTGTTCAAACTTTGATATTTTGCCTCTCGTCCTATGCTGAGTGCATATTTCGAGTCAGAACT
Source organism: Fragum sueziense (assembly GCA_963680895.1). Classification (NCBI taxonomy): domain Eukaryota; kingdom Metazoa; phylum Mollusca; class Bivalvia; order Cardiida; family Cardiidae; genus Fragum; species Fragum sueziense. The sequence continues at coordinate 57,161,517 of OY804596.1, read as the reverse complement.
CGTTCAAACTGGCTGGAACAGTCTCATAAGCTCCAGGTCGTAGAAAGCCAGTTTTTCGCCAAAATTGGTTTTTGGCTGCACCCAATTTTCAAGCGTACAGTCGGGTATCCGGAGCCCCATTTTTATTTACAGCATACCCAAAGCGTCCAAATATGCAAGTTTTGAGAAAATCCGAGACAACAAAAATTTTGGTCAAAAATGGCAAAATCGGTAAGGGGGGTGCGGAGGAAAAATCCCGATTTTGACGAAAAAACTTTTTCTCTGCAAACTTGTTCAAACTTTGATATTTTGCCTCTCGACCTATGCTGAGTGCATATTTCGAGTCAGAACTCGTTCAAACTGGCTGGAACAGTCTCAAAAGCTCCAGGTCATAGAAAGCCGGTTTTTCGCCAAAATTGGTTTTTTGGCTGCACCCAATTTTCAAGCGTACAGTCGGGTATCCGGAGCCCCATTTCTATTTACAGCATACCCAAAGCGTCCAAATATGCAAGTTTTGAGAAAATCCGAGACAAAAAAAATTTTGGTCAAAAATGGCAAAATCGGTAAGGGGGGTGCGGAGGAAAAATCCCGATTTTGACGAAAAAACTTTTTCTCTGCAAACTTGTTCAAACTTTGATATTTTGCCTCTCGACCTATGCTGAGTGCATATTTCGAGTCAGAACTCGTTCAAACTGGCTGGAACAGTCTCAAAAGCTCCAGGTCGTAGAAAGCCAGTTTTTCGCCAAAATTGGTTTTTTGGCTGCACCTAATTTTCAAGCGTACAGTCGGGTATCCGGAGCCCCATTTTTATTTACAGCATACCCAAAGCGTCCAAATATGCAAGTTTTGAGAAAATCCGAGACAAAAAAATTTTGGTCAAAAATGGCAAAATCGGTAAGGGGGGTGCGGAGGAAAAATCTCGATTTTGACGAAAAAACTTTTTCTCTGCAAACTTGTTCAAACTTTGATATTTTGCCTCTCGTCCTATGCTGAGTGCATATTTCGAGTCAGAACTCGTTCAAACTGGCTGGAACAGTCTCATAAGCTCCAGGTCGTAGAAAGCCAGTTTTTCGCCAAAATTGGTTTTTGGCTGCACCCAATTTTCAAGCGTACAGTCGGGTATCCGGAGCCCCATTTTTATTTACAGCATACCCAAAGCGTCCAAATATGCAAGTTTTGAGAAAATCCGAGACAAAAAAAAATTTTGGTCAAAAATGGCAAAATCGGTAAGGTGGGTGCGGAGGAAAAATCCCGATTTTGACGAAAAAACTTTTTCTCTGCAAACTTGTTCAAACTTTGATATTTTGCCTCTCGACCTATGCTGAGTGCATATTTCGAGTCAGAACTCGTTCAAACTGGCTGGAACAGTCTCAAAAGCTCCAGGTCGTAGAAAACCAGTTTTTCGCCAAAATTGGTTTTTGGCTGCACCCAATTTTCAAGCGTACAGTCGGGTATCCGGAGCCCCATTTTTATTTACAGCATACCCAAAGCGTCCAAATATGCAAGTTTTGAGAAAATCCGAGACAAAAAAAATTTTGGTCAAAAATGGCAAAATCGGTAAGGGGGGTGCGGAGGAAAAATCCCGATTTTGACGAAAAAACTTTTTCTCTGCAAACTTGTTCAAACTTTGATATTTTGCCTCTCGACCTATGCTGAGTGCATATTTCGAGTCAGAACTCGTTCAAACTGGCTGGAACAGTCTCAAAAGCTCCAGGTCATAGAAAGCCGGTTTTTCGCCAAAATTGGTTTTTTGGCTGCACCCAATTTTCAAGCGTACAGTCGGGTATCCGGAGCCCCATTTTTATTTACAGCATACCCAAAGCGTCCAAATATGCAAGTTTTGAGAAAATCCGAGACAAAAAAAATTTTGGTCAAAAATGGCAAAATCGGTAAGGGGGGTGCGGAGGAAAAATCCCGATTTTGACGAAAAAACTTTTTCTCTGCAAACTTGTTCAAACTTTGATATTTTGCCTCTCGTCCTATGCTGAGTGCATATTTCGAGTCAGAACTCGTTCAAACTGGCTGGAACAGTCTCATAAGCTCCAGGTCGTAGAAAGCCAGTTTTTCGCCAAAATTGGTTTTTGGCTGCACCCAATTTTCAAGCGTACAGTCGGGTATCCGGAGCCCCATTTTTATTTACAGCATACCCAAAGCGTCCAAATATGCAAGTTTTGAGAAAATCCGAGACAACAAAAATTTTGGTCAAAAATGGCAAAATCGGTAAGGGGGGTGCGGAGGAAAAATCCCGATTTTGACGAAAAAACTTTTTCTCTGCAAACTTGTTCAAACTTTGATATTTTGCCTCTCGACCTATGCTGAGTGCATATTTCGAGTCAGAACTCGTTCAAACTGGCTGGAACAGTCTCAAAAGCTCCAGGTCATAGAAAGCCGGTTTTTCGCCAAAATTGGTTTTTTGGCTGCACCCAATTTTCAAGCGTACAGTCGGGTATCCGGAGCCCCATTTCTATTTACAGCATACCCAAAGCGTCCAAATATGCAAGTTTTGAGAAAATCCGAGACAAAAAAAATTTTGGTCAAAAATGGCAAAATCGGTAAGGGGGGTGCGGAGGAAAAATCCCGATTTTGACGAAAAAACTTTTTCTCTGCAAACTTGTTCAAACTTTGATATTTTGCCTCTCGACCTATGCTGAGTGCATATTTCGAGTCAGAACTCGTTCAAACTGGCTGGAACAGTCTCAAAAGCTCCAGGTCGTAGAAAGCCAGTTTTTCGCCAAAATTGGTTTTTTGGCTGCACCTAATTTTCAAGCGTACAGTCGGGTATCCGGAGCCCCATTTTTATTTACAGCATACCCAAAGCGTCCAAATATGCAAGTTTTGAGAAAATCCGAGACAAAAAAATTTTGGTCAAAAATGGCAAAATCGGTAAGGGGGGTGCGGAGGAAAAATCTCGATTTTGACGAAAAAACTTTTTCTCTGCAAACTTGTTCAAACTTTGATATTTTGCCTCTCGTCCTATGCTGAGTGCATATTTCGAGTCAGAACTCGTTCAAACTGGCTGGAACAGTCTCATAAGCTCCAGGTCGTAGAAAGCCAGTTTTTCGCCAAAATTGGTTTTTGGCTGCACCCAATTTTCAAGCGTACAGTCGGGTATCCGGAGCCCCATTTTTATTTACAGCATACCCAAAGCGTCCAAATATGCAAGTTTTGAGAAAATCCGAGACAAAAAAAAATTTTGGTCAAAAATGGCAAAATCGGTAAGGTGGGTGCGGAGGAAAAATCCCGATTTTGACGAAAAAACTTTTTCTCTGCAAACTTGTTCAAACTTTGATATTTTGCCTCTCGACCTATGCTGAGTGCATATTTCGAGTCAGAACTCGTTCAAACTGGCTGGAACAGTCTCAAAAGCTCCAGGTCGTAGAAAACCAGTTTTTCGCCAAAATTGGTTTTTGGCTGCACCCAATTTTCAAGCGTACAGTCGGGTATCCGGAGCCCCATTTTTATTTACAGCATACCCAAAGCGTCCAAATATGCAAGTTTTGAGAAAATCCGAGACAAAAAAAATTTTGGTCAAAAATGGCAAAATCGGTAAGGGGGGTGCGGAGGAAAAATCCCGATTTTGACGAAAAAACTTTTTCTCTGCAAACTTGTTCAAACTTTGATATTTTGCCTCTCGACCTATGCTGAGTGCATATTTCGAGTCAGAACTCGTTCAAACTGGCTGGAACAGTCTCAAAAGCTCCAGGTCATAGAAAGCCGGTTTTTCGCCAAAATTGGTTTTTTGGCTGCACCCAATTTTCAAGCGTACAGTCGGGTATCCGGAGCCCCATTTCTATTTACAGCATACCCAAAGCGTCCAAATATGCAAGTTTTGAGAAAATCCGAGACAAAAAAAATTTTGGTCAAAAATGGCAAAATCGGTAAGGGGGTGCGGAGGAAAAATCCCGATTTTGACGAAAAAACTTTTTCTCTGCAAACTTGTTCAAACTTTGATATTTTGCCTCTCGACCTATGCTGAGTGCATATTTCGAGTCAGAACTCGTTCAAACTGGCTGGAACTGTCTCAAAAGCTCCAGGTCATAGAAAGCCAGTTTTTCGCCAAAATTGGTTTTTTGGCTGCACCCAATTTTCAAGCGTACAGTCGGGTATTCGGAGCCCCATTTTTATTTACAGCATACCCAAAGCGTCCAAATATGCAAGTTTTGAGAAAATCCGAGACAAAAAAATTTTGGTCAAAAATGGCAAAATCGGTAAGATGGGTGCGGAGGAAAAATCCCGATTTTGACGAAAAAACTTTTTCTCTGCAAACTTGTTCAAACTTTGATATTTTGCCTCTCGACCTATGCTGAGTGCATACTTCGAGTCAGAACTCGTTCAAACTGGCTGGAACAGTCTCAAAGGCTCCAGGTTGTAGAAAGCCAGTTTTTCGCCAAAATTGGTTTTTGGCTGCACCCAATTTTCAAGCGTACAGTCGGGTATCCGGAGCCCCATTTTTATTTACAGCATACCCAAAGCGTCCAAATATGCAAGTTTTGATAAAATCCGAGACAAAAAAAATTTTGGTCAAAAATGGCAAAATCGGTAAGGGGGGTGCGGAGGAAAAATCCCGATTTTGACGAAAAAACTTTTTCTCTGAAAACTTGTTCAAACTTTGATATTTTGCCTCTCGACCTATGCTGAGTGCATATTTCGAGTCAGAACTCGTTCAAACTGGCTGGAACAGTCTCAAAAGCTCCAGGTCATAGAAAGCCAGTTTTTCGCCAAAATTGGTTTTTTGGCTGCACCCAATTTTCAAGCGTACAGTCGGGTATCCGGAGCCCCATTTCTATTTACAGCATACCCAAAGCGTCCAAATATGCAAGTTTTGAGAAAATCCGAAACAAAAAAAAATTTGGTCAAAAATGGCAAAATCGGTAAGGGGGGTGCGGAGGAAAAATCCCGATTTTGACGAAAAAACTTTTTCTCTGCAAACTTGTTCAAACTTTGATATTTTGCCTCTCGACCTATGCTGAGTGCATATTTCGAGTCAGAACTCGTTCAAACTGGCTGGAACAGTCTCAAAAGCTCCAGGTCGTAGAAAGCCAGTTTTTCGCCAAAATTGGTTTTTTGGCTGCACCCAATTTTCAAGCGTACAGTCGGGTATCCGGAGCCCCATTTTTATTTACAGCATACCCAAAGCGTCCAAATATGCAAGTTTTGAGAAAATCCGAGACAAAAAAATTTTGGTCAAAAATGGCAAAATCGGTAAGGGGGGTGCGGAGGAAAAATCCCGATTTTGACGAAAAAACTTTTTCTCTGCAAACTTGTTCAAACTTTGATATTTTGCCTCTCGTCCTATGCTGAGTGCATATTTCGAGTCAGAACTCGTTCAAACTGGCTGGAACAGTCTCATAAGCTCCAGGTCGTAGAAAGCCAGTTTTTCGCCAAAATTGGTTTTTGGCTGCACCCAATTTTCAAGCGTACAGTCGGGTATCCGGAGCCCCATTTTTATTTACAGCATACCCAAAGCGTCCAAATATGCAAGTTTTGAGAAAATCCGAGACAAAAAAATTTTGGTCAAAAATGGCAAAATCGGTAAGGGGGGTGCGGAGGAAAAATCCCGATTTTGACGAAAAAACTTTTTCTCTGCAAACTTGTTCAAACTTTGATATTTTGCCTCTCGACCTATGCTGAGTGCATATTTCGAGTCAGAACTCGTTCAAACTGGCTGGAACAGTCTCAAAAGCTCCAGGTCGTAGAAAGCCAGTTTTTCGCCAAAATTGTTTTTTTGGCTGCACCCAATTTTCAAGCGTACAGTCGGGTATCCGGAGCCCCATTTTTATTTACAGCATACCCAAAGCGTCCAAATATGCAAGTTTTGAGAAAATCCGAGACAAAAAAAATTTGGTCAAAAATGGCAAAATCGGTAAGGGGGGTGCGGAGGAAAAATCCCGATTTTGACGAAAAAACTTTTCCTCTGCAAACTTGTTCAAACTTTGATATTTTGCCTCTCGACCTATGCTGAGTGCATATTTCGAGTCAGAACTCGTTCAAACTGGCTGGAACAGTCTCAAAAGCTCCAGGTCGTAGAAAGCCAGTTTTTCGCCAAAATTGGTTTTTGGCTGCACCCAATTTTCAAGCGTACAGTCGGGTATCCGGAGCCCCATTTTTATTTACAGCATACCCAAAGCGTCCAAATATGCAAGTTTTGAGAAAATCCGAGACAAAAAAAAATTTGGTCAAAAATGGCAAAATCGGTAAGGGGGGTGCGGAGGAAAAATCCCGATTTTGACGAAAAAACTTTTTCTCTGCAAACTTGTTCAAACTTTGATATTTTGCCTCTCGACCTATGCTGAGTGCATATTTCGAGTCAGAACTCGTTCAAACTGGCTGGAACAGTCTCAAAAGCTCCAGGTCATAGAAAGCCGGTTTTTCGCCAAAATTGGTTTTTTGGCTGCACCCAATTTTCAAGCGTACAGTCGGGTATCCGGAGCCCCATTTCTATTTACAGCATACCCAAAGCGTCCAAATATGCAAGTTTTGAGAAAATCCGAGACAAAAAAAAATTTGGTCAAAAATGGCAAAATCGGTAAGGGGGGTGCGGAGGAAAAATCCCGATTTTGACGAAAAAACTTTTTCTCTGCAAACTTGTTCAAACTTTGATATTTTGCCTCTCGACCTATGCTGAGTGCATATTTCGAGTCAGAACTCGTTCAAACTGGCTGGAACAGTCTCAAAAGCTCCAGGTCATAGAAAGCCAGTTTTTCGCCAAAATTGGTTTTTTGGCTGCACCCAATTTTCAAGCGTACAGTCGGGTATCCGGAGCCCCATTTTTATTTACAGCATACCCAAAGCGTCCAAATATGCATGTTTTGAGAAAATCCGAGACAAAAAAATTTTGGTCAAAAATGGCAAAATCGGTAAGGGCGGTGCGGAGGAAAAATCCCGATTTTGACGAAAAAACTTTTTCTCTGCAAACTTGTTCAAACTTTGATATTTTGCCTCTCGTCCTATGCTGAGTGCATATTTCGAGTCAGAACTCGTTCAAACTGGCTGGAACAGTCTCATAAGCTCCAGGTCGTAGAAAGCCAGTTTTTCGCCAAAATTGGTTTTTGGCTGCACCCAATTTTCAAGCGTACAGTCGGGTATCCGGAGCCCCATTTTTATTTACAGCATACCCAAAGCGTCCAAATATGCAAGTTTTGAGAAAATCCGAGACAAAAAAAATTTTGGTCAAAAATGGCAAAATCGGTAAGGGGGGTGCGGAGGAAAAATCCCGATTTTGACGAAAAAACTTTTTCTCTGCAAACTTGTTCAAACTTTGATATTTTGCCTCTCGACCTATGCTGAGTGCATATTTCGAGTCAGAACTCGTTCAAACTGGCTGGAACAGTCTCAAAGGCTCCAGGTCGTAGAAAGCCAGTTTTTCGCCAAAATTGGTTTTTGGCTGCACCCAATTTTCAAGCGTACAGTCGGGTATCCGGAGCCCCATTTTTATTTACAGCATACCCAAAGCGTCCAAATATGCAAGTTTTGAGAAAATCCGAGACAAAAAAAATTTTGGTCAAAAATGGCAAAATCGGTAAGGGGTGCGGAGGAAAAATCCCGATTTTGACGAAAAAACTTTTTCTCTGCAAACTTGTTCAAACTTTGATATTTTGCCTCTCGACCTATGCTGAGTGCATATTTCGAGTCAGAACTCGTTCAAACTGGCTGGAATAGTCTCAAAAGCTCCAGGTCATAGAAAGCCAGTTTTTCGCCAAAATTGGTTTTTTGGCTGCACCCAATTTTCAAGCGTACAGTCGGGTATCCGGAGCCCCATTTCTATTTACAGCATACCCAAAGCGTCCAAATATGCAAGTTTTGAGAAAATCCGAGACAAAAAAATTTTGGTCAAAAATGGCAAAATCGGTAAGGGGGGTGCGGAGGAAAAATCCCGATTTTGACGAAAAAACTTTTTCTCTGCAAACTTGTTCAAACTTTGATATTTTGCCTCTCGACCTATGCTGAGTGCATATTTCGAGTCAGAACTCGTTCAAACTGGCTGGAACAGTTTCAAAAGCTCCAGGTCGTAGAAAGCCAGTTTTTCGCCAAAATTGGTTTTTTGGCTGCACCCAATTTTCAAGCGTACAGTCGGGTATCCGGAGCCCCATTTTTATTTACAGCATACCCAAAGCGTCCAAATATGCATGTTTTGAGAAAATCCGAGACAAAAAAATTTTGGTCAAAAATGGCAAAATCGGTAAGGGCGGTGCGGAGGAAAAATCCCGATTTTGACGAAAAAACTTTTTCTCTGCAAACTTGTTCAAACTTTGATATTTTGCCTCTCGTCCTATGCTGAGTGCATATTTCGAGTCAGAACTCGTTCAAACTAGCTGGAACAGTCTCATAAGCTCCAGGTCGTAGAAAGCCAGTTTTTCGCCAAAATTGGTTTTTGGCTGCACCCAATTTTCAAGCGTACAGTCGGGTATCCGGAGCCCCATTTTTATTTACAGCATACCCAAAGCGTCCAAATATGCAAGTTTTGAGAAAATCCGAGACAAAAAAAAATTTGGTCAAAAATGGCAAAATCGGTAAGGGGGGTGCGGAGGAAAAATCCCGATTTTGACGAAAAAACTTTTTCTCTGCAAACTTGTTCAAACTTTGATATTTTGCCTCTCGACCTATGCTGAGTGCATATTTCGAGTCAGAACTCGTTCAAACTGGCTGGAACAGTCTCAAAGGCTCCAGGTCGTAGAAAGCCAGTTTTTCGCCAAAATTGGTTTTTGGCTGCACCCAATTTTCAAGCGTACAGTCGGGTATCCGGAGCCCCATTTTTATTTACAGCATACCCAAAGCGTCCAAATATGCAAGTTTTGAGAAAATCCGAGACAAAAAAAAATTTGGTCAAAAATGGCAAAATCGGTAAGGGGTGCGGAGGAAAAATCCCGATTTTGACGAAAAAACTTTTTCTCTGCAAACTTGTTCAAACTTTGATATTTTGCCTCTCGACCTATGCTGAGTGCATATTTCGAGTCAGAACTCGTTCAAACTGGCTGGAATAGTCTCAAAAGCTCCAGGTCATAGAAAGCCAGTTTTTCGCCAAAATTGGTTTTTTGGCTGCACCCAATTTTCAAGCGTACAGTCGGGTATCCGGAGCCCCATTTCTATTTACAGCATACCCAAAGCGTCCAAATATGCATGTTTTGAGAAAATCCGAGACAAAAAAAATTTTGGTCAAAAATGGCAAAATCGGTAAGGGGGGTGCGGAGGAAAAATCCCGATTTTGACGAGAAAACTTTTTCTCTGCAAACTTGTTCAAACTTTGATATTTTGCCTCTCGACCTATGCTGAGTGCATATTTCGAGTCAGAACTCGTTCAAACTGGCTGGAACAGTCTCAAAAGCTTCAGGTCATAGAAAGCCAGTTTTTCGCCAAAATTGGTTTTTTGGCTGCACCCAATTTTCAAGCGTACAGTCGGGTATCCGGAGCCCCATTTCTATTTACAGCATACCCAAAGCGTCCAAATATGCAAGTTTTGAGAAAATCCGAGACAAAAAAAATTTTGGTCAAAAATGGCAAAATCGGTAAGGGGGGTGCGGAGGAAAAATCCCGATTTTGACGAAAAAACTTTTTCTCTGCAAACTTGTTCAAACTTTGATATTTTGCCTCTCGACCTATGCTGAGTGCATATTTCGAGTCAGAACTCGTTCAAACTGGCTGGAACAGTCTCAAAAGCTCCAGGTCGTAGAAAGCCAGTTTTTCGCCAAAATTGGTTTTTTTGGCTGCACCCAATTTTCAAGCGTACAGTCGGGTATCCGGAGCCCCATTTTTATTTACAGCATACCCAAAGCGTCCAAATATGCAAGTTTTGAGAAAATCCGAGACAAAAAAATTTTGGTCAAAAATGGCAAAATCGGTAAGGGGGGTGCGGAGGAAAAATCCCGATTTTGACGAAAAAACTTTTTCTCTGCAAACTTGTTCAAACTTTGATATTTTGCCTCTCGTCCTATGCTGAGTGCATATTTCGAGTCAGAACTCGTTCAAACTGGCTGGAACAGTCTCATAAGCTCCAGGTCGTAGAAAGCCAGTTTTTCGCCAAAATTGGTTTTTGGCTGCACCCAATTTTCAAGCGTACAGTCGGGTATCCGGAGCCCCATTTTTATTTACAGCATACCCAAAGCGTCCAAATATGCAAGTTTTGAGAAAATCCGAGACAAAAAAAATTTTGGTCAAAAATGGCAAAATCGGTAAGGGGGGTGCGGAGGAAAAATCCCGATTTTGACGAAAAAACTTTTTCTCTGCAAACTTGTTCAAACTTTGATATTTTGCCTCTCGACCTATGCTGAGTGCATATTTCGAGTCAGAACTCGTTCAAACTGGCTGGAACAGTCTCAAAAGCTCCAGGTCATAGAAAGCCGGTTTTTCGCCAAAATTGGTTTTTTGGCTGCACCCAATTTTCAAGCGTACAGTCGGGTATCCGGAGCCCCATTTCTATTTACAGCATACCCAAAGCGTCCAAATATGCAAGTTTTGAGAAAATCCGAGACAAAAAAAATTTTAGTCAAAAATGGCAAAATCGGTAAGGGGGGTGCGGAGGAAAAATCCCGATTTTGACGAAAAAACTTTTTCTCTGCAAACTTGTTCAAACTTTGATATTTTGCCTCTCGACCTATGCTGAGTGCATATTTCGAGTCAGAACTCGTTCAAACTGGCTGGAACAGTCTCAAAAGCTCCAGGTCATAGAAAGCCAGTTTTTCGCCAAAATTGGTTTTTTGGCTGCACCCAATTTTCAAGCGTACAGTCGGGTATCCGGAGCCCATTTTTATTTACAGCATACCCAAAGCGTCCAAATATGCAAGTTTTGAGAAAATCCGAGACAAAAAAATTTTGGTCAAAAATGGCAAAATCGGTAAGGGGTGCGGAGGAAAAATCCCGATTTTGACGAAAAAACTTTTTCTCTGCAAACTTGTTCAAACTTTGATATTTTGCCTCTCGACCTATGCTGAGTGCATATTTCGAGTCAGAACTCGTTCAAACTGGCTGGAACAGTCTCAAAGGCTCCAGGTCGTAGAAAGCCAGTTTTTCGCCAAAATTGGTTTTTGGCTGCACCCAATTTTCAAGCGTACAGTCGGGTATCCGGAGCCCCATTTTTATTTACAGCATACCCAAAGCGTCCAAATATGCAAGTTTTGAGAAAATCCGAGACAAAAAAAATTTTGGTCAAAAATGGCAAAATCGGTAAGGGGGGTGCGGAGGAAAAATCCCGATTTTGACGAAAAAACTTTTTCTCTGCAAACTTGTTCAAACTTTGATATTTTGCCTCTCGACCTATGCTGAGTGCATATTTCGAGTCAGAACTCGTTCAAACTGGCTGGAACAGTCTCAAAAGCTCCAGGTCGTAGAAAGCCAGTTTTTCGCCAAAATTGGTTTTTTGGCTGCACCCAATTTTCAAGCGTACAGTCGGGTATCCGGAGCCCCATTTTTATTTACAGCATACCCAAAGCGTCCAAATATGCAAGTTTTGAGAAAATCCGAGACAAAAAAAATTTGGTCAAAAATGGCAAAATCGGTAAGGGGGGTGCGGAGGAAAAATCCCGATTTTGACGAAAAAACTTTTTCTCTGCAAACTTGTTCAAACTTTGATATTTTGCCTCTCGTCCTATGCTGAGTGCATATTTCGAGTCAGAACTCGTTCAAACTGGCTGGAACAGTCTCATAAGCTCCAGGTCGTAGAAAGCCAGTTTTTCGCCAAAATTGGTTTTTGGCTGCACCCAATTTTCAAGCGTACAGTCGGGTATCCGGAGCCCCATTTTTATTTACAGCATACCCAAAGCGTCCAAATATGCAAGTTTTGAGAAAATCCGAGACAAAAAAAAATTTGGTCAAAAATGGCAAAATCGGTAAGGGGGGTGCGGAGGAAAAATCCCGATTTTGACGAAAAAACTTTTTCTCTGCAAACTTGTTCAAACTTTGATATTTTGCCTCTCGACCTATGCTGAGTGCATATTTCGAGTCAGAACTCGTTCAAACTGGCTGGAACAGTCTCAAAAGCTCCAGGTCGTAGAAAGCCAGTTTTTCGCCAAAATTGGTTTTTGGCTGCACCCAATTTTCAAGCGTACAGTCGGGTATCCGGAGCCCCATTTTTATTTACAGCATACCCAAAGCGTCCAAATATGCAAGTTTTGAGAAAATCCGAGACAAAAAAAAATTTGGTCAAAAATGGCAAAATCGGTAAGGGGGGTGCGGAGGAAAAATCCCGATTTTGACGAAAAAACTTTTTCTCTGCAAACTTGTTCAAACTTTGATATTTTGCCTCTCGACCTATGCTGAGTGCATATTTCGAGTCAGAACTCGTTCAAACTGGCTGGAACAGTCTCAAAAGCTCCAGGTCATAGAAAGCCGGTTTTTCGCCAAAATTGGTTTTTTGGCTGCACCCAATTTTCAAGCGTACAGTCGGGTATCCGGAGCCCCATTTCTATTTACAGCATACCCAAAGCGTCCAAATATGCAAGTTTTGAGAAAATCCGAGACAAAAAAAATTTTGGTCAAAAATGGCAAAATCGGTAAGGGGGTGCGGAGGAAAAATCCCGATTTTGACGAAAAAACTTTTTCTCTGCAAACTTGTTCAAACTTTGATATTTTGCATCTCGACCTATGCTGAGTGCATATTTCGAGTCAGAACTCGTTCAAACTGGCTGGAACAGTCTCAAAAGCTCCAGGTCGTAGAAAGCCAGTTTTTCGCCAAAATTGGTTTTTGGCTGCACCCAATTTTCAAGCGTACAGTCGGGTATCCGGAGCCCCATTTTTATTTACAGCATACCCAAAGCGTCCAAATATGCAAGTTTTGAGAAAATCCGAGACAAAAAAAATTTTGGTCAAAAATGGCAAAATCGGTAAGGGGGGTGCGGAGGAAAAATCCCGATTTTGACGAAAAAACTTTTTCTCTGCAAACTTGTTCAAACTTTGATATTTTGCCTCTCGACCTATGCTGAGTGCATATTTCGAGTCAGAACTCGTTCAAACTGGCTGGAACAGTCTCAAAAGCTCCAGGTCATAGAAAGCCGGTTTTTCGCCAAAATTGGTTTTTTGGCTGCACCCAATTTTCAAGCGTACAGTCGGGTATCCGGAGCCCCATTTCTATTTACAGCATACCCAAAGCGTCCAAATATGCAAGTTTTGAGAAAATCCGAAACAAAAAAAATTTTGGTCAAAAATGGCAAAATCGGTAAGGGGGGTGCGGAGGAAAAATCCCGATTTTGACGAAAAAACTTTTTCTCTGCAAACTTGTTCAAACTTTGATATTTTGCCTCTCGACCTATGCTGAGTGCATATTTCGAGTCAGAACTCGTTCAAACTGGCTGGAACAGTCTCAAAAGCTCCAGGTCATAGAAAGCCGGTTTTTCGCCAAAATTGGTTTTTTGGCTGCACCCAATTTTCAAGCGTACAGTCGGGTATCCGGAGCCCCATTTCTATTTACAGCATACCCAAAGCGTCCAAATATGCAAGTTTTGAGAAAATCCGAGACAAAAAAAATTTTGGTCAAAAATGGCAAAATCGGTAAGGGGGGTGCGGAGGAAAAATCCCGATTTTGACGAAAAAACTTTTTCTCTGCAAACTTGTTCAAACTTTCATATTTTGCCTCTCGACCTATGCTGAGTGCATATTTCGAGTCAGAACTCGTTCAAACTGGCTGGAACAGTCTCAAAAGCTCCAGGTCATAGAAAGCCAGTTTTTCGCCAAAATTGGTTTTTTGGCTGCACCCAATTTTCAAGCGTACAGTCGGGTATCCGGAGCCCCATTTTTATTTACAGCATACCCAAAGCGTCCAAATATGCAAGTTTTGAGAAAATCCGAGACAAAAAAATTTTGGTCAAAAATGGCAAAATCGGTAAGGGGGGTGCGGAGGAAAAATCCCGATTTTGACGAAAAAACTTTTTCTCTGCAAACTTGTTCAAACTTTGATATTTTGCCTCTCGACCTATGCTGAGTGCATATTTCGAGTCAGAACTCGTTCAAACTGGCTGGAACAGTCTCAAAGGCTCCAGGTCGTAGAAAGCCAGTTTTTCGCCAAAATTGGTTTTTGGCTGCACCCAATTTTCAAGCGTACAGTCGGGTATCCGGAGCCCCATTTTTATTTACAGCATACCCAAAGCGTCCAAATATGCAAGTTTTGAGAAAATCCGAGACAAAAAAAATTTTGGTCAAAAATGGCAAAATCGGTAAGGGGGGTGCGGAGGAAAAATCCCGATTTTGACGAAAAAACTTTTTCTCTGCAAACTTGTTCAAACTTTGATATTTTGCCTCTCGACCTATGCTGAGTGCATATTTCGAGTCAGAACTCGTTCAAACTGGCTGGAACAGTCTCAAAAGCTCCAGGTCATAGAAAGCCGGTTTTTCGCCAAAATTGGTTTTTTGGCTGCACCCAATTTTCAAGCGTACAGTCGGGTATCCGGAGCCCCATTTCTATTTACAGCATACCCAAAGCGTCCAAATATGCAAGTTTTGAGAAAATCCGAGACAAAAAAAATTTTGGTCAAAAATGGCAAAATCGGTAAGGGGGGGGGGGGGGGTGCGGAGGAAAAATCCCGATTTTGACGAAAAAACTTTTTCTCTGCAAACTTGTTCAAACTTTGATATTTTGCCTCTCGACCTATGCTGAGTGCATATTTCGAGTCAGAACTCGTTCAAACTGGCTGGAACAGTCTCAAAAGCTCCAGGTCATAGAAAGCCAGTTTTTCGCCAAAATTGGTTTTTTGGCTGCACCCAATTTTCAAGCGTACAGTCGGGTATCCGGAGCCCCATTTTTATTTACAGCATACCCAAAGCGTCCAAATATGCAAGTTTTGAGAAAATCCGAGACAAAAAAATTTTGGTCAAAAATGGCAAAATCGGTAAGGGGGGTGCGGAGGAAAAATCCCGATTTTGACGAAAAAACTTTTTCTCTGCAAACTTGTTCAAACTTTGATATTTTGCCTCTCGACCTATGCTGAGTGCATATTTCGAGTCAGAACTCGTTCAAACTGGCTGGAACAGTCTCAAAGGCTCCAGGTCGTAGAAAGCCAGTTTTTCGCCAAAATTGGTTTTTGGCTGCACCCAATTTTCAAGCGTACAGTCGGGTATCCGGAGCCCCATTTTTATTTACAGCATACCCAAAGCGTCCAAATATGCAAGTTTTGAGAAAATCCGAGACAAAAAAAATTTTGGTCAAAAATGGCAAAATCGGTAAGGGGGTGCGGAGGAAAAATCCCGATTTTGACGAAAAAACTTTTTCTCTGCAAACTTGTTCAAACTTTGATATTTTGCCTCTCGACCTATGCTGAGTGCATATTTCGAGTCAGAACTCGTTCAAACTGGCTGGAACAGTCTCAAAAGCTCCAGGTCGTAGAAAGCCAGTTTTTCGCCAAAATTGGTTTTTTGGCTGCACCCAATTTTCAAGTGTACAGTCGGGTATCCGGAGCCCCATTTTTATTTACAGCATACCCAAAGCGTCCAAATATGCAAGTTTTGAGAAAATCCGAGACAAAAAAATTTTGGTCAAAAATGGCAAAATCGGTAAGGGGGGTGCGGAGGAAAAATCCCGATTTTGACGAAAAAACTTTTTCTCTGCAAACTTGTTCAAACTTTGATATTTTGCCTCTCGACCTATGCTGAGTGCATATTTCGAGTCAGAACTCGTTCAAACTGGCTGGAACAGTCTCAAAAGCTCCAGGTCATAGAAAGCCGGTTTTTCGCCAAAATTGGTTTTTTGGCTGCACCCAATTTTCAAGCGTACAGTCGGGTATCCGGAGCCCCATTTCTATTTACAGCATACCCAAAGCGTCCAAATATGCAAGTTTTGAGAAAATCCGAGACAAAAAAAATTTTGGTCAAAAATGGCAAAATCGGTAAGGGGGTGCGGAGGAAAAATCCCGAATTTGACGAAAAAACTTTTTCTCTGCAAACTTGTTCAAACTTTGATATTTTGCCTCTCGACCTATGCTGAGTGCATATTTCGAGTCAGAACTCGTTCAAACTGGCTGGAACAGTCTCAAAAGCTCCAGGTCATAGAAAGCCAGTTTTTCGCCAAAATTGGTTTTTTGGCTGCACCCAATTTTCAAGCGTACAGTCGGGTATCCGGAGCCCCATTTTTATTTACAGCATACCCAAAGCGTCCAAATATGCAAGTTTTTAGAAAATCCGAGACAAAAAAAATTTGGTCAAAAATGGCAAAATCGGTAAGGGGGGTGCGGAGGAAAAATCCCGATTTTGACGAAAAAACTTTTTCTCTGCAAACTTGTTCAAACTTTGATATTTTGCCTCTCGACCTATGCTGAGTGCATATTTCGAGTCAGAACTCGTTCAAACTGGCTGGAACAGTCTCAAAAGCTCCAGGTCGTAGAAAGCCAGTTTTTCGCCAAAATTGGTTTTTTGGCTGCACCCAATTTTCAAGCGTACAGTCGGGTATCCGGAGCCCCATTTTTATTTACAGCATACCCAAAGCGTCCAAATATGCAAGTTTTGAGAAAATCCGAGACAAAAAAATTTTGGTCAAAAATGGCAAAATCGGTAAGGGGGGTGCGGAGGAAAAATCCCGATTTTGACGAAAAAACTTTTTCTCTGCAAACTTGTTCAAACTTTAATATTTTGCCTCTCGTCCTATGCTGAGTGCATATTTCGAGTCAGAACTCGTTCAAACTGGCTGGAACAGTCTCAAAAGCTCCAGGTCATAGAAAGCCGGTTTTTCGCCAAAATTGGTTTTTTGGCTGCACCCAATTTTCAAGCGTACAGTCGGGTATCCGGAGCCCCATTTCTATTTACAGCATACCCAAAGCGTCCAAATATGCAAGTTTTGAGAAAATCCGAGACAAAAAAAATTTTGGTCAAAAATGGCAAAATCGGTAAGGGGGGTGCGGAGGAAAAATCCCGATTTTGACGAAAAAACTTTTTCTCTGCAAACTTGTTCAAACTTTGATATTTTGCCTCTCGACCTATGCTGAGTGCATATTTCGAGTCAGAACTCGTTCAAACTGGCTGGAACAGTCTCAAAAGCTCCAGGTCATAGAAAGCCAGTTTTTCGCCAAAATTGGTTTTTTGGCTGCACCCAATTTTCAAGCGTACAGTCGGGTATCCGGAGCCCCATTTTTATTTACAGCATACCCAAAGCGTCCAAATATGCAAGTTTTGAGAAAATCCGAGACAAAAAAAATTTTGGTCAAAAATGGCAAAATCGGTAAGGGGGGTGCGGAGGAAAAATCCCGATTTTGACGAAAAAACTTTTTCTCTGCAAACTTGTTCAAACTTTGATATTTTGCCTCTCGACCTATGCTGAGTGCATATTTCGAGTCAGAACTCGTTCAAACTGGCTGGAACAGTCTCAAAGGCTCCAGGTCGTAGAAAGCCAGTTTTTCGCCAAAATTGGTTTTTTGCTGCACCCAATTTTCAAGCGTACAGTCGGGTATCCGGAGCCCCATTTTTATTTACAGCATACCCAAAGCGTCCAAATATGCAAGTTTTGAGAAAATCCGAGACAAAAAAAATTTTGGTCAAAAATGGCAAAATCGGTAAGGGGGGTGCGGAGGAAAAATCCCGATTTTGACGAAAAAACTTTTTCTCTGCAAACTTGTTCAAACTTTGATATTTTGCCTCTTGACCTATGCTGAGTGCATATTTCGAGTCAGAACTCGTTCAAACTGGCTGGAACAGTCTCAAAAGCTCCAGGTCATAGAAAGCCAGTTTTTCGCCAAAATTGGTTTTTTGGCTGCACCCAATTTTCAAGCGTACAGTCGGGTATCCGGAGCCCCATTTTTATTTACAGCATACCCAAAGCGTCCAAATATGCAAGTTTTGAGAAAATCCGAGACAAAAAAATTTTGTTCAAAAATGGCAAAATCGGTAAGGGGGGTGCGGAGGAAAAATCCCGATTTTGACGAAAAAACTTTTTCTCTGCAAACTTGTTCAAACTTTGATATTTTGCCTCTCGACCTATGCTGAGTGCATATTTCGAGTCAGAACTCGTTCAAACTGGCTGGAACAGTCTCAAAAGCTCCAGGTCATAGAAAGCCAGTTTTTCGCCAAAATTGGTTTTTTGGCTGCACCCAATTTTCAAGCGTACAGTCGGGTATCCGGAGCCCCATTTCTATTTACAGCATACCCAAAGCGTCCAAATATGCAAGTTTTGAGAAAATCCGAGACAAAACAAAATTTTGGTCAAAAATGGCAAAATCGGTAAGGGGGGTGCGGAGGAAAAATCCCGATTTTGACGAAAAAACTTTTTCTCTGCAAACTTGTTCAAACTTTGATATTTTGCCTCTCGACCTATGCTGAGTGCATATTTCGAGTCAGAACTCGTTCAAACTGGCTGGAACAGTCTCAAAAGCTCCAGGTCGTAGAAAGCCAGTTTTTCGCCAAAATTGGTTTTTTGGCTGCACCCAATTTTCAAGCGTACAGTCGGGTATCCGGAGCCCCATTTTTATTTACAGCATACCCAAAGCGTCCAAATATGCAAGTTTTGAGAAAATCCGAGACAAAAAAATTTTGGTCAAAAATGGCAAAATCGGTAAGGGGGGTGCGGAGGAAAAATCCCGATTTTGACGAAAAAACTTTTTCTCTGCAAACTTGTTCAAACTTTGATATTTTGCCTCTCGTCCTATGCTGAGTGCATATTTCGAGTCAGAACTCGTTCAAACTGGCTGGAACAGTCTCATAAGCTCCAGGTCGTAGAAAGCCAGTTTTTCGCCAAAATTGGTTTTTGGCTGCACCCAATTTTCAAGCGTACAGTCGGGTATCCGGAGCCCCATTTTTATTTACAGCATACCCAAAGCGTCCAAATATGCAAGTTTTGAGAAAATCCGAGACAAAAAAATTTTGGTCAAAAATGGCAAAATCGGTAAGGGGGGTGCGGAGGAAAAATCCCGATTTTGACGAAAAAACTTTTTCTCTGCAAACTTGTTCAAACTTTGATATTTTGCCTCTCGACCTATGCTGAGTGCATATTTCGAGTCAGAACTCGTTCAAACTGGCTGGAACAGTCTCAAAAGCTCCAGGTCATAGAAAGCCGGTTTTTCGCCAAAATTGGTTTTTTGGCTGCACCCAATTTTCAAGCGTACAGTCGGGTATCCGGAGCCCCATTTCTATTTACAGCATACCCAAAGCGTCCAAATATGCAAGTTTTGAGAAAATCCGAGACAAAAAAAAATTTGGTCAAAAATGGCAAAATCGGTAAGGGGGTGTGGAGGAAAAATCCCGATTTTGACGAAAAAACTTTTTCTCTGCAAACTTGTTCAAACTTTGATATTTTGCCTCTCGACCTATGCTGAGTGCATATTTCGAGTCAGAACTCGTTCAAACTGGCTGGAACAGTCTCAAAAGCTCCAGGTCATAGAAAGCCAGTTTTTCGCCAAAATTGGTTTTTTGGCTGCACCCAATTTTCAAGCGTACAGTCGGGTATCCGGAGCCCCATTTTTATTTACAGCATACCCAAAGCGTCGAAATATGCAAGTTTTGAGAAAATCCGAGACAAAAAAATTTTGGTCAAAAATGGCAAAATCGGTAAGGGGGGTGCGGAGGAAAAATCCCGATTTGACGAAAAAACTTTTTCTCTGCAAACTTGTTCAAACTTTAATATTTTGCCTCTCGACCTATGCTGAGTGCATATTTCGAGTCAGAACTCGTTCAAACTGGCTGGAACAGTCTCAAAAGCTCCAGGTCGTAGAAAGCCAGTTTTTCGCCAAAATTGGTTTTTTGGCTGCACCCAATTTTCAAGCGTACAGTCGGGTATCCGGAGCCCCATTTTTATTTACAGCATACCCAAAGCGTCCAAATATGCAAGTTTTGAGAAAATCCGAGACAAAAAAATTTTGGTCAAAAATGGCAAAATCGGTAAGGGGGGTGCGGAGGAAAAATCCCGATTTTGACGAAAAAACTTTTTCTCTGCAAACTTGTTCAAACTTTGATATTTTGCCTCTCGTCCTATGCTGAGTGCATATTTCGAGTCAGAACTCGTTCAAACTGGCTGGAACAGTCTCATAAGCTCCAGGTCGTAGAAAGCCAGTTTTTCGCCAGAATTGGTTTTTGGCTGCACCCAATTTTCAAGCGTACAGTCGGGTATCCGGAGCCCCATTTTTATTTACAGCATACCCAAAGTGTCCAAATATGCAAGTTTTGAGAAAATCCGAGACAAAAAAAATTTTTGTCAAAAATGGCAAAATCGGTAAGGGGGGTGCGGAGGAAAAATCCCGATTTTGACGAAAAAACTTTTTCTCTGCAAACTTGTTCAATCTTTGATATTTTGCCTCTCGACCTATGCTGAGTGCATATTTCGAGTCAGAACTCGTTCAAACTGGCTGGAACAGTCTCAAAAGCTCCAGGTCATAGAAAGCCGGTTTTTCGCCAAAATTGGTTTTTTGGCTGCGCCCAATTTTCAAGCGTACAGTCGGGTATCCGGAGCCCCATTTCTATTTACAGCATACCCAAAGCGTCCAAATATGCAAGTTTTGAGAAAATCCGAGACAAAAAAAATTTTGGTCAAAAATGGCAAAATCGGTAAGGGGGGTGCGGAGGAAAAATCCCGATTTTGACGAAAAAACTTTTTCTCTGCAAACTTGTTCAAACTTTGATATTTTGCCTCTCGACCTATGCTGAGTGCATATTTCGAGTCAGAACTCGTTCAAACTGGCTGGAACAGTCTCAAAAGCTCCAGGTCATAGAAAGCCAGTTTTTCGCCAAAATTGGTTTTTTGGCTGCACCCAATTTTCAAGCGTACAGTCGGGTATCCGGAGCCCCATTTTTATTTACAGCATACCCAAAGCGTCCAAATATGCAAGTTTTGAGAAAATCCGAGACAAAAAAAATTTTGGTCAAAAATGGCAAAATCGGTAAGGGGGGTGCGGAGGAAAAATCCCGATTTAGACGAAAAAACTTTTTCTCTGCAAACTTGTTCAAACTTTGATATTTTGCCTCTCGACCTATGCTGAGTGCATATTTCGAGTCAGAACTCGTTCAAACTGGCTGGAACAGTCTCAAAGGCTCCAGGTCGTAGAAAGCCAGTTTTTCGCCAAAATTGGTTTTTGGCTGCACCCAATTTTCAAGCGTACAGTCGGGTATCCGGAGCCCCATTTTTATTTACAGCATACCCAAAGCGTCCAAATATGCAAGTTTTGAGAAAATCCGAGACAAAAAAAATTTTGGTCAAAAATGGCAAAATCGGTAAGGGGGGTGCGGAGGAAAAATCCCGATTTTGACGAAAAAACTTTTTCTCTGCAAACTTGTTCAAACTTTGATATTTTGCCTCTCGACCTATGCTGAGTGCATATTTCGAGTCAGAACTCGTTCAAACTGGCTGGAACAGTCTCAAAAGATCCAGGTCATAGAAAGCCAGTTTTTCGCCAAAATTGGTTTTTTGGCTGCACCCAATTTTCAAGCGTACAGTCGGGTATCCGGAGCCCCATTTCTATTTACAGTATACCCAAAGCGTCCAAATATGCAAGTTTTGAGAAAATCCGAGACAAAAAAAATTTTGGTCAAAAATGGCAAAATCGGTAAGGGGGGTGCGGAGGAAAAATCCCGATTTTGACGAAAAAACTTTTTCTCTGCAAACTTGTTCAAACTTTGATATTTTGCCTCTCGACCTATGCTGAGTGCATATTTCGAGTCAGAACTCGTTCAAACTGGCTGGAACAGTCTCAAAAGCTCCAGGTCGTAGAAAGCCAGTTTTTCGCCAAAATTGGTTTTTTGGCTGCACCCAATTTTCAAGCGTACAGTCGGGTATCCGGAGCCCCATTTTTATTTACAGCATACCCAAAGCGTCCAAATATGCAAGTTTTGAGAAAATCCGAGACAAAAAAATTTTGGTCAAAAATGGCAAAATCGGTAAGGGGGGTGCGGAGGAAAAATCCCGATTTTGACGAAAAAACTTTTTCTCTGCAAACTTGTTCAAACTTTGATATTTTGCCTCTCGTCCTATGCTGAGTGCATATTTCGAGTCAGAACTCGTTCAAACTGGCTGGAACAGTCTCATAAGCTCCAGGTCGTAGAAAGCCAGTTTTTCGCCAAAATTGGTTTTTGGCTGCACCCAATTTTCAAGCGTACAGTCGGGTATCCGGAGCCCCATTTTTATTTACAGCATACCCAAAGCGTCCAAATATGCAAGTTTTGAGAAAATCCGAGACAAAAAAATTTTGGTCAAAAATGGCAAAATCGGTAAGGGGGGTGCGGAGGAAAAATCCCGATTTTGACAAAAAAACTTTTTCTCTGCAAACTTGTTCAAACTTTGATATTTTGCCTCTCGACCTATGCTGAGTGCATATTTCGAGTCAGAACTCGTTCAAACTGGCTGGAACAGTCTCAAAAGCTCCAGGTCATAGAAAGCCAGTTTTTCGCCAAAATTGGTTTTTTGGCTGCACCCAATTTT
Organism: Fragum sueziense; assembly: GCA_963680895.1. Taxonomy (NCBI): domain Eukaryota; kingdom Metazoa; phylum Mollusca; class Bivalvia; order Cardiida; family Cardiidae; genus Fragum; species Fragum sueziense. Next base: position 57,139,232 of record OY804596.1, on the reverse strand, counting down.
CAAGCGTACAGTCGGGTATCCGGAGCCCCATTTCTATTTACAGCATACCCAAAGCGTCCAAATATGCAAGTTTTGAGAAAATCCGAGACAAAAAAAATTTTGGTCAAAAATGGCAAAATCGGTAAGGGGGGTGCGGAGGAAAAATCCCGATTTTGACGAAAAAACTTTTTCTCTGCAAACTTGTTCAAACTTTGATATTTTGCCTCTCGACCTATGCTGAGTGCATATTTCGAGTCAGAACTCGTTCAAACTGGCTGGAACAGTCTCAAAAGCTCCAGGTCGTAGAAAGCCAGTTTTTCGCCAAAATTGGTTTTTTGGCTGCACCCAATTTTCAAGCGTACAGTCGGGTATCCGGAGCCCCATTTCTATTTACAGCATACCCAAAGCGTTCAAATATGCATGTTTTGAGAAAATCCGAGACAAAAAAAATTTGGTCAAAAATGGCAAAATCGGTAAGGGGGGTGCGGAGGAAAAATCCCGATTTTGACGAAAAAACTTTTTCTCTGCAAACTTGTTCAAACTTTGATATTTTGCCTCTCGTCATATGCTGAGTGCATATTTCGAGTCAGAACTCGTTCAAACTGGCTGGAACAGTCTCATAAGCTCCAGGTCGTAGAAAGCCAGTTTTTCGCCAAAATTGGTTTTTGGCTGCACCCAATTTTCAAGCGTACAGTCGGGTATCCGGAGCCCCATTTTTATTTACAGCATACCCAAAGCGTCCAAATAGGCAAGTTTTGAGAAAATCCGAGACAAAAAAAATTTTGGTCAAAAATGGCAAAATCGGTAAGGGGGGTGCGGAGGAAAAATCCCGATTTTGACGAAAAAACTTTTTCTCTGCAAACTTGTTCAAACTTTGATATTTTGCCTCTCGTCCTATGCTGAGTGCATATTTCGAGTCAGAACTCGTTCAAACTTGCTGGAACAGTCTCATAAGCTCCAGGTCGTAGAAAGCCAGTTTTTCGCCAAAATTGGTTTTTGGCTGCACCCAATTTTCAAGCGTACAGTCGGGTATCCGGAGCCCCATTTTTATTTACAGCATACCCAAAGCGTCCAAATATGCAAGTTTTGAGAAAATCCGAGACAAAAAAAATTTTGGTCAAAAATGGCAAAATCGGTAAGGGGGGTGCGGAGGAAAAATCCCGATTTAGACGAAAAAACTTTTTCTCTGCAAACTTGTTCAAACTTTGATATTTTGCCTCTCGACCTATGCTGAGTGCATATTTCGAGTCAGAACTCGTTCAAACTGGCTGGAACAGTCTCAAAAGCTCCAGGTCGTAGAAAGCCAGTTTTTCGCCAAAATTGGTTTTTTGGCTGCACCCAATTTTCAAGCGTACAGTCGGGTATCCGGAGCCCCATTTCTATTTACAGCATACCCAAAGCGTTCAAATATGCATGTTTTGAGAAAATCCGAGACAAAAAAAATTTGGTCAAAAATGGCAAAATCGGTAAGGGGGGTGCGGAGGAAAAATCCCGATTTTGACGAAAAAACTTTTTCTCTGCAAACTTGTTCAAACTTTGATATTTTGCCTCTCGACCTATGCTGAGTGCATATTTCGAGTCAGAACTCGTTCAAACTGGCTGGAACAGTCTCAAAAGCTCCAGGTCATAGAAAGCCAGTTTTTCGCCAAAATTGGTTTTTTGGCTGCACCCAATTTTCAAGCGTACAGTCGGGTATCCGGAGCCCCATTTTTATTTACAGCATACCCAAAGCGTCCAAATATGCAAGTTTTGAGAAAATCCGAGACAAAATAAGTTTTGGTCAAAAATGGCAAAATCGGTAAGGGGGGTGCGGAGGAAAAATCCCGATTTAGACGAAAAAACTTTTTCTCTGCAAACTTGTTCAAACTTTGATATTTTGCCTCTCGACCTATGCTGAGTGCATATTTCGAGTCAGAACTCGTTCAAACTGGCTGGAACAGTCTCAAAAGCTCCAGGTCATAGAAAGCCAGTTTTTCGCCAAAATTGGTTTTTGGCTGCACCCAATTTTCAAGCGTACAGTCGGGTATCCGGAGCCCCATTTTTATTTACAGCATACCCAAAGCGTCCAAATATGCAAGTTTTGAGAAAATCCGAGACAAAAAAAATTTTGGTCAAAAATGGCAAAATCGGTAAGGGGGGTGCGGAGGAAAAATCCCGATTTTTGACGAAAAAAATTTTTCTCTGCAAACTTGTTCAAACTTTGATATTTTGCCTCTCGACCTATGCTGAGTGCATATTTCGAGTCAGAACTCGTTCAAACTGGCTGGAACAGTCTCAAAAGCTCCAGGTCATAGAAAGCCGTTTTTTCGCCAAAATTGGTTTTTTGGCTGCACCCAATTTTCAAGCGTACAGTCGGGTATTCGGAGCCACATTTCTATTTACAGCATACCCAAAGCGTCCAAATATGCAAGTTTTGAGAAAATCCGAGACAAAAAAAATTTTGGTCAAAAATGGCAAAATCGGTAAGGGGGGTGCGGAGGAAAAATCCCGATTTTGACGAAAAAACTTTTTCTCTGCAAACTTGTTCAAACTTTGATATTTTGCCTCTCGACCTATGCTGAGTGCATATTTCGAGTCAGAACTCGTTCAAACTGGCTGGAACAGTCTCAAAAGCTCCAGGTCATAGAAAGCCAGTTTTTCGCCAAAATTGGTTTTTTGGCTGCACCCAATTTTCAAGCGTACAGTCGGGTATCCGGAGCCCCATTTTTATTTACAGCATACCCAAAGCGTCCAAATATGCAAGTTTTGAGAAAATCCGAGACAAAAAAATTTTGGTCAAAAATGGCAAAATCGGTAAGGGGGGTGCGGAGGAAAAATCCCGATTTTGACGAAAAAACTTTTTCTCTGCAAACTTGTTCAAACTTTGATATTTTGCCTCTCGACCTATGCTGAGTGCATATTTCGAGTCAGAACTCGTTCAAACTGGCTGGAACAGTCTCAAAGGCTCCAGGTCGTAGAAAGCCAGTTTTTCGTCAAAATTGGTTTTTGGCTGCACCCAATTTTCAAGCGTACAGTCGGGTATCCGGAGCCCCATTTTTATTTACAGCATACCCAAAGCGTCCAAATATGCAAGTTTTGAGAAAATCCGAGACAAAAAAAAATTTTGGTCAAAAATGGCAAAATCGGTAAGGGGGGTGCGGAGGAGAAATCCCGATTTTGACGAAAAAACTTTTTCTCTGCAAACTTGTTCAAACTTTGATATTTTGCCTCTCGACCTATGCTGAGTGCATATTTCGAGTCAGAACTCGTTCAAACTGGCTGGAACAGTCTCAAAAGCTCCAGGTCATAGAAAGCCAGTTTTTCGCCAAAATTGGTTTTTTGGCTGCACCCAATTTTCAAGCGTACAGTCGGGTATCCGGAGCCCCATTTCTATTTACAGCATACCCAAAGCGTCCAAATATGCAAGTTTTGAGAAAATCCGAGACAAAAAAATTTTGGTGAAAAATGGCAAAATCGGTAAGGGGGGTGCGGAGGAAAAATCCCGATTTTGACGAAAAAACTTTTTCTCTGCAAACTTGTTCAAACTTTGATATTTTGCCTCTCGACCTATGCTGAGTGCATATTTCGAGTCAGAACTCGTTCAAACTGGCTGGAACAGTCTCAAAAGCTCCAGGTCATAGAAAGCCAGTTTTTCGCCAAAATTGGTTTTTTGGCTGCACCCAATTTTCAAGCGTACAGTCGGGTATCCGGAGCCCCATTTCTATTTACAGCATACCCAAAGCGTCCAAATATGCAAGTTTTGAGAAAATCCGAGACAAAAAAAATTTTGGTCAAAAATGGCAAAATCGGTAAGGGGGGTGCGGAGGAAAAATCCCGATTTTGACGAAAAAACTTTTTCTCTGCAAACTTGTTCAAACTTTGATATTTTGCCTCTCGACCTATGCTGAGTGCATATTTCGAGTCAGAACTCGTTCAAACTGGCTGGAACAGTCTCAAAAGCTCCAGGTCATAGAAAGCCGGTTTTTCGCCAAAATTGGTTTTTTGGCTGCACCCAATTTTCAAGCGTACAGTCGGGTATCCGGAGCCCCATTTCTATTTACAGCATACCCAAAGCGTCCAAATATGCAAGTTTTGAGAAAATCCGAGACAAAAAAAATTTTGGTCAAAAATGGCAAAATCGGTAAGGGGGGTGCGGAGGAAAAATCCCGATTTTGACGAAAAAACTTTTTCTCTGCAAACTTGTTCAAACTTTGATATTTTGCCTCTCGACCTATGCTGAGTGCATATTTCGAGTCAGAACTCGTTCAAACTGGCTGGAACAGTCTCAAAAGCTCCAGGTCATAGAAAGCCAGTTTTTCGCCAAAATTGGTTTTTTGGCTGCACCCAATTTTCAAGCGTACAGTCGGGTATCCGGAGCCCCATTTTTATTTACAGCATACCCAAAGCGTCCAAATATGCAAGTTTTGAGAAAATCCGAGACAAAAAAATTTTGGTGAAAAATGGCAAAATCGGTAAGGGGGGTGCGGAGGAAAAATCCCGATTTTGACGAAAAAACTTTTTCTCTGCAAACTTGTTCAAACTTTGATATTTTGCCTCTCGACCTATGCTGAGTGCATATTTCGAGTCAGAACTCGTTCAAACTGGCTGGAACAGTCTCAAAGGCTCCAGGTCGTAGAAAGCCAATTTTTCGCCAAAATTGGTTTTTGGCTGCACCCAATTTTCAAGCGTACAGTCGGGTATCCGGAGCCCCATTTTTATTTACAGCATACCCAAAGCGTCCAAATATGCAAGTTTTGAGAAAATCCGAGACAAAAAAATTTTGGTGAAAAATGGCAAAATCGGTAAGGGGGGTGCGGAGGAAAAATCCCGATTTTGACGAAAAAACTTTTTCTCTGCAAACTTGTTCAAACTTTGATATTTTGCCTCTCGACCTATGCTGAGTGCATATTTCGAGTCAGAACTCGTTCAAACTGGCTGGAACAGTCTCAAAAGCTCCAGGTCATAGAAAGCCAGTTTTTCGCCAAAATTGGTTTTTTGGCTGCACCCAATTTTCAAGCGTACAGTCGGGTATCCGGAGCCCCATTTCTATTTACAGCATACCCAAAGCGTCCAAATATGCAAGTTTTGAGAAAATCCGAGACAAAAAAAAATTGGTCAAAAATGGCAAAATCGGTAAGGGGGGTGCGGAGGAAAAATCCCGATTTTGACGAAAAAACTTTTTCTCTGCAAACTTGTTCAAACTTTGATATTTTGCCTCTCGACCTATGCTGAGTGCATATTTCGAGTCAGAACTCGTTCAAACTGGCTGGAACAGTCTCAAAAGCTCCAGGTCATAGAAAGCCGGTTTTTCGCCAAAATTGGTTTTTTGGCTGCACCCAATTTTCAAGCGTACAGTCGGGTATCCGGAGCCCTATTTCTATTTACAGCATACCCAAAGCGTCCAAATATGCAAGTTTTGAGAAAATCCGAGACAAAAAAAATTTTGGTCAAAAATGGCAAAATCGGTAAGGGGGGTGCGGAGGAAAAATCCCGATTTTGACGAAAAAACTTTTTCTCTGCAAACTTGTTCAAACTTTGATATTTTGCCTCTCGACCTATGCTGAGTGCATATTTCGAGTCAGAACTCGTTCAAACTGGCTGGAACAGTCTCAAAAGCTCCAGGTCATAGAAAGCCAGTTTTTCGCCAAAATTGGTTTTTTGGCTGCACCCAATTTTCAAGCGTACAGTCGGGTATCCGGAGCCCCATTTTTATTTACAGCATACCCAAAGCGTCCAAATATGCAAGTTTTGAGAAAATCCGAGACAAAAAAATTTTGGTGAAAAATGGCAAAATCGGTAAGGGGGGTGCGGAGGAAAAATCCCGATTTTGACGAAAAAACTTTTTCTCTGCAAACTTGTTCAAACTTTGATATTTTGCCTCTCGACCTATGCTGAGTGCATATTTCGAGTCAGAACTCGTTCAAACTGGCTGGAACAGTCTCAAAGGCTCCAGGTCGTAGAAAGCCAATTTTTCGCCAAAATTGGTTTTTGGCTGCACCCAATTTTCAAGCGTACAGTCGGGTATCCGGAGCCCCATTTTTATTTACAGCATACCCAAAGCGTCCAAATATGCAAGTTTTGAGAAAATCCGAGACAAAAAAAATTTTGGTCAAAAATGGCAAAATCGGTAAGGGGGTGCGGAGGAAAAATCCCGATTTTGACGAAAAAACTTTTTCTCTGCAAACTTGTTCAAACTTTGATATTTTGCCTCTCGACCTATGCTGAGTGCATATTTCGAGTCAGAACTCGTTCAAACTGGCTGGAACAGTCTCAAAAGCTCCAGGTCGTAGAAAGCCAGTTTTTCGCCAAAATTGGTTTTTTGGCTGCACCCAATTTTCAAGCGTACAGTCGGGTATCCGGAGCCCCATTTCTATTTACAGCATACCCAAAGCGTCCAAATATGCAAGTTTTGAGAAAATCCGAGACAAAAAAAAATTTGGTCAAAAATGGCAAAATCGGTAAGGGGGGTGCGGAGGAAAAATCCCGATTTTGACGAAAAAACTTTTTCTCTGCAAACTTGTTCAAACTTTGATATTTTGCCTCTCGACCTATGCTGAGTGCATATTTCGAGTCAGAACTCGTTCAAACTGGCTGGAACAGTCTCAAAAGCTCCAGGTCATAGAAAGCCGGTTTTTCGCCAAAATTGGTTTTTTGGCTGCACCCAATTTTCAAGCGTACAGTCGGGTATCCGGAGCCCCATTTCTATTTACAGCATACCCAAAGCGTCCAAATATGCAAGTTTTGAGAAAATCCGAGACAAAAAAAATTTTGGTCAAAAATGGCAAAATCGGTAAGGGGGGTGCGGAGGAAAAATCCCGATTTTGACGAAAAAACTTTTTCTCTGCAAACTTGTTCAAACTTTGATATTTTGCCTCTCGACCTATGCTGAGTGCATATTTCGAGTCAGAACTCGTTCAAACTGGCTGGAACAGTCTCAAAAGCTCCAGGTCATAGAAAGCCAGTTTTTCGCCAAAATTGGTTTTTTGGCTGCACCCAATTTTCAAGCGTACAGTCGGGTATCCGGAGCCCCATTTTTATTTACAGCATACCCAAAGCGTCCAAATATGCAAGTTTTGAGAAAATCCGAGACAAAAAAATTTTGGTGAAAAATGGCAAAATCGGTAAGGGGGGTGCGGAGGAAAAATCCCGATTTTGACGAAAAAACTTTTTCTCTGCAAACTTGTTCAAACTTTGATATTTTGCCTCTCGACCTATGCTGAGTGCATATTTCGAGTCAGAACTCGTTCAAACTGGCTGGAACAGTCTCAAAAGCTCCAGGTCATAGAAAGCCAGTTTTTCGCCAAAATTGGTTTTTTGGCTGCACCCAATTTTCAAGCGTACAGTCGGGTATCCGGAGCCCCATTTCTATTTACAGCATACCCAAAGCGTCCAAATATGCAAGTTTTGAGAAAATCCGAGACAAAAAAAAATTTGGTCAAAAATGGCAAAATCGGTAAGGGGGGTGCGGAGGAAAAATCCCGATTTTGACGAAAAAACTTTTTCTCTGCAAACTTGTTCAAACTTTGATATTTTGCCTCTCGACCTATGCTGAGTGCATATTTCGAGTCAGAACTCGTTCAAACTGGCTGGAACAGTCTCAAAAGCTCCAGGTCATAGAAAGCCGGTTTTTCGCCAAAATTGGTTTTTTGGCTGCACCCAATTTTCAAGCGTACAGTCGGGTATCCGGAGCCCCATTTCTATGTACAGCATACCCAAAGCGTCCAAATATGCAAGTTTTGAGAAAATCCGAGACAAAAAAAATTTTGGTCAAAAATGGCAAAATCGGTAAGGGGGGTGCGGAGGAAAAATCCCGATTTTGACGAAAAAACTTTTTCTCTGCAAACTTGTTCAAACTTTGATATTTTGCCTCTCGACCTATGCTGAGTGCATATTTCGAGTCAGAACTCGTTCAAACTGGCTGGAACAGTCTCAAAAGCTCCAGGTCATAGAAAGCCAGTTTTTCGCCAAAATTGGTTTTTTGGCTGCACCCAATTTTCAAGCGTACAGTCGGGTATCCGGAGCCCCATTTTTATTTACAGCATACCCAAAGCGTCCAAATATGCAAGTTTTGAGAAAATCCGAGACAAAAAAATTTTGGTGAAAAATGGCAAAATCGGTAAGGGGGGTGCGGAGGAAAAATCCCGATTTTGACGAAAAAACTTTTTCTCTGCAAACTTGTTCAAACTTTGATATTTTGCCTCTCGACCTATGCTGAGTGCATATTTCGAGTCAGAACTCGTTCAAACTGGCTGGAACAGTCTCAAAGGCTCCAGGTCGTAGAAAGCCAATTTTTCGCCAAAATTGGTTTTTGGCTGCACCCAATTTTCAAGCGTACAGTCGGGTATCCGGAGCCCCATTTTTATTTACAGCATACCCAAAGCGTCCAAATATGCAAGTTTTGAGAAAATCCGAGACAAAAAAAATTTTGGTCAAAAATGGCAAAATCGGTAAGGGGGTGCGGAGGAAAAATCCCGATTTTGACGAAAAAACTTTTTCTCTGCAAACTTGTTCAAACTTTGATATTTTGCCTCTCGACCTATGCTGAGTGCATATTTCGAGTCAGAACTCGTTCAAACTGGCTGGAACAGTCTCAAAAGCTCCAGGTCGTAGAAAGCCAGTTTTTCGCCAAAATTGGTTTTTTGGCTGCACCCAATTTTCAAGCGTACAGTCGGGTATCCGGAGCCCCATTTCTATTTACAGCATACCCAAAGCGTCCAAATATGCAAGTTTTGAGAAAATCCGAGACAAAAAAAAATTTGGTCAAAAATGGCAAAATCGGTAAGGGGGGTGCGGAGGAAAAATCCCGATTTTGACGAAAAAACTTTTTCTCTGCAAACTTGTTCAAACTTTGATATTTTGCCTCTCGACCTATGCTGAGTGCATATTTCGAGTCAGAACTCGTTCAAACTGGCTGGAACAGTCTCAAAAGCTCCAGGTCATAGAAAGCCAGTTTTTCGCCAAAATTGGTTTTTTGGCTGCACCCAATTTTCAAGCGTACAGTCGGGTATCCGGAGCCCCATTTTTATTTACAGCATACCCAAAGCGTCCAAATATGCAAGTTTTGAGAAAATCCGAGACAAAAAAATTTTGGTGAAAAATGGCAAAATCGGTAAGGGGGGTGCGGAGGAAAAATCCCGATTTTGACGAAAAAACTTTTTCTCTGCAAACTTGTTCAAACTTTGATATTTTGCCTCTCGACCTATGCTGAGTGCATATTTCGAGTCAGAACTCGTTCAAACTGGCTGGAACAGTCTCAAAAGCTCCAGGTCATAGAAAGCCAGTTTTTCGCCAAAATTGGTTTTTTGGCTGCACCCAATTTTCAAGCGTACAGTCGGGTATCCGGAGCCCCATTTCTATTTACAGCATACCCAAAGCGTCCAAATATGCAAGTTTTGAGAAAATCCGAGACAAAAAAAAATTTGGTCAAAAATGGCAAAATCGGTAAGGGGGGTGCGGAGGAAAAATCCCGATTTTGACGAAAAAACTTTTTCTCTGCAAACTTGTTCAAACTTTGATATTTTGCCTCTCGACCTATGCTGAGTGCATATTTCGAGTCAGAACTCGTTCAAACTGGCTGGAACAGTCTCAAAAGCTCCAGGTCATAGAAAGCCGGTTTTTCGCCAAAATTGGTTTTTTGGCTGCACCCAATTTTCAAGCGTACAGTCGGGTATCCGGAGCCCCATTTCTATGTACAGCATACCCAAAGCGTCCAAATATGCAAGTTTTGAGAAAATCCGAGACAAAAAAAATTTTGGTCAAAAATGGCAAAATCGGTAAGGGGGGTGCGGAGGAAAAATCCCGATTTTGACGAAAAAACTTTTTCTCTGCAAACTTGTTCAAACTTTGATATTTTGCCTCTCGACCTATGCTGAGTGCATATTTCGAGTCAGAACTCGTTCAAACTGGCTGGAACAGTCTCAAAAGCTCCAGGTCATAGAAAGCCAGTTTTTCGCCAAAATTGGTTTTTTGGCTGCACCCAATTTTCAAGCGTACAGTCGGGTATCCGGAGCCCCATTTTTATTTACAGCATACCCAAAGCGTCCAAATATGCAAGTTTTGAGAAAATCCGAGACAAAAAAATTTTGGTGAAAAATGGCAAAATCGGTAAGGGGGGTGCGGAGGAAAAATCCCGATTTTGACGAAAAAACTTTTTCTCTGCAAACTTGTTCAAACTTTGATATTTTGCCTCTCGACCTATGCTGAGTGCATATTTCGAGTCAGAACTCGTTCAAACTGGCTGGAACAGTCTCAAAGGCTCCAGGTCGTAGAAAGCCAATTTTTCGCCAAAATTGGTTTTTGGCTGCACCCAATTTTCAAGCGTACAGTCGGGTATCCGGAGCCCCATTTTTATTTACAGCATACCCAAAGCGTCCAAATATGCAAGTTTTGAGAAAATCCGAGACAAAAAAAATTTTGGTCAAAAATGGCAAAATCGGTAAGGGGGTGCGGAGGAAAAATCCCGATTTTGACGAAAAAACTTTTTCTCTGCAAACTTGTTCAAACTTTGATATTTTGCCTCTCGACCTATGCTGAGTGCATATTTCGAGTCAGAACTCGTTCAAACTGGCTGGAACAGTCTCAAAAGCTCCAGGTCGTAGAAAGCCAGTTTTTCGCCAAAATTGGTTTTTTGGCTGCACCCAATTTTCAAGCGTACAGTCGGGTATCCGGAGCCCCATTTCTATTTACAGCATACCCAAAGCGTCCAAATATGCAAGTTTTGAGAAAATCCGAGACAAAAAAAAATTTGGTCAAAAATGGCAAAATCGGTAAGGGGGGTGCGGAGGAAAAATCCCGATTTTGACGAAAAAACTTTTTCTCTGCAAACTTGTTCAAACTTTGATATTTTGCCTCTCGACCTATGCTGAGTGCATATTTCGAGTCAGAACTCGTTCAAACTGGCTGGAACAGTCTCAAAAGCTCCAGGTCATAGAAAGCCGGTTTTTCGCCAAAATTGGTTTTTTGGCTGCACCCAATTTTCAAGCGTACAGTCGGGTATCCGGAGCCCCATTTCTATTTACAGCATACCCAAAGCGTCCAAATATGCAAGTTTTGAGAAAATCCGAGACAAAAAAAATTTGGTCAAAAATGGCAAAATCGGTAAGGGGGGTGCGGAGGAAAAATCCCGATTTTGACGAAAAAACTTTTTCTCTGCAAACTTGTTCAAACTTTGATATTTTGCCTCTCGACCTATGCTGAGTGCATATTTCGAGTCAGAACTCGTTCAAACTGGCTGGAACAGTCTCAAAAGCTCCAGGTCATAGAAAGCCAGTTTTTCGCCAAAATTGGTTTTTTGGCTGCACCCAATTTTCAAGCGTACAGTCGGGTATCCGGAGCCCCATTTCTATTTACAGCATACCCAAAGCGTCCAAATATGCAAGTTTTGAGAAAATCCGAGACAAAAAAAAATTTGGTCAAAAATGGCAAAATCGGTAAGGGGGGTGCGGAGGAAAAATCCCGATTTTGACGAAAAAACTTTTTCTCTGCAAACTTGTTCAAACTTTGATATTTTGCCTCTCGACCTATGCTGAGTGCATATTTCGAGTCAGAACTCGTTCAAACTGGCTGGAACAGTCTCAAAAGCTCCAGGTCATAGAAAGCCAGTTTTTCGCCAAAATTGGTTTTTTGGCTGCACCCAATTTTCAAGCGTACAGTCGGGTATCCGGAGCCCCATTTCTATTTACAGCATACCCAAAGCGTCCAAATATGCAAGTTTTGAGAAAATCCGAGACAAAAAAAAATTTGGTCAAAAATGGCAAAATCGGTAAGGGGGGTGCGGAGGAAAAATCCCGATTTTGACGAAAAAACTTTTTCTCTGCAAACTTGTTCAAACTTTGATATTTTGCCTCTCGACCTATGCTGAGTGCATATTTCGAGTCAGAACTCGTTCAAACTGGCTGGAACAGTCTCAAAAGCTCCAGGTCATAGAAAGCCGGTTTTTCGCCAAAATTGGTTTTTTGGCTGCACCCAATTTTCAAGCGTACAGTCGGGTATCCGGAGCCCCATTTCTATTTACAGCATACCCAAAGCGTCCAAATATGCAAGTTTTGAGAAAATCCGAGACAAAAAAAATTTGGTCAAAAATGGCAAAATCGGTAAGGGGGGTGCGGAGGAAAAATCCCGATTTTGACGAAAAAACTTTTTCTCTGCAAACTTGTTCAAACTTTGATATTTTGCCTCTCGACCTATGCTGAGTGCATATTTCGAGTCAGAACTCGTTCAAACTGGCTGGAACAGTCTCAAAAGCTCCAGGTCATAGAAAGCCAGTTTTTCGCCAAAATTGGTTTTTTGGCTGCACCCAATTTTCAAGCGTACAGTCGGGTATCCGGAGCCCCATTTCTATTTACAGCATACCCAAAGCGTCCAAATATGCAAGTTTTGAGAAAATCCGAGACAAAAAAAATTTGGTCAAAAATGGCAAAATCGGTAAGGGGGGTGCGGAGGAAAAATCCCGATTTTGACGAAAAAACTTTTTCTCTGCAAACTTGTTCAAACTTTGATATTTTGCCTCTCGACCTATGCTGAGTGCATATTTCGAGTCAGAACTCGTTCAAACTGGCTGGAACAGTCTCAAAAGCTCCAGGTCATAGAAAGCCGGTTTTTCGCCAAAATTGGTTTTTTGGCTGCACCCAATTTTCAAGCGTACAGTCGGGTATTCGGAGCCCCATTTCTATTTACAGCATACCCAAAGCGTCCAAATATGCAAGTTTTGAGAAAATCCGAGACAAAAAAAATTTTGGTCAAAAATGGCAAAATCGGTAAGGGGGGTGCGGAGGAAAAATCCCGATTTTGACGAAAAAACTTTTTCTCTGCAAACTTGTTCAAACTTTGATATTTTGCCTCTCGACCTATGCTGAGTGCATATTTCGAGTCAGAACTCGTTCAAACTGGCTGGAACAGTCTCAAAAGCTCCAGGTCATAGAAAGCCAGTTTTTCGCCAAAATTGGTTTTTTGGCTGCACCCAATTTTCAAGCGTACAGTCGGGTATCCGGAGCCCCATTTTTATTTACAGCATACCCAAAGCGTCCAAATATGCAAGTTTTGAGAAAATCCGAGACAAAAAAATTTTGGTGAAAAATGGCAAAATCGGTAAGGGGGGTGCGGAGGAAAAATCCCGATTTTGACGAAAAAACTTTTTCTCTGCAAACTTGTTCAAACTTTGATATTTTGCCTCTCGACCTATGCTGAGTGCATATTTCGAGTCAGAACTCGTTCAAACTGGCTGGAACAGTCTCAAAGGCTCCAGGTCGTAGAAAGCCAATTTTTCGCCAAAATTGGTTTTTGGCTGCACCCAATTTTCAAGCGTACAGTCGGGTATCCGGAGCCCCATTTTTATTTACAGCATACCCAAAGCGTCCAAATATGCAAGTTTTGAGAAAATCCGAGACAAAAAAAATTTTGGTCAAAAATGGCAAAATCGGTAAGGGGGTGCGGAGGAAAAATCCCGATTTTGACGAAAAAACTTTTTCTCTGCAAACTTGTTCAAACTTTGATATTTTGCCTCTCGACCTATGCTGAGTGCATATTTCGAGTCAGAACTCGTTCAAACTGGCTGGAACAGTCTCAAAAGCTCCAGGTCGTAGAAAGCCAGTTTTTCGCCAAAATTGGTTTTTTGGCTGCACCCAATTTTCAAGCGTACAGTCGGGTATCCGGAGCCCCATTTCTATTTACAGCATACCCAAAGCGTCCAAATATGCAAGTTTTGAGAAAATCCGAGACAAAAAAAAAATTTGGTCAAAAATGGCAAAATCGGTAAGGGGGGTGCGGAGGAAAAATCCCGATTTTGACGAAAAAACTTTTTCTCTGCAAACTTGTTCAAACTTTGATATTTTGCCTCTCGACCTATGCTGAGTGCATATTTCGAGTCAGAACTCGTTCAAACTGGCTGGAACAGTCTCAAAAGCTCCAGGTCATAGAAAGCCGGTTTTTCGCCAAAATTGGTTTTTTGGCTGCACCCAATTTTCAAGCGTACAGTCGGGTATCCGGAGCCCCATTTCTATTTACAGCATACCCAAAGAGTCCAAATATGCAAGTTTTGAGAAAATCCGAGACAAAAAAAATTTTGGTCAAAAATGGCAAAATCGGTAAGGGGGGTGCGGAGGAAAAATCCCGATTTTGACGAAAAAACTTTTTCTCTGCAAACTTGTTCAAACTTTGATATTTTGCCTCTCGACCTATGCTGAGTGCATATTTCGAGTCAGAACTCGTTCAAACTGGCTGGAACAGTCTCAAAAGCTCCAGGTCATAGAAAGCCAGTTTTTCGCCAAAATTGGTTTTTTGGCTGCACCCAATTTTCAAGCGTACAGTCGGGTATCCGGAGCCCCATTTTTATTTACAGCATACCCAAAGCGTCCAAATATGCAAGTTTTGAGAAAATCCGAGACAAAAAAATTTTGGTGAAAAATGGCAAAATCGGTAAGGGGGGTGCGGAGGAAAAATCCCGATTTTGACGAAAAAACTTTTTCTCTGCAAACTTGTTCAAACTTTGATATTTTGCCTCTCGACCTATGCTGAGTGCATATTTCGAGTCAGAACTCGTTCAAACTGGCTGGAACAGTCTCAAAAGCTCCAGGTCATAGAAAGCCAGTTTTTCGCCAAAATTGGTTTTTTGGCTGCACCCAATTTTCAAGCGTACAGTCGGGTATCCGGAGCCCCATTTCTATTTACAGCATACCCAAAGCGTCCAAATATGCAAGTTTTGAGAAAATCCGAGACAAAAAAAAATTTGGTCAAAAATGGCAAAATCGGTAAGGGGGGTGCGGAGGAAAAATCCCGATTTTGACGAAAAAACTTTTTCTCTGCAAACTTGTTCAAACTTTGATATTTTGCCTCTCGACCTATGCTGAGTGCATATTTCGAGTCAGAACTCGTTCAAACTGGCTGGAACAGTCTCAAAAGCTCCAGGTCATAGAAAGCCGGTTTTTCGCCAAAATTGGTTTTTTGGCTGCACCCAATTTTCAAGCGTACAGTCGGGTATCCGGAGCCCCATTTCTATTTACAGCATACCCAAAGCGTCCAAATATGCAAGTTTTGAGAAAATCCGAGACAAAAAAAATTTTGGTCAAAAATGGCAAAATCGGTAAGGGGGGTGCGGAGGAAAAATCCCGATTTTGACGAAAAAACTTTTTCTCTGCAAACTTGTTCAAACTTTGATATTTTGCCTCTCGACCTATGCTGAGTGCATATTTCGAGTCAGAACTCGTTCAAACTGGCTGGAACAGTCTCAAAAGCTCCAGGTCATAGAAAGCCAGTTTTTCGCCAAAATTGGTTTTTTGGCTGCACCCAATTTTCAAGCGTACAGTCGGGTATCCGGAGCCCCATTTTTATTTACAGCATACCCAAAGCGTCCAAATATGCAAGTTTTGAGAAAATCCGAGACAAAAAAATTTTGGTGAAAAATGGCAAAATCGGTAAGGGGGGTGCGGAGGAAAAATCCCGATTTTGACGAAAAAACTTTTTCTCTGCAAACTTGTTCAAACTTTGATATTTTGCCTCTCGACCTATGCTGAGTGCATATTTCGAGTCAGAACTCGTTCAAACTGGCTGGAACAGTCTCAAAGGCTCCAGGTCGTAGAAAGCCAATTTTTCGCCAAAATTGGTTTTTGGCTGCACCCAATTTTCAAGCGTACAGTCGGGTATCCGGAGCCCCATTTTTATTTACAGCATACCCAAAGCGTCCAAATATGCAAGTTTTGAGAAAATCCGAGACAAAAAAAATTTTGGTCAAAAATGGCAAAATCGGTAAGGGGGTGCGGAGGAAAAATCCCGATTTTGACGAAAAAACTTTTTCTCTGCAAACTTGTTCAAACTTTGATATTTTGCCTCTCGACCTATGCTGAGTGCATATTTCGAGTCAGAACTCGTTCAAACTGGCTGGAACAGTCTCAAAAGCTCCAGGTCGTAGAAAGCCAGTTTTTCGCCAAAATTGGTTTTTTGGCTGCACCCAATTTTCAAGCGTACAGTCGGGTATCCGGAGCCCCATTTTTATTTACAGCATACCCAAAGCGTCCAAATATGCAAGTTTTGAGAAAATCCGAGACAAAAAAATTTTGGTCAAAAATGGCAAAATCGGTAAGGGGGGTGCGGAGGAAAAATCCCGATTTTGACGAAAAAACTTTTTCTCTGCAAACTTGTTCAAACTTTGATATTTTGCCTCTCGTCCTATGCTGAGTGCATATTTCGAGTCAGAACTCGTTCAAACTGGCTGGAACAGTCTCATAAGCTCCAGGTCGTAGAAAGCCAGTTTTTCGCCAAAATTGGTTTTTGGCTGCACCCAATTTTCAAGCGTACAGTCGGGTATCCGGAGCCCCATTTCTATTTACAGCATACCCAAAGCGTCCAAATATGCAAGTTTTGAGAAAATCCGAGACAAAAAAAATTTTGGTCAAAAATAGCAAAATCGGTAAGGGGGGTGCGGAGGAAAAATCCCGATTTTGACGAAAAAACTTTTTCTCTGCAAACTTGTTCAAACTTTGATATTTTGCCTCTCGACCTATGCTGAGTGCATATTTCGAGTCAGAACTCGTTCAAACTGGCTGGAACAGTCTCAAAAGCTCCAGGTCGTAGAAAGCCAGTTTTTCGCCAAAATTGGTTTTTGGCTGCACCCAATTTTCAAGCGTACAGTCGGGTATCCGGAGCCCCATTTTTATTTACAGCATACCCAAAGCGTCCAAATATGCAAGTTTTGAGAAAATCCGAGACAAAAAAAATTTTGGTCAAAAATGGCAAAATCGGTAAGGGGGGTGCGGAGGAAAAATCCCGATTTTGACGAAAAAACTTTTTCTCTGCAAACTTGTTCAAACTTTGATATTTTGCCTCTCGACCTATGCTGAGTGCATATTTCGAGTCAGAACTCGTTCAAACTGGCTGGAACAGTCTCAAAAGCTCCAGGTCATAGAAAGCCAGTTTTTCGCCAAAATTGGTTTTTTGGCTGCACCCAATTTTCAATCGTACAGTCGGGTATCCGGAGCCCCATTTCTATTTACAGCATACCCAAAGCGTCCAAATATGCAAGTTTTGAGAAAATCCGAGACAAAAAAAAATTTGGTCAAAAATGGCAAAATCGGTAAGGGGGGTGCGGAGGAAAAATCCCGATTTTGACGAAAAAACTTTTTCTCTGCAAACTTGTTCAAACTTTGATATTTTGCCTCTCGACCTATGCTGAGTGCATATTTCGAGTCAGAACTCGTTCAAACTGGCTGGAACAGTCTCAAAAGCTCCAGGTCATAGAAAGCCGGTTTTTCGCCAAAATTGGTTTTTTGGCTGCACCCAATTTTCAAGCGTACAGTCGGGTATCCGGAGCCCCATTTCTATTTACAGCATACCCAAAGCGTCCAAATATGCAAGTTTTGAGAAAATCCGAGACAAAAAAAATTTTGGTCAAAAATGGCAAAATCGGTAAGGGGGGTGCGGAGGAAAAATCCCGATTTTGACGAAAAAACTTTTTCTCTGCAAACTTGTTCAAACTTTGATATTTTGCCTCTCGACCTATGCTGAGTGCATATTTCGAGTCAGAACTCGTTCAAACTGGCTGGAACAGTCTCATAAGCTCCAGGTCGTAGAAAGCCAGTTTTTCGCCAAAATTGGTTTTTGGCTGCACCCAATTTTCAAGCGTACAGTCGGGTATCCGGAGCCCCATTTTTATTTACAGCATACCCAAAGCGTCCAAATATGCAAGTTTTGAGAAAATCCGAGACAAAAAAAATTTTGGTCAAAAATGGCAAAATCGGTAAGGGGGGTGCGGAGGAAAAATCCCGATTTTGACGAAAAAACTTTTTCTCTGCAAACTTGTTCAAACTTTGATATTTTGCCTCTCGACCTATGCTGAGTGCATATTTCGAGTCAGAACTCGTTCAAACTGGCTGGAACAGTCTCAAAGGCTCCAGGTCGTAGAAAGCCAATTTTTCGCCAAAATTGGTTTTTGGCTGCACCCAATTTTCAAGCGTACAGTCGGGTATCCGGAGCCCCATTTTTATTTACAGCATACCCAAAGCGTCCAAATATGCAAGTTTTGAGAAAATCCGAGACAAAAAAAATTTTGGTCAAAAATGGCAAAATCGGTAAGGGGGGTGCGGAGGAAAAATCCCGATTTTGACGAAAAAACTTTTTCTCTGCAAACTTGTTCAAACTTTGATATTTTGCCTCTCGACCTATGCTGAGTGCATATTTCGAGTCAGAACTCGTTCAAACTGGCTGGAACAGTCTCAAAAGCTCCAGGTCATAGAAAGCCAGTTTTTCGCCAAAATTGGTTTTTTGGCTGCACCCAATTTTCAAGCGTACAGTCGGGTATCCGGAGCCCCATTTTTATTTACAGCATACCCAAAGCGTCCAAATATGCAAGTTTTGAGAAAATCCGAGACAAAAAAAATTTTGGTCAAAAATGGCAAAATCGGTAAGGGGGTGCGGAGGAAAAATCCCGATTTTGACGAAAAAACTTTTTCTCTGCAAACTTGTTCAAACTTTGATATTTTGCCTCTCGACCTATGCTGAGTGCATATTTCGAGTCAGAACTCGTTCAAACTGGCTGGAACAGTCTCAAAAGCTCCAGGTCGTAGAAAGCCAGTTTTTCGCCAAAATTGGTTTTTTGGCTGCACCCAATTTTCAAGCGTACAGTCGGGTATCCGGAGCCCCATTTTTATTTACAGCATACCCAAAGCGTCCAAATATGCATGTTTTGAGAAAATCCGAGACAAAAAAATTTTGGTCAAAAATGGCAAAATCGGTAAGGGGGGTGCGGAGGAAAAATCCCGATTTTGACGAAAAAACTTTTTCTCTGCAAACTTGTTCAAACTTTGATATTTTGCCTCTCGTCCTATGCTGAGTGCATATTTCGAGTCAGAACTCGTTCAAACTGGCTGGAACAGTCTCATAAGCTCCAGGTCGTAGAAAGCCAGTTTTTCGCCAAAATTGGTTTTTGGCTGCACCCAATTTTCAAGCGTACAGTCGGGTATCCGGAGCCCCATTTCTATTTACAGCATACCCAAAGCGTCCAAATATGCAAGTTTTGAGAAAATCCGAGACAAAAAAAATTTTGGTCAAAAATAGCAAAATCGGTAAGGGGGGTGCGGAGGAAAAATCCCGATTTTGACGAAAAAACTTGTTCTCTGCAAACTTGTTCAAACTTTGATATTTTGCCTCTCGACCTATGCTGAGTGCATATTTCGAGTCAGAACTCGTTCAAACTGGCTGGAACAGTCTCAAAAGCTCCAGGTCGTAGAAAGCCAGTTTTTCGCCAAAATTGGTTTTTGGCTGCACCCAATTTTCAAGCGTACAGTCGGGTATCCGGAGCCCCATTTTTATTTACAGCATACCCAAAGCGTCCAAATATGCAAGTTTTGAGAAAATCCGAGACAAAAAAAATTTTGGTCAAAAATGGCAAAATCGGTAAGGGGGGTGCGGAGGAAAAATCCCGATTTTGACGAAAAAACTTTTTCTCTGCAAACTTGTTCAAACTTTGATATTTTGCCTCTCGACCTATGCTGAGTGCATATTTCGAGTCAGAACTCGTTCAAACTGGCTGGAACAGTCTCAAAAGCTCCAGGTCATAGAATGCCGGTTTTTCGCCAAAATAGGTTTTTTGGCTGCACCCAATTTTCAAGCGTACAGTCGGGTATCCGGAGCCCCATTTCTATTTACAGCATACCCAAAGCGTCCAAATATGCAAGTTTTGAGAAAATCCGAGACAAAAAAAATTTTGGTCAAAAATGGCAAAATCGGTAAGGGGGGTGCGGAGGAAAAATCCCGATTTTGACGAAAAAACTTTTTCTCTGCAAACTTGTTCAAACTTTGATATTTTGCCTCTCGACCTATGCTGAGTGCATATTTCGAGTCAGAACTCGTTCAAACTGGCTGGAACAGTCTCAAAAGCTCCAGGTCATAGAAAGCCAGTTTTTCGCCAAAATTGGTTTTTTGGCTGCACCCAATTTTCAAGCGTACAGTCGGGTATCCGGAGCCCCATTTTTATTTACAGCATACCCAAAGCGTCCAAATATGCAAGTTTTGAGAAAATCCGAGACAAAAAAAATTTTGGTCAAAAATGGCAAAATCGGTAAGGGGGTGCGGAGGAAAAATCCCGATTTTGACGAAAAAACTTTTTCTCTGCAAACTTGTTCAAACTTTGATATTTTGCCTCTCGACCTATGCTGAGTGCATATTTCGAGTCAGAACTCGTTCAAACTGGCTGGAACAGTCTCAAAAGCTCCAGGTCATAGAAAGCCAGTTTTTCGCCAAAATTGGTTTTTTGGCTGCACCCAATTTTCAAGCGTACAGTCGGGTATCCGGAGCCCCATTTCTATTTACAGCATACCCAAAGCGTCCAAATATGCAAGTTTTGAAAAAATCCGAGACAAAAAAAATTTTGGTCAAAAATGGCAAAATCGGTAAGGGGGGTGCGGAGGAAAAATCCCGATTTTGACGAAAAAACTTTTTCTCTGCAAACTTGTTCAAACTTTGATATTTTGCCTCTCGACCTATGCTGAGTGCATATTTCGAGTCAGAACTCGTTCAAACTGGCTGGAACAGTCTCAAAAGCTCCAGGTCGTAGAAAGCCAGTTTTTCGCCAAAATTGGTTTTTGGCTGCACCCAATTTTCAAGCGTACAGTCGGGTATCCGGAGCCCCATTTTTATTTACAGCATACCCAAAGCGTCCAAATATGCAAGTTTTGAGAAAATCCGAGACAAAAAAAATTTTGGTCAAAAATGGCAAAATCGGTAAGGGGGGTGCGGAGGAAAAATCCCGATTTTGACGAAAAAACTTTTTCTCTGCAAACTTGTTCAAACTTTGATATTTTGCCTCTCGACCTATGCTGAGTGCATATTTCGAGTCAGAACTCGTTCAAACTGGCTGGAACAGTCTCAAAAGCTCCAGGTCATAGAAAGCCAGTTTTTCGCCAAAATTGGTTTTTTGGCTGCACCCAATTTTCAATCGTACAGTCGGGTATCCGGAGCCCCATTTCTATTTACAGCATACCCAAAGCGTCCAAATATGCAAGTTTTGAGAAAATCCGAGACAAAAAAAAATTTGGTCAAAAATGGCAAAATCGGTAAGGGGGGTGCGGAGGAAAAATCCCGATTTTGACGAAAAAACTTTTTCTCTGCAAACTTGTTCAAACTTTGATATTTTGCCTCTCGACCTATGCTGAGTGCATATTTCGAGTCAGAACTCGTTCAAACTGGCTGGAACAGTCTCAAAAGCTCCAGGTCATAGAAAGCCGGTTTTTCGCCAAAATTGGTTTTTTGGCTGCACCCAATTTTCAAGCGTACAGTCGGGTATCCGGAGCCCCATTTCTATTTACAGCATACCCAAAGCGTCCAAATATGCAAGTTTTGAAAAAATCCGAGACAAAAAAAATTTTGGTCAAAAATGGCAAAATCGGTAAGGGGGGTGCGGAGGAAAAATCCCGATTTTGACGAAAAAACCTTTTCTCTGCAAACTTGTTCAAACTTTGATATTTTGCCTCTCGACCTATGCTGAGTGCATATTTCGAGTCAGAACTCGTTCAAACTGGCTGGAACAGTCTCAAAAGCTCCAGGTCATAGAAAGCCAGTTTTTCGCCAAAATTGGTTTTTTGGCTGCACCCAATTTTCAAGCGTACAGTCGGGTATCCGGAGCCCCATTTTTATTTACAGCATACCCAAAGCGTCCAAATATGCAAGTTTTGAGAAAATCCGAGACAAAAAAATTTTGGTCAAAAATGGCAAAATCGTTAAGGGGGGTGCGGAGGAAAAATCCCGATTTTGACGAAAAAACTTTTTCTCTGCAAACTTGTTCAAACTTTGATATTTTGCCTCTCGACCTATGCTGAGTGCATATTTCGAGTCAGAACTCGTTCAAACTGGCTGGAACAGTCTCAAAGGCTCCAGGTCGTAGAAAGCCAATTTTTCGCCAAAATTGGTTTTTGGCTGCACCCAATTTTCAAGCGTACAGTCGGGTATCCGGAGCCCCATTTTTATTTACAGCATACCCAAAGCGTCCAAATATGCAAGTTTTGAGAAAATCCGAGACAAAAAAAATTTTGGTCAAAAATGGCAAAATCGGTAAGGGGGGTGCGGAGGAAAAATCCCGATTTTGACGAAAAAACTTTTTCTCTGCAAACTTGTTCAAACTTTGATATTTTGCCTCTCGACCTATGCTGAGTGCATATTTCGAGTCAGAACTCGTTCAAACTGGCTGGAACAGTCTCAAAAGCTCCAGGTCATAGAAAGCCAGTTTTTCGCCAAAATTGGTTTTTTGGCTGCACCCAATTTTCAAGCGTACAGTCGGGTATCCGGAGCCCCATTTTTATTTACAGCATACCCAAAGCGTCCAAATATGCAAGTTTTGAGAAAATCCGAGACAAAAAAAATTTTGGTCAAAAATGGCAAAATCGGTAAGGGGGTGCGGAGGAAAAATCCCGATTTTGACGAAAAAACTTTTTCTCTGCAAACTTGTTCAAACTTTGATATTTTGCCTCTCGACCTATGCTGAGTGCATATTTCGAGTCAGAACTCGTTCAAACTGGCTGGAACAGTCTCAAAAGCTCCAGGTCGTAGAAAGCCAGTTTTTCGCCAAAATTGGTTTTTTGGCTGCACCCAATTTTCAAGCGTACAGTCGGGTATCCGGAGCCCCATTTTTATTTACAGCATACCCAAAGCGTCCAAATATGCAAGTTTTGAGAAAATCCGAGACAAAAAAATTTTGGTCAAAAATGGCAAAATCGGTAAGGGGGGTGCGGAGGAAAAATCCCGATTTTGACGAAAAAACTTTTTCTCTGCAAACTTGTTCAAACTTTGATATTTTGCCTCTCGTCCTATGCTGAGTGCATATTTCGAGTCAGAACTCGTTCAAACTGGCTGGAACAGTCTCATAAGCTCCAGGTCGTAGAAAGCCAGTTTTTCGCCAAAATTGGTTTTTGGCTGCACCCAATTTTCAAGCGTACAGTCGGGTATCCGGAGCCCCATTTCTATTTACAGCATACCCAAAGCGTCCAAATATGCAAGTTTTGAGAAAATCCGAGACAAAAAAAATTTTGGTCAAAAATAGCAAAATCGGTAAGGGGGGTGCGGAGGAAAAATCCCGATTTTGACGAAAAAACTTTTTCTCTGCAAACTTGTTCAAACTTTGATATTTTGCCTCTCGACCTATGCTGAGTGCATATTTCGAGTCAGAACTCGTTCAAACTGGCTGGAACAGTCTCAAAAGCTCCAGGTCGTAGAAAGCCAGTTTTTCGCCAAAATTGGTTTTTGGCTGCACCCAATTTTCAAGCGTACAGTCGGGTATCCGGAGCCCCATTTTTATTTACAGCATACCCAAAGCGTCCAAATATGCAAGTTTTGAGAAAATCCGAGACAAAAAAAATTTTGGTCAAAAATGGCAAAATCGGTAAGGGGGGTGCGGAGGAAAAATCCCGATTTTGACGAAAAAACTTTTTCTCTGCAAACTTGTTCAAACTTTGATATTTTGCCTCTCGACCTATGCTGAGTGCATATTTCGAGTCAGAACTCGTTCAAACTGGCTGGAACAGTCTCAAAAGCTCCAGGTCATAGAATGCCGGTTTTTCGCCAAAATAGGTTTTTTGGCTGCACCCAATTTTCAAGCGTACAGTCGGGTATCCGGAGCCCCATTTCTATTTACAGCATACCCAAAGCGTCCAAATATGCAAGTTTTGAGAAAATCCGAGACAAAAAAAATTTTGGTCAAAAATGGCAAAATCGGTAAGGGGGGTGCGGAGGAAAAATCCCGATTTTGACGAAAAAACTTTTTCTCTGCAAACTTGTTCAAACTTTGATATTTTGCCTCTCGACCTATGCTGAGTGCATATTTCGAGTCAGAACTCGTTCAAACTGGCTGGAACAGTCTCAAAAGCTCCAGGTCATAGAAAGCCAGTTTTTCGCCAAAATTGGTTTTTTGGCTGCACCCAATTTTCAAGCGTACAGTCGGGTATCCGGAGCCCCATTTTTATTTACAGCATACCCAAAGCGTCCAAATATGCAAGTTTTGAGAAAATCCGAGACAAAAAAAATTTTGGTCAAAAATGGCAAAATCGGTAAGGGGGTGCGGAGGAAAAATCCCGATTTTGACGAAAAAACTTTTTCTCTGCAAACTTGTTCAAACTTTGATATTTTGCCTCTCGACCTATGCTGAGTGCATATTTCGAGTCAGAACTCGTTCAAACTGGCTGGAACAGTCTCAAAAGCTCCAGGTCATAGAAAGCCAGTTTTTCGCCAAAATTGGTTTTTTGGCTGCACCCAATTTTCAAGCGTACAGTCGGGTATCCGGAGCCCCATTTCTATTTACAGCATACCCAAAGCGTCCAAATATGCAAGTTTTGAGAAAATCCGAGACAAAAAAAATTTTGGTCAAAAATGGCAAAATCGGTAAGGGGGGTGCGGAGGAAAAATCCCGATTTTGACGAAAAAACTTTTTCTCTGCAAACTTGTTCAAACTTTGATATTTTGCCTCTCGACCTATGCTGAGTGCATATTTCGAGTCAGAACTCGTTCAAACTGGCTGGAACAGTCTCAAAAGCTCCAGGTCGTAGAAAGCCAGTTTTTCGCCAAAATTGGTTTTTTGGCTGCACCCAATTTTCAAGCGTACAGTCGGGTATCCGGAGCCCCATTTTTATTTACAGCATACCCAAAGCGTCCAAATATGCAAGTTTTGAGAAAATCCGAGACAAAAAAATTTTGGTCAAAAATGGCAAAATCGGTAAGGGGGGTGCGGAAGAAAAATCCCGATTTTGACGAAAAAACTTTTTCTCTGCAAACTTGTTCAAACTTTGATATTTTGCCTCTCGTCCTATGCTGAGTGCATATTTCGAGTCAGAACTCGTTCAAACTGGCTGGAACAGTCTCATAAGCTCCAGGTCGTAGAAAGCCAGTTTTTCGCCAAAATTGGTTTTTGGCTGCACCCAATTTTCAAGCGTACAGTCGGGTATCCGGAGCCCCATTTTTATTTACAGCATACCCAAAGCGTCCAAATATGCAAGTTTTGAGAAAATCCGAGACAAAAAAAATTTTGGTCAAAAATGGCAAAATCGGTAAGGGGGGTGCGGAGGAAAAATTCCGATTTTGACGAAAAAACTTTTTCTCTGCAAACTTGTTCAAACTTTGATATTTTGCCTCTCGACCTATGCTGAGTGCATATTTCGAGTCAGAACTCGTTCAAACTGGCTGGAACAGTCTCAAAAGCTCCAGGTCGTAGAAAGCCAGTTTTTCGCCAAAATTGGTTTTTGGCTGCACCCAATTTTCAAGCGTACAGTCGGGTATCCGGAGCCCCATTTTTATTTACAGCATACCCAAAGCGTCCAAATATGCAAGTTTTGAGAAAATCCGAGACAAAAAAAATTTTGGTCAAAAATGGCAAAATCGGTAAGGGGGGTGCGGAGGAAAAATCCCGATTTTGACAAAAAAACTTTTTCTCTGCAAACTTGTTCAAACTTTGATATTTTGCCTCTCGACCTATGCTGAGTGCATATTTCGAGTCAGAACTCGTTCAAACTGGCTGGAACAGTCTCAAAAGCTCCAGGTCATAGAAAGCCGGTTTTTCGCCAAAATTGGTTTTTTGGCTGCACCCAATTTTCAAGCGTACAGTCGGGTATCCGGAGCCCCATTTTTATTTACAGCATACCCAAAGCGTCCAAATATGCAAGTTTTGAGAAAATCCGAGACAAAAAAAAATTTGGTCAAAAATGGCAAAATCGGTAAGGGGGGTGCGGAGGAAAAATCTCGATTTTGACGAAAAAACTTTTTCTCTGCAAACTTGTTCAAACTTTGATATTTTGCCTCTCGACCTATCCTGAGTGCATATTTCGAGTCAGAACTCTTTCAAACTGGCTGGAACAGTCTCAAAAGCTCCAGGTCATAGAAAGCCAGTTTTTCGCCAAAATTGGTTTTTTGGCTGCACCCAATTTTCAAGCGTACAGTCGGGTATCCGGAGCCCCATTTTTATTTACAGCATACCCAAAGCGTCCAAATATGCAAGTTTTGAGAAAATCCGAGACAAAAAAATTTTGGTCAAAAATGGCAAAATCGGTAAGGGGGGTGCGGAGGAAAAATCCCGATTTTGACGAAAAAACTTTTTCTCTGCAAACTTGTTCAAACTTTGATAGTTTGCCTCTCGACCTATGCTGAGTGCATATTTCGAGTCAGAACTCGTTCAAACTGGCTGGAACAGTCTCAAAAGCTCCAGGTCGTAGAAAGCCAGTTTATCGCCAAAATTGGTTTTTGGCTGCACCCAATTTTCAAGCGTACAGTCGGGTATCCGGAGCCCCATTTTTATTTACAGCATACCCAAAGCGTCCAAATATGCAAGTTTTGAGAAAATCCGAGACAAAAAAAATTTTGGTCAAAAATGGCAAAATCGGTAAGGGGGGTGCGGAGGAAAAATCCCGATTTTGACGCAAAAACTTTTTCTCTGCAAACTTGTTCAAACTTTGATATTTTGCCTCTCGACCTATGCTGAGTGCATATTTCGAGTCAGAACTCGTTCAAACTGGCTGGAACAGTCTCAAAAGCTCCAGGTCATAGAAAGCCAGTTTTTCGCCAAAATTGGTTTTTTGGCTGCACCCAATTTTCAAGCGTACAGTCGGGTATCCGGAGCCCCATTTCTATTTACAGCATACCCAAAGCGTCCAAATATGCAAGTTTTGAGAAAATCCGAGACAAAAAAAATTTTGGTCAAAAATGGCAAAATCGGTAAGGGGGGTGCGGAGGAAAAATCCCGATTTTGACGAAAAAACTTTTTCTCTGCAAACGTGTTCAAACTTTGATATTTTGCCTCTCGACCTATGCTGAGTGCATATTTCGAGTCAGAACTCGTTCAAACTGGCTGGAACAGTCTCAAAAGCTCCAGGTCGTAGAAAGCCAGTTTTTCGCCAAAATTGGTTTTTGGCTGCACCCAATTTTCAAGCGTACAGTCGGGTATCCGGAGCCCCATTTTTATTTACAGCATACCCAAAGCGTCCAAATATGCAAGTTTTGAGAAAATCCGAGACAAAAAAAATTTTGGTCAAAAATGGCAAAATCGGTAAGGGGGGTGCGGAGGAAAAATCCCGATTTTGACGAAAAAACTTTTTCTCTGCAAACTTGTTCAAACTTTGATATTTTGCCTCTCGACCTATGCTGAGTGCATATTTCGAGTCAGAACTCGTTCAAACTGGCTGGAACAGTCTCAAAAGCTCCAGGTCATAGAAAGCCAGTTTTTCGCCAAAATTGGTTTTTTGGCTGCACCCAATTTTCAAGCGTACAGTCGGGTATCCGGAGCCCCATTTTTATTTACAGCATACCCAAAGCGTCCAAATATGCAAGTTTTGAGAAAATCCGAGACAACAAAAATTTTGGTCAAAAATGGCAAAATCGGTAAGGGGGGTGCGGAGGAAAAATCCCGATTTTGACGAAAAAACTTTTTCTCTGCAAACTTGTTCAAACTTTGATATTTTGCCTCTAGACATATGCTGAGTGCATATTTCGAGTCAGAACTCGTTCAAACTGGCTGGAACAGTCTCAAAAGCTCCAGGTCATAGAAAGCCAGTTTTTCGCCAAAATTGGTTTTTTGGCTGCACCCAATTTTCAAGCGTACAGTCGGGTATCCGGAGCCCCATTTTTATTTACAGCATACCCAAAGCGTCCAAATATGCAAGTTTTGAGAAAATCCGAGACAAAAAAATTTTGGTCAAAAATGGCAAAATCGGTAAGGGGGGTGCGGAGGAAAAATCCCGATTTTGACGAAAAAACTTTTTCTCTGCAAACTTGTTCAAACTTTGATATTTTGCCTCTCGACCTATGCTGAGTGCATATTTCGAGTCAGAACTCGTTCAAACTGGCTGGAACAGTCTCAAAAGCTCCAGGTCATAGAAAGCCAGTTTTTCGCCAAAATTGGTTTTTTGGCTGCACCCAATTTTCAAGCGTACAGTCGGGTATCCGGAGCCCCATTTTTATTTACAGCATACCCAAAGCGTCCAAATATGCAAGTTTTGAGAAAATCCGAGACAAAAAAAATTTTGGTCAAAAATGGCAAAATCGGTAAGGGGGGTGCGGAGGAAAAATCCCGATTTTGACGAAAAAACTTTTTCTCTGCAAACTTGTTCAAACTTTGATATTTTGCCTCTCGACCTATGCTGAGTGCATATTTCGAGTCAGAACTTATTCAAACTGGCTGGAACAGTCTCAAAAGCTCCAGGTCATAGAAAGCCAGTTTTTCGCCAAAATTGGTTTTTTGGCTGCACCCAATTTTCAAGCGTACAGTCGGGTATCCGGAGCCCCATTTTTATTTACAGCATACCCAAAGCGTCCAAATATGCAAGTTTTGAGAAAATCCGAGACAAAAAAATTTTGGTCAAAAATGGCAAAATCGGTAAGGGGGGTGCGGAGGAAAAATCCCGATTTTGACGAAAAAACTTTTTCTCTGCAAACTTGTTCAAACTTTGATATTTTGCCTCTCGACCTATGCTGAGTGCATATTTCGAGTCAGAACTCGTTCAAACTGGCTGGAACAGTCTTAAAAGCTCCAGGTCGTAGAAAGCCAGTTTTTCGCCAAAATTGGTTTTTGGCTGCACCCAATTTTCAAGCGTACAGTCGGGTATCCGGAGCCCCATTTTTATTTACAGCATACCCAAAGCGTCCAAATATGCAAGTTTTGAGAAAATCCGAGACAAAAAGATTTTGGTCAAAAATTGCAAAATCGGTAAGGGGGGTGCGGAGGAAAAATCTCGATTTTGACGAAAAAACTTTTTCTCTGCAAACTTGTTCAAACTTTGATATTTTGCCTCTCGACCTATGCTGAGAGCAAATTTCGAGTCAGAACTCGATCAAACTGGCTGGAACAGTCTCAAAAGCTCCAGGTCATAGAAAGCCAGTTTTTCGCCAAAATTGGTTTTTGGCTGCACCCAATTTTCAAGCGTACAGTCGGGTATCCGGAGCCCCATTTTTATTTACAGCATACCCAAAGCGTCCAAATATGCAAGTTTTGAGAAAATCCGAGACAAAAAAATTTTGGTCAAAAATGGCAAAATCGGTAAGGGGTGCGGAGGAAAAATCCCGATTTTGACGAAAAAACTTTTTCTCTGCAAACTTGTTCAAACTTTGATATTTTGCCTCTCGACCTATGCTGAGTGCATATTTCGAGTCAGAACTCGTTCAAACTGGCTGGAACAGTCTCAAAAGCTCCAGGTCGTAGAAAGCCAGTTTTTCGCCAAAATTGGTTTTTGGCTGCACCCAATTTTCAAGCGTACAGTCGGGTATCCGGAGCCCCATTTTTATTTACAGCATACCCAAAGCGTCCAAATATGCAAGTTTTGAGAAAATCCGAGACAAAAAAATTTTGGTCAAAAATGGCAAAATCGGTAAGGGGGGTGCGGAGGAAAAATCCCGATTTTGACGAAAAAACTTTTTCTCTGCAAACTTGTTCAAACTTTGATATTTTTTCTCTCGACCTATGCTGAGTGCATATTTCGAGTCAGAACTCGTTCAAACTGGCTGGAACAGTCTCAAAAACTCCAGGTCATAGAAAGCCAGTTTTTCGCCAAAATTGGTTTTTGGCTGCACCCAATTTTCAAGCGTGCAGTCGGGTATCCGGAGCCCCATTTTTATTTACAGCATACCCAAAGCGTCCAAATATGCAAGTTTTGAGAAAATCCGAGACAAAAAAATTTTGGTCAAAAATGGCAAAATCGGTAAGGGGGTGCGGAGGAAAAATCCCGATTTTGACGAAAAAACTTTTTCTCTGCAAACTTGTTCAAACTTTGATATTTTGCCTCTCGACCTATGCTGAGTGCATATTTCGAGTCAGAACTCGTTCAAACTGGCTGGAACAGTCTCAAAAGCTCCAGGTCATAGAAAGCCAGTTTTTCGCCAAAATTGGTTTTTGGCTGCACCCAATTTTCAAGCGTACAGTCGGGTATCCGGAGCCCCATTTTTATTTACAGCATACCCAAAGCGTCCAAATATGCAAGTTTTGAGAAAATCCGAGACAAAAAAATTTTGGTCAAAAATGGCAAAATCGGTAAGGGGGGTGCGGAGGAAAAATCCCGATTTTGACGAAAAAACTTTTTCTCTGCAAACTTGTTCAAACTTTGATATTTTTTCTCTCGACCTATGCTGAGTGCATATTTCGAGTCAGAACTCGTTCAAACTGGCTGGAACAGTCTCAAAAGCTCCAGGTCATAGAAAGCCAGTTTTTCGCCAAAATTGGTTTTTTGGCTGCACCCAATTTTCAAGCGTACAGTCGGGTATCCGGAGCCCCATTTTTATTTACAGCATACCCAAAGCGTCCAAATATGCAAGTTTTGAGAAAATCCGAGACAAAAAAAATTTTGGTCAAAAATGGCAAAATCGGTAAGGGGGGTGCGGAGGAAAATCCCGATTTTGACGAAAAAACTTGTTCTCTGCAAACTTGTTCAAACTTTGATATTTTGCCTCTCGACCTATGCTGAGTGCATATTTCGAGTCAGAACTCGTTCAAACTGGCTGGAACAGTCTCAAAAGCTCCAGGTCATAGAAAGCCAGTTTTTCGCCAAAATTGGTTTTTTGGCTGCACCCAATTTTCAAGCGTACAGTCGGGTATCCGGAGCCCCATTTTTATTTACAGCATACCCAAAGCGTCCAAATATGCAAGTTTTGAGAAAATCAGAGACAAAAAAATTTTGGTCAAAAATGGCAAAATCGGTAAGGGGGGTGCGGAGGAAAAATCCCGATTTTGACGAAAAAACTTTTTCTCTGCAAACTTGTTCAAACTTTGATATTTTGCCTCTCGACCTATGCTGAGTGCATATTTCGAGTCAGAACTCGTTCAAACTGGCTGGAACAGTCTCAAAAGCTCCAGGTCATAGAAAGCCAGTTTTTCGCCAAAATTGGTTTTTTGGCTGCACCCAATTTTCAAGCGTACAGTCGGGTATCCGGAGCCCCATTTTTATTTACAGCATACCCAAAGCGTCCAAATATGCAAGTTTTGAGAAAATCCGAGACAAAAAAATTTTGGTCAAAAATGGCAAAATCGGTAAGGGGGGTGCGGAGGAAAAATCCCGATTTTGACGAAAAACTTTTTCTCTGCAAACTTGTTCAAACTTTGATATTTTGCCTCTCGACCTATGCTGAGTGCATATTTCGAGTCAGAACTCGTTCAAACTGGCTGGAACAGTCTCAAAAGCTCCAGGTCGTAGAAAGCCAGTTTTTCGCCAAAATTGGTTTTTGGCTGCACCCAATTTTCAAGCGTACAGTCGGGTATCCGGAGCCCCATTTTTATTTACAGCATACCCAAAGCGTCCAAATATGCAAGTTTTGAGAAAATCCGAGACAAAAAAAATTTTGGTCAAAAATGGCAAAATCGGTAAGGGGGTGCGGAGGAAAAATCCCGATTTTGACGAAAAAACTTTTTCTCTGCAAACTTGTTCAAACTTTGATATTTTGCCTCTCGACCTATGCTGAGTGCATATTTCGAGTCAGAACTCGTTCAAACTGGCTGGAACAGTCTCAAAAGCTCCAGGTCATAGAAAGCCAGTTTTTCGCCAAAATTGGTTTTTTGGCTGCACCCAATTTTCAAGCGTACAGTCGGGTATCCGGAGCCCCATTTTTATTTACAGCATACCCAAAGCGTCCAAATATGCAAGTTTTGAGAAAATCCGAGACAAAAAAATTTTGGTCAAAAATGGCAAAATCGGTAAGGGGGGTGCGGAGGAAAAATCCCGATTTTGACGAAAAAACTTTTTCTCTGCAAACTTGTTCAAACTTTGATATTTTGCCTCTCGACCTATGCTGAGTGCATATTTCGAGTCAGAACTCGTTCAAACTGGCTGGAACAGTCTCAAAAGCTCCAGGTCGTAGAAAGCCAGTTTTTCGCCAAAATTGGTTTTTGGCTGCACCCAATTTTCAAGCGTACAGTCGGGTATCCGGAGCCCCATTTTTATTTACAGCATACCCAAAGCGTCCAAATATGCAAGTTTTGAGAAAATCCGAGACAAAAAAAATTTTGGTCAAAAATGGCAAAATCGGTAAGGGGGTGCGGAGGAAAAATCCCGATTTTGACGAAAAAACTTTTTCTCTGCAAACTTGTTCAAACTTTGATATTTTGCCTCTCGACCTATGCTGAGTGCATATTTCGAGTCAGAACTCGTTCAAACTGGCTGGAACAGTCTCAAAAGCTCCAGGTCATAGAATGCCGGTTTTTCGCCAAAATAGGTTTTTTGGCTGCACCCAATTTTCAAGCGTACAGTCGGGTATCCGGAGCCCCATTTCTATTTACAGCATACCCAAAGCGTCCAAATATGCAAGTTTTGAGAAAATCCGAGACAAAAAAAATTTTGGTCAAAAATGGCAAAATCGGTAAGGGGGGTGCGGAGGAAAAATCCCGATTTTGACGAAAAAACTTTTTCTCTGCAAACTTGTTCAAACTTTGATATTTTGCCTCTCGACCTATGCTGAGTGCATATTTCGAGTCAGAACTCGTTCAAACTGGCTGGAACAGTCTCAAAAGCTCCAGGTCATAGAAAGCCAGTTTTTCGCCAAAATTGGTTTTTTGGCTGCACCCAATTTTCAAGCGTACAGTCGGGTATCCGGAGCCCCATTTTTATTTACAGCATACCCAAAGCGTCCAAATATGCAAGTTTTGAGAAAATCCGAGACAAAAAAAATTTTGGTCAAAAATGGCAAAATCGGTAAGGGGGTGCGGAGGAAAAATCCCGATTTTGACGAAAAAACTTTTTCTCTGCAAACTTGTTCAAACTTTGATATTTTGCCTCTCGACCTATGCTGAGTGCATATTTCGAGTCAGAACTCGTTCAAACTGGCTGGAACAGTCTCAAAAGCTCCAGGTCATAGAAAGCCAGTTTTTCGCCAAAATTGGTTTTTTGGCTGCACCCAATTTTCAAGCGTACAGTCGGGTATCCGGAGCCCCATTTCTATTTACAGCATACCCAAAGCGTCCAAATATGCAAGTTTTGAGAAAATCCGAGACAAAAAAAATTTTGGTCAAAAATGGCAAAATCGGTAAGGGGGGTGCGGAGGAAAAATCCCGATTTTGACGAAAAAACTTTTTCTCTGCAAACTTGTTCAAACTTTGATATTTTGCCTCTCGACCTATGCTGAGTGCATATTTCGAGTCAGAACTCGTTCAAACTGGCTGGAACAGTCTCAAAAGCTCCAGGTCGTAGAAAGCCAGTTTTTCGCCAAAATTGGTTTTTTGGCTGCACCCAATTTTCAAGCGTACAGTCGGGTATCCGGAGCCCCATTTTTATTTACAGCATACCCAAAGCGTCCAAATATGCAAGTTTTGAGAAAATCCGAGACAAAAAAATTTTGGTCAAAAATGGCAAAATCGGTAAGGGGGGTGCGGAAGAAAAATCCCGATTTTGACGAAAAAACTTTTTCTCTGCAAACTTGTTCAAACTTTGATATTTTGCCTCTCGTCCTATGCTGAGTGCATATTTCGAGTCAGAACTCGTTCAAACTGGCTGGAACAGTCTCATAAGCTCCAGGTCGTAGAAAGCCAGTTTTTCGCCAAAATTGGTTTTTGGCTGCACCCAATTTTCAAGCGTACAGTCGGGTATCCGGAGCCCCATTTTTATTTACAGCATACCCAAAGCGTCCAAATATGCAAGTTTTGAGAAAATCCGAGACAAAAAAAATTTTGGTCAAAAATGGCAAAATCGGTAAGGGGGGGTGCGGAGGAAAAATTCCGATTTTGACGAAAAAACTTTTTCTCTGCAAACTTGTTCAAACTTTGATATTTTGCCTCTCGACCTATGCTGAGTGCATATTTCGAGTCAGAACTCGTTCAAACTGGCTGGAACAGTCTCAAAAGCTCCAGGTCGTAGAAAGCCAGTTTTTCGCCAAAATTGGTTTTTGGCTGCACCCAATTTTCAAGCGTACAGTCGGGTATCCGGAGCCCCATTTTTATTTACAGCATACCCAAAGCGTCCAAATATGCAAGTTTTGAGAAAATCCGAGACAAAAAAAATTTTGGTCAAAAATGGCAAAATCGGTAAGGGGGGTGCGGAGGAAAAATCCCGATTTTGACGAAAAAACTTTTTCTCTGCAAACTTGTTCAAACTTTGATATTTTGCCTCTCGACCTATGCTGAGTGCATATTTCGAGTCAGAACTCGTTCAAACTGGCTGGAACAGTCTCAAAAGCTCCAGGTCATAGAAAGCCGGTTTTTCGCCAAAATTGGTTTTTTGGCTGCACCCAATTTTCAAGCGTACAGTCGGGTATCCGGAGCCCCATTTTTATTTACAGCATACCCAAAGCGTCCAAATATGCAAGTTTTGAGAAAATCCGAGACAAAAAAAAATTTGGTCAAAAATGGCAAAATCGGTAAGGGGGGTGCGGAGGAAAAATCTCGATTTTGACGAAAAAACTTTTTCTCTGCAAACTTGTTCAAACTTTGATATTTTGCCTCTCGACCTATCCTGAGTGCATATTTCGAGTCAGAACTCGTTCAAACTGGCTGGAACAGTCTCAAAAGCTCCAGGTCATAGAAAGCCAGTTTTTCGCCAAAATTGGTTTTTTGGCTGCACCCAATTTTCAAGCGTACAGTCGGGTATCCGGAGCCCCATTTTTATTTACAGCATACCCAAAGCGTCCAAATATGCAAGTTTTGAGAAAATCCGAGACAAAAAAATTTTGGTCAAAAATGGCAAAATCGGTAAGGGGGGTGCGGAGGAAAAATCCCGATTTTGACGAAAAAACTTTTTCTCTGCAAACTTGATCAAACTTTGATATTTTGCCTCTCGACCTATGCTGAGTGCATATTTCGAGTCAGAACTCGTTCAAACTGGCTGGAACAGTCTCAAAAGCTCCAGGTCGTAGAAAGCCAGTTTTTCGCCAAAATTGGTTTTTGGCTGCACCCAATTTTCAAGCGTACAGTCGGGTATCCGGAGCCCCATTTTTATTTACAGCATACCCAAAGCGTCCAAATATGCAAGTTTTGAGAAAATCCGAGACAAAAAAAATTTTGGTCAAAAATGGCAAAATCGGTAAGGGGGTGCGGAGGAAAAATCCCGATTTTGACGAAAAAACTTTTTCTCTGCAAACTTGTTCAAACTTTGATATTTTGCCTCTCGACCTATGCTGAGTGCATATTTCGAGTCAGAACTCGTTCAAACTGGCTGGAACAGTCTCAAAAGCTCCAGGTCATAGAATGCCGGTTTTTCGCCAAAATAGGTTTTTTGGCTGCACCCAATTTTCAAGCGTACAGTCGGGTATCCGGAGCCCCATTTCTATTTACAGCATACCCAAAGCGTCCAAATATGCAAGTTTTGAGAAAATCCGAGACAAAAAAAATTTTGGTCAAAAATGGCAAAATCGGTAAGGGGGGTGCGGAGGAAAAATCCCGATTTTGACGAAAAAACTTTTTCTCTGCAAACTTGTTCAAACTTTGATATTTTGCCTCTCGACCTATGCTGAGTGCATATTTCGAGTCAGAACTCGTTCAAACTGGCTGGAACAGTCTCAAAAGCTCCAGGTCATAGAAAGCCAGTTTTTCGCCAAAATTGGTTTTTTGGCTGCACCCAATTTTCAAGCGTACAGTCGGGTATCCGGAGCCCCATTTTTATTTACAGCATACCCAAAGCGTCCAAATATGCAAGTTTTGAGAAAATCCGAGACAAAAAAAATTTTGGTCAAAAATGGCAAAATCGGTAAGGGGGTGCGGAGGAAAAATCCCGATTTTGACGAAAAAACTTTTTCTCTGCAAACTTGTTCAAACTTTGATATTTTGCCTCTCGACCTATGCTGAGTGCATATTTCGAGTCAGAACTCGTTCAAACTGGCTGGAACAGTCTCAAAAGCTCCAGGTCATAGAAAGCCAGTTTTTCGCCAAAATTGGTTTTTTGGCTGCACCCAATTTTCAAGCGTACAGTCGGGTATCCGGAGCCCCATTTCTATTTACAGCATACCCAAAGCGTCCAAATATGCAAGTTTTGAGAAAATCCGAGACAAAAAAAATTTTGGTCAAAAATGGCAAAATCGGTAAGGGGGGTGCGGAGGAAAAATCCCGATTTTGACGAAAAAACTTTCTCTGCAAACTTGTTCAAACTTTGATATTTTGCCTCTCGACCTATGCTGAGTGCATATTTCGAGTCAGAACTCGTTCAAACTGGCTGGAACAGTCTCAAAAGCTCCAGGTCGTAGAAAGCCAGTTTTTCGCCAAAATTGGTTTTTTGGCTGCACCCAATTTTCAAGCGTACAGTCGGGTATCCGGAGCCCCATTTTTATTTACAGCATACCCAAAGCGTCCAAATATGCAAGTTTTGAGAAAATCCGAGACAAAAAAATTTTGGTCAAAAATGGCAAAATCGGTAAGGGGGGTGCGGAAGAAAAATCCCGATTTTGACGAAAAAATTTTTTCTCTGCAAACTTGTTCAAACTTTGATATTTTGCCTCTCGTCCTATGCTGAGTGCATATTTCGAGTCAGAACTCGTTCAAACTGGCTGGAACAGTCTCATAAGCTCCAGGTCGTAGAAAGCCAGTTTTTCGCCAAAATTGGTTTTTGGCTGCACCCAATTTTCAAGCGTACAGTCGGGTATCCGGAGCCCCATTTTTATTTACAGCATACCCAAAGCGTCCAAATATGCAAGTTTTGAGAAAATCCGAGACAAAAAAAATTTTGGTCAAAAATGGCAAAATCGGTAAGGGGGGTGCGGAGGAAAAATTCCGATTTTGACGAAAAAACTTTTTCTCTGCAAACTTGTTCAAACTTTGATATTTTGCCTCTCGACCTATGCTGAGTGCATATTTCGAGTCAGAACTCGTTCAAACTGGCTGGAACAGTCTCAAAAGCTCCAGGTCGTAGAAAGCCAGTTTTTCGCCAAAATTGGTTTTTGGCTGCACCCAATTTTCAAGCGTACAGTCGGGTATCCGGAGCCCCATTTTTATTTACAGCATACCCAAAGCGTCCAAATATGCAAGTTTTGAGAAAATCCGAGACAAAAAAAATTTTGGTCAAAAATGGCAAAATCGGTAAGGGGGGTGCGGAGGAAAAATCCCGATTTTGACGAAAAAACTTTTTCTCTGCAAACTTGTTCAAACTTTGATATTTTGCCTCTCGACCTATGCTGAGTGCATATTTCGAGTCAGAACTCGTTCAAACTGGCTGGAACAGTCTCAAAAGCTCCAGGTCATAGAAAGCCGGTTTTTCGCCAAAATTGTTTTTTTGGCTGCACCCAATTTTCAAGCGTACAGTCGGGTATCCGGAGCCCCATTTTTATTTACAGCATACCCAAAGCGTCCAAATATGCAAGTTTTGAGAAAATCCGAGACAAAAAAATTTTGGTCAAAAATGGCAAAATCGGTAAGGGGGGTGCGGAGGAAAAATCTCGATTTTGACGAAAAACTTTTTCTCTGCAAACTTGTTCAAACTTTGATATTTTGCCTCTCGACCTATCCTGAGTGCATATTTCGAGTCAGAACTCGTTCAAACTGGCTGGAACAGTCTCAAAAGCTCCAGGTCATAGAAAGCCAGTTTTTCGCCAAAATTGGTTTTTTGGCTGCACCCAATTTTCAAGCGTACAGTCGGGTATCCGGAGCCCCATTTTTATTTACAGCATACCCAATGCGTCCAAATATGCAAGTTTTGAGAAAATCCGAGACAAAAAAATTTTTGTCAAAAATGGCAAAATCGGTAAGGGGGGTGCAGAGGAAAAATCCCGATTTTGACGAAAAAACTTTTTCTCTGCAAACTTTTTCAAACTTTGATATTTTGCCTCTCGACCTATGCTGAGTGCATATTTCGAGTCAGAACTCGTTCAAACTGGCTGGAACAGTCTCAAAGGCTCCAGGTCGTAGAAAGCCAGTTTTTCGCCAAAATTGGTTTTTGGCTGCACCCAATTTTCAAGCGTACAGTCGGGTATCCGGAGCCCCATTTTTATTTACAGCATACCCAAAGCGTCCAAATATGCAAGTTTTGAGAAAATCCGAGACAAAAAAAATTTTGGTCAAAAATGGCAAAATCGGTAAGGGGGTGCGGAGGAAAAATCCCGATTTTGACGAAAAAACTTTTTCTCTGCAAACTTGTTCAAACTTTGATATTTTGCCTCTCGACCTATGCTGAGTGCATATTTCGAGTCAGAACTCGTTCAAACTGGCTGGAACAGTCTCAAAAGCTCCAGGTCGTAGAAAGCCAGTTTTTCGCCAAAATTGGTTTTTTGGCTGCACCCAATTTTCAAGCGTACAGTCGGGTATCCGGAGCCCCATTTTTATTTACAGCATACCCAAAGCGTCCAAATATGCAAGTTTTGAGAAAATCCGAGACAAAAAAATTTTGGTCAAAAATGGCAAAATCGGTAAGGGGGGTGCGGAGGAAAAATCCCGATTTTGACGAAAAAACTTTTTCTCTGCAAACTTGTTCAAACTTTGATATTTTGCCTCTCGTCCTATGCTGAGTGCATATTTCGAGTCAGAACTCGTTCAAACTGGCTGGAACAGTCTCATAAGCTCCAGGTCGTAGAAAGCCAGTTTTTCGCCAAAATTGGTTTTTGGCTGCACCCAATTTTCAAGCGTACAGTCGGGTATCCGGAGCCCCATTTTTATTTACAGCATACCCAAAGCGTCCAAATATGCAAGTTTTGAGAAAATCCGAGACAAAAAAAATTTTGGTCAAAAATGGCAAAATCGGTAAGGGGGTGCGGAGGAAAAATCCCGATTTTGACGAAAAAACTTTTTCTCTGCAAACTTGTTCAAACTTTGATATTTTGCCTCTCGACCTATGCTGAGTGCATATTTCGAGTCAGAACTCGTTCAAACTGGCTGGAACAGTCTCAAAAGCTCCAGGTCGTAGAAAGCCAGTTTTTCGCCAAAATTGGTTTTTTGGCTGCACCCAATTTTCAAGCGTACAGTCGGGTATCCGGAGCCCCATTTTTATTTACAGCATACCCAAAGCGTCCAAATATGCAAGTTTTGAGAAAATCCGAGACAAAAAAAATTTTGGTCAAAAATGGCAAAATCGGTAAGGGGGGTGCGGAGGAAAAATCCCGATTTTGACGAAAAAACTTTTTCTCTGCAAACTTGTTCAAACTTTGATATTTTGCCTCTCGACCTATGCTGAGTGCATATTTCGAGTCAGAACTCGTTCAAACTGGCTGGAACAGTCTTAAAAGCTCCAGGTCATAGAAAGCCGGTTTTTCGCCAAAATTGTTTTTTTGGCTGCACCCAATTTTCAAGCGTACAGTCGGGTATCCGGAGCCCCATTTCTATTTACAGCATACCCAAAGCGTCCAAATATGCAAGTTTTGAGAAAATCCGAGACAAAAAAAATTTTGGTCAAAAATGGCAAAATCGGTAAGGGGGGTGCGGAGGAAAAATCCCGATTTTGACGAAAAAACTTTTTCTCTGCAAACTTGTTCAAACTTTGATATTTTGCCTCTCGACCTATGCTGAGTGCATATTTCGAGTCAGAACTCGTTCAAACTGGCTGGAACAGTCTCAAAAGCTCCAGGTCGTAGAAAGCCAGTTTTTCGCCAAAATTGGTTTTTTGGCTGCACCCAATTTTCAAGCGTACAGTCGGGTATCCGGAGCCCCATTTTTATTTACAGCATACCCAAAGCGTCCAAATATGCAAGTTTTGAGAAAATCCGAGACAAAAAAATTTTGGTCAAAAATGGCAAAATCGGTAAGGGGGTGCGGAGGAAAAATCCCGATTTTGACGAAAAAACTTTTTCTCTGCAAACTTGTTCAAACTTTGATATTTTGCCTCTCGTCCTATGCTGAGTGCATATTTCGAGTCAGAACTCGTTCAAACTGGCTGGAACAGTCTCATAAGCTCCAGGTCGTAGAAAGCCAGTTTTTCGCCAAAATTGGTTTTTGGCTGCACCCAATTTTCAAGCGTACAGTCGGGTATCCGGAGCCCCATTTTTATTTACAGCATACCCAAAGCGTCCAAATATGCAAGTTTTGAGAAAATCCGAGACAAAAAAAAATTTGGTCAAAAATGGCAAAATCGGTAAGGGGGGTGCGGAGGAAAAATCCAGATTTTGACGAAAAAACTTTTTCTCTGCAAACTTGTTCATACTTTGATATTTTGCCTCTCGACCTATGCTGAGTGCATATTTCGAGTCAGAACTCGTTCAAACTGGCTGGAACAGTCTCAAAAGCTCCAGGTCGAAGAAAGCCAGTTTTTCGCCAAAATTGGTTTTTGGCTGCACCCAATTTTCAAGCGTACAGTCGGGTATCCGGAGCCCCATTCTTATTTACAGCATACCCAAAGCGTCCAATATGCAAGTTTTGAGAAAATCCGAGACAAAAAAAATTTTGGTCAAAAATGGCAAAATCGGTAAGGGGGGTGCGGAGGAAAAATCCCGATTTTGACGAAAAAACTTTTTCTCTGCAAACTTGTTCAAACTTTGATATTTTGCCTCTCGACCTATGCTGAGTGCATATTTCGAGTCAGAACTCGTTCAAACTGGCTGGAACAGTCTCAAAAGCTCCAGGTCATAGAAAGCCAGTTTTTCGCCAAAATTGGTTTTTTGGCTGCACCCAATTTTCAAGCGTACAGTCGGGTATCCGGAGCCCCATTTTTATTTACAGCATACCCAAAGCGTCCAAATATGCAAGTTTTGAGAAAAACCGAGACAAAAAAATTTTGGTCAAAAATGGCAAAATCGGTAAGGGGGATGCGGAGGAAAAATCCCGATTTTGACGAAAAAACTTTTTCAACTGCAAACTTGTTCAAACTTTGATATTTTGCCTCTCGACCTATGCTGAGTGCATATTTCGAGTCAGAACTCGTTCAAACTGGCTGGAACAGTCTCGAAGGCTCTAGGTCGTAGAAAGCCAGTTTTTCGCCAAAATTGGTTTTTGGCTGCACCCAATTTTCAAGCGTACAGTCGGGTATCCGGAGCCCCATTTCTATTTACAGCATACCCAAAGCGTCCAAATATGCAAGTTTTGAGAAAATCCGAGACAAAAAAAATTTTGGTCAAAAATGGCAAAATCGGTAAGGGGGGTGCGGAGGAAAAATCCCGATTTTGACGAAAAAACTTTTTCAACTGCAAACTTGTTCAAACTTTGATATTTTGCCTCTCGACCTATGCTGAGTGCATATTTCGAGTCAGAACTCGTTCAAACTGGCTGGAACAGTCTCAAAGGCTCCAGGTCATAGAAAGCCAGTTTTTCGCCAAAATTGGTTTTTTGGCTGCACCCAATTTTCAAGCGTACAGTCGGGTATCCGGAGCCCCATTTTTATTTACAGCATACCCAAAGCGTCCAAATATGCAAGTTTTGAGAAAATCCGAGACAAAAAAAAATTGGTCAAAAATGGCAAAATCGGTAAGGGGGGTGCGGAGGAAAAATCCCGATTTTGACGAAAAAACTTTTTCTCTGCAAACTTGTTCAAACTTTGATATTTTGCCTCTCGACCTATGCTGAGTGCATATTTCGAGTCAGAACTCGTTCAAACTGGCTGGAACAGTCTCAAAAGCTTCAGGTCGTAGAAAGCCAGTTTTTCGCCAAAATTGGTTTTTGGCTGCACCCAATTTTCAAGCGTACAGTCGGGTATCCGGAGCCCCATTTCTATTTACAGCATACCCAAAGCGTCCAAATATGCAAGTTTTGAGAAAATCCGAGACAAAAAAAAATTGGTCAAAAATGGCAAAATCGGTAAGGGGGGGTGCGGAGGAAAAATCCCGATTTTGACGAAAAAACTTTTTCTCTGCAAACTTGTTCAAACTTTGATATTTTGCCTCTCGACCTATGCTGAGTGCATATTTCGAGTCAGAACTCGTTCAAACTGGCTGGAACAGTCTCAAAAGCTCCAGGTCATAGAAAGCCAGTTTTTCGCCAAAATTGGTTTTTTGGCTGCACCCAATTTTCAAGCGTACAGTCGGGTATCCGGAGCCCCATTTTTATTTACAGCATACCCAAAGCGTCCAAATATGCAAGTTTTGAGAAAATCCGAGACAAAAAAAATTTGGTCAAAAATGGCAAAATCGGTAAGGGGGGTGCGGAGGAAAAATCCCGATTTTGACGAAAAAACTTTTTCTCTGCAAACTTGTTCAAACTTTGATATTTTGCCTCTCGACCTATGCTGAGTGCATATTTCGAGTCAGAACTCGTTCAAACTGGCTGGAACAGTCTCAAAAGCTCCAGGTCGTAGAAAGCCAGTTTTTCGCCAAAATTGGTTTTTTGGCTGCACCCAATTTTCAAGCGTACAGTCGGGTATCCGGAGCCCCATTTCTATTTACAGCATACCCAAAGCGTCCAAATATGCAAGTTTTGAGAAAATCCGAGACAAAAAATATTTTGGTCAAAAATGGCAAAATCGGTAAGGGGGGTGCGGAGGAAAAATCCCGATTTTGACGAAAAAACTTTTTCTCTGCAAACTTGTTCAAACTTTGATATTTTGCCTCTCGACCTATGCTGAGTGCATATTTCGAGTCAGAACTCGTTCAAACTGGCTGGAACAGTCTCAAAAGCTCCAGGTCATAGAAAGCCAGTTTTTCGCCAAAATTGGTTTTTTGGCTGCACCCAATTTTCAAGCGTACAGTCGGGTATCCGGAGCCCCATTTTTATTTACAGCATACCCAAAGCGTCCAAATATGCAAGTTTTGAGAAAATCCGAGACAAAAAAATTTTGGTCAAAAATGGCAAAATCGGTAAGGGGGGTGCGGAGGAAAAATCCCGATTTTGACGAAAAAACTTTTTCTCTGCAAACTTGTTCAAACTTTGATATTTTGCTTCTCGACCTATGCTGAGTGCATATTTCGAGTCAGAACTCGTTCAAACTGGCTGGAACAGTCTCATAAGCTCCAGGTCGTAGAAAGCCAGTTTTTCGCCAAAATTGGTTTTTTGCTGCACCCAATTTTCAAGCGTACAGTCGGGTATCCGGAGCCCCATTTTTATTTACAGCATACCCAAAGCGTCCAAATATGCAAGTTTTGAGAAAATCCGAGACAAAAAAATTTTGGTCAAAAATGGCAAAATCGGTAAGGGGGGTGCGGAGGAAAAATCCCGATTTTGACGAAAAAACTTTTTCTCTGCAAACTTGTTCAAACTTTGATATTTTGCCTCTCGTCCTATGCTGAGTGCATATTTCGAGTCAGAACTCGTTCAAACTGGCTGGAACAGTCTCATAAGCTCCAGGTCGTAGAAAGCCAGTTTTTCGCCAAAATTGGTTTTTGGCTGCACCCAATTTTCAAGCGTACAGTCGGGTATCCGGAGCCCCATTTTTATTTACAGCATACCCAAAGCGTCCAAATATGCAAGTTTTGAGAAAATCCGAGACAAAAAAATTTTGGTCAAAAATGGCAAAATCGGTAAGGGGGGTGCGGAGGAAAAATCCCGATTTTGACGAAAAAACTTTTTCTCTGCAAACTTGTTCAAACTTTGATATTTTGCCTCTCGACCTATGCTGAGTGCATATTTCGAGTCAGAACTCGTTCAAACTGGCTGGAACAGTCTCAAAAGCTCCAGGTCGTAGAAAGCCAGTTTTTCGCCAAAATTTGTTTTTTGGCTGCACCCAATTTTCAAGCGTACAGTCGGGTATCCGGAGCCCCATTTTTATTTACAGCATACCCAAAGCGTCCAAATATGCAAGTTTTGAGAAAATCCGAGACAAAAAAAATTTTG
The DNA here is from genome assembly GCA_963680895.1 of Fragum sueziense. Lineage (NCBI taxonomy): Eukaryota > Metazoa > Mollusca > Bivalvia > Cardiida > Cardiidae > Fragum > Fragum sueziense. The sequence continues at coordinate 57,095,749 of OY804596.1, read as the reverse complement.
TCAAAAATGGCAAAATCGGTAAGGGGGTGCGGAGGAAAAATCCCGATTTTGACGAAAAAACTTTTTCTCTGCAAACTTGTTCAAACTTCGATATTTTGCCTCTCGTCCTATGCTGAGTGCATATTTCGAGTCAGAACTCGTTCAAACTGGCTGGAACAGTCTCATAAGCTCCAGGTCGTAGAAAGCCAGTTTTTCGCCAAAATTGGTTTTTGGCTGCACCCAATTTTCAAGCGTACAGTCGGGTATCCGGAGCCCCATTTTTATTTACAGCATACCCAAAGCGTCCAAATATGCAAGTTTAGAGAAAATCCGAGACAAAAAAAATTTTGGTCAAAAATGGCAAAATCGGTAAGGGGGGTGCGGAGGAAAAATCCCGATTTTGACGAAAAAACTTTTTCTCTGCAAACTTGTTCAAACTTTGATATTTTGCCTCTCGACCTATGCTGAGTGCATATTTCGAGTCAGAACTCGTTCAAACTGGCTGGAACAGTCTCAAAAGCTCCAGGTCATAGAAAGCCGGTTTTTCGCCAAAATTGGTTTTTTGGCTGCACCCAATTTTCAAGCGTACAGTCGGGTATCCGGAGCCCCATTTCTATTTACAGCATACCCAAAGCGTCCAAATATGCAAGTTTTGAGAAAATCCAAGACAAAAAAAATTTTGGTCAAAAATGGCAAAATCGGTAAGGGGGGTGCGGAGGAAAAATCCCGATTTTGACGAAAAAACTTTTTCTCTGCAAACTTGTTCAAACTTTGATATTTTGCCTCTCGACCTATGCTGAGTGCATATTTCGAGTCAGAACTCGTTCAAACTGGCTGGAACAGTCTCAAAGGCTCCAGGTCGTAGAAAGCCAGTTTTTCGCCAAAATTGGTTTTTGGCTGCACCCAATTTTCAAGCGTACAGTCGGGTATCCGGAGCCCCATTTTTATTTACAGCATACTCAAAGCGTCCAAATATGCAAGTTTTGAGAAAATCCGAGACAAAAAAAATTTTGGTCAAAAATGGCAAAATCGGTAAGGGGGGTGCGGAGGAAAAATCCCGATTTTGACGAAAAAACTTTTTCTCTGCAAACTTGTTCAAACTTTGATATTTTGCCTCTCGACCTATGCTGAGTGCATATTTCGAGTCAGAACTCGTTCAAACTGGCTGGAACAGTCTCAAAAGCTCCAGGTCGTAGAAAGCCAGTTTTTCGCCAAAATTGGTTTTTTGGCTGCACCCAATTTTCAAGCGTACAGTCGGGTATCCAGAGCCCCATTTTTATTTACAGCATACCCAAAGCCTCCAAATATGCAAGTTTTGAGAAAATCCGAGACAAAAAAATTTTGGTCAAAAATGGCAAAATCGGTAAGGGGGGTGCGGAGGAAAAATCCCGATTTTGACGAAAAAACTTTTTCTCTGCAAACTTGTTCAAACTTTGATATTTTGCCTCTCGTCCTATGCTGAGTGCATATTTCGAGTCAGAACTCGTTCAAACTTGCTGGAACAGTCTCATAAGCTCCAGGTCGTAGAAAGCCAGTTTTTCACCAAAATTGGTTTTTGGCTGCACCCAATTTTCAAGCGTACAGTCGGGTATCCGGAGCCCCATTTTTATTTACAGCATACCCAAAGCGTCCAAATATGCAAGTTTTGAGAAAATCCGAGACAAAAAAAATTTTGGTCAAAAATGGCAAAATCGGTAAGGGGGTGCGGAGGAAAAATCCCGCTTTTGACGAAAAAACTTTTTCTCTGCAAACTTGTTCAAACTTTGATATTTTGCCTCTCGACCTATGCTGAGTGCATATTTCGAGTCAGAACTCGTTCAAACTGGCTGGAACAGTCTCAAAAGCTCCAGGTCGTAGAAAGCCAGTTTTTCGCCAAAATTGGTTTTTGGCTGCACCCAATTTTCAAGCGTACAGTAGGGTATCCGGAGCCCCATTTTTATTTACAGCATACCCAAAGCGTCCAAATATGCAAGTTTTGAGAAAATCCGAGACAAAAAAAATTTGGTCAAAAATGGCAAAATCGGTAAGGGGGGTGCGGAGGAAAAATCCCGATTTTGACGAAAAAACTTTTTCTCTGCAAACTTGTTCAAACTTTGATATTTTGCCTCTCGACCTATGCTGAGTGCATATTTCGAGTCAGAACTCTTTCAAACTGGCTGGAACAGTCTCAAAAGCTCCAGGTCGTAGAAAGCCAGTTTTTCGCCAAAATTGGTTTTTTGGCTGCACCCAATTTTCAAGCGTACAGTCGGGTATCCGGAGCCCCATTTCTATTTACAGCATACCCAAAGCGTCCAAATATGCAAGTTTTGAGAAAATCCGAGACAAAAAATATTTTGGTCAAAAATGGCAAAATCGGTAAGGGGGGTGCGGAGGAAAAATCCCGATTTTGACGAAAAAACTTTTTCTCTGCAAACTTGTTCAAACTTTGATATTTTGCCTCTCGACCTATGCTGAGTGCATATTTCGAGTCAGAACTCGTTCAAACTGGCTGGAACAGTCTCAAAAGCTCCAGGTCATAGAAAGCCAGTTTTTCGCCAAAATTGGTTTTTTGGCTGCACCCAATTTTCAAGCGTACAGTCGGGTATCCGGAGCCCCATTTTTATTTACAGCATACCCAAAGCGTCCAAATATGCAAGTTTTGAGAAAATCCGTGACAAAAAAATTTTGGTCAAAAATGGCAAAATCGGTAAGGGGGGTGCGGAGGAAAAATCCCGATTTTGACGAAAAAACTTTTTCTCTGCAAACTTGTTCAAACTTTGATATTTTGCTTCTCGACCTATGCTGAGTGCATATTTCGAGTCAGAACTCGTTCAAACTGGCTGGAACAGTCTCATAAGCTCCAGGTCGTAGAAAGCCAGTTTTTCGCCAAAATTGGTTTTTTGCTGCACCCAATTTTCAAGCGTACAGTCGGGTATCCGGAGCCCCATTTTTATTTACAGCATACCCAAAGCGTCCAAATATGCAAGTTTTGAGAAAATCCGAGACAAAAAAATTTTGGTCAAAAATGGCAAAATCGGTAAGGGGGGTGCGGAGGAAAAATCCCGATTTTGACGAAAAAACTTTTTCTCTGCAAACTTGTTCAAACTTTGATATTTTGCCTCTCGTCCTATGCTGAGTGCATATTTCGAGTCAGAACTCGTTCAAACTGGCTGGAACAGTCTCATAAGCTCCAGGTCGTAGAAAGCCAGTTTTTCGCCAAAATTGGTTTTTGGCTGCACCCAATTTTCAAGCGTACAGTCGGGTATCCGGAGCCCCATTTTTATTTACAGCATACCCAAAGCGTCCAAATATGCAAGTTTTGAGAAAATCCGAGACAAAAAAATTTTGGTCAAAAATGGCAAAATCGGTAAGGGGGGTGCGGAGGAAAAATCCCGATTTTGACGAAAAAACTTTTTCTCTGCAAACTTGTTCAAACTTTGATATTTTGCCTCTCGACCTATGCTGAGTGCATATTTCGAGTCAGAACTCGTTCAAACTGGCTGGAACAGTCTCAAAAGCTCCAGGTCGTAGAAAGCCAGTTTTTCGCCAAAATTTGTTTTTTGGCTGCACCCAATTTTCAAGCGTACAGTCGGGTATCCGGAGCCCCATTTTTATTTACAGCATACCCAAAGCGTCCAAATATGCAAGTTTTGAGAAAATCCGAGACAAAAAAAATTTTGTCAAAAATGGCAAAATCGGTAAGGGGGTGCGGAGGAAAAATCCCGATTTTGACGAAAAAACTTTTTCTCTGCAAACTTGTTCAAACTTCGATATTTTGCCTCTCGTCCTATGCTGAGTGCATATTTCGAGTCAGAACTCGTTCAAACTGGCTGGAACAGTCTCATAAGCTCCAGGTCGTAGAAAGCCAGTTTTTCGCCAAAATTGGTTTTTGGCTGCACCCAATTTTCAAGCGTACAGTCGGGTATCCGGAGCCCCATTTTTATTTACAGCATACCCAAAGCGTCCAAATATGCAAGTTTAGAGAAAATCCGAGACAAAAAAAATTTTGGTCAAAAATGGCAAAATCGGTAAGGGGGGTGCGGAGGAAAAATCCCGATTTTGACGAAAAAACTTTTTCTCTGCAAACTTGTTCAAACTTTGATATTTTGCCTCTCGACCTATGCTGAGTGCATATTTCGAGTCAGAACTCGTTCAAACTGGCTGGAACAGTCTCAAAAGCTCCAGGTCATAGAAAGCCGGTTTTTCGCCAAAATTGGTTTTTTGGCTGCACCCAATTTTCAAGCGTACAGTCGGGTATCCGGAGCCCCATTTCTATTTACAGCATACCCAAAGCGTCCAAATATGCAAGTTTTGAGAAAATCCAAGACAAAAAAAATTTTGGTCAAAAATGGCAAAATCGGTAAGGGGGGTGCGGAGGAAAAATCCCGATTTTGACGAAAAAACTTTTTCTCTGCAAACTTGTTCAAACTTTGATATTTTGCCTCTCGACCTATGCTGAGTGAATATTTCGAGTCAGAACTCGTTCAAACTGGCTGGAACAGTCTCAAAGGCTCCAGGTCGTAGAAAGCCAGTTTTTCGCCAAAATTGGTTTTTGGCTGCACCCAATTTTCAAGCGTACAGTCGGGTATCCGGAGCCCCATTTTTATTTACAGCATACTCAAAGCGTCCAAATATGCAAGTTTTGAGAAAATCCGAGACAAAAAAAATTTTGGTCAAAAATGGCAAAATCGGTAAGGGGGGTGCGGAGGAAAAATCCCGATTTTGACGAAAAAACTTTTTCTCTGCAAACTTGTTCAAACTTTGATATTTTGCCTCTCGACCTATGCTGAGTGCATATTTCGAGTCAGAACTCGTTCAAACTGGCTGGAACAGTCTCAAAAGCTCCAGGTCGTAGAAAGCCAGTTTTTCGCCAAAATTGGTTTTTTGGCTGCACCCAATTTTCAAGCGTACAGTCGGGTATCCAGAGCCCCATTTTTATTTACAGCATACCCAAAGCCTCCAAATATGCAAGTTTTGAGAAAATCCGAGACAAAAAAATTTTGGTCAAAAATGGCAAAATCGGTAAGGGGGGTGCGGAGGAAAAATCCCGATTTTGACGAAAAAACTTTTTCTCTGCAAACTTGTTCAAACTTTGATATTTTGCCTCTCGTCCTATGCTGAGTGCATATTTCGAGTCAGAACTCGTTCAAACTGGCTGGAACAGTCTCATAAGCTCCAGGTCGTAGAAAGCCAGTTTTTCACCAAAATTGGTTTTTGGCTGCACCCAATTTTCAAGCGTACAGTCGGGTATCCGGAGCCCCATTTTTATTTACAGCATACCCAAAGCGTCCAAATATGCAAGTTTTGAGAAAATCCGAGACAAAAAAAATTTTGGTCAAAAATGGCAAAATCGGTAAGGGGGTGCGGAGGAAAAATCCCGCTTTTGACGAAAAAACTTTTTCTCTGCAAACTTGTTCAAACTTTGATATTTTGCCTCTCGACCTATGCTGAGTGCATATTTCGAGTCAGAACTCGTTCAAACTGGCTGGAACAGTCTCAAAAGCTCCAGGTCGTAGAAAGCCAGTTTTTCGCCAAAATTGGTTTTTGGCTGCACCCAATTTTCAAGCGTACAGTAGGGTATCCGGAGCCCCATTTTTATTTACAGCATACCCAAAGCGTCCAAATATGCAAGTTTTGAGAAAATCCGAGACAAAAAAAATTTTGGTCAAAAATGGCAAAATCGGTAAGGGGGGTGCGGAGGAAAAATCCCGATTTTGACGAAAAAACTTTTTCTCTGCAAACTTGTTCAAACTTTGATATTTTGCCTCTCGACCTATGCTGAGTGCATATTTCGAGTCAGAACTCGTTCAAACTGGCTGGAACAGTCTCAAAAGCTCCAGGTCATAGAAAGCCAGTTTTTCGCCAAAATTGGTTTTTTGGCTGCACCCAATTTTCAAGCGTACAGTCGGGTATCCGGAGCCCGATTTCTATTTACAGCATACCCAAAGCGTCCAAATATGCAAGTTTTGAGAAAATCCGAGACAAAAAAATTTTGGTCAAAAATGGCAAAATCGGTAAGGGGGGTGCGGAGGAAAAATCCCGATTTTGACGAAAAAACTTTTTCTCTGCAAACTTGTTCAAACTTTGATATTTTGCCTCTCGTCCTATGCTGAGTGCATATTTCGAGTCAGAACTCGTTCAAACTGGCTGGAACAGTCTCATAAGCTCCAGGTCGTAGAAAGCCAGTTTTTCACCAAAATTGGTTTTTGGCTGCACCCAATTTTCAAGCGTACAGTCGGGTATCCGGAGCCCCATTTTTATTTACAGCATACCCAAAGCGTCCAAATATGCAAGTTTTGAGAAAATCCGAGACAAAAAAAATTTTGGTCAAAAATGGCAAAATCGGTAAGGGGGTGCGGAGGAAAAATCCCGCTTTTGACGAAAAAACTTTTTCTCTGCAAACTTGTTCAAACTTTGATATTTTGCCTCTCGACCTATGCTGAGTGCATATTTCGAGTCAGAACTCGTTCAAACTGGCTGGAACAGTCTCAAAAGCTCCAGGTCGTAGAAAGCCAGTTTTTCGCCAAAATTGGTTTTTGGCTGCACCCAATTTTCAAGCGTACAGTCGGGTATCCGGAGCCCCATTTTTATTTACAGCATACCCAAAGCGTCCAAATATGCAAGTTTTGAGAAAATCCGAGACAAAAAAAATTTTGGTCAAAAATGGCAAAATCGGTAAGGGGGGTGCGGAGGAAAAATCCCGATTTTGACGAAAAAACTTTTTCTCTGCAAACTTGTTCAAACTTTGATATTTTGCCTCTCGACCTATGCTGAGTGCATATTTCGAGTCAGAACTCGTTCAAACTGGCTGGAACAGTCTCAAAAGCTCCAGGTCATAGAAAGCCAGTTTTTCGCCAAAATTGGTTTTTTGGCTGCACCCAATTTTCAAGCGTACAGTCGGGTATCCGGAGCCCCATTTCTATTTACAGCATACCCAAAGCGTCCAAATATGCAAGTTTTGAGAAAATCCGAGACAAAAAAAATTTTGGTCAAAAATGGCAAAATCGGTAAGGGGGGTGCGGAGGAAAAATCCCGATTTTGACGAAAAAACTTTTTCTCTGCAAACTTGTTCAAACTTTGATATTTTGCCTCTCGACCTATGCTGAGTGCATATTTCGAGTCAGAACTCGTTCAAACTGGCTGGAACAGTCTCAAAAGCTCCAGGTCATAGAAAGCCAGTTTTTCGCCAAAATTGGTTTTTTGGCTGCACCCAATTTTCAAGCGTACAGTCGGGTATCCGGAGCCCCATTTTTATTTACAGCATACCCAAAGCGTCCAAATATGCAAGTTTTGAGAAAATCCGAGACAAAAAAAATTTTGGTCAAAAATGGCAAAATCGGTAAGGGGGGTGCGGAGGAAAAATCCCGATTTTGACGAAAAAACTTTTTCTCTGCAAACTTGTTCAAACTTTGATATTTTGCCTCTCGACCTATGCTGAGTGCATATTTCGAGTCAGAACTCGTTCAAACTGGCTGGAACAGTCTCAAAGGCTCCAGGTCGTAGAAAGCCAGTTTTTCGCCAAAATTGGTTTTTGGCTGCACCCAATTTTCAAGCGTACAGTCGGGTATCCGGAGCCCCATTTTTATTTACAGCATACTCAAAGCGTCCAAATATGCAAGTTTTGAGAAAATCCGAGACAAAAAAAATTTTGGTCAAAAATGGCAAAATCGGTAAGGGGGGTGCGGAGGAAAAATCCCGATTTTGACGAAAAAACTTTTTCTCTGCAAACTTGTTCAAACTTTGATATTTTGCCTCTCGACCTATGCTGAGTGCATATTTCGAGTCAGAACTCGTTCAAACTGGCTGGAACAGTCTCAAAAGCTCCAGGTCGTAGAAAGCCAGTTTTTCGCCAAAATTGGTTTTTGGCTGCACCCAATTTTCAAGCGTACAGTCGGGTATCCGGAGCCCCATTTTTATTTACAGCATACCCAAAGCGTCCAAATATGCAAGTTTTGAGAAAATCCGAGACAAAAAAAATTTTGGTCAAAAATGGCAAAATCGGTAAGGGGGGTGCGGAGGAAAAATCCCGATTTTGACGAAAAAACTTTTTCTCTGCAAACTTGTTCAAACTTTGATATTTTGCCTCTCGACCTATGCTGAGTGCATATTTCGAGTCAGAACTCGTTCAAACTGGCTGGAACAGTCTCAAAAGCTCCAGGTCGTAGAAAGCCAGTTTTTCGCCAAAATTGGTTTTTGGCTGCACCCAATTTTCAAGCGTACAGTCGGGTATCCGGAGCCCCATTTTTATTTACAGCATACCCAAAGCGTCCAAATATGCAAGTTTTGAGAAAATCCGAGACAAAAAAAATTTTGGTCAAAAATGGCAAAATCGGTAAGGGGGGTGCGGAGGAAAAATCCCGATTTTGACGAAAAAACTTTTTCTCTGCAAACTTGTTCAAACTTTGATATTTTGCCTCTCGACCTATGCTGAGTGCATATTTCGAGTCAGAACTCGTTCAAACTGGCTGGAACAGTCTCAAAAGCTCCAGGTCATAGAAAGCCGGTTTTTCGCCAAAATTGGTTTTTTGGCTGCACCCAATTTTCAAGCGTACAGTCGGGTATCCGGAGCCCCATTTCTATTTACAGCATACCCAAAGCGTCCAAATATGCAAGTTTTGAGAAAATCCGAGACAAAAAATTTTTGGTCAAAAATGGCAAAATCGGTAAGGGGGGTGCGGAGGAAAAATCCCGATTTTGACGAAAAAACTTTTTCTCTGCAAACTTGTTCAAACTTTGATATTTTGCCTCTCGACCTATGCTGAGTGCATATTTCGAGTCAGAACTCGTTCAAACTGGCTGGAACAGTCTCAAAAGCTCCAGGTCATAGAAAGCCAGTTTTTCGCCAAAATTGGTTTTTTGGCTGCACCCAATTTTCAAGCGTACAGTCGGGTATCCGGAGCCCCATTTTTATTTACAGCATACCCAAAGCGTCCAAATATGCAAGTTTTGAGAAAATCCGAGACAAAAAAATTTTGGTCAAAAATGGCAAAATCGGTAAGGGGGGTGCGGAGGAAAAATCCCGATTTTGACGAAAAAACTTTTTCTCTGCAAACTTGTTCAAACTTTGATATTTTGCCTCTCGACCTATGCTGAGTGCATATTTCGAGTCAGAACTCGTTCAAACTGGCTGGAACAGTCTCAAAGGCTCCAGGTCGTAGAAAGCCAGTTTTTCGCCAAAATTGGTTTTTGGCTGCACCCAATTTTCAAGCGTACAGTCGGGTATCCGGAGCCCCATTTTTATTTACAGCATACCCAAAGCGTCCAAATATGCAAGTTTTGAGAAAATCCGAGACAAAAAAAATTTTGGTCAAAAATGGCAAAATCGGTAAGGGGGGTGCGGAGGAAAAATCCCGATTTTGACGAAAAAACTTTTTCTCTGCAAACTTGTTCAAACTTTGATATTTTGCCTCTCGACCTATGCTGAGTGCATATTTCGAGTCAGAACTCGTTCAAACTGGCTGGAACAGTCTCAAAAGCTCCAGGTCATAGAAAGCCAGTTTTTCGCCAAAATTGGTTTTTTGGCTGCACCCAATTTTCAAGCGTACAGTCGGGTATCCGGAGCCCCATTTCTATTTACAGCATACCCAAAGCGTCCAAATATGCAAGTTTTGAGAAAATCCGAGACAAAAAAAAATTTGGTCAAAAATGGCACAATCGGTAAGGGGGGTGCGGAGGAAAAATCCCGATTTTGACGAAAAAACTTTTTCTCTGCAAACTTGTTCAAACTTTGATATTTTGCCTCTCGACCTATGCTGAGTGCATATTTCGAGTCAGAACTCGTTCAAACTGGCTGGAACAGTCTCAAAAGCTCCAGGTCATAGAAAGCCAGTTTTTCGCCAAAATTGGTTTTTTGGCTGCACCCAATTTTCAAGCGTACAGTCGGGTATCCGGAGCCCCATTTTTATTTACAGCATACGCAAAGCGTCCAAATATGCAAGTTTTGAGAAAATCCGAGACAAAAAAAAATGGTCAAAAATGGCAAAATCGGTAAGGGGGGTGCGGAGGAAAAATCCCGATTTTGACGAAAAAACTTTTTCTCTGCAAACTTGTTCAAACTTTGATATTTTGCCTCTCGACCTATGCTGAGTGCATATTTCGAGTCAGAACTCGTTCAAACTGGCTGGAACAGTCTCAAAAGCTCCAGGTCGTAGAAAGCCAGTTTTTCGCCAAAATTGGTTTTTTGGCTGCACCCAATTTTCAAGCGTACAGTCGGGTATCCGGAGCCCCATTTTTATTTACAGCATACCCAAAGCGTCCAAATATGCAAGTTTTGAGAAAATCCGAGACAAAAAAATTTTGGTCAAAAATGGCAAAATCGGTAAGGGGGTGCGGAGGAAAAATCCCGATTTTGACGAAAAAACTTTTTCTCTGCAAACTTGTTCAAACTTTGATATTTTGCCTCTCGTCCTATGCTGAGTGCATATTTCGAGTCAGAACTCGTTCAAACTGGCTGGAACAGTCTCAAAAGCTCCAGGTCGTAGAAAGCCAGTTTTTCGCCAAAATTGGTTTTTGGCTGCACCCAATTTTCAAGCGTACAGTCGGGTATCCGGAGCCCCATTTTTATTTACAGCATACCCAAAGCGTCCAAATATGCAAGTTTTGAGAAAATCCGAGACAAAAAAAATTTTGGTCAAAAATGGCAAAATCGGTAAGGGGGGTGCGGAGGAAAAATCCCGATTTTGACGAAAAAAATTTTTCTCTGCAAACTTGTTCAAACTTTAATATTTTGCCTCTCGACCTATGCTGAGTGCATATTTCGAGTCAGAACTCGTTCAAACTGGCTGGAACAGTCTCAAAAGCTCCAGGTCATAGAAAGCCAGTTTTTCGCCAAAATTGGTTTTTTGGCTGCACCCAATTTTCAAGCGTACAGTCGGGTATCCGGAGCCCCATTTTTATTTACAGCATACCCAAAGCGTCCAAATATGCAAGTTTTGAGAAAATCCGAGACAAAAAAAATTTGGTCAAAAATGGCAAAATCGGTAAGGGGGGTGCGGAGGAAAAATCCCGATTTTGACGAAAAAACTTTTTCTCTGCAAACTTGTTCAAACTTTGATATTTTGCCTCTCGACCTATGCTGAGTGCATATTTCGAGTCAGAACTCGTTCAAACTACAGTCTCAAAGGCTCCAGGTCGTAGAAAGCCAGTTTTTCGCCAAAATTGGTTTTTGGCTGCACCCAATTTTCAAGCGTACAGTCGGGTATCCGGAGCCCCATTTTTATTTACAGCATACCCAAAGCGTCCAAATATGCAAGTTTTGAGAAAATCCGAGACAAAAAAAAATTTTGGTCAAAAATGGCAAAATCGGTAAGGGGGGTGCGGAGGAAAAATCCCGATTTTGACGAAAAAACTTTTTCTCTGCAAACTTGTTCAAACTTTGATATTTTGCCTCTCGACCTATGCTGAGTGCATATTTCGAGTCAGAACTCGTTCAAACTGGCTGGAACAGTCTCAAAAGCTCCAGGTCATAGAAAGCCAGTTTTTCGCCAAAATTGGTTTTTTGGCTGCACCCAATTTTCAAGCGTACAGTCGGGTATCCGGAGCCCAGTTTCTATTTACAGCATACCCAAAGCGTCCAAATATGCAAGTTTTGAGAAAATCCGAGACAAAAAAAATTTTGGTCAAAAATGGCAAAATCGGTAAGGGGGGTGCGGAGGAAAAATCCCGATTTTGACGAAAAAACTTTTTCTCTGCAAACTTGTTCAAACTTTGATATTTTGCCTCTCGACCTATGCTGAGTGCATATTTCGAGTCAGAACTCGTTCAAACTGGCTGGAACAGTCTCAAAAGCTCCAGGTCATAGAAAGCCAGTTTTTCGCCAAAATTGGTTTTTTGGCTGCACCCAATTTTCAAGCGTACAGTCGGGTATCCGGAGCCCCATTTCTATTTACAGCATACCCAAAGCGTCCAAATATGCAAGTTTTGAGAAAATCCGAGACAAAAAAAAATTTGGTCAAAAATGGCAAAATCGGTAAGGGGGGTGCGGAGGAAAAATCCCGATTTTGACGAAAAAACTTTTTCTCTGCAAACTTGTTCAAACTTTGATATTTTGCCTCTCGACCTATGCTGAGTGCATATTTCGAGTCAGAACTCGTTCAAACTGGCTGGAACAGTCTCAAAAGCTCCAGGTCATAGAAAGCCAGTTTTTCGCCAAAATTGGTTTTTTGGCTGCACCCAATTTTCAAGCGTACAGTCGGGTATCCGGAGCCCCATTTCTATTTACAGCATACCCAAAGCGTCCAAATATGCAAGTTTTGAGAAAATCCGAGACAAAAAAAAATTTGGTCAAAAATGGCAAAATCGGTAAGGGGGGTGCGGAGGAAAAATCCCGATTTTGACGAAAAAACTTTTTCTCTGCAAACTTGTTCAAACTTTGATATTTTGCCTCTCGACCTATGCTGAGTGCATATTTCGAGTCAGAACTCGTTCAAACTGGCTGGAACAGTCTCAAAAGCTCCAGGTCGTAGAAAGCCAGTTTTTCGCCAAAATTGGTTTTTGGCTGCACCCAATTTTCAAGCGTACAGTCGGGTATCCGGAGCCCCATTTTTATTTACAGCATACCCAAAGCGTCCAAATATGCAAGTTTTGAGAAAATCCGAGACAAAAAAAATTTTGGTGAAAAATGGCAAAATCGGTAAGGGGGGTGCGGAGGAAAAATCCCGATTTTGACGAAAAAACTTGTTCTCTGCAAACTTGTTCAAACTTTGATATGTTGCCTCTCGACCTATGCTGAGTGCATATTTCGAGTCAGAACTCGTTCAAACTGGCTGGAACAGTCTCAAAAGCTCCAGGTCATAGAAAGCCAGTTTTTCGCCAAAATTGGTTTTTTGGCTGCACCCAATTTTCAAGCGTACAGTCGGGTATCCGGAGCCCCATTTTTATTTACAGCATACCCAAAGCGTCCAAATATGCAAGTTTTGAGAAAATCCGAGACAAAAAAATTTTGGTCAAAAATGGCAAAATCGGTAAGGGGGTGCGGAGGAAAAATCCCGATTTTGACGAAAAAACTTTTTCTCTGCAAACTCGTTCAAACTTTGATATTTTGCCTCTCGTCCTATGCTGAGTGCATATTTCGAGTCAGAACTCGTTCAAACTGGCTGGAACAGTCTCAAAAGCTCCAGGTCGTAGAAAGCCAGTTTTTCGCCAAAATTGGTTTTTGGCTGCACCCAATTTTCAAGCGTACAGTCGGGTATCCGGAGCCCCATTTTTATTTACAGCATACCCAAAGCGTCCAAATATGCAAGTTTTGAGAAAATCCGAGACAAAAAAAATTTTGGTCAAAAATGGCAAAATCGGTAAGGGGGTGCGGAGGAAAAATCCCGATTTTGACGAAAAAACTTTTTCTCTGCAAACTTGTTCAAACTTTGATATTTTGCCTCTCGACCTATGCTGAGTGCATATTTCGAGTCAGAACTCGTTCAAACTGGCTGGAACAGTCTCAAAAGCTCCAGGTCGTAGAAAGCCAGTTTTTCGCCAAAATTGGTTTTTGGCTGCACCCAATTTTCAAGCGTACAGTCGGGTATCCGGAGCCCCATTTTTATTTACAGCATACCCAAAGCGTCCAAATATGCAAGTTTTGAGAAAATCCGAGACAAAAAAAATTTTGGTCAAAAATGGCAAAATCGGTAAGGGGGGTGCGGAGGAAAAATCCCGATTTTGACGAAAAAACTTTTTCTCTGCAAACTTGTTCAAACTTTGATATTTTGCCTCTCGACCTATGCTGAGTGCATATTTCGAGTCAGAACTCGTTCAAACTGGCTGGAACAGTCTCAAAAGCTCCAGGTCATAGAAAGCCGGTTTTTCGCCAAAATTGTTTTTTTGGCTGCACCCAATTTTCAAGCGTACAGTCGGGTATCCGGAGCCCCATTTCTATTTACAGCATACCCAAAGCGTCCAAATATGCAAGTTTTGAGAAAATCCGAGACAAAAAAAAATTTGGTCAAAAATGGCAAAATCGGTAAGGGGGGTGCGGAGGAAAAATCCCGATTTTGACGAAAAAACTTTTTCTCTGCAAACTTGTTCAAACTTTGATATTTTGCCTCTCGACCTATGCTGAGTGCATATTTCGAGTCAGAACTCGTTCAAACTGGCTGGAACAGTCTCAAAAGCTCCAGGTCATAGAAAGCCAGTTTTTCGCCAAAATTGGTTTTTTGGCTGCACCCAATTTTCAAGCGTACAGTCGGGTATCCGGAGCCCCATTTTTATTTACAGCATACCCAAAGCGTCCAAATATGCAAGTTTTGAGAAAATCCGAGACAAAAAAAAATTTGGTCAAAAATGGCAAAATCGGTAAGGGGGGTGCGGAGGAAAAATCCCGATTTTGACGAAAAAACTTTTTCTCTGCAAACTTGTTCAAACTTTGATATTTTGCCTCTCGACCTATGCTGAGTGCATATTTCGAGTCAGAACTCGTTCAAACTGGCTGGAACAGTCTCAAAAGCTCCAGGTCATAGAAAGCCAGTTTTTCGCCAAAATTGGTTTTTTGGCAGCACCCAATTTTCAAGCGTACAGTCGGGTATCCGGAGCCCCATTTCTATTTACAGCATACCCAAAGCGTCCAAATATGCAAGTTTTGAGAAAATCCGAGACAAAAAAAATTTTGGTCAAAAATGGCAAAATCGGTAAGGGGGGTGCGGAGGAAAAATCCCGATTTTGACGAAAAAACTTTTTCTCTGCAAACTTGTTCAAACTTTGATATTTTGCCTCTCGACCTATGCTGAGTGCATATTTCGAGTCAGAACTCGTTCAAACTGGCTGGAACAGTCTCAAAGGCTCCAGGTCGTAGAAAGCCAGTTTTTCGCCAAAATTGGTTTTTGGCTGCACCCAATTTTCAAGCGTACAGTCGGGTATCCGGAGCCCCATTTTTATTTACAGCATACCCAAAGCGTCCAAATATGCAAGTTTTGAGAAAATCCGAGACAAAAAAAATTTTGGTCAAAAATGGCAAAATCGGTAAGGGGGGTGCGGAGGAAAAATCCCGATTTTGACGAAAAAACTTTTTCTCTGCAAACTTGTTCAAACTTTGATATTTTGCCTCTCGACCTATGCTGAGTGCATATTTCGAGTCAGAACTCGTTCAAACTGGCTGGAACAGTCTAAAAAGCTCCAGGTCATAGAAAGCCAGTTTTTCGCCAAAATTGGTTTTTTGGCTGCACCCAATTTTCAAGCGTACAGTCGGGTATCCGGAGCCCCATTTTTATTTACAGCATACCCAAAGCGTCCAAATATGCAAGTTTTGAGAAAATCCGAGACAAAAAAAAATTGGTCAAAAATGGCAAATCGGTAAGGGGGGTGCGGAGGAAAAATCCCGATTTTGACGAAAAAACTTTTTCTCTGCAAACTTGTTCAAACTTTGATATTTTGCCTCTCGACCTATGCTGAGTGCATATTTCGAGTCAGAACTCGTTCAAACTGGCTGGAACAGTCTCAAAAGCTCCAGGTCATAGAAAGCCAGTTTTTCGCCAAAATTGGTTTTTTGGCTGCACCCAATTTTCAAGCGTACAGTCGGGTATCCGGAGCCCCATTTTTATTTACAGCATACCCAAAGCGTCCAAATATGCAAGTTTTGAGAAAATACGAGACAAAAAAAAATTTGGTCAAAAATGGCAAAATCGGTAAGGAGGGTGCGGAGGAAAAATCCCGATTTTGACGAAAAAACTTTTTCTCTGCAAACTTGTTCAAACTTTGATATCTTGCCTCTCGACCTATGCTGAGTGCATATTTCGAGTCAGAACTCGTTCAAACTGGCTGGAACAGTCTCAAAAGCTCCAAGTCATAGAAAGCCAGTTTTTCGCCAAAATTGGTTTTTTGGCTGCACCCAATTTTCAAGCGTACAGTCGGGTATCCGGAGCCCCATTTTTATTTACAGCATACCCAAAGCGTCCAAATATGCAAGTTTTGAGAAAATCCGAGACAAAAAAATTTTGGTCAAAAATGGCAAAATCGGTAAGGGGGGTGCGGAGGAAAAATCCCGATTTTGACGAAAAAACTTTTTCTCTGCAAACTTGTTCAAACTTTGATATTTTGCCTCTCGACCTTTGCTGAGTGCATATTTCGAGTCAAAACTCGTTCAAACTGGCTGGAACAGTCTCAAAAGCTCCAGGTCGTAGAAAGCCAGTTTTTCGCCAAAATTGGTTTTTGGCTGCACCCAATTTTCAAGCGTACAGTCGGGTATCCGGAGTCCCATTTTTATTTACAGCATACCCAAAGCGTCCAAATATGCAAGTTTTGAGAAAATCCGAGACAAAAAAAATTTTGGTCAAAAATGGCAAAATCGGTAAGGGGGTGCGGAGGAAAAATCCCGATTTTGACGAAAAAACTTTTTCTCTGCAAACTTGTTCAAACTTTGATATTTTGCCTCTCGACCTATGCTGAGTGCATATTTCGAGTCAGAACTCGTTCAAACTGGCTGGAACAGTCTCAAAAGCTCCAGGTCATAGAAAGCCAGTTTTTCGCCAAAATTGGTTTTTTGGCTGCACCCAATTTTCAAGCGTACAGTCGGGTATCCGGAGCCCCATTTCTATTTACAGCATACCCAAAGCGTCCAAATATGCAAGTTTTGAGAAAATCCGAGACAAAAAAATTTTGGTCAAAAATGGCAAAATCGGTAAGGGGGGTGCGGAGGAAAAATCTCGATTTTGACGAAAAAACTTTTTCTCTGCAAACTTGTTCAAACTTTGATATTTTGCCTCTCGACCTATGCTGAGTGCATATTTCGAGTCAGAACTCGTTCAAACTGGCTGGAACAGTCTCAAAAGCTCCAGGTCATAGAAAGCCAGTTTTTCGCCAAAATTGGTTTTTGGGCTGCACCCAATTTTCAAGCGTACAGTCGGGTATCTGGAGCCCCATTTTTATTTACAGCATACCCAAAGCGTCCAAATATGCAAGTTTTGAGAAAATCCGAGACAAAAAAATTTTGGTCAAAAATGGCAAAATCGGTAAGGGGGGTGCGGAGGAAAAATCCCGATTTTGACGAAAAAACTTTTTCTCTGCAAACTTGTTCAAACTTTGATATTTTGCCTCTCGACCTTTGCTGAGTGCATATTTCGAGTCAGAACTCGTTCAAACTGGCTGGAACAGTCTCAAAAGCTCCAGGTCGTAGAAAGCCAGTTTTTCGCCAAAATTGGTTTTTGGCTGCACCCAATTTTCAAGCGTACAGTCGGGTATCCGGAGTCCCATTTTTATTTACAGCATACCCAAAGCGTCCAAATATGCAAGTTTTGAGAAAATCCGAGACAAAAAAAATTTGGTCAAAAATGGCAAAATCGGTAAGGGGGGTGCGGAGGAAAAATCCCGATTTTGACGAAAAAACTTTTTCTCTGCAAACTTGTTCAAACTTTGATATTTTGCCTCTCGACCTATGCTGAGTGCATATTTCGAGTCAGAACTCGTTCAAACTGGCTGGAACAGTCTCAAAAGCTCCAGGTCATAGAAAGCCAGTTTTTCGCCAAAATTGGTTTTTTGGCTGCACCCAATTTTCAAGCGTACAGTCGGGTATCCGGAGCCCCATTTTTATTTACAGCATTCCCAAAGCGTCCAAATATGCAAGTTTTGAGAAAATCCGAGACAAAAAAATTTTGGTCAAAAATGGCAAAATCGGTAAGGGGGGTGCGGAGGAAAAATCCCGATTTTGACGAAAAAACTTTTTCTCTGCAAACTTGTTCAAACTTTGATATTTTGCCTCTCGACCTATGCTGAGTGCATATTTCGAGTCAGAACTCGTTCAAACTGGCTGGAACAGTCTCAAAAGCTCCAGGTCGTAGAAAGCCAGTTTTTCGCCAAAATTGGTTTTTGGCTGCACCCAATTTTCAAGCGTACAGTCGGGTATCCGGAGCCCCATTTCTATTTACAGCATACCCAAAGCGTCCAAATATGCAAGTTTTGAGAAAATCCGAGACAAAAAAAATTTTGGTCAAAAATGGCAAAATCGGTAAGGGGGGTGCGGAGGAAAAATCCCGATTTTGACGAAAAAACTTTTTCTCTGCAAACTTGTTCAAACTTTGATATTTTGCCTCTCGACCTATGCTGAGTGCATATTTCGAGTCAGAACTCGTTCAAACTGGCTGGAACAGTCTCAAAAGCTCCAGGTCATAGAAAGCCAGTTTTTCGCCAAAATTGGTATTTTGGCTGCACCCAATTTTCAAGCGTACAGTCGGGTATCCGGAGCCCCATTTTTATTTACAGCATACCCAAAGCGTCCAAATATGCAAGTTTTGAGAAAATCCGAGACAAAAAAATTTTGGTCAAAAATGGCAAAATCGGTAAGGGGGGTGCGGAGGAAAAATCCCGATTTTGACGAAAAAACTTTTTCTCTGCAAACTTGTTCAAACTTTGATATTTTGCCTCTCGACCTATGCTGAGTGCATATTTCGAGTCAGAACTCGTTCAAACTGGCTGGAACAGTCTCAAAAGCTCCAGGTCGTAGAAAGCCAGTTTTTCGCCAAAATTGGTTTTTGGCTGCACCCAATTTTCAAGCGTACAGTCGGGTATCCGGAGCCCCATTTTTATTTACAGCATACCCAAAGCGTCCAAATATGCAAGTTTTGAGAAAATCCGAGACAAAAAAAATTTTGGTCAAAAATTGCAAAATCGGTAAGGGGGGTGCGGAGGAAAAATCCCGATTTTGACGAAAAAACTTTTTCTCTGCAAACTTGTTCAAACTTTGATATTTTGCCTCTCGACCTATGCTGAGTGCATATTTCGAGTCAGAACTCGTTCAAACTGGCTGGAACAGTCTCAAAAGCTCCAGGTCGTAGAAAGCCAGTTTTTCGCCAAAATTGGTTTTTGGCTGCACCCAATTTTCAAGCGTACAGTCGGGTATCCGGAGCCCCATTTTTATTTACAGCATACCCAAAGCGTCCAAATATGCAAGTTTTGAGAAAATCCGAGACAAAAAAAATTTGGTCAAAAATGGCAAAATCGGTAAGGGGGGTGCGGAGGAAAAATCCCGATTTTGACGAAAAAACTTTTTCTCTGCAAACTTGTTCAAACTTTGATATTTTGCCTCTCGACCTATGCTGAGTGCATATTTCGAGTCAGAACTCGTTCAAACTGGCTGGAACAGTCTAAAAAGCTCCAGGTCATAGAAAGCCAGTTTTTCGCCAAAATTGGTTTTTTGGCTGCACCCAATTTTCAAGCGTACAGTCGGGTATCCGGAGCCCCATTACTATTTACAGCATACCCAAAGCGTCCAAATATGCAAGTTTTGAGAAAATCCGAGACAAAAAAAATTTTGGTCAAAAATGGCAAAATCGGTAAGGGGGTGCGGAGGAAAAATCCCGATTTTGACGAAAAAACTTTTTCTCTGCAAACTTGTTCAAACTTTGATATTTTGCCTCTCGACCTATGCTGAGTGCATATTTCGAGTCAGAACTCGTTCAAACTGGCTGGAACAGTCTCAAAAGCTCCAGGTCGTAGAAAGCCAGTTTTTCGCCAAAATTGGTTTTTTGGCTGCACCCAATTTTCAAGCGTACAGTCGGGTATCCGGAGCCCCATTTTTATTTACAGCATACCCAAAGCGTCCAAATATGCAAGTTTTGAGAAAATCCGAGACAAAAAAATTTTGGTCAAAAATGGCAAAATCGGTAAGGGGGGTGCGGAGGAAAAATCCCGATTTTGACGAAAAAACTCTTTCTCTGCAAACTTGTTCAAACTTTGATATTTTGCCTCTCGACCTATGCTGAGTGCATATTTCGAGTCAGAACTCGTTCAAACTGGCTGGAACAGTCTCAAAAGCTCCAGGTCGTAGAAAGCCAGTTTTTCGCCAAAATTGGTTTTTGGCTGCACCCAATTTTCAAGCGTACAGTCGGGTATCCGGAGCCCCATTTTTATTTACAGCATACCCAAAGCGTCCAAATATGCAAGTTTGAGAAAATCCGAGACAAAAAAAATTTTGGTCAAAAATTGCAAAATCGGTAAGGGGGGTGCGGAGGAAAAATCCCGATTTTGACGAAAAAACTTTTTCTCTGCAAACTTGTTCAAACTTTGATATTTTGCCTCTCGACCTATGCTGAGTGCATATTTCGAGTCAGAACTCGTTCAAACTGGCTGGAACAGTCTCAAAAGCTCAAGGTCGTAGAAAGCCAGTTTTTCGCCAAAATTGGTTTTTGGCTGCACCCAATTTTCAAGCGTACAGTCGGGTATCCGGAGCCCCATTTTTATTTACAGCATACCCAAAGCGTCCAAATATGCAAGTTTTGAGAAAATCCGAGACAAAAAAAATTTTGGTCAAAAATGGCAAAATCGGTAAGGGGGGTGCGGAGGAAAAATCCCGATTTTGACGAAAAAACTTTTTCTCTGCAAACTTGTTCAAACTTTGATATTTTGCCTCTCGACCTATGCTGAGTGCATATTTCGAGTCAGAACTCGTTCAAACTGGCTGGAACAGTCTCAAAAGCTCCAGGTCATAGAAAGCCAGTTTTTCGCCAAAATTGGTTTTTTGGCTGCACCCAATTTTCAAGCGTACAGTCGGGTATCCGGAGCCCCATTACTATTTACAGCATACCCAAAGCGTCCAAATATGCAAGTTTTGAGAAAATCCGAGACAAAAAAAATTTTGGTCAAAAATGGCAAAATCGGTAAGGGGGTGCGGAGGAAAAATCCCGATTTTGACGAAAAAACTTTTTCTCTGCAAACTTGTTCAAACTTTGATATTTTGCCTCTCGACCTATGCTGAGTGCATATTTCGAGTCAGAACTCGTTCAAACTGGCTGGAACAGTCTCAAAAGCTCCAGGTCGTAGAAAGCCAGTTTTTCGCCAAAATTGGTTTTTTGGCTGCACCCAATTTTCAAGCGTACAGTCGGGTATCCGGAGCCCCATTTTTATTTACAGCATACCCAAAGCGTCCAAATATGCAAGTTTTGAGAAAATCCGAGACAAAAAAATTTTGGTCAAAAATGGCAAAATCGGTAAGGGGGGTGCGGAGGAAAAATCCCGATTTTGACGAAAAAACTTTTTCTCTGCAAACTTGTTCAAACTTTGATATTTTGCCTCTCGACCTATGCTGAGTGCATATTTCGAGTCAGAACTCGTTCAAACTGGCTGGAACAGTCTCAAAAGCTCCAGGTCGTAGAAAGCCAGTTTTTCGCCAAAATTGGTTTTTGGCTGCACCCAATTTTCAAGCGTACAGTCGGGTATCCGGAGCCCCATTTTTATTTACAGCATACCCAAAGCGTCCAAATATGCAAGTTTTGAGAAAATCCGAGACAAAAAAATTTTGGTCAAAAATGGCAAAATCGGTAAGGGGGGTGCGGAGGAAAAATCCCGATTTTGACGAAAAAACTTTTTCTCTGCAAACTTGTTCAAACTTTGATATTTTGCCTCTCGACCTATGCTGAGTGCATATTTCGAGTCAGAACTCGTTCAAACTGGCTGGAACAGTCTCAAAAGCTCCAGGTCATAGAAAGCCAGTTTTTCGCCAAAATTGGTTTTTTGGCTGCACCCAATTTTCAAGCGTACAGTCGGGTATCCGGAGCCCCATTTTTATTTACAGCATACCCAAAGCGTCCAAATATGCAAGTTTTGAGAAAATCCGAGACAAAAAAAATTTTGGTCAAAAATGGCAAAATCGGTAAGGGGGTGCGGAGGAAAAATCCCGATTTTGACGAAAAAACTTTTTCTCTGCAAACTTGTTCAAACTTTGATATTTTGCCTCTCGACCTATGCTGAGTGCATATTTCGAGTCAGAACTCGTTCAAACTGGCTGGAACAGTCTCAAAAGCTCCAGGTCGTAGAAAGCCAGTTTTTCGCCAAAATTGGTTTTTTGGCTGCACCCAATTTTCAAGCGTACAGTCGGGTATCCGGAGCCCCATTTTTATTTACAGCATACCCAAAGCGTCCAAATATGCAAGTTTTGAGAAAATCCGAGACAAAAAAATTTTGGTCAAAAATGGCAAAATCGGTAAGGGGGGTGCGGAGGAAAAATCCCGATTTTGACGAAAAAACTTTTTCTCTGCAAACTTGTTCAAACTTTGATATTTTGCCTCTCGACCTATGCTGAGTGCATATTTCGAGTCAGAACTCGTTCAAACTGGCTGGAACAGTCTCAAAAGCTCCAGGTCGTAGAAAGCCAGTTTTTCGCCAAAATTGGTTTTTGGCTGCACCCAATTTTCAAGCGTACAGTCGGGTATCCGGAGCCCCATTTTTATTTACAGCATACCCAAAGCGTCCAAATATGCAAGTTTTGAGAAAATCCGAGACAAAAAAATTTTGGTCAAAAATGGCAAAATCGGTAAGGGGGGTGCGGAGGAAAAATCCCGATTTTGACGAAAAAACTTTTTCTCTGCAAACTTGTTCAAACTTTGATATTTTGCCTCTCGACCTATGCTGAGTGCATATTTCGAGTCAGAACTCGTTCAAACTGGCTGGAACAGTCTCAAAAGCTCCAGGTCATAGAAAGCCAGTTTTTCCCCAAAATTGGTTTTTTGGCTGCACCCAATTTTCAAGCGTACAGTCGGGTATCCGGAGCCCCATTTCTATTTACAGCATACCCAAAGCGTCCAAATATGCAAGTTTTGAGAAAATCCGAGACAAAAAAAATTTTGGTCAAAAATGGCAAAATCGGTAAGGGGGGTGCGGAGGAAAAATCCCGATTTTGACGAAAAAACTTTTTCTCTGCAAACTTGTTCAAACTTTGATATTTTGCCTCTCGACCTATGCTGAGTGCATATTTCGAGTCAGAACTCGTTCAAACTGGCTGGAACAGTCTCAAAAGCTCCAGGTCGTAGAAAGCCAGTTTTTCGCCAAAATTGGTTTTTGGCTGCACCCAATTTTCAAGCGTACAGTCGGGTATCCGGAGCCCCATTTTTATTTACAGCATACCCAAAGCGTCCAAATATGCAAGTTTTGAGAAAATCCGAGACAAAAAAAATTTTGGTCAAAAATGGCAAAATCGGTAAGGGGGGTGCGGAGGAAAAATCCCGATTTTGACGAAAAAACTTTTTCTCTGCAATCTTGTTCAAACTTTGATATTTTGCCTCTCTACCTATGCTGAGTGCATATTTCGGGTCAGAACTCGTTCAAACTGGCTGGAACAGTCTCAAAAGCTCCAGGTCATAGAAAGCCAGTTTTTCGCCAAAATTGGTTTTTTGGCTGCACCCAATTTTCAAGCGTACAGTCGGGTATCCGGAGCCCCATTTCTATTTACAGCATACCCAAAGCGTCCAAATATGCAAGTTTTGAGAAAATCCGAGACAAAAAAAATTTTGGTCAAAAATGGCAAAATCGGTAAGGGGGGTGCGGAGGAAAAATCCCGATTTTGACGAAAAAACTTTTTCTCTGCAAACTTGTTCAAACTTTGATATTTTGCCTCTCGACCTATGCTGAGTGCATATTTCGAGTCAGAACTCGTTCAAACTGGCTGGAACAGTCTCAAAAGCTCCAGGTCATAGAAAGCCAGTTTTTCGCCAAAATTGGTTTTTTGGCTGCACCCAATTTTCAAGCGTACAGTCGGGTATCCAGAGCCCCATTTTTATTTACAGCATACCCAAAGCGTCCAAATATGCAAGTTTTGAGAAAATCCGAGACAAAAAAATTTTGGTCAAAAATGGCAAAATCGGTAAGGGGGGTGCGGAGGAAAAATCCCGATTTTGACGAAAAAACTTTTTCTCTGCAAACTTGTTCAAACTTTGATATTTTGCCTCTCGACCTATGCTGAGTGCATATTTCGAGTCAGAACTCGTTCAAACTGGCTGGAACAGTCTCAAAAGCTCCAGGTCGTAGAAAGCCAGTTTTTCGCCAAAATTGGTTTTTGGCTGCACCCAATTTTCAAGCGTACAGTCGGGTATCCGGAGCCCCATTTTTATTTACAGCATACCCAAAGCGTCCAAATATGCAAGTTTTGAGAAAATCCGAGACAAAAAAAATTTTGTTCAAAAATGGCAAAATCGGTAAGGGGGTGCGGAGGAAAAATCCCGATTTTGACGAAAAAACTTTTTCTCTGCAAACTTGTTCAAACTTTGATATTTTGCCTCTCGACCTATGCTGAGTGCATATTTCGAGTCAGAACTCGTTCAAACTGGCTGGAACAGTCTCAAAAGCTCCAGGTCATAGAAAGCCAGTTTTTCGCCAAAATTGGTTTTTTGGCTGCACCCAATTTTCAAGCGTACAGTCGGGTATCCGGAGCCCCATTTCTATTTACAGCATACCCAAAGCGTCCAAATATGCAAGTTTTGAGAAAATCCGAGACAAAAAAAATTTTGGTCAAAAATGGCAAAATCGGTAAGGGGGGTGCGGAGGAAAAATCCCGATTTTGACGAAAAAACTTTTTCTCTGCAAACTTATTCAAACTTTGATATTTTGCCTCTCGACCTATGCTGAGTGCATATTTCGAGTCAGAACTCGTTCAAACTGGCTGGAACAGTCTCAAAAGCTCCAGGTCATAGAAAGCCAGTTTTTCGCCAAAATTGGTTTTTTGGCTGCACCCAATTTTCAAGCGTACAGTCGGGTATCCGGAGCCCCATTTTTATTTACAGCATACCCAAAGCGTCCAAATATGCAAGTTTTGAGAAAATCCGAGACAAAAAAATTTTGGTCAAAAATGGCAAAATCGGTAAGGGGGTGCGGAGGAAAAATCCCGATTTTGACGAAAAAACTTTTTCTCTGCAAACTTGTTCAAACTTTGATATTTTGCCTCTCGACCTATGCTGAGTGCATATTTCGAGTCAGAACTCGTTCAAACTGGCTGGAACAGTCTCAAAAGCTCCAGGTCATAGAAAGCCAGTTTTTCGCCAAAATTGGTTTTTTGGCTGCACCCAATTTTCAAGCGTACAGTCGGGTATCCGGAGCCCCATTTCTATTAACAGCATCCCCAAAGCGTCCAAATATGCAAGTTTTGAGAAAATCCGAGACAAAAAAAATTTTGGTCAAAAATGGCAAAATCGGTAAGGGGGGTGCGGAGGAAAAATCCCGATTTTGACGAAAAAACTTTTTCTCTGCAAACTTGTTCAAACTTTGATATTTTGCCTCTCGACCTATGCTGAGTGCATATTTCGAGTCAGAACTAGTTCAAACTGGCTGGAACAGTCTCAAAAGCTCCAGGTCGTAGAAAGCCAGTTTTTCGCCAAAATTGGTTTTTGGCTGCACCCAATTTTCAAGCGTACAGTCGGGTATCCGGAGCCCCATTTTTATTTACAGCATACCCAAAGCGTCCAAATATGCAAGTTTTGAGAAAATCCGAGACACAAAAAATTTTGGTCAAAAATGGCAAAATCGGTAAGGGGGGTGCGGAGGAAAAATCCCGATTTTGACGAAAAAACTTTTTCTCTGCAAACTTGTTCAAACTTTGATATTTTGCCTCTCGACCTATGCTGAGTGCATATTTCGAGTCAGAACTCGTTCAAACTGGCTGGAACAGTCTCAAAAGCTCCAGGTCATAGAAAGCCAGTTTTTCGCCAAAATTGGTTTTTTGGCTGCACCCAATTTTCAAGCGTACAGTCGGGTATCCGGAGCCCCATTTCTATTTACAGCATACCCAAAGCGTCCAAATATGCAAGTTTTGAGAAAATCCGAGACAAAAAAAAATTTGGTCAAAAATGGCAAAATCGGTAAGGGGGGTGCGGAGGAAAAATCCCGATTTTGACGAAAAAACTTTTTCTCTGCAAACTTATTCAAACTTTGATATTTTGCCTCTCGACCTATGCTGAGTGCATATTTCGAGTCAGAACTCGTTCAAACTGGCTGGAACAGTCTCAAAAGCTCCAGGTCATAGAAAGCCAGTTTTTCGCCAAAATTGGTTTTTTGGCTGCACCCAATTTTCAAGCGTACAGTCGGGTATCCGGAGCCCCATTTTTATTTACAGCATACCCAAAGCGTCCAAATATGCAAGTTTTGAGAAAATCCGAGACAAAAAAATTTTGGTCAAAAATGGCAAAATCGGTAAGGGGGGTGCGGAGGAAAAATCCCGATTTTGACGAAAAACTTTTTCTCTGCAAACTTGTTCAAACTTTGATATTTTGCCTCTCGACCTATGCTGAGTGCATATTTCGAGTCAGAACTCGTTCAAACTGGCTGGAACAGTCTCAAAAGCTCCAGGTCGTAGAAAGCCAGTTTTTCGCCAAAATTGGTTTTTGGCTGCACCCAATTTTCAAGCGTACAGTCGGGTATCCGGAGCCCCATTTTTATTTACAGCATACCCAAAGCGTCCAAATATGCAAGTTTTGAGAAAATCCGAGACAAAAAAAAATTTGGTCAAAAATGGCAAAATCGGTAAGGGGGGTGCGGAGGAAAAATCCCGATTTTGACGAAAAAACTTTTTCTCTGCAAACTTGTTCAAACTTTGATATTTTGCCTCTCGACCTATGCTGAGTGCATATTTCGAGTCAGAACTCGTTCAAACTGGCTGGAACAGTCTCAAAAGCTCCAGGTCATAGAAAGCCAGTTTTTCGCCAAAATTGGTTTTTTGGCTGCACCCAATTTTCAAGCGTACAGTCGGGTATCCGGAGCCCCATTTCTATTTACAGCATACCCAAAGCGTCCAAATATGCAAGTTTTGAGAAAATCCGAGACAAAAAAAATTTTGGTCAAAAATGGCAAAATCGGTAAGGGGGGTGCGGAGGAAAAATCCCGATTTTGACGAAAAAACTTTTTCTCTGCAAACTTGTTCAAACTTTGATATTTTGCCTCTCGACCTATGCTGAGTGCATATTTCGAGTCAGAACTAGTTCAAACTGGCTGGAACAGTCTCAAAAGCTCCAGGTCGTAGAAAGCCAGTTTTTCGCCAAAATTGGTTTTTGGCTGCACCCAATTTTCAAGCGTACAGTCGGGTATCCGGAGCCCCATTTTTATTTACAGCATACCCAAAGCGTCCAAATATGCAAGTTTTGAGAAAATCCGAGACACAAAAAATTTTGGTCAAAAATGGCAAAATCGGTAAGGGGGGTGCGGAGGAAAAATCCCGATTTTGACGAAAAAACTTTTTCTCTGCAAACTTGTTCAAACTTTGATATTTTGCCTCTCGACCTATGCTGAGTGCATATTTCGAGTCAGAACTCGTTCAAACTGGCTGGAACAGTCTCAAAAGCTCCAGGTCATAGAAAGCCAGTTTTTCGCCAAAATTGGTTTTTTGGCTGCACCCAATTTTCAAGCGTACAGTCGGGTATCCGGAGCCCCTTTTCTATTTACAGCATACCCAAAGCGTCCAAATATGCAAGTTTTGAGAAAATCCGAGACAAAAAAAATTTTGGTCAAAAATGGCAAAATCGGTAAGGGGGGTGCGGAGGAAAAATCCCGATTTTGACGAAAAAACTTTTTCTCTGCAAACTTGTTCAAACTTTGATATTTTGCCTCTCGACCTATGCTGAGTGCATATTTCGAGTCAGAACTCGTTCAAACTGGCTGGAACAGTCTCAAAAGCTCCAGGTCGTAGAAAGCCAGTTTTTCGCCAAAATTGGTTTTTGGCTGCACCCAATTTTCAAGCGTACAGTCGGGTATCCGGAGCCCCATTTTTATTTACAGCATACCCAAAGCGTCCAAATATGCAAGTTTTGAGAAAATCCGAGACAAAAAAAATTTTGGTCAAAAATGGCAAAATCGGTAAGGGGGGTGCGGAGGAAAAATCCCGATTTTGACGAAAAAACTTTTTCTCTGCAAACTTGTTCAAACTTTGATATTTTGCCTCTCGACCTATGCTGAGTGCATATTTCGAGTCAGAACTCGTTCAAACTGGCTGGAACAGTCTCAAAAGCTCCAGGTCATAGAAAGCCAGTTTTTCGCCAAAATTTGTTTTTTGGCTGCACCCAATTTTCAAGCGTACAGTCGGGTATCCGGAGCCCCATTTTTATTTACAGCATACCCAAAGCGTCCAAATATGCAAGTTTTGAGAAAATCCGAGACAAAAAAATTTTGGTCAAAAATGGCAAAATCGGTAAGGGGGGTGCGGAGGAAAAATCCCGATTTTGACGAAAAAACTTTTTCTCTGCAAACTTGTTCAAACTTTGATATTTTGCCTCTCGACCTATGCTGAGTGCATATTTCGAGTCAGAACTCGTTCAAACTGGCTGGAACAGTCTCAAAAGCTCCAGGTCGTAGAAAGCCAGTTTTTCGCCAAAATTGGTTTTTGGCTGCACCCAATTTTGAAGCGTACAGTCGGGTATCCGGAGCCCCATTTTTATTTACAGCATACCCAAAGCGTCCAAATATGCAAGTTTTGAGAAAATCCGAGACAAAAAAAATTTTGGTCAAAAATGGCAAAATCGGTAAGGGGGGTGCGGAGGAAAAATCCCGATTTTGACGAAAAAACTTTTTCTCTGCCAACTTGTTCAAACTTTGATATTTTGCCTCTCGACCTATGCTGAGTGCATATTTCGAGTCAGAACTCGTTCAAACTGGCTGGAACAGTCTCAAAAGCTCCAGGTCATAGAAAGCCAGTTTTTCGCCAAAATTGGTTTTTTGGCTGCACCCAATTTTCAAGCGTACAGTCGGGTATCCGGAGCCCCATTTCTATTTACAGCATACCCAAAGCGTCCAAATATGCAAGTTTTGAGAAAATCCGAGACAAAAAAAATTTTGGTCAAAAATGGCAAAATCGGTAAGGGGGGTGCGGAGGAAAAATCCCGATTTTGACGAAAAAACTTTTTCTCTGCAAACTTGTTCAAACTTTGATATTTTGCCTCTCGACCTATGCTGAGTGCATATTTCGAGTCAGAACTCGTTCAAACTGGCTGGAACAGTCTCAAAAGCTCCAGGTCATAGAAAGCCAGTTTTTCGCCAAAATTGGTTTTTTGGCTGCACCCAATTTTCAAGCGTACAGTCGGGTATCCGGAGCCCCATTTTTATTTACAGCATACCCAAAGCGTCCAAATATGCAAGTTTTGAGAAAATCCGAGACAAAAAAATTTTGGTCAAAAATGGCAAAATCGGTAAGGGGGGTGCGGAGGAAAAATCCCGATTTTGACGAAAAAACTTTTTCTCTGCAAACTTGTTCAAACTTTGATATTTTGCCTCTCGACCTATGCTGAGTGCATATTTCGAGTCAGAACTCGTTCAAACTGGCTGGAACAGTCTCAAAAGCTCCAGGTCGTAGAAAGCCAGTTTTTCGCCAAAATTGGTTTTTGGCTGCACCCAATTTTCAAGCGTACAGTCGGGTATCCGGAGCCCCATTTTTATTTACAGCATACCCAAAGCGTCCAAATATGCAAGTTTTGAGAAAATCCGAGACAAAAAAAATTTTGGTCAAAAATGGCAAAATCGGTAAGGGGGTGCGGAGGAAAAATCCCGATTTTGACGAAAAAACTTTTTCTCTGCAAACTTGTTCAAACTTTGATATTTTGCCTCTCGACCTGAGCTGAGTGCATATTTCGAGTCAGAACTCGTTCAAACTGGCTGGAACAGTCTCAAAAGCTCCAGGTCATAGAAAGCCAGTTTTTCGCCAAAATTGGTTTTTTGGCTGCACCCAATTTTCAAGCGTACAGTCGGGTATCCGGAGCCCCATTTCTATTTACAGCATACCCAAAGCGTCCAAATGTGCAAGTTTTGAGAAAATCCGAGACAAAAATTTTTGGTCAAAAATGGCAAAATCGGTAAGGGGGGTGCGGAGGAAAAATCCCGATTTTGACGAAAAAACTTTTTCTCTGCAAACTTGTTCAAACTTTGATATTTTGCCTCTCGACCTATGCTGAGTGCATATTTCGAGTCAGAACTCGTTCAAACTGGCTGGAACAGTCTCAAAAGCTCCAGGTCATAGAAAGCCAGTTTTTCGCCAAAATTGGTTTTTTGGCTGCACCCAATTTTCAAGCGTACAGTCGGGTATCCGGAGCCCCATTTCTATTTACAGCATACCCAAAGCGTCCAAATATGCAAGTTTTGAGAAAATCCGAGACAAAAAAAATTTTGGTCAAAAATGGCAAAATCGGTAAGGGGGGTGCGGAGGAAAAATCCCGATTTTGACGAAAAAACTTTTTCTCTGCAAACTTGTTCAAACTTTGATATTTTGCCTCTCGACCTATGCTGAGTGCATATTTCGAGTCAGAACTCGTTCAAACTGGCTGGAACAGTCTCAAAAGCTCCAGGTCATAGAAAGCCAGTTTTTCGCCAAAATTGGTTTTTTGGCTGCACCCAATTTTCAAGCGTACAGTCGTGTATCCGGAGCCCCATTTTTATTTACAGCATACCCAAAGCGTCCAAATATGCAAGTTTTGAGAAAATCCGAGACAAAAAACTTTGGTCAAAAATGGCAAAATCGGTAAGGGGGGTGCGGAGGAAAAATCCCGATTTTGACGAAAAAACTTTTTCTCTGCAAACTTGTTCAAACTTTGATATTTTGCCTCTCGACCTATGCTGAGTGCATATTTCGAGTCAGAACTCGTTCAAACTGGCTGGAACAGTCTCAAAAGCTCCAGGTCGTAGAAAGCCAGTTTTTCGCCAAAATTGGTTTTTGGCTGCACCCAATTTTCAAGCGTACAGTCGGGTATCCGGAGCCCCATTTTTATTTACAGCATACCCAAAGCGTCCAAATATGCAAGTTTTGAGAAAATCCGAGACAACAAAAATTTTGGTCAAAAATGGCAAAATCGGTAAGGGGGGTGCGGAGGAAAAATCCCGATTTTGACGAAAAAACTTTTACTCTGCAAACTTGTTCAAACTTTGATATTTTGCCTCTCGACCTATGCTGAGTGCATATTTCGAGTCAGAACTCGTTCAAACTGGCTGGAACAGTCTCAAAAGCTCCAGGTCATAGAAAGCCAGTTTTTCGCCAAAATTGGTTTTTTGGCTGCACCCAATTTTCAAGCGTACAGTCGGGTATCCGGAGCCCCATTTCTATTTACAGCATACCCAAAGCGTCCAAATATGCAAGTTTTGAGAAAATCCGAGACAAAAAAAAATTTGGTCAAAAATGGCAAAATCGGTAAGGGGGGTGCGGAGGAAAAATCCCGATTTTGACGAAAAAACTTTTTCTCTGCAAACTTGTTCAAACTTTGATATTTTGCCTCTCGACCTATGCTGAGTGCATATTTCGAGTCAGAACTCGTTCAAACTGGCTGGAACAGTCTCAAAAGCTCCAGGTCGTAGAAAGCCAGTTTTTCGCCAAAATTGGTTTTTGGCTGCACCCAATTTTCAAGCGTACAGTCGGGTATCCGGAGCCCCATTTTTATTTACAGCATACCCAAAGCGTCCAAATATGCAAGTTTTGAGAAAATCCGAGACAAAAAAAATTTGGTCAAAAATGGCAAAATCGGTAAGGGGGGTGCGGAGGAAAAATCCCGATTTGACGAAAAAACTTTTTCTCTGCAAACTTGTTCAAACTTTGATATTTTGCCTCTCGACCTATGCTGAGTGCATATTTCGAGTCAGAACTCGTTCAAACTGGCTGGAACAGTCTCAAAAGCTCCAGGTCGTAGAAAGCCAGTTTTTCGCCAAAATTGGTTTTTGGCTGCACCCAATTTTCAAGCGTACAGTCGGGTATCCGGAGCCCCATTTTTATTTACAGCATACCCAAAGCGTCCAAATATGCAAGTTTTGAGAAAATCCGAGACAAAAAAAATTTTGGTCAAAAATGGCAAAATCGGTAGGGGGGGTGCGGAGGAAAAATCCCGATTTTGACGAAAAAACTTTTTCTCTGCAAACTTGTTCAAACTTTGATATTTTGCCTCTCGACCTATGCTGAGTGCATATTTCGAGTCAGAACTCGTTCAAACTGGCTGGAACAGTCTCAAAAGCTCCAGGTCGTAGAAAGCCAGTTTTTCGCCAAAATTGGTTTTTGGCTGCACCCAATTTTCAAGCGTACAGTCGGGTATCCGGAGCCCCATTTTTATTTACAGCATACCCAAAGCGTCCAAATATGCAAGTTTTGAGAAAATCCGAGACAAAAAAAATTTTGGTCAAAAATGGCAAAATCGGTAAGGGGGTGCGGAGGAAAAATCCCGATTTTGACGAAAAAACTTTTTCTCTGCAAACTTGTTCAAACTTTGATATTTTGCCTCTCGACCTATGCTGAGTGCATATTTCGAGTCAGAACTCGTTCAAACTGGCTGGAACAGTCTCAAAAGCTCCAGGTCATAGAAAGCCAGTTTTTTGCCAAAATTGGTTTTTTGGCTGCACCCAATTTTCAAGCGTACAGTCGGGTATCCGGAGCCCCATTTCTATTTACAGCATACCCAAAGCGTCCAAATATGCAAGTTTTGAGAAAATCCGAGACAAAAAAAATTTTGGTCAAAAATGGCAAAATCGGTAAGGGGGGTGCGGAGGAAAAATCCCGATTTTGACGAAAAAACTTTTTCTCTGCAAACTTGTTCAAACTTTGATATTTTGCCTCTCGACCTATGCTGAGTGCATATTTCGAGTCAGAACTCGTTCAAACTGGCTGGAACAGTCTCAAAAGCTCCAGGTCATAGAAAGCCAGTTTTTCGCCAAAATTGGTTTTTTGGCTGCACCCAATTTTCAAGCGTACAGTCGTGTATCCGGAGCCCCATTTTTATTTACAGCATACCCAAAGCGTCCAAATATGCAAGTTTTGAGAAAATCCGAGACAAAAAAACTTTGGTCAAAAATGGCAAAATCGGTAAGGGGGGTGCGGAGGAAAAATCCCGATTTTGACGAAAAAACTTTTTCTCTGCAAACTTGTTCAAACTTTGATATTTTGCCTCTCGACCTATGCTGAGTGCATATTTCGAGTCAGAACTCGTTCAAACTGGCTGGAACAGTCTCAAAAGCTCCAGGTCGTAGAAAGCCAGTTTTTCGCCAAAATTGGTTTTTGGCTGCACCCAATTTTCAAGCGTACAGTCGGGTATCCGGAGCCCCATTTTTATTTACAGCATACCCAAAGCGTCCAAATATGCAAGTTTTGAGAAAATCCGAGACAACAAAAATTTTGGTCAAAAATGGCAAAATCGGTAAGGGGGGTGCGGAGGAAAAATCCCGATTTTGACGAAAAAACTTTTACTCTGCAAACTTGTTCAAACTTTGATATTTTGCCTCTCGACCTATGCTGAGTGCATATTTCGAGTCAGAACTCGTTCAAACTGGCTGGAACAGTCTCAAAAGCTCCAGGTCATAGAAAGCCAGTTTTTCGCCAAAATTGGTTTTTTGGCTGCACCCAATTTTCAAGCGTACAGTCGGGTATCCGGAGCCCCATTTCTATTTACAGCATACCCAAAGCGTCCAAATATGCAAGTTTTGAGAAAATCCGAGACAAAAAAAAATTTGGTCAAAAATGGCAAAATCGGTAAGGGGGGTGCGGAGGAAAAATCCCGATTTTGACGAAAAAACTTTTTCTCTGCAAACTTGTTCAAACTTTGATATTTTGCCTCTCGACCTATGCTGAGTGCATATTTCGAGTCAGAACTCGTTCAAACTGGCTGGAACAGTCTCAAAAGCTCCAGGTCGTAGAAAGCCAGTTTTTCGCCAAAATTGGTTTTTGGCTGCACCCAATTTTCAAGCGTACAGTTGGGTATCCGGAGCCCCATTTTTATTTACAGCATACCCAAAGCGTCCAAATATGCAAGTTTTGAGAAAATCCGAGACAACAAAAAATTTGGTCAAAAATGGCAAAATCGGTAAGGGGGGTGCGGAGGAAAAATCCCGATTTTGACGAAAAAACTTTTTCTCTGCAAACTTGTTCAAACTTTGATATTTTGCCTCTCGACCTATGCTGAGTGCATATTTCGAGTCAGAACTCGTTCAAACTGGCTGGAACAGTCTCAAAAGCTCCAGGTCGTAGAAAGCCAGTTTTTCGCCAAAATTGGTTTTTGGCTGCACCCAATTTTCAAGCGTACAGTCGGGTATCCGGAGCCCCATTTTTATTTACAGCATACCCAAAGCGTCCAAATATGCAAGTTTTGAGAAAATCCGAGACAAAAAAAATTTTGGTCAAAAATGGCAAAATCGGTAAGGGGGGTGCGGAGGAAAAATCCCGATTTTGACGAAAAAACTTTTTCTCTGCAAACTTGTTCAAACTTTGATATTTTGCCTCTCGACCTATGCTGAGTGCATATTTCGAGTCAGAACTCGTTCAAACTGGCTGGAACAGTCTCAAAAGCTCCAGGTCATAGAAAGCCAGTTTTTCGCCAAAATTGGTTTTTTGGCTGCACCCAATTTTCAAGCGTACAGTCGGGTATCCGGAGCCCCATTTCTATTTACAGCATACCCAAAGCGTCCAAATATGCAAGTTTTGAGAAAATCCGAGACAAAAAAAATTTTGGTCAAAAATGGCAAAATCGGTAAGGGGGGTGCGGAGGAAAAATCCCGATTTTGACGAAAAAACTTTTTCTCTGCAAACTTGTTCAAACTTTGATATTTTGCCTCTCGACCTATGCTGAGTGCATATTTCGAGTCAGAACTCGTTCAAACTGGCTGGAACAGTCTCAAAAGCTCCAGGTCATAGAAAGCCAGTTTTTCGCCAAAATTGGTTTTTTGGCTGCACCCAATTTTCAAGCGTACAGTCGGGTATCCGGAGCCCCATTTTTATTTACAGCATACCCAAAGCGTCCAAATATGCAAGTTTTGAGAAAATCCGAGACAAAAAAATTTTGGTCAAAAATGGCAAAATCGGTAAGGGGGGTGCGGAGGAAAAATCCCGATTTTGACGAAAAAACTTTTTCTCTGCAAACTTGTTCAAACTTTGATATTTTGCCTCTCGACCTATGCTGAGTGCATATTTCGAGTCAGAACTCGTTCAAACTGGCTGGAACAGTCTCAAAAGCTCCAGGTCGTAGAAAGCCAGTTTTTCGCCAAAATTGGTTTTTGGCTGCACCCAATTTTCAAGCGTACAGTCGGGTATCCGGAGCCCCATTTTTATTTACAGCATACCCAAAGCGTCCAAATATGCAAGTTTTGAGAAAATCCGAGACAAAAAAAAATTTGGTCAAAAATGGCAAAATCGGTAAGGGGGGTGCGGAGGAAAAATCCCGATTTTGACGAAAAAACTTTTTCTCTGCAAACTTGTTCAAACTTTGATATTTTGCCTCTCGACCTATGCTGAGTGCATATTTCGAGTCAGAACTCGTTCAAACTGGCTGGAACAGTCTCAAAAGCTCCAGGTCATAGAAAGCCAGTTTTTCGCCAAAATTGGTTTTTTGGCTGCACCCAATTTTCAAGCGTACAGTCGGGTATCCGGAGCCCCATTACTATTAACAGCATACCCAAAGCGTCCAAATATGCAAGTTTTGAGAAAATCCGAGACAAAAAAAATTTTGGTCAAAAATGGCAAAATCGGTAAGGGGGTGCGGAGGAAAAATCCCGATTTTGACGAAAAAACTTTTTCTCTGCAAACTTGTTCAAACTTTGATATTTTGCCTCTCGACCTATGCTGAGTGCATATTTCGAGTCAGAACTCGTTCAAACTGGCTGGAACAGTCTCAAAAGCTCCAGGTCGTAGAAAGCCAGTTTTTCGCCAAAATTGGTTTTTTGGCTGCACCCAATTTTCAAGCGTACAGTCGGGTATCCGGAGCCCCATTTTTATTTACAGCATACCCAAAGCGTCCAAATATGCAAGTTTTGAGAAAATCCGAGACAAAAAAATTTTGGTCAAAAATGGCAAAATCGGTAAGGGGGTGCGGAGGAAAAATCCCGATTTTGACGAAAAAACTTTTTCTCTGCAAACTTGTTCAAACTTTGATATTTTGCCTCTCGACCTATGCTGAGTGCATATTTCGAGTCAGAACTCGTTCAAACTGGCTGGAACAGTCTCAAAAGCTCCAGGTCGTAGAAAGCCAGTTTTTCGCCAAAATTGGTTTTTGGCTGCACCCAATTTTCAAGCGTACAGTCGGGTATCCGGAGCCCCATTTTTATTTACAGCATACCCAAAGCGTCCAAATATGCAAGTTTTGAGAAAATCCGAGACAAAAAAATTTTGGTCAAAAATGGCAAAATCGGTAAGGGGGTGCGGAGGAAAAATCCCGATTTTGACGAAAAAACTTTTTCTCTGCAAACTTGTTCAAACTTTGATATTTTGCCTCTCGACCTATGCTGAGTGCATATTTCGAGTCAGAACTCGTTCAAACTGGCTGGAACAGTCTCAAAAGCTCCAGGTCATAGAAAGCCAGTTTTTCGCCAAAATTGGTTTTTTGGCTGCACCCAATTTTCAAGCGTACAGTCGGGTATCCGGAGCCCCATTTCTATTTACAGCATACCCAAAGCGTCCAAATATGCAAGTTTTGAGAAAATCCGAGACAAAAAAAATTTTGGTCAAAAATGGCAAAATCGATAAGGGGGGTGTGGAGGAAAAATCCCGATTTTGACGAAAAAACTTTTTCTCTGCAAACTTGTTCAAACTTTGATATTTTGCCTCTCGACCTATGCTGAGTGCATATTTCGAGTCAGAACTCGTTCAAACTGGCTGGAACAGTCTCAAAAGCTCCAGGTCGTAGAAAGCCAGTTTTTCGCCAAAATTGGTTTTTGGCTGCACCCAATTTTCAAGCGTACAGTCGGGTATCCGGAGCCCCATTTTTATTTACAGCATACCCAAAGCGTCCAAATATGCAAGTTTTGAGAAAATCCGAGACAAAAAAAATTTTGGTCAAAAATGGCAAAATCGGTAAGGGGGGTGCGGAGGAAAAATCCCGATTTTGACGAAAAAACTTTTTCTCTGCAAACTTGTTCAAACTTTGATATTTTGCCTCTCGACCTATGCTGAGTGCATATTTCGAGTCAGAACTCGTTCAAACTGGCTGGAACAGTCTCAAAAGCTCCAGGTCGTAGAAAGCCAGTTTTTCGCCAAAATTGGTTTTTGGCTGCACCCAATTTTCAAGCGTACAGTCGGGTATCCGGAGCCCCATTTTTATTTACAGCATACCCAAAGCGTCCAAATATGCAAGTTTTGAGAAAATCCGAGACAAAAAAAATTTTGGTCAAAAATGGCAAAATCGGTAAGGGGGGTGCGGAGGAAAAATCCCGATTTTGACGAAAAAACTTTTTCTCTGCAAACTTGTTCAAACTTTGATATTTTGCCTCTCGACCTATGCTGAGTGCATATTTCGAGTCAGAACTCGTTCAAACTGGCTGGAACAGTCTCAAAAGCTCCAGGTCATAGAAAGCCAGTTTTTCGCCAAAATTGGTTTTTTGGCTGCACCCAATTTTCAAGCGTACAGTCGGGTATCCGGAGCCCCATTACTATTAACAGCATACCCAAAGCGTCCAAATATGCAAGTTTTGAGAAAATCCGAGACAAAAAAAATTTTGGTCAAAAATGGCAAAATCGGTAAGGGGGGTGCGGAGGAAAAATCCCGATTTTGACGAAAAAACTTTTTCTCTGCAAACTTGTTCAAACTTTGATATTTTGCCTCTCGACCTATGCTGAGTGCATATTTCGAGTCAGAACTCGTTCAAACTGGCTGGAACAGTCTCAAAAGCTCCAGGTCATAGAAAGCCAGTTTTTCGCCAAAATTGGTTTTTTGGCTGCACCCAATTTTCAAGCGTACAGTCGGGTATCCGGAGCCCCATTACTATTAACAGCATACCCAAAGCGTCCAAATATGCAAGTTTTGAGAAAATCCGAGACAAAAAAAATTTTGGTCAAAAATGGCAAAATCGGTAAGGGGGTGCGGAGGAAAAATCCCGATTTTGACGAAAAAACTTTTTCTCTGCAAACTTGTTCAAACTTTGATATTTTGCCTCTCGACCTATGCTGAGTGCATATTTCGAGTCAGAACTCGTTCAAACTGGCTGGAACAGTCTCAAAAGCTCCAGGTCATAGAAAGCCAGTTTTTCGCCAAAATTGGTTTTTTGGCTGCACCCAATTTTCAAGCGTACAGTCGGGTATCCGGAGCCCCATTACTATTAACAGCATACCCAAAGCGTCCAAATATGCAAGTTTTGAGAAAATCCGAGACAAAAAAAATTTTGGTCAAAAATGGCAAAATCGGTAAGGGGGTGCGGAGGAAAAATCCCGATTTTGACGAAAAAACTTTTTCTCTGCAAACTTGTTCAAACTTTGATATTTTGCCTCTCGACCTATGCTGAGTGCATATTTCGAGTCAGAACTCGTTCAAACTGGCTGGAACAGTCTCAAAAGCTCCAGGTCGTAGAAAGCCAGTTTTTCGCCAAAATTGGTTTTTTGGCTGCACCCAATTTTCAAGCGTACAGTCGGGTATCCGGAGCCCCATTTTTATTTACAGCATACCCAAAGCGTCCAAATATGCAAGTTTTGAGAAAATCCGAGACAAAAAAATTTTGGTCAAAAATGGCAAAATCGGTAAGGGGGTGCGGAGGAAAAATCCCGATTTTGACGAAAAAACTTTTTCTCTGCAAACTTGTTCAAACTTTGATATTTTGCCTCTCGACCTATGCTGAGTGCATATTTCGAGTCAGAACTCGTTCAAACTGGCTGGAACAGTCTCAAAAGCTCCAGGTCGTAGAAAGCCAGTTTTTCGCCAAAATTGGTTTTTGGCTGCACCCAATTTTCAAGCGTACAGTCGGGTATCCGGAGCCCCATTTTTATTTACAGCATACCCAAAGCGTCCAAATATGCAAGTTTTGAGAAAATCCGAGACAAAAAAATTTTGGTCAAAAATGGCAAAATCGGTAAGGGGGTGCGGAGGAAAAATCCCGATTTTGACGAAAAAACTTTTTCTCTGCAAACTTGTTCAAACTTTGATATTTTGCCTCTCGACCTATGCTGAGTGCATATTTCGAGTCAGAACTCGTTCAAACTGGCTGGAACAGTCTCAAAAGCTCCAGGTCATAGAAAGCCAGTTTTTCGCCAAAATTGGTTTTTTGGCTGCACCCAATTTTCAAGCGTACAGTCGGGTATCCGGAGCCCCATTTCTATTTACAGCATACCCAAAGCGTCCAAATATGCAAGTTTTGAGAAAATCCGAGACAAAAAAAATTTTGGTCAAAAATGGCAAAATCGGTAAGGGGGGTGCGGAGGAAAAATCCCGATTTTGACGAAAAAACTTTTTCTCTGCAAACTTGTTCAAACTTTGATATTTTGCCTCTCGACCTATGCTGAGTGCATATTTCGAGTCAGAACTCGTTCAAACTGGCTGGAACAGTCTCAAAAGCTCCAGGTCGTAGAAAGCCAGTTTTTCGCCAAAATTGGTTTTTGGCTGCACCCAATTTTCAAGCGTACAGTCGGGTATCCGGAGCCCCATTTTTATTTACAGCATACCCAAAGCGTCCAAATATGCAAGTTTTGAGAAAATCCGAGACAAAAAAAATTTTGGTCAAAAATGGCAAAATCGGTAAGGGGGGTGCGGAGGAAAAATCCCGATTTTGACGAAAAAACTTTTTCTCTGCAAACTTGTTCAAACTTTGATATTTTGCCTCTCGACCTATGCTGAGTGCATATTTCGAGTCAGAACTCGTTCAAACT
This sequence comes from Fragum sueziense, assembly GCA_963680895.1. Taxonomy (NCBI): domain Eukaryota; kingdom Metazoa; phylum Mollusca; class Bivalvia; order Cardiida; family Cardiidae; genus Fragum; species Fragum sueziense. The sequence continues at coordinate 57,056,553 of OY804596.1, read as the reverse complement.
GGCTGGAACAGTCTCAAAAGCTCCAGGTCATAGAAAGCCAGTTTTTCGCCAAAATTGGTTTTTTGGCTGCACCCAATTTTCAAGCGTACAGTCGGGTATCCGGAGCCCCATTTTTATTTACAGCATACCCAAAGCGTCCAAATATGCAAGTTTTGAGAAAATCCGAGACAAAAAAATTTTGGTCAAAAATGGCAAAATCGGTAAGGGGGGTGCGGAGGAAAAATCCCGATTTTGACGAAAAAACTTTTTCTCTGCAAACTTGTTCAAACTTTGATATTTTGCCTCTCGACCTATGCTGAGTGCATATTTCGAGTCAGAACTCGTTCAAACTGGCTGGAACAGTCTCAAAAGCTCCAGGTCGTAGAAAACCAGTTTTTCGCCAAAATTGGTTTTTGGCTGCACCCAATTTTCAAGCGTACAGTCGGATATCCGGAGCCCCATTTTTATTTACAGCATACCCAAAGCGTCCAAATATGCAAGTTTTGAGAAAATCCGAGACAAAAAAAATTTTGGTCAAAAATGGCAAAATCGGTAAGGGGGGTGCGGAGGAAAAATCCCGATTTTGACGAAAAAACTTTTTCTCTGCAAACTTGTTCAAACTTTGATATTTTGCCTCTCGACCTATGCTGAGTGCATATTTCGAGTCAGAACTCGTTCAAACTGGCTGGAACAGTCTCAAAAGCTCCAGGTCATAGAAAGCCAGTTTTTCGCCAAAATTGGTTTTTTGGCTGCACCCAATTTTCAAGCGTACAGTCGGGTATCCGGAGCCCCATTTCTATTTACAGCATACCCAAAGCGTCCAAATATGCAAGTTTTGAGAAAATCCGAGACAAAAAAAAATTTGGTCAAAAATGGCAAAATCGGTAAGGGGGGTGCGGAGGAAAAATCCCGATTTTGACGAAAAAACTTTTTCTCTGCAAACTTATTCAAACTTTGATATTTTGCCTCTCGACCTATGCTGAGTGCATATTTCGAGTCAGAACTCGTTCAAACTGGCTGGAACAGTCTCAAAAGCTCCAGGTCATAGAAAGCCAGTTTTTCGCCAAAATTGGTTTTTTGGCTGCACCCAATTTTCAAGCGTACAGTCGGGTATCCGGAGCCCCATTTTTATTTACAGCATACCCAAAGCGTCCAAATATGCAAGTTTTGAGAAAATCCGAGACAAAAAAATTATGGACAAAAATGGCAAAATCGGTAAGGGGGTGCGGAGGAAAAATCCCGATTTTGACGAAAAACTTTTTCTCTGCAAACTTGTTCAAACTTTGATATTTTGCCTCTCGACCTATGCTGAGTGCATATTTCGAGTCAGAACTCGTTCAAACTGGCTGGAACAGTCTCAAAAGCTCCAGGTCGTAGAAAGCCAGTTTTTCGCCAAAATTGGTTTTTGGCTGCACCCAATTTTCAAGCGTACAGTCGGGTATCCGGAGCCCCATTTTTATTTACAGCATACCCAAAGCGTCCAAATATGCAAGTTTTGAGAAAATCCGAGACAAAAAAAATTTTGGTCAAAAATGGCAAAATCGGTAAGGGGGGTGCGGAGGAAAAATCCCGATTTTGACGAAAAAACTTTTTCTCTGCAAACTTGTTCAAACTTTGATATTTTGCCTCTCGACCTATGCTGAGTGCATATTTCGAGTCAGAACTCGTTCAAACTGGCTGGAACAGTCTCAAAAGCGCCAGGTCATAGAAAGCCAGTTTTTCGCCAAAATTGGTTTTTTGGCTGCACCCAATTTTCAAGCGTACAGTCGGGTATCCGGAGCCCCATTTCTATTTACAGCATCCCCAAAGCGTCCAAATATGCAAGTTTTGAGAAAATCCGAGACAAAAAAAATTTTGGTCAAAAATGGCAAAATCGGTAAGGGGGTGCGGAGGAAAAATCCCGATTTTGACGAAAAAACTTTTTCTCTGCAAACTTGTTCAAACTTTGATATTTTGCCTCTCGACCTATGCTGAGTGCATATTTCGAGTCAGAACTCGTTCAAACTGGCTGGAACAGTCTCAAAAGCTCCAGGTCATAGAAAGCCAGTTTTTCGCCAAAATTGGTTTTTTGGCTGCACCCAATTTTCAAGCGTACAGTCGGGTATCCGGAGCCCTATTTTTATTTACAGCATACCCAAAGCGTCCAAATATGCAAGTTTTGAGAAAATCCGAGACAAAAAAAATTTTGGTCAAAAATGGCAAAATCGGTAAGGGGGTGCGGAGGAAAAATCCCGATTTTGACGAAAAAACTTTTTCTCTGCAAACTTGTTCAAACTTTGATATTTTGCCTCTCGACCTATGCTGAGTGCATATTTCGAGTCAGAACTCGTTCAAACTGGCTGGAACAGTCTCAAAAGCTCCAGGTCGTAGAAAGCCAGTTTTTCGCCAAAATTGGTTTTTGGCTGCACCCAATTTTCAAGCGTACAGTCGGGTATCCGGAGCCCCATTTTTATTTACAGCATACCCAAAGCGTCCAAATATGCAAGTTTTGAGAAAATCCGAGACAAAAAAAAAATTTGGTCAAAAATGGCAAAATCGGTAAGGGGGGTGCGGAGGAAAAATCCCGATTTTGACGAAAAAACTTTTTCTCTGCAAACTTGTTCAAACTTTGATATTTTGCCTCTCGACCTATGCTGAGTGCATATTTCGAGTCAGAACTCGTTCAAACTGGCTGGAACAGTCTCAAAAGCTCCAGGTCATAGAAAGCCAGTTTTTCGCCAAAATTGGTTTTTTGGCTGCACCCAATTTTCAAGCGTACAGTCGGGTATCCGGAGCCCCATTTCTATTTACAGCATACCCAAAGCGTCCAAATATGCAAGTTTTGAGAAAATCCGAGACAAAAAAAATTTTGGTCAAAAATGGCAAAATCGGTAAGGGGGGTGCGGAGGAAAAATCCCGATTTTGACGAAAAAACTTTTTCTCTGCAAACTTGTTCAAACTTTGATATTTTGCCTCTCGACCTATGCTGAGTGCATATTTCGAGTCAGAACTCGTTCAAACTGGCTGGAACAGTCTCAAAAGCTCCAGGTCGTAGAAAGCCAGTTTTTCGCCAAAATTGGTTTTTGGCTGCACCCAATTTTCAAGCGTACAGTCGGGTATCCGGAGCCCCATTTTTATTTACAGCATACCCAAAGCGTCCAAATATGCAAGTTTTGAGAAAATCCGAGACAAAAAAAATTTTGGTCAAAAATGGCAAAATCGGTAAGGGGGGTGCGGAGAAAAAATCCCGATTTTGACGAAAAAACTTTTTCTCTGCAAACTTGTTCAAACTTTGATATTTTGCCTCTCGACCTATGCTGAGTGCATATTTCGAGTCAGAACTCGTTCAAACTGGCTGGAACAGTCTCAAAAGCTCCAGGTCATAGAAAGCCAGTTTTTCGCCAAAATTGGTTTTTTGGCTGCACCCAATTTTCAAGCGTACAATCGGGTATCCGGAGCCCCATTTCTATTTACAGCATACCCAAAGCGTCCAAATATGCAAGTTTTGAGAAAATCCGAGACAAAAAAAAATTTTGGTCAAAAATGGCAAAATCGGTAATGGGGGTGCGGAGGAAAAATCCCGATTTTGACGAAAAAACTTTTTCTCTGCAAACTTGTTCAAACTTTGATATTTTGCCTCTCGACCTATGCTGAGTGCATATTTCGAGTCAGAACTAGTTCAAACTGGCTGGAACAGTCTCAAAAGCTCCAGGTCGTAGAAAGCCAGTTTTTCGCCAAAATTGGTTTTTGGCTGCACCCAATTTTCAAGCGTACAGTCGGGTATCCGGAGCCCCATTTTTATTTACAGCATACCCAAAGCGTCCAAATATGCAAGTTTTGAGAAAATCCGAGACAAAAAAAATTTTGGTCAAAAATGGCAAAATCGGTAAGGGGGGTGCGGAGGAAAAATCCCGATTTTGACGAAAAAACTTTTTCTCTGCAAACTTGTTCAAACTTTGATATTTTGCCTCTCGACCTATGCTGAGTGCATATTTCGAGTCAGAACTCGTTCAAACTGGCTGGAACAGTCTCAAAAGCTCCAGGTCATAGAAAGCCAGTTTTTCGCCAAAATTGGTTTTTTGGCTGCACCCAATTTTCAAGCGTACAGTCGGGTATCCGGAGCATCATTTCTATTTACAGCATACCCAAAGCGTCCAAATATGCAAGTTTTGAGAAAATCCGAGACAAAAAAAATTTTGGTCAAAAATGGCAAAATCGGTAAGGGGGGTGCGGAGGAAAAATCCCGATTTTGACGAAAAAACTTTTTCTCTGCAAACTTGTTCAAACTTTGATATTTTGCCTCTCGACCTATGCTGAGTGCATATTTCGAGTCAGAACTCGTTCAAACTGGCTGGAACAATCTCAAAAGCTCCAGGTCGTAGAAAGCCAGTTTTTCGCCAAAATTGGTTTTTGGCTGCACCCAATTTTCAAGCGTACAGTCGGGTATCCGGAGCCCCATTTTTATTTACAGCATACCCAAAGCGTCCAAATATGCAAGTTTTGAGAAAATCCGAGACAAAAAAAATTTTGGTCAAAAATGGCAAAATCGGTAAGGGGGGTGCGGAGGAAAAATCCCGATTTTGACGAAAAAACTTTTTCTCTGCAAACTTGTTCAAACTTTGATATTTTGCCTCTCGACCTATGCTGAGTGCATATTTCGAGTCAGAACTCGTTCAAACTGGCTGGAACAGTCTCAAAAGCTCCAGGTCATAGAAAGCCAGTTTTTCGCCAAAATTGGTTTTTTGGCTGCACCCAATTTTCAAGCGTACAGTCGGGTATCCGGAGCCCCATTTTTATTTACAGCATACCCAAAGCGTCCAAATATGCAAGTTTTGAGAAAATCCGAGACAAAAAAATTTTGGTCAAAAATGGCAAAATCGGTAAGGGGGGTGCGGAGGAAAAATCCCGATTTTGACGAAAAAACTTTTTCTCTGCAAACTTGTTCAAACTTTGATATTTTGCCTCTCGACCTATGCTGAGTGCATATTTCGAGTCAGAACTCGTTCAAACTGGCTGGAACAGTCTCAAAAGCTCCAGGTCGTAGAAAGCCAGTTTTTCGCCAAAATTGGTTTTTGGCTGCACCCAATTTTCAAGCGTACAGTCGGGTATCCGGAGCCCCATTTTTATTTACAGCATACCCAAAGCGTCCAAATATGCAAGTTTTGAGAAAATCCGAGACAAAAAAAAATTTGGTCAAAAATGGCAAAATCGGTAAGGGGGGTGCGGAGGAAAAATCCCGATTTTGACGAAAAAACTTTTTCTCTGCCAACTTGTTCAAACTTTGATATTTTGCCTCTCGACCTATGCTGAGTGCATATTTCGAGTCAGAACTCGTTCAAACTGGCTGGAACAGTCTCAAAAGCTCCAGGCCATAAAAAGCCAGTTTTTCGCCAAAATTGGTTTTTTGGCTGCACCCAATTTTCAAGCGTACAGTCGGGTATCCGGAGCCCCATTTCTATTTACAGCATACCCAAAGCGTCCAAATATGCAAGTTTTGAGAAAATCCGAGACAAAAAAAATTTTGGTCAAAAATGGCAAAATCGGTAAGGGGGGTGCGGAGGAAAAATCCCGATTTTGACGAAAAAACTTTTTCTCTGCAAACTTGTTCAAACTTTGATATTTTGCCTCTCGACCTATGCTGAGTGCATATTTCGAGTCAGAACTCGTTCAAACTGGCTGGAACAGTCTCAAAAGCTCCAGGTCGTAGAAAGCCAGTTTTTCGCCAAAATTGGTTTTTGGCTGCACCCAATTTTCAAGCGTACAGTCGGGTATCCGGAGCCCCATTTTTATTTACAGCATACCCAAAGCGTCCAAATATGCAAGTTTTGAGAAAATCCGAGACAAAAAAATTTTGGTCAAAAATGGCAAAATCGGTAAGGGGGTGCGGAGGAAAAATCCCGATTTTGACGAAAAAACTTTTTCTCTGCAAACTTGTTCAAACTTTGATATTTTGCCTCTCGACCTATGCTGAGTGCATATTTCGAGTCAGAACTCGTTCAAACTGGCTGGAACAGTCTCAAAAGCTCCAGGTCGTAGAAAGGCAGTTTTTCGCCAAAATTGGTTTTTGGCTGCACCCAATTTTCAAGCGTACAGTCGGGTATCCGGAGCCCCATTTCTATTTACAGCATACCCAAAGCGTCCAAATATGCAAGTTTTGAGAAAATCCGAGACAAAAAAAAATTTGGTCAAAAATGGCAAAATCGGTAAGGGGGTGCGGAGAAAAAATCCCGATTTTGACGAAAAAACTTTTTCTCTGCAAACTTGTTCAAACTTTGATATTTTGCCTCTCGACCTATGCTGAGTGCATATTTCGAGTCAGAACTCGTTCAAACTGGCTGGAACAGTCTCAAAAGCTCCAGGTCATAGAAAGCCAGTTTTTCGCCAAAATTGGTTTTTTGGCTGCACCCAATTTTCAAGCGTACAGTCGGGTATCCGGAGCCCCATTTTTATTTACAGCATACCCAAAGCGTCCAAATATGCAAGTTTTGAGAAAATCCGAGACAAAAAATTTTTGGTCAAAAATGGCAAAATCGGTAAGGGGGGTGCTGAGGAAAAATCCCGATTTTGACGAAAAAACTTTTTCTCTGCAAACTTGTTCAAACTTTGATATTTTGCCTCTCGACCTATGCTGAGTGCATATTTCGAGTCAGAACTCGTTCAAACTGGCTGGAACAGTCTCAAAAGCTCCAGGTCATAGATAGCCAGTTTTTCGCCAAAATTGGTTTTTTGGCTGCACCCAATTTTCAAGCGTACAGTCGGGTATCCGGAGCCCACTTTTTATTTACAGCATACCCAAAGCGTCCAAATATGCAAGTTTTGAGAAAATCCGAGACAAAAAAATTTTGGTCAAAAATGGCAAAATCGGTAAGGGGGGTGCGGAGGAAAAATCCCGATTTTGACGAAAAAACTTTTTCTCTGCAAACTTGTTCAAACTTTGATATTTTGCCTCTCGACCTATGCTGAGTGCATATTTCGAGTCAGAACTCGTTCAAACTGGCTGGAACAGTCTCAAAAGCTCCAGGTCATAGAAAGCCAGTTTTTCGCCAAAATTGGTTTTTTGGCTGCACCCAATTTTCAAGCGTACAGTCGGGTATCCGGAGCCCCATTTTTATTTACAGCATACCCAAAGCGTCCAAATATGCAAGTTTTGAGAAAATCCGAGACAAAAAAATTTTGGTCAAAAATGGCAAAATCGGTAAGGGGGTGCGGAGGAAAAATCCCGATTTTGACGAAAAAACTTTTTCTCTGCAAACTTGTTCAAACTTTGATATTTTGCCTCTCGACCTATGCTGAGTGCATATTTCGAGTCAGAACTCGTTCAAACTGGCTGGAACAGTCTCAAAAGCTCCAGGTCGTAGAAAGGCAGTTTTTCGCCAAAATTGGTTTTTGGCTGCACCCAATTTTCAAGCGTACAGTCGGGTATCCGGAGCCCCATTTTTATTTACAGCATACCCAAAGCGTCCAAATATGCAAGTTTTGAGAAAATCCGAGACAAAAAAAATTTTGGTCAAAAATGGCAAAATCGGTAAGGGGGGTGCGGAGGAAAAATCCCGATTTTGACGAAAAAACTTTTTCTCTGCAAACTTGTTCAAACTTTGATATTTTGCCTCTCGACCTATGCTGAGTGCATATTTCGAGTCAGAACTCGTTCAAACTGGCTGGAACAGTCTCAAAAGCTCCAGGTCATAGAAAGCCAGTTTTTCGCCAAAATTGGTTTTTTGGCTGCACCCAATTTTCAAGCGTACAGTCGGGTATCCGGAGCCCCATTTCTATTTACAGCATACCCAAAGCGTCCAAATATGCAAGTTTTGAGAAAATCCGAGACAAAAAAAAATTTTGGTCAAAAATGGCAAAATCGGTAAGGGGGGTGCGGAGGAAAAATCCCGATTTTGACGAAAAAACTTTTTCTCTGCAAACTTGTTCAAACTTTGATATTTTGCCTCTCGACCTATGCTGAGTGCATATTTCGAGTCAGAACTCGTTCAAACTGGCTGGAACAGTCTCAAAAGCTCCAGGTCATAGAAAGCCAGTTTTTCGCCAAAATTGGTTTTTTGGCTGCACCCAATTTTCAAGCGTACAGTCGGGTATCCGGAGCCCACTTTTTATTTACAGCATACCCAAAGCGTCCAAATATGCAAGTTTTGAGAAAATCCGAGACAAAAAAATTTTGGTCAAAAATGGCAAAATCGGTAAGGGGGGTGCGGAGAAAAAATCCCGATTTTGACGAAAAAACTTTTTCTCTGCAAACTTGTTCAAACTTTGATATTTTGCCTCTCGACCTATGCTGAGTGCATATTTCGAGTCAGAACTCGTTCAAACTGGCTGGAACAGTCTCAAAAGCTCCAGGTCATAGAAAGCCAGTTTTTCGCCAAAATTGGTTTTTTGGCTGCACCCAATTTTCAAGCGTACAGTCGGGTATCCGGAGCCCCATTTCTATTTACAGCATACCCAAAGCGTCCAAATATGCAAGTTTTGAGAAAATCCGAGACAAAAAAAATTTTGGTCAAAAATGGCAAAATCGGTAAGGGGGGTGCGGAGGAAAAATCCCGATTTTGACGAAAAAACTTTTTCTCTGCAAACTTGTTCAAACTTTGATATTTTGCCTCTCGACCTATGCTGAGTGCATATTTCGAGTCAGAACTCGTTCAAACTGGCTGGAACAGTCTCAAAAGCTCCAGGTCATAGAAAGCCAGTTTTTCGCCAAAATTGGTTTTTTGGCTGCACCCAATTTTCAAGCGTACAGTCGGGTATCCGGAGCCCCATTTTTATTTACAGCATACCCAAAGCGTCCAAATATGCAAGTTTTGAGAAAATCCGAGACAAAAAAAATTTGGTCAAAATTGGCAAAATCGGTAAGGGGGTGCGGAGGAAAAATCCCGATTTTGACGAAATAACTTTTTCTCTGCAAACTTGTTCAAACTTTGATATTTTCCCTTCGACCTATGCTGAGTGCATATTTCGAGTAAGAACTCGTTCAAACTGGCTGGAACAGTCTCAAAAGCTCCATTTCATAGAAAGCCAGTTTTTCGCCAAAATTGGTTTTTTGGCTGCACCCAATTTTCAAGCGTACAGTCGGGTATCCGGAGCCCCATTTTTATTTACAGCATACCCAAAGCGTCCAAATATGCAAGTTTTGAGAAAATCCGAGACAAAAAAAAATTTGGTCAAAAATGGCAAAATCGGTAAGGGGGGTGCGGAGGAAAAATCCCGATTTTGACGAAAAAACTTTTTCTCTGCAAACTTGTTCAAACTTTGATATTTTGCCTCTCGACCTATGCTGAGTGCATATTTCGAGTCAGAACTCGTTCAAACTGGTTGGAACAGTCTCAAAAGCTCCAGGTCGTAGAAAGCCAGTTTTTCGCAAAAATTGGTTTTTGGCTGCACCCATCTTTCAAGCGTACAGTCGGGTATCCGGAGCCCCATTTTTATTTACAGCATACCCAAAGCGTCCAAATATGCAAGTTTTGAGAAAATCCGAGACAAAAAAAATTTTGGTCAAAAATGGCAAAATCGGTAAGGGGGTGCGGAGGAAAAATCCCGATTTTGACGAAAAAACTTTTTCTCTGCAAACTTGTTCAAACTTTGATATTTTGCCTCTCGACCTATGCTGAGTGCATATTTCGAGTCAGAACTCGTTCAAACTGGCTGGAACAGTCTCAAAAGCTCCAGGTCGTAGAAAGGCAGTTTTTCGCCAAAATTGGTTTTTGGCTGCACCCAATTTTCAAGCGTACAGTCGGGTATCCGGAGCCCCATTTTTATTTACAGCATACCCAAAGCGTCCAAATATGCAAGTTTTGAGAAAATCCGAGACAAAAAAAATTTTGGTCAAAAATGGCAAAATCGGTAAGGGGGGTGCGGAGGAAAAATCCCGATTTTGACGAAAAAACTTTTTCTCTGCAAACTTGTTCAAACTTTGATATTTTGCCTCTCGACCTATGCTGAGTGCATATTTCGAGTCAGAACTCGTTCAAACTGGCTGGAACAGTCTCAAAAGCTCCAGGTCATAGAAAGCCAGTTTTTCGCCAAAATTGGTTTTTTGGCTGCACCCAATTTTCAAGCGTACAGTCGGGTATCCGGAGCCCCATTTTTATTTACAGCATACCCAAAGCGTCCAAATATGCAAGTTTTGAGAAAATCCGAGACAAAAAAATTTTGGTCAAAAATGGCAAAATCGGTAAGGGGGGTGCGGAGGAAAAATCCCGATTTTGACGAAAAAACTTTTTGTCTGCAAACTTGTTCAAACTTTGATATTTTGCCTCTCGACCTATGCTGAGTGCATATTTCGAGTCAGAACTCGTTCAAACTGGCTGGAACAGTCTCAAAAGCTCCAGGTCATAGAAAGCCAGTTTTTCGCCAAAATTGGTTTTTTGGCTGCACCCAATTTTCAAGCGTACAGTCGGGTATCCGGAGCCCCATTTTTATTTACAGCATACCCAAAGCGTCCAAATATGCAAGTTTTGAGAAAATCCGAGACAAAAAAATTTTGGTCAAAAATGGCAAAATCGGTAAGGGGGGTGCGGAGGAAAAATCCCGATTTTGACGAAAAAACTTTTTCTCTGCAAACTTGTTCAAACTTTGATATTTTGCCTCTCGACCTATGCTGAGTGCATATTTCGAGTCAGAACTCGTTCAAACTGGCTGGAACAGTCTCAAAAGCTCCAGGTCGTAGAAAGCCAGTTTTTCGCCAAAATTGGTTTTTGGCTGCACCCAATTTTCAAGCGTACAGTCGGGTATCCGGAGCCCCATTTTTATTTACAGCATACCCAAAGCGTCCAAATATGCAAGTTTTGAGAAAATCCGAGACAAAAAAAAATTTGGTCAAAAATGGCAAAATCGGTAAGGGGGGTGCGGAGGAAAATTCCGATTTTGATGAAAAAACTTTTTCTCTGCAAACTTGTTCAAACTTTGATATTTTGCCTCTCGACCTATGCTGAGTGCATATTTCGAGTCAGAACTCGTTCAAACTGGCTGGAACAGTCTCAAAAGCTCCAGGTCATAGAAAGCCAGTTTTTCGCCAAAATTGGTTTTTTGGCTGCACCCAATTTTCAAGCGTACAGTCGGGTATCCGGAGCCCCATTTTTATTTACAGCATACCCAAAGCGTCCAAATATGCAAGTTTTGAGAAAATCCGAGACAAAAAAATTTTGGTCAAAAATGGTAAAATCGGTAAGGGGGGTGCGGAGGAAAAATCCCGATTTTGACGAAAAAACTTTTTCTCTGCAAACTTGTTCAAACTTTGATATTTTGCCTCTCGACCTATGCTGAGTGCATATTTCGAGTCAGAACTCGTTCAAACTGGCTGGAACAGTCTCAAAAGCTCCAGGTCATAGAAAGCCAGTTTTTCGCCAAAATTGGTTTTTTGGCTGCACCCAATTTTCAAGCGTACAGTCGGGTATCCGGAGCCCCATTTTTATTTACAGCATACCCAAAGCGTCCAAATATGCAAGTTTTGAGAAAATCCGAGACAAAAAAATTTTGGTCAAAAATGGCAAAATCGGTAAGGGGGGTGCGGAGGAAAAATCCCGATTTTGACGAAAAAACTTTTTCTCTGCAAACTTGTTCAAACTTTGATATTTTGCCTCTCGACCTATGCTGAGTGCATATTTCGAGTCAGAACTCGTTCAAACTGGCTGGAACAGTCTCAAAAGCTCCAGGTCATAGAAAGCCAGTTTTTCGCCAAAATTGGTTTTTTGGCTGCACCCAATTTTCAAGCGTACAGTCGGGTATCCGGAGCCCCATTTCTATTTACAGCATACCCAAAGCGTCCAAATATGCAAGTTTTGAGAAAATCCGAGACAAAAAAAATTTTGGTCAAAAATGGCAAAATCGGTAAGGGGGGTGCGGAGGAAAAATCCCGATTTTGACGAAAAAACTTTTTCTCTGCAAACTTGTTCAAACTTTGATATTTTGCCTCTCGACCTATGCTGAGTGCATATTTCGAGTCAGAACTCGTTCAAACTGGCTGGAACAGTCTCAAAAGCTCAAAGTCATAGAAAGCCAGTTTTTCGCCAAAATTGGTTTTTTGGCTGCACCCAATTTTCAAGCGTACAGTCGGGTATCCGGAGCCCCATTTTTATTTACAGCATACCCAAAGCGTCCAAATATGCAAGTTTTGAGAAAATCCGAGACAAAAAAATTTTGGTCAAAAATGGCAAAATCGGTAAGGGGGGTGCGGAGGAAAAATCCCGATTTTGACGAAAAAACTTTTTCTCTGCAAACTTGTTCAAACTTTGATATTTTGCCTCTCGACCTATGCTGAGTGCATATTTCGAGTCAGAACTCGTTCAAACTGGCTGGAACAGTCTCAAAAGCTCCAGGTCGTAGAAAGCCAGTTTTTCGCCAAAATTGGTTTTTGGCTGCACCCAATTTTCAAGCGTACAGTCGGGTATCCGGAGCCCCATTTTTATTTACAGCATACCCAAAGCGTCCAAATATGCAAGTTTTGAGAAAATCCGAGACAAAAAAATTTTGGTCAAAAATGGCAAAATCGGTAAGGGGGGTGCGGAGGAAAAATCCCGATTTTGACGAAAAAACTTTTTCTCTGCAAACTTGTTCAAACTTTGATATTTTGCCTCTCGACCTATGCTGAGTGCATATTTCGAGTCAGAACTCGTTCAAACTGGCTGGAACAGTCTCAAAAGCTCCAGGTCATAGAAAGCCAGTTTTTCGCCAAAATTGGTTTTTTGGCTGCACCCAATTTTCAAGCGTACAGTCGGGTATCCGGAGCCCCATTTCTATTTACAGCATACCCAAAGCGTCCAAATATGCAAGTTTTGAGAAAATCCGAGACAAAAAAAATTTGGTCAAAAATGGCAAAATCGGTAAGGGGGGTGCGGAGGAAAAATCCCGATTTTGACGAAAAAACTTTTTCTCTGCAAACTTGTTCAAACTTTGATATTTTGCCTCTCGACCTATGCTGAGTGCATATTTCGAGTCAGAACTCGTTCAAACTGGCTGGAACAGTCTCAAAAGCTCCAGGTCATAGAAAGCCAGTTTTTCGCCAAAATTGGTTTTTTGGCTGCACCCAATTTTCAAGCGTACAGTCGGGTATCCGGAGCCCCATTTCTATTTACAGCATACCCAAAGCGTCCAAATATGCAAGTTTTGAGAAAATCCCAGACAAAAAAATTTTGGTCAAAAATGGCAAAATCGGTAAGGGGGGTGCGGAGGAAAAATCCCGATTTTGACGAAAAAACTTTTTCTCTGCAAACTTGTTCAAACTTTGATATTTTGCCTCTCGACCTATGCTGAGTGCATATTTCGAGTCAGAACTCGTTCAAACTGGCTGGAACAGTCTCAAAAGCTCCAGGTCATAGAAAGCCAGTTTTTCGCCAAAATTGGTTTTTTGGCTGCACCCAATTTTCAAGCGTACAGTCGGGTATCCGGAGCCCCATTTTTATTTACAGCATACCCAAAGCGTCCAAATATGCAAGTTTTGAGAAAATCCGAGACAAAAAAATTTTGGTCAAAAATGGCAAAATCGGTAAGGGGGGTGCGGAGGAAAAATCCCGATTTTGACGAAAAAACTTTTTCTCTGCAAACTTGTTCAAACTTTGATATTTTGCCTCTCGACCTATGCTGAGTGCATATTTCGAGTCAGAACTCGTTCAAACTGGCTGGAACAGTCTCAAAAGCTCCAGGTCATAGAATGCCAGTTTTTTGCCAAAATTGGTTTTTTGGCTGCACCCAATTTTCAAGCGTACAGTCGGGTATCCGGAGCCCCATTTTTATTTACAGCATACCCAAAGCGTCCAAATATGCAAGTTTTGAGAAAATCCGAGACAAAAAAATTTTGGTCAAAAATGACAAAATCGGTAAGGGGGGTGCGGAGGAAAAATCCCGATTTTGACGAAAAAACTTTTTCTCTGCAAACTTGTTCAAACTTTGATATTTTGCCTCTCGACCTATGCTGAGTGCATATTTCGAGTCAGAACTCGTTCAAACTGGCTGGAACAGTCTCAAAAGCTCCAGGTCGTAGAAAGCCAGTTTTTCGCCAAAATTGGTTTTTGGCTGCACCCAATTTTCAAGCGTACAGTCGGGTATCCGGAGCCCCATTTTTATTTACAACATACCCAAAGCGTCCAAATATGCAAGTTTTGAGAAAATCCGAGACAAAAAAAATTTTGGTCAAAAATGGCAAAATCGGTAAGGGGGGTGCGGAGGAAAAATCCCGATTTTGACGAAAAAACTTTTTCTCTGCAAACTTGTTCAAACTTTGATATTTTGCCTCTCGACCTATGCTGAGTGCATATTTCGAGTCAGAACTCGTTCAAACTGGCTGGAACAGTCTCAAAAGCTCCAGGTCGTAGAAAGCCAGTTTTTCGCCAAAATTGGTTTTTGGCTGCACCCAATTTTCAAGCGTACAGTCGGGTATCCGGAGCCCCATTTTTATTTACAGCATACCCAAAGCGTCCAAATATGCAAGTTTTGAGAAAATCCGAGACAAAAAAAAATTTAGTCAAAATGGCAAAATCGGTAAGGGGGGTGCGGAGGAAAAATCCCGATTTTGACGAAAAAACTTTTTCTCTGCAAACTTGTTCAAACTTTGATATTTTGCCTCTCGACCTATGCTGAGTGCATATTTCGAGTCAGAACTCGTTCAAACTGGCTGGAACAGTCTCAAAAGCTCCAGGTCATAGAATGCCAGTTTTTTGCCAAAATTGGTTTTTGGCTGCACCCAATTTTCAAGCGTACAGTCGGGTATCCGGAGCCCCATTTTTATTTACAACATACCCAAAGCGTCCAAATATGCAAGTTTTGAAAAAATCCGAGACAAAAAAAATTTTGGTCAAAAATGGCAAAATCGGTAAGGGGGGTGCGGAGGAAAAATCCCGATTTTGACGAAAAAACTTTTTCTCTGCAAACTTGTTCAAACTTTGATATTTTGCCTCTCGACCTATGCTGAGTGCATATTTCGAGTCAGAACTCGTTCAAACTGGCTGGAACAGTCTCAAAAGCTCCAGGTCATAGAAAGCCAGTTTTTCGCCAAAATTGGTTTTTTGGCTGCACCCAATTTTCAAGCGTACAGTCGGGTATCCGGAGCCCCATTTTTATTTACAGCATACCCAAAGCGTCCAAATATGCAAGTTTTGAGAAAATCCGAGACAAAAACAAATTTGGTCAAAAATGGCAAAATCGGTAAGGGGGGTGCGGAGGAAAAATCCCGATTTTGACGAAAAAACTTTTTCTCTGCAAACTTGTTCAAACTTTGATATTTTGCCTCTCGACCTATGCTGAGTGCATATTTCAAGTCAGAACTCGTTCAAACTGGCTGGAACAGTCTCAAAAGCTCCAGGTCGTAGAAAGCCAGTTTTTCGCCAAAATTGGTTTTTGGCTGCACCCAATTTTCAAGCGTACAGTCGGGTATCCGGAGCCCCATTTTTATTTACAGCATACCCAAAGCGTCCAAATATGCAAGTTTTGAGAAAATCCGAGACAAAAAAAAATTTGGTCAAAAATGGCAAAATCGGTAAGGGGGGTGCGGAGGAAAAATCCCGATTTTGACGAAAAAACTTTTTCTCTGCAAACTTGTTCAAACTTTGATATTTTGCCTCTCGACCTATGCTGAGTGCATATTTCGAGTCAGAACTCGTTCAAACTGGCTGGAACAGTCTCAAAAGCTCCAGGTCATAGAAAGCCAGTTTTTCGCCAAAATTGGTTTTTTGGCTGCACCCAATTTTCAAGCGAACAGTCGGGTATCCGGAGCCCCATTTCTATTTACAGCATACCCAAAGCGTCCAAATATGCAAGTTTTGAGAAAATCCGAGACAAAAAAAATTTTGGTCAAAAATGGCAAAATCGGTAAGGGGGGTGCGGAGGAAAAATCCCGATTTTGACGAAAAAACTTTTTCTCTGCAAACTTGTTCAAACTTTGATATTTTGCCTCTCGACCTATGCTGAGTGCATATTTCGAGTCAGAACTCGTTCAAACTGGCTGGAACAGTCTCAAAAGCTCCAGGTCATAGAAAGCCAGTTTTTCGCCAAAATTGGTTTTTTGGCTGCACCCAATTTTCAAGCGTACAGTCGGGTATCCGGAGCCCCATTTCTATTTACAGCATACCCAAAGCGTCCAAATATGCAAGTTTTGAGAAAATCCGAGACAAAAAAAATTTTGGTCAAAAATGGCAAAATCGGTAAGGGGGGTGCGGAGGAAAAATCCCGATTTTGACGAAAAAACTTTTTCTCTGCAAACTTGTTCAAACTTTGATATTTTGCCTCTCGACCTATGCTGAGTGCATATTTCGAGTCAGAACTCGTTCAAACTGGCTGGAACAGTCTCAAAAGCTCCAGGTCGTAGAAAGCCAGTTTTTCGCCAAAATTGGTTTTTGGCTGCACCCAATTTTCAAGCGTACAGTCGGGTATCCGGAGCCCCATTTTTATTTACAGCATACCCAAAGCGTCCAAATATGCAAGTTTTGAGAAAATCCGAGACAAAAAAAATTTTGGTCAAAAATGGCAAAATCGGTAAGGGGGGTGCGGAGGAAAAATCCCGATTTTGACGAAAAAACTTTTTCTCTGCAAACTTGTTCAAACTTTGATATTTTGCCTCTCGACCTATGCTGAGTGCATATTTCGAGTCAGAACTCGTTCAAACTGGCTGGAACAGTCTCAAAAGCTCCAGGTCATAGAAAGCCAGTTTTTCGCCAAAATTGGTTTTTTGGCTGCACCCAATTTTCAAGCGTACAGTCGGGTATCCGGAGCCCCATTTCTATTTACAGCATACCCAAAGCGTCCAAATATGCAAGTTTTGAGAAAATCCGAGACAAAAAAAATTTTGGTCAAAAATGGCAAAATCGGTAAGGGGGGTGCGGAGGAAAAATCCCGATTTTGACGAAAAAACTTTTTCTCTGCAAACTTGTTCAAACTTTGATATTTTGCCTCTCGACCTATGCTGAGTGCATATTTCGAGTCAGAACTCGTTCAAACTGGCTGGAACAGTCTCAAAAGCTCCAGGTCATAGAAAGCCAGTTTTTCGCCAAAATTGGTTTTTTGGCTGCACCCAATTTTCAAGCGTACAGTCGGGTATCCGGAGCCCCATTTTTATTTACAGCATACCCAAAGCGTCCAAATATGCAAGTTTTGAGAAAATCCGAGACAAAAAAAAAATTGGTCAAAAATGGCAAAATCGGTAAGGGGGGTGCGGAGGAAAAATCCCGATTTTGACGAAAAAACTTTTTCTCTGCAAACTTGTTCAAACTTTGATATTTTGCCTCTCGACCTATGCTGAGTGCATATTTCGAGTCAGAACTCGTTCAAACTGGCTGGAACAGTCTCAAAGGCTCCAGGTCGTAGAAAGCCAGTTTTTCGCCAAAATTGGTTTTTGGCTGCACCCAATTTTCAAGCGTACAGTCGGGTATCCGGAGCCCCATTTTTATTTACAGCATACCCAAAGCGTCCAAATATGCAAGTTTTGAGAAAATCCGAGACAAAAAAAATTTTGGTCAAAAATGGCAAAATCGGTAAGGGGGGTGCGGAGGAAAAATCCCGATTTTGACGAAAAAACTTTTTCTCTGCAAACTTGTTCAAACTTTGATATTTTGCCTCTCGACCTATGCTGAGTGCATATTTCGAGTCAGAACTCGTTCAAACTGGCTGGAACAGTCTCAAAAGCTCCAGGTCATAGAAAGCCAGTTTTTCGCCAAAATTGGTTTTTTGGCTGCACCCAATTTTCAAGCGTACAGTCGGGTATCCGGAGCCCCATTTTTATTTACAGCATACCCAAAGCGTCCAAATATGCAAGTTTTGAGAAAGTCCGAGACAAAAAAATTTTGGTCAAAAATGGCAAAATCGGTAAGGGGGGTGCGGAGGAAAAATCCCGATTTTGACGAAAAAACTTTTTCTCTGCAAACTTGTTCAAACTTTGATATTTTGCCTCTCGACCTATGCTGAGTGCATATTTCGAGTAAGAACTCGTTCAAACTGGCTGGAACAGTCTCAAAAGCTCCAGGTCGTAGAAAGCCAGTTTTTCGCCAAAATTGGTTTTTGGCTGCACCCATCTTTCAAGCCTACAGTCGGGTATCCGGAGCCCCATTTCTATTTACAGCATACCCAAAGCGTCCAAATATGCAAGTTTTGAGAAAATCCGAGACAAAAAAAATTTTGGTCAAAAATGGCAAAATCGGTAAGGGGGGTGCGGAGGAAAAATCCCGATTTTGACGAAAAAACTTTTTCTCTGCAAACTTGTTCAAACTTTGATATTTTGCCTCTCGACCTATGCTGAGTGTATATTTCGAGTCAGAACTCGTTCAAACTGGCTGGAACAGTCTCAAAAGCTCCAGGTCATAGAAAGCCAGTTTTTCGCCAAAATTGGTTTTTTTGGCTGCACCCAATTTTCAAGCGTACAGTCGGGTATCCGGAGCCCCATTTCTATTTACAGCATACCCAAAGCGTCCAAATATGCAAGTTTTGAGAAAATCCGAGACAAAAAAAATTTTGGTCAAAAATGGCAAAATCGGTAAGGGGGGTGCGGAGGAAAAATCCCGATTTTGACGAAAAAACTTTTTCTCTGCAAACTTGTTCAAACTTTGATATTTTGCCTCTCGACCTATGCTGAGTGCATATTTCGAGTCAGAACTCGTTCAAACTGGCTGGAACAGTCTCAAAAGCTCCAGGTCATAGAAAGCCAGTTTTTCGCCAAAATTGGTTTTTTGGCTGCACCCAATTTTCAAGCGTACAGTCGGGTATCCGGAGCCCCATTTTTATTTACAGCATACCCAAAGCGTCCAAATATGCAAGTTTTGAGAAAGTCCGAGACAAAAAAATTTTGGTCAAAAATGGCAAAATCGGTAAGGGGGGTGCGGAGGAAAAATCCCGATTTTGACGAAAAAACTTTTTCTCTGCAAACTTGTTCAAACTTTGATATTTTGCCTCTCGACCTATGCTGAGTGCATATTTCGAGTCAGAACTCGTTCAAACTGGCTGGAACAGTCTCAAAAGCTCCAGGTCGTAGAAAGCCAGTTTTTCGCCAAAATTGGTTTTTGGCTGCACCCAATTTTCAAGCGTACAGTCGGGTATCCGGAGCCCCATTTTTATTTACAGCATACCCAAAGCGTCCAAATATGCAAGTTTTGAGAAAATCCGAGACAAAAAAAATTTGGTCAAAAATGGCAAAATCGGTAAGGGGGGTGCGGAGGAAAAATCCCGATTTTGACGAAAAAACTTTTTCTCTGCAAACTTGTTCAAACTTTGATATTTTGCCTCTCGACCTATGCTGAGTGCATATTTCGAGTCAGAACTCGTTCAAACTGGCTGGAACAGTCTCAAAAGCTCCAGGTCATAGAAAGCCAGTTTTTCGCCAAAATTGGTTTTTTGGCTGCACCCAATTTTCAAGCGTACAGTCGGGTATCCGGAGACCCATTTCTATTTACAGCATACCCAAAGCGTCCAAATATGCAAGTTTTGAGAAAATCCGAGACAAAAAAAATTTTGGTCAAAAATGGCAAAATCGGTAAGGGGGGTGCGGAGGAAAAATCCCGATTTTGACGAAAAAACTTTTTCTCTGCAAACTTGTTCAAACTTTGATATTTTGCCTCTCGACCTATGCTGAGTGCATATTTCGAGTCAGAACTCGTTCAAACTGGCTGGAACAGTCTCAAAAGCTCCAGGTCATAGAAAGCCAGTTTTTTGCCAAAATTGGTTTTTTGGCTGCACCCAATTTTCAAGCGTACAGTCGGGTATCCGGAGCCCCATTTTTATTTACAGCATACCCAAAGCGTCCAAATATGCAAGTTTTGAGAAAATCCGAGACAAAAAAATTTTGGTCAAAAATGGCAAAATCGGTAAGGGGGGTGCGGAGGAAAAATCCCGATTTTGACGAAAAAACTTTTTCTCTGCAAACTTGTTCAAACTTTGATATTTTGCCTCTCGACCTATGCTGAGTGCATATTTCGAGTCAGAACTCGTTCAAACTGGCTGGAACAGTCTCAAAAGCTCCAGGTCGTAGAAAGCCAGTTTTTCGCCAAAATTGGTTTTTGGCTGCACCCAATTTTCAAGCGTACAGTCGGGTATCCGGAGCCCCATTTTTATTTACAGCATACCCAAAGCGTCCAAATATGCAAGTTTTGAGAAAATCCGAGACAAAAAAAATTTTGGTCAAAAATGGCAAAATCGGTAAGGGGGGTGCGGAGGAAAATCCCGATTTTGATGAAAAAACTTTTTCTCTGCAAACTTGTTCAAACTTTGATATTTTGCCTCTCGACCTATGCTGAGTGCATATTTCGAGTCAGAACTCGTTCAAACTGGCTGGAACAGTCTCAAAAGCTCCAGGTCATAGAAAGCCAGTTTTTCGCCAAAATTGGTTTTTTGGCTGCACCCAATTTTCAAGCGTACAGTCGGGTATCCGGAGCCCCATTTCTATTTACAGCATACCCAAAGCGTCCAAATATGCAAGTTTTGAGAAAATCCGAGACAAAAAAAATTTTGGTCAAAAATGGCAAAATCGGTAAGGGGGGTGCGGAGGAAAAATCCCGATTTTGACGAAAAAACTTTTTCTCTGCAAACTTGTTCAAACTTTGATATTTTGCCTCTCGACCTATGCTGAGTGCATATTTCGAGTCAGAACTCGTTCAAACTGGCTGGAACAGTCTCAAAAGCTCCAGGTCATAGAAAGCCAGTTTTTCGCCAAAATTGGTTTTTTGGCTGCACCCAATTTTCAAGCGTACAGTCGGGTATCCGGAGCCCCATTTTTATTTACAGCATACCCAAAGCGTCCAAATATGCAAGTTTTGAGAAAATCCGAGACAAAAAAAATTTTGGTCAAAAATGGCAAAATCGGTAAGGGGGGTGCGGAGGAAAAATCCCGATTTTGACGAAAAAACTTTTTCTCTGCAAACTTGTTCAAACTTTGATATTTTGCCTCTCGACCTATGCTGAGTGCATATTTCGAGTCAGAACTCGTTCAAACTGGCTGGAACAGTCTCAAAAGCTCCAGGTCATAGAAAGCCAGTTTTTCGCCAAAATTGGTTTTTTGGCTGCACCCAATTTTCAAGCGTACAGTCGGGTATCCGGAGCCCCATTTTTATTTACAGCATACCCAAAGCGTCCAAATATGCAAGTTTTGAGAAAGTCCGAGACAAAAAAATTTTGGTCAAAAATGGCAAAATCGGTAAGGGGGGTGCGGAGGAAAAATCCCGATTTTGACGAAAAAACTTTTTCTCTGCAAACTTGTTCAAACTTTGATATTTTGCCTCTCGACCTATGCTGAGTGCATATTTCGAGTCAGAACTCGTTCAAACTGGCTGGAACAGTCTCAAAAGCTCCAGGTCATAGAAAGCCAGTTTTTCGCCAAAATTGGTTTTTTGGCTGCACCCAATTTTCAAGCGTACAGTCGGGTATCCGGAGCCCCATTTCTATTTACAGCATACCCAAAGCGTCCAAATATGCAAGTTTTGAGAAAATCCGAGACAAAAAAAATTTTGGTCAAAAATGGCAAAATCGGTAAGGGGGGTGCGGAGGAAAAATCCCGATTTTGACGAAAAAACTTTTTCTCTGCAAACTTGTTCAAACTTTGATATTTTGCCTCTCGACCTATGCTGAGTGCATATTTCGAGTCAGAACTCGTTCAAACTGGCTGGAACAGTCTCAAAAGCTCCAGGTCATAGAAAGCCAGTTTTTCGCCAAAATTGGTTTTTTGGCTGCACCCAATTTTCAAGCGTACAGTCGGGTATCCGGAGCCCCATTTCTATTTACAGCATACCCAAAGCGTCCAAATATGCAAGTTTTGAGAAAATCCGAGACAAAAAAAATTTTGGTCAAAAATGGCAAAATCGGTAAGGGGGGTGCGGAGGAAAAATCCCGATTTTGACGAAAAAACTTTTTCTCTGCAAACTTGTTCAAACTTTGATATTTTGCCTCTCGACCTATGCTGAGTGCATATTTCGAGTCAGAACTCGTTCAAACTGGCTGGAACAGTCTCAAAAGCTCCAGGTCATAGAAAGCCAGTTTTTTGCCAAAATTGGTTTTTTGGCTGCACCCAATTTTCAAGCGTACAGTCGGGTATCCGGAGCCCCATTTTTATTTACAGCATACCCAAAGCGTCCAAATATGCAAGTTTTGAGAAAATCCGAGACAAAAAAATTTTGGTCAAAAATGGCAAAATCGGTAAGGGGGGTGCGGAGGAAAAATCCCGATTTTGACGAAAAAACTTTTTCTCTGCAAACTTGTTCAAACTTTGATATTTTGCCTCTCGACCTATGCTGAGTGCATATTTCGAGTCAGAACTCGTTCAAACTGGCTGGAACAGTCTCAAAAGCTCCAGGTCGTAGAAAGCCAGTTTTTCGCCAAAATTGGTTTTTGGCTGCACCCAATTTTCAAGCGTACAGTCGGGTATCCGGAGCCCCATTTCTATTTACAGCATACCCAAAGCGTCCAAATATGCAAGTTTTGAGAAAATCCGAGACAAAAAAAAATTTGGTCAAAAATGGCAAAATCGGTAAGGGGGGTGCGGAGGAAAATCCCGATTTTGATGAAAAAACTTTTTCTCAGCAAACTTGTTCAAACTTTGATATTTTGCCTCTCGACCTATGCTGAGTGCATATTTCGAGTCAGAACTCGTTCAAACTGGCTGGAACAGTCTCAAAAGCTCCAGGTCATAGAAAGCCAGTTTTTCGCCAAAATTGGTTTTTTGGCTGCACCCAATTTTCAAGCGTACAGTCGGGTATCCGGAGCCCCATTTTTATTTACAGCATACCCAAAGCGTCCAAATATGCAAGTTTTGAGAAAATCCGAGACAAAAAAATTTTGGTCAAAAATGGCAAAATCGGTAAGGGGGGTGCGGAGGAAAAATCCCGATTTTGACGAAAAAACTTTTTCTCTGCAAACTTGTTCAAACTTTGATATTTTGCCTCTCGACCTATGCTGAGTGCATATTTCGAGTCAGAACTCGTTCAAACTGGCTGGAACAGTCTCAAAAGCTCCAGGTCATAGAAAGCCAGTTTTTCGCCAAAATTGGTTTTTTGGCTGCACCCAATTTTCAAGCGTACAGTCGGGTATCCGGAGCCCCATTTCTATTTACAGCATACCCAAAGCGTCCAAATATGCAAGTTTTGAGAAAATCCGAGACAAAAAAAAATTTGGTCAAAAATGGCAAAATCGGTAAGGGGGGTGCGGAGGAAAAATCCCGATTTTGACGAAAAAACTTTTTCTCTGCAAACTTGTTCAAACTTTGATATTTTGCCTCTCAACCTATGCTGAGTGCATATTTCGAGTCAGAACTCGTTCAAACTGGCTGGAACAGTCTCAAAAGCTCCAGGTCGTAGAAAGCCAGTTTTTCGCCAAAATTGGTTTTTGGCTGCACCCAATTTTCAAGCGTACAGTCGGGTATCCGGAGCCCCATTTTTATTTACAGCATACCCAAAGCGTCCAAATATGCAAGTTTTGAGAAAATCCGAGACAAAAAAAATTTTGGTCAAAAATGGCAAAATCGGTAAGGGGGGTGCGGAGGAAAAATCCCGATTTTGACGAAAAAACTTTTTCTCTGCAAACTTGTTCAAACTTTGATATTTTGCCTCTCGACCTATGCTGAGTGCATATTTCGAGTCAGAACTCGTTCAAACTGGCTGGAACAGTCTCAAAAGCTCCAGGTCATAGAAAGCCAGTTTTTCGCCAAAATTGGTTTTTTGGCTGCACCCAATTTTCAAGCGTACAGTCGGGTATCCGGAGCCCCATTTTTATTTACAGCATACCCAAAGCGTCCAAATATGCAAATTTTGAGAAATTCCGATACAAAAAAATTTTGGTCAAAAATGGTAAAATCGGTAAGGGGGGTGCGGAGGAAAAATCCCGATTTTGACGAAAAAACTTTTTCTCTGCAAACTTGTTCAAACTTTGATATTTTGCCTCTCGACCTATGCTGAGTGCATATTTCGAGTCAGAACTCGTTCAAACTGGCTGGAACAGTCTCAAAAGCTCCAGGTCATAGAAAGCCAGTTTTTCGCCAAAATTGGTTTTTTGGCTGCACCCAATTTTCAAGCGTACAGTCGGGTATCCGGAGCCCCATTTTTATTTACAGCATACCCAAAGCGTCCAAATATGCAAATTTTGAGAAAATCCGATACAAAAAAATTTTGGTCAAAAATGGCAAAATCGGTAAGGGGGGTGCGGAGGAAAAATCCCGATTTTGACGAAAAAACTTTTTCTCTGCAAACTTGTTCAAACTTTGATATTTTGCCTCTCGACCTATGCTGAGTGCATATTTCGAGTCAGAACTCGTTCAAACTGGCTGGAACAGTCTCAAAAGCTCCAGGTCATAGAAAGCCAGTTTTTCGCCAAAATTGGTTTTTTGGCTGCACCCAATTTTCAAGCGTACAGTCGGGTATCCGGAGCCCCATTTTTATTTACAGCATACCCAAAGCGTCCAAATATGCAAGTTTTGAGAAAATCCGAGACAAAAAAATTTTGGTCAAAAATGGCAAAATCGGTAAGGGGGGTGCGGAGGAAAAATCCCGATTTTGACGAAAAAACTTTTTCTCTGCAAACTTGTTCAAACTTTGATATTTTGCCTCTCGACCTATGCTGAGTGCATATTTCGAGTCAGAACTCGTTCAAACTGGCTGGAACAGTCTCAAAAGCTCCAGGTCATAGAAAGCCAGTTTTTCGCCAAAATTGGTTTTTTGGCTGCACCCAATTTTCAAGCGTACAGTCGGGTATCCGGAGCCCCATTTCTATTTACAGCATACCCAAAGCGTCCAAATATGCAAGTTTTGAGAAAATCCGAGACAAAAAAAAATTTGGTCAAAAATGGCAAAATCGGTAAGGGGGGTGCGGAGGAAAAATCCCGATTTTGACGAAAAAACTTTTTCTCTGCAAACTTGTTCAAACTTTGATATTTTGCCTCTCAACCTATGCTGAGTGCATATTTCGAGTCAGAACTCGTTCAAACTGGCTGGAACAGTCTCAAAAGCTCCAGGTCGTAGAAAGCCAGTTTTTCGCCAAAATTGGTTTTTGGCTGCACCCAATTTTCAAGCGTACAGTCGGGTATCCGGAGCCCCATTTTTATTTACAGCATACCCAAAGCGTCCAAATATGCAAGTTTTGAGAAAATCCGAGACAAAAAAAATTTTGGTCAAAAATGGCAAAATCGGTAAGGGGGGTGCGGAGGAAAAATCCCGATTTTGACGAAAAAACTTTTTCTCTGCAAACTTGTTCAAACTTTGATATTTTGCCTCTCGACCTATGCTGAGTGCATATTTCGAGTCAGAACTCGTTCAAACTGGCTGGAACAGTCTCAAAAGCTCCAGGTCATAGAAAGCCAGTTTTTCGCCAAAATTGGTTTTTTGGCTGCACCCAATTTTCAAGCGTACAGTCGGGTATCCGGAGCCCCATTTTTATTTACAGCATACCCAAAGCGTCCAAATATGCAAATTTTGAGAAAATCCGATACAAAAAAATTTTGGTCAAAAATGGCAAAATCGGTAAGGGGGTGCGGAGGAAAAATCCCGATTTTGACGAAAAAACTTTTTCTCTGCAAACTTGTTCAAACTTTGATATTTTGCCTCTCGACCTATGCTGAGTGCATATTTCGAGTCAGAACTCGTTCAAACTGGCTGGAACAGTCTCAAAAGCTCCAGGTCATAGAAAGCCAGTTTTTCGCCAAAATTGGTTTTTTGGCTGCACCCAATTTTCAAGCGTACAGTCGGGTATCCGGAGCCCCATTTTTATTTACAGCATACCCAAAGCGTCCAAATATGCAAGTTTTGAGAAAATCCGAGACAAAAAAATTTTGGTCAAAAATGGCAAAATCGGTAAGGGGGGTGCGGAGGAAAAATCCCGATTTTGACGAAAAAACTTTTTCTCTGCAAACTTGTTCAAACTTTGATATTTTGCCTCTCGACCTATGCTGAGTGCATATTTCGAGTCAGAACTCGTTCAAACTGGCTGGAACAGTCTCAAAAGCTCCAGGTCGTAGAAAGCCAGTTTTTCGCCAAAATTGGTTTTTGGCTGCACCCAATTTTCAAGCGTACAGTCGGGTATCCGGAGCCCCATTTTTATTTACAGCATACCCAAAGCGTCCAAATATGCAAGTTTTGAGAAAATCCGAGACAAAAAAATTTTGGTCAAAAATGGCAAAATCGGTAAGGGGGGTGCGGAGGAAAAATCCCGATTTTGACGAAAAAACTTTTTCTCTGCAAACTTGTTCAAACTTTGATATTTTGCCTCTCGACCTATGCTGAGTGCATATTTCGAGTCAGAACTCGTTCAAACTGGCTGGAACAGTCTCAAAAGCTCCAGGTCATAGAAAGCCAGTTTTTCGCCAAAATTGGTTTTTTGGCTGCACCCAATTTTCAAGCGTACAGTCGGGTATCCGGAGCCCCATTTCTATTTACAGCATACCCAAAGCGTCCAAATATGCAAGTTTTGAGAAAATCCGAGACAAAAAAAATTTTGGTCAAAAATGGCAAAATCGGTAAGGGGGGTGCGGAGGAAAAATCCCGATTTTGACGAAAAAACTTTTTCTCTGCAAACTTGTTCAAACTTTGATATTTTGCCTCTCGACCTATGCTGAGTGCATATTTCGAGTCAGAACTCGTTCAAACTGGCTGGAACAGTCTCAAAAGCTCCAGGTCGTAGAAAGCCAGTTTTTCGCCAAAATTGGTTTTTGGCTGCACCCAATTTTGAAGCGTACAGTCGGGTATCCGGAGCCCCATTTTTATTTACAGCATACCCAAAGCGTCCAAATATGCAAGTTTTGAGAAAATCCGAGACAAAAAAAATTTTGGTCAAAAATGGCAAAATCGGTAAGGGGGGTGCGGAGGAAAAATCCCGATTTTGACGAAAAAACTTTTTCTCTGCAAACTTGTTCAAACTTTGATATTTTGCCTCTCGACCTATGCTGAGTGCATATTTCGAGTCAGAACTCGTTCAAACTGGCTGGAACAGTCTCAAAAGCTCCAGGTCATAGAAAGCCAGTTTTTCGCCAAAATTGGTTTTTTGGCTGCACCCAATTTTCAGGCGTACAGTCGGGTATCCGGAGCCCCATTTCTATTTACAGCATACCCAAAGCGTCCAAATATGCAAGTTTTGAGAAAATCCCAGACAAAAAAAATTTGGTCCAAAATGGCAAAATCGGTAAGGGGGGTGCGGAGGAAAAATCCCGATTTTGACGAAAAAACTTTTTCTCTGCAAACTTGTTCAAACTTTGATATTTTGCCTCTCGACCTATGCTGAGTGCATATTTCGAGTCAGAACTCGTTCAAACTGGCTGGAACAGTCTCAAAATCTCCAGGTCATAGAAAGCCAGTTTTTCGCCAAAATTGGTTTTTTGGCTGCACCCAATTTTCAAGCGTACAGTCGGGTATCCGGAGCCCCATTTTTATTTACAGCATACCCAAAGCGTCCAAATATGCAAGTTTTGAGAAAATCCGAGACAAAAAAAATTTTGGTCAAAAATGGCAAAATCGGTAAGGGGGTGCGGAGGAAAAATCCCGATTTTGACGAAAAAACTTTTTCTCTGCAAACTTGTTCAAACTTTGATATTTTGCCTCTCGACCTATGCTGAGTGCATATTTCGAGTCAGAACTCGTTCAAACTGGCTGGAACAGTCTCAAAAGCTCCAGGTCATAGAAAGCCAGTTTTTCGCCAAAATTGGTTTTTTGGCTGCACCCAATTTTCAAGCGTACAGTCGGGTATCCGGAGCCCCATTTCTATTTACAGCATACCCAAAGCGTCCAAATATGCAAGTTTTGAGAAAATCCGAGACAAAAAAAATTTGGTCAAAAATGGCAAAATCGGTAAGGGGGGTGCGGAGGAAAAATCCCGATTTTGACGAAAAAACTTTTTCTCTGCAAACTTGTTCAAACTTTGATATTTTGCCTCTCGACCTATGCTGAGTGCATATTTCGAGTCAGAACTCGTTCAAACTGGCTGGAACAGTCTCAAAAGCTCCAGGTCGTAGAAAGCCAGTTTTTCGCCAAAATTGGTTTTTGGCTGCACCCAATTTTCAAGCGTACAGTCGGGTATCCGGAGCCCCATTTTTATTTACAGCATACCCAAAGCGTCCAAATATGCAAGTTTTGAGAAAATCCGAGACAAAAAAAATTTTGGTCAAAAATGGCAAAATCGGTAAGGGGGGTGCGGAGGAAAAATCCCGATTTTGACGAAAAAACTTTTTCTCTGCAAACTTGTTCAAACTTTGATATTTTGCCTCTCGACCTATGCTGAGTGCATATTTCGAGTCAGAACTCGTTCAAACTGGCTGGAACAGTCTCAAAAGCTCCAGGTCATAGAAAGCCAGTTTTTCGCCAAAATTGGTTTTTTGGCTGCACCCAATTTTCAAGCGTACAGTCGGGTATCCGGAGCCCCATTTCTATTTACAACATACCCAAAGCGTCCAAATATGCAAGTTTTGAGAAAATCCGAGACAAAAAAATTTTGGTCAAAAATGGCAAAATCGGTAAGGGGGGTGCGGAGGAAAAATCCCGATTTTGACGAAAAAACTTTTTCTCTGCAAACTTGTTCAAACTTTGATATTTTGCCTCTCGACCTATGCTGAGTGCATATTTCGAGTCAGAACTCGTTCAAACTGGCTGGAACAGTCTCAAAAGCTCCAGGTCATAGAAAGCCAGTTTTTCGCCAAAATTGGTTTTTTGGCTGCACCCAATTTTCAAGCGTACAATCGGGTATCCGGAGCCCCATTTTTATTTACAGCATACCCAAAGCGTCCAAATATGCAAGTTTTGAGAAAATCCGAGACAAAAAAATTTTGGTCAAAAATGGCAAAATCGGTAAGGGGGGTGCGGAGGAAAAATCCCGATTTTGACGAAAAAACTTTTTCTCTGCAAACTTGTTCAAACTTTGATATTTTGCCTCTCGACCTATGCTGAGTGCATATTTCGAGTCAGAACTCGTTCAAACTGGCTGGAACAGTCTCAAAAGCTCCAGGTCATAGAAAGCCAGTTTTTCGCCAAAATTGGTTTTTTGGCTGCACCCAATTTTCAAGCGTACAGTCGGGTATCCGGAGCCCCATTTTTATTTACAGCATACCCAAAGCGTCCAAATATGCAAGTTTTGAGAAAATCCGAGACAAAAAAATTTTGGTCAAAAATGACAAAATCGGTAAGGGGGGTGCGGAGGAAAAATCCCGATTTTGACGAAAAAACTTTTTCTCTGCAAACTTGTTCAAACTTTGATATTTTGCCTCTCGACCTATGCTGAGTGCATATTTCGAGTCAGAACTCGTTCAAACTGGCTGGAACAGTCTCAAAAGCTCCAGGTCGTAGAAAGCCAGTTTTTCGCCAAAATTGGTTTTTGATTGCACCCAATTTTCAAGCGTACAGTCGGGTATCCGGAGCCCCATTTTTATTTACAACATACCCAAAGCGTCCAAATATGCAAGTTTTGAGAAAATCCGAGACAAAAAAAAATTTGGTCAAAAATGGCAAAATCGGTAAGGGGGGTGCGGAGGAAAAATCCCGATTTTGACAAAAAAACTTTTTCTCTGCAAACTTGTTCAAACTTTGATATTTTGCCTCTCGACCTATGCTGAGTGCATATTTCGAGTCAGAACTCGTTCAAACTGGCTGGAACAGTCTCAAAAGCTCCAGGTCGTAGAAAGCCAGTTTTTCGCCAAAATTGGTTTTTGGCTGCACCCAATTTTCAAGCGTACAGTCGGGTATCCGGAGCCCCATTTTTATTTACAGCATACCCAAAGCGTCCAAATATGCAAGTTTTGAGAAAATCCGAGACAAAAAAAATTTTGGTCAAAAATGGCAAAATCGGTAAGGGGGGTGCGGAGGAAAAATCCCGATTTTGACGAAAAAACTTTTTCTCTGCAAACTTGTTCAAACTTTGATATTTTGCCTCTCGACCTATGCTGAGTGCATATTTCGAGTCAGAACTCGTTCAAACTGGCTGGAACAGTCTCAAAAGCTCCAGGTCATAGAAAGCCAGTTTTTCGCCAAAATTGGTTTTTTGGCTGCACCCAATTTTCAAGCGTACAGTCGGGTATCCGGAGCCCCATTTCTATTTACAGCATACGCAAAGCGTCCAAATATGCAAGTTTTGAGAAAATCCGAGACAAAAAAAATTTTGGTCAAAAATGGCAAAATCGGTAAGGGGGGTGCGGAGGAAAAATCCCGATTTTGACGAAAAAACTTTTTCTCTGCAAACTTGTTCAAACTTTGATATTTTGCCTCCCGACCTATGCTGAGTGCATATTTCGAGTCAGAACTCGTTCAAACTGGCTGGAACAGTCTCAAAAGCTCCAGTTCATAGAAAGCCAGTTTTTCGCCAAAATTGGTTTTTTGGCTGCACCCAATTTTCAAGCGTACAGTCGGGTATCCGGAGCCCCATTTCTATTTACAGCATACCCAAAGCGTCCAAATATGCAAGTTTTGAGAAAATCCGAGACAAAAAAAAATTTGGTCAAAAATGGCAAAATCGGTAAGGGGGGTGCGGAGGAAAAATCCCGATTTTGACGAAAAAACTTTTTCTCTGCAAACTTGTTCAAACTTTGATATTTTGCCTCTCGACCTATGCTGAGTGCATATTTCGAGTCAGAACTCGTTCAAACTGGCTGGAACAGTCTCAAAAGCTCCAGGTCGTAGAAAGCCAGTTTTTCGCCAAAATTGGTTTTTGGCTGCACCCAATTTTCAAGCGTACAGTCGGGTATCCGGAGCCCCATTTTTATTTACAGCATACCCAAAGCGTCCAAATATGCAAGTTTTGAGAAAATCCGAGACAAAAAAAATTTTGGTCAAAAATGGCAAAATCGGTAAGGGGGGTGCGGAGGAAAAATCCCGATTTTGACGAAAAAACTTTTTCTCTGCAAACTTGTTCAAACTTTGATATTTTGCCTCTCGACCTATGCTGAGTGCATATTTCGAGTCAGAACTCGTTCAAACTGGCTGGAACAGTCTCAAAAGCTCCAGGTCATAGAAAGCCAGTTTTTCGCCAAAATTGGTTTTTTGGCTGCACCCAATTTTCAAGCGTACAGTCGGGTATCCGGAGCCCCATTTCTACTTACAGCATACCCAAAGCGTCCAAATATGCAAGTTTTGAGAAAATCCCAGACAAAAAAAATTTGGTCAAAAATGGCAAAATCGGTAAGGGGGGTGCGGAGGAAAAATCCCGATTTTGACGAAAAAACTTTTTCTCTGCAAACTTGTTCAAACTTTGATATTTTGCCTCTCGACCTATGCTGAGTGCATATTTCGAGTCAGAACTCGTTCAAACTGGCTGGAACAGTCTCAAAAGCTCCAGGTCATAGAAAGCCAGTTTTTCGCCAAAATTGGTTTTTTGGCTGCACCCAATTTTCAAGCGTACAGTCGGGTATCCGGAGCCCCATTTTTATTTACAGCATACCCAAAGCGTCCAAATATGCAAGTTTTGAGAAAATCCGAGACAAAAAAATTTTGGTCAAAAATGGCAAAATCGGTAAGGGGGGTGCGGAGGAAAAATCCCGATTTTGACGAAAAAACTTTTTCTCTGCAAACTTGTTCAAACTTTGATATTTTGCCTCTCGACCTATGCTGAGTTCATATTTCGAGTCAGAACTCGTTCAAACTGGCTGGAACAGTCTCAAAAGCTCCAGGTCATAGAAAGCCAGTTTTTCGCCAAAATTGGTTTTTTGGCTGCACCCAATTTTCAAGCGTACAGTCGGGTATCCGGAGCCCCATTTTTATTTACAGCATACCCAAAGCGTCCAAATATGCAAGTTTTGAGAAAATCCGAGACAAAAAAATTTTGGTCAAAAATGACAAAATCGGTAAGGGGGGTGCGGAGGAAAAATCCCGATTTTGACGAAAAAACTTTTTCTCTGCAAACTTGTTCAAACTTTGATATTTTGCCTCTCGACCTATGCTGAGTGCATATTTCGAGTCAGAACTCGTTCAAACTGGCTGGAACAGTCTCAAAAGCTCCAGGTCGTAGAAAGCCAGTTTTTCGCCAAAATTGGTTTTTGGCTGCACCCAATTTTCAAGCGTACAGTCGGGTATCCGGAGCCCCATTTTTATTTACAACATACCCAAAGCGTCCAAATATGCAAGTTTTGAGAAAATCCGAGACAAAAAAAAATTTTGGTCAAAAATGGCAAAATCGGTAAGGGGGGTGCGGAGGAAAAATCCCGATTTTGACGAAAAAACTTTTTCTCTGCAAACTTGTTCAAACTTTGATATTTTGCCTCTCGACCTATGCTGAGTGCATATTTCGAGTCAGAACTCGTTCAAACTGGCTGGAACAGTCTCAAAAGCTCCAGGTCATAGAAAGCCAGTTTTTCGCCAAAATTGGTTTTTTGGCTGCACCCAATTTTCAAGCGTACAGTCGGGTATCCGGAGCCCCATTTTTATTTACAGCATACCCAAAGCGTCCAAATATGCAAGTTTTGAGAAAATCCGAGACAAAAACATTTTGGTCAAAAATGGCAAAATCGGTAAGGGGGGTGCGGAGGAAAAATCCCGATTTTGACGAAAAAACTTTTTCTCTGCAAACTTGTTCAAACTTTGATATTTTGCCTCTCGACCTATGCTGAGTGCATATTTCGAGTCAGAACTCGTTCAAACTGGCTGGAACAGTCTCAAAAGCTCCAGGTCGTAGAAAGCCAGTTTTTCGCCAAAATTGGTTTTTGGCTGCACCCAATTTTCAAGCGTACAGTCGGGTATCCGGAGCCCCATTTTTATTTACAGCATACCCAAAGCGTCCAAATATGCAAGTTTTGAGAAAATCCGAGACAAAAAAAATTTTGGTCAAAAATGGCAAAATCGGTAAGGGGGGTGCGGAGGAAAAATCCCGATTTTGACGAAAAAACTTTTTCTCTGCAAACTTGTTCAAACTTTGATATTTTGCCTCTCGACCTATGCTGAGTGCATATTTCGAGTCAGAACTCGTTCAAACTGGCTGGAACAGTCTCAAAAGCTCCAGGTCATAGAAAGCCAGTTTTTCGCCAAAATTGTTTTTTTGGCTGCACCCAATTTTCAAGCGTACAGTCGGGTATCCGGAGCCCCATTTTTATTTACAGCATACCCAAAGCGTCCAAATATGCAAGTTTTGAGAAAATCCGAGACAAAAAAAATTTGGTCAAAAATGGCAAAATCGGTAAGGGGGGTGCGGAGGAAAAAATCCCGATTTTGACGAAAAAACTTTTTCTCTGCAAACTTGTTCAAACTTTGATATTTTGCCTCTCGACCTATGCTGAGTGCATTATTTCGAGTCAGAACTCGTTGAAACTGGCTGGAACAGTCTCAAAAGCTCCAGGTCGTAGAAAGCCAGTTTTTCGCCAAAATTGGTTTTTGGCTGCACCCAATTTTCAAGCGTACAGTCGGGTATCCGGAGCCCCATTTTTATTTACAGCATACCCAAAGCGTCCAAATATGCAAGTTTTGAGAAAATCCGAGACAAAAAAAAATTTGGTCAAAAATGGCAAAATCGGTAAGGGGGGTGCGGAGGAAAAATCCCGATTTTGACGAAAAAACTTTTTCTCTGCAAACTTGTTCAAACTTTGATATTTTGCCTCTCGACCTATGCTGAGTGCATATTTCGAGTCAGAACTCGTTCAAACTGGCTGGAACAGTCTCAAAAGCTCCAGGTCATAGAAAGCCAGTTTTTCGCCAAAATTGGTTTTTTGGCTGCACCCAATTTTCAAGCGTACAGTCGGGTATCCGGAGCCCAATTTCTATTTACAGCATACCCAAAGCGTCCAAATATGCAAGTTTTGAGAAAATCCGAGACAAAAACTAATTTTGGTCAAAAATGGCAAAATCGGTAAGGGGGGTGCGGAGGAAAAATCCCGATTTTGACGAAAAAACTTTTTCTCTGCAAACTTGTTCAAACTTTGATATTTTGCCTCTCGACCTATGCTGAGTGCATATTTCGAGTCAGAACTCGTTCAAACTGGCTGGAACAGTCTCAAAGGCTCCAGGTCGTAGAAAGCCAGTTTTTCGCCAAAATTGTTTTTTGGCTGCACCCAATTTTCAAGCGTACAGTCGGGTATCCGGAGCCCCATTTTTATTTACAGCATACCCAAAGCGTCCAAATATGCAAGTTTTGAGAAAATCCGAGACAAAAAAAATTTTGGTCAAAAATGGCAAAATCGGTAAGGGGGGTGCGGAGGAAAAATCCCGATTTTGACGAAAAAACTTTTTCTCTGCAAACTTGTTCAAACTTTGATATTTTGCCTCTCGACCTATGCTGAGTGCATATTTCGAGTCAGAACTCGTTCAAACTGGCTGGAACAGTCTCAAAAGCTCCAGGTCATAGAAAGCCAGTTTTTCGCCAAAATTGGTTTTTTGGCTGCACCCAATTTTCAAGCGTACAGTCGGGTATCCGGAGCCCCATTTTTATTTACAGCATACCCAAAGCGTCCAAATATGCAAATTTTGAGAAAATCCGAGACAAAA
Source organism: Fragum sueziense (assembly GCA_963680895.1). Lineage (NCBI taxonomy): Eukaryota > Metazoa > Mollusca > Bivalvia > Cardiida > Cardiidae > Fragum > Fragum sueziense. The sequence continues at coordinate 57,022,270 of OY804596.1, read as the reverse complement.
AAATTTTGGTCAAAAATGGCAAAATCGGTAAGGGGGGTGCGGAGGAAAAATTCCGATTTTGACGAAAAAACTTTTTCTCTGCAAACTTGTTCAAACTTTGATATTTTGCCTCTCGACCTATGCTGAGTGCATATTTCGAGTCAGAACTCGTTCAAACTGGCTGGAACAGTCTCAAAAGCTCCAGGTCGTAGAAAGCCAGTTTTTCGCCAAAATTGGTTTTTGGCTGCACCCAATTTTCAAGCGTACAGTCGGGTATCCGGAGCCCCATTTCTATTTACAGCATACCCAAAGCGTCCAAATATGCAAGTTTTGAGAAAATCCGAGACAAAAAAATTTTGGTCAAAAATGGCAAAATCGGTAAGGGGGGTGCGGAGGAAAAATCCCGATTTTGACAAAAAAACTTTTTCTCTGCAAACTTGTTCAAACTTTGATATTTTGCCTCTCGACCTATGCTGAGTGCATATTTCGAGTCAGAACTCGTTCAAACTGGCTGGAACAGTCTCAAAAGCTCCAGGTCATAGAAAGCCAGTTTTTCGCCAAAATTGGTTTTTTGGCTGCACCCAATTTTCAAGCGTACAGTCGGGTATCCGGAGCCCCATTTCTATTTACAGCATACCCAAAGCGTCCAAATATGCAAGTTTTGAGAAAATCCGAGACAAAAAAAATTTTGGTCAAAAATGGCAAAATCGGTAAGGGGGGTGCGGAGGAAAAATCCCGATTTTGACGAAAAAACTTTTTCTCTGCAAACTTGTTCAAACTTTGATATTTTGCCTCTCGACCTATGCTGAGTGCATATTTCGAGTCAGAACTCGTTCAAACTGGCTGGAACAGTCTCAAAAGCTCCAGGTCATAGAAAGCCAGTTTTTCGCCAAAATTGGTTTTTTGGCTGCACCCAATTTTCAAGCGTACAGTCGGGTATCCGGAGCCCCATTTTTATTTACAGCATACCCAAAGCGTCCAAATATGCAAATTTTGAGAAAATCCGAGACAAAAAAATTTTGGTCAAAAATGGCAAAATCGGTAAGGGGGGTGCGGAGGAAAAATCCCGATTTTGACGAAAAAACTTTTTCTCTGCAAACTTGTTCAAACTTTGATATTTTGCCTCTCGACCTATGCTGAGTGCATATTTCGAGTCAGAACTCGTTCAAACTGGCTGGAACAGTCTCAAAAGCTCCAGGTCGTAGAAAGCCAGTTTTTCGCCAAAATTGGTTTTTGGCTGCACCCAATTTTCAAGCGTACAGTCGGGTATCCGGAGCCCCATTTTTATTTACAGCATACCCAAAGCGTCCAAATATGCAAGTTTTGAGAAAATCCGAGACAAAAAAAATTTTGGTCAAAAATGGCAAAATCGGTAAGGGGGGTGCGGAGGAAAAATCCCGATTTTGACAAAAAAAACTTTTTCTCTGCAAACTTGTTCAAACTTTGATATTTTGCCTCTCGACCTATGCTGAGTGCATATTTCGAGTCAGAACTCGTTCAAACTGGCTGGAACAGTCTCAAAAGCTCCAGGTCATAGAAAGCCAGTTTTTCGCCAAAATTGGTTTTTTGGCTGCACCCAATTTTCAAGCGTACAGTCGGGTATCCGGAGCCCCATTTCTATTTACAGCATACCCAAAGCGTCCAAATATGCAAGTTTTGAGAAAATCCGAGACAAAAAAAATTTTGGTCAAAAATGGCAAAATCGGTAAGGGGGGTGCGGAGGAAAAATCCCGATTTTGACGAAAAAACTTTTTCTCTGCAAACTTGTTCAAACTTTGATATTTTGCCTCTCGACCTATGCTGAGTGCATATTTCGAGTCAGAACTCGTTCAAACTGGTTGGAACAGTCTCAAAAGCTCCAGGTCATAGAAAGCCAGTTTTTCGCCAAAATTGGTTTTTTGGCTGCACCCAATTTTCAAGCGTACAGTCGGGTATCCGGAGCCCCATTTTTATTTACAGCATACCCAAAGCGTCCAAATATGCAAGTTTTGAGAAAATCCGAGACAAAAAAATTTTGGTCAAAAATGGCAAAATCGGTAAGGGGGGGTGCGGAGGAAAAATCCCGATTTTGACGAAAAAACTTTTTCTCTGCAAACTTGTTCAAACTTTGATATTTTGCCTCTCGACCTATGCTGAGTGCATATTTCGAGTCAGAACTCGTTCAAACTGGCTGGAACAGTCTCAAAAGCTCCAGGCCGTAGAAAGCCAGTTTTTCGCCAAAATTGGTTTTTGGCTGCACCCAATTTTCAAGCGTACAGTCGGGTATCCGGAGCCCCATTTTTATTTACAGCATACCCAAAGCGTCCAAATATGCAAGTTTTGAGAAAATCCGAGACAAAAAAAATTTTGGTCAAAAATGGCAAAATCGGTAAGGGGGGTGCGGAGGAAAAATCCCGATTTTGACGAAAAAACTTTTTCTCTGCAAACTTGTTCAAACTTTGATATTTTGCCTCTCGACCTATGCTGAGTGCATATTTCGAGTCAGAACTCGTTCAAACTGGCTGGAACAGTCTCAAAAGCTCCAGGTCATAGAAAGCCAGTTTTTCGCCAAAATTGGTTTTTTGGCTGCACCCAATTTTCAAGCGTACAGTCGGGTATCCGGAGCCCCATTTTTATTTACAGCATACCCAAAGCGTCCAAATATGCAAGTTTTGAGAAAATCCGAGACAAAAAAAATTTGGTCAAAAATGGTAAAATCGGTAAGGGGGGTGCGGAGGAAAAATCCCGATTTTGACGAAAAAACTTTTTCTCTGCAAACTTGTTCAAACTTTGATATTTTGCCTCTCGACCTATGTTGAGTGCATATTTCGAGTCAGAACTCGTTCAAACTGGCTGGAACAGTCTCAAAAGCTCCAGGTCATAGAAAGCCAGTTTTTCGCCAAAATTGGTTTTTTGGCTGCACCCAATTTTCAAGCGTACAGTCGGGTATCCGGAGCCCCATTTTTATTTACAGCATACCCAAAGCGTCCAAATATGCAAATTTTGAGAAAATCCGATACAAAAAAATTTTGGTCAAAAATGGCAAAATCGGTAAGGGGGGTGCGGAGGAAAAATCCCGATTTTGACGAAAAAACTTTTTCTCTGCAAACTTGTTCAAACTTTGATATTTTGCCTCTCGACCTATGCTGAGTGCATATTTCGAGTCAGAACTCGTTCAAACTGGCTGGAACAGTCTCAAAAGCTCCAGGTCATAGAAAGCCAGTTTTTCGCCAAAATTGGTTTTTTGGCTGCACCCAATTTTCAAGCGTACAGTCGGGTATCCGGAGCCCCATTTTTATTTACAGCATACCCAAAGCGTCCAAATATGCAAGTTTTGAGAAAATCCGAGACAAAAAAATTTTGGTCAAAAATGGCAAAATCGGTAAGGGGGGTGCGGAGGAAAAATCCCGATTTTGACGAAAAAACTTTTTCTCTGCAAACTTGTTCAAACTTTGATATTTTGCCTCTCGACCTATGCTGAGTGCATATTTCGAGTCAGAACTCGTTCAAACTGGCTGGAACAGTCTCAAAAGCTCCAGGTCGTAGAAAGCCAGTTTTTCGCCAAAATTGGTTTTTGGCTGCACCCAATTTTCAAGCGTACAGTCGGGTATCCGGAGCCCCATTTTTATTTACAGCATACCCAAAGCGTCCAAATATGCAAGTTTTGAGAAAATCCGAGACAAAAAAATTTTGGTCAAAAATGGCAAAATCGGTAAGGGGGGTGCGGAGGAAAAATCCCGATTTTGACGAAAAAACTTTTTCTCTGCAAACTTGTTCAAACTTTGATATTTTGCCTCTCGACCTATGCTGAGTGCATATTTCGAGTCAGAACTCGTTCAAACTGGCTGGAACAGTCTCAAAAGCTCCAGGTCATAGAAAGCCAGTTTTTCGCCAAAATTGGTTTTTTGGCTGCACCCAATTTTCAAGCGTACAGTCGGGTATCCGGAGCCCCATTTCTATTTACAGCATACCCAAAGCGTCCAAATATGCAAGTTTTGAGAAAATCCGAGACAAAAAAAATTTTGGTCAAAAATGGCAAAATCGGTAAGGGGGGTGCGGAGGAAAAATCCCGATTTTGACGAAAAAACTTTTTCTCTGCAAACTTGTTCAAACTTTGATATTTTGCCTCTCGACCTATGCTGAGTGCATATTTCGAGTCAGAACTCGTTCAAACTGGCTGGAACAGTCTCAAAAGCTCCAGGTCGTAGAAAGCCAGTTTTTCGCCAAAATTGGTTTTTGGCTGCACTCAATTTTGAAGCGTACAGTCGGGTATCCGGAGCCCCATTTTTATTTACAGCATACCCAAAGCGTCCAAATATGCAAGTTTTGAGAAAATCCGAGACAAAAAAAATTTTGGTCAAAAATGGCAAAATCGGTAAGGGGGGTGCGGAGGAAAAATCCCGATTTTGACGAAAAAACTTTTTCTCTGCAAACTTGTTCAAACTTTGATATTTTGCCTCTCGACCTATGCTGAGTGCATATTTCGAGTCAGAACTCGTTCAAACTGGCTGGAACAGTCTCAAAAGCTCCAGGTCATAGAAAGCCAGTTTTTCGCCAAAATTGGTTTTTTGGCTGCACCCAATTTTCAGGCGTACAGTCGGGTATCCGGAGCCCCATTTCTATTTACAGCATACCCAAAGCGTCCAAATATGCAAGTTTTGAGAAAATCCCAGACAAAAAAAATTTGGTCCAAAATGGCAAAATCGGTAAGGGGGGTGCGGAGGAAAAATCCCGATTTTGACGAAAAAACTTTTTCTCTGCAAACTTGTTCAAACTTTGATATTTTGCCTCTCGACCTATGCTGAGTGCATATTTCGAGTCAGAACTCGTTCAAACTGGCTGGAACAGTCTCAAAAGCTCCAGGTCATAGAAAGCCAGTTTTTCGCCAAAATTGGTTTTTTGGCTGCACCCAATTTTCAAGCGTACAGTCGGGTATCCGGAGCCCCATTTTTATTTACAGCATACCCAAAGCGTCCAAATATGCAAGTTTTGAGAAAATCCGAGACAAAAAAAATTTTGGTCAAAAATGGCAAAATCGGTAAGGGGGTGCGGAGGAAAAATCCCGATTTTGACGAAAAAACTTTTTCTCTGCAAACTTGTTCAAACTTTGATATTTTGCCTCTCGACCTATGCTGAGTGCATATTTCGAGTCAGAACTCGTTCAAACTGGCTGGAACAGTCTCAAAAGCTCCAGGTCATAGAAAGCCAGTTTTTCGCCAAAATTGGTTTTTTGGCTGCACCCAATTTTCAAGCGTACAGTCGGGTATCCGGAGCCCCATTTCTATTTACAGCATACCCAAAGCGTCCAAATATGCAAGTTTTGAGAAAATCCGAGACAAAAAAAATTTGGTCAAAAATGGCAAAATCGGTAAGGGGGGTGCGGAGGAAAAATCCCGATTTTGACGAAAAAACTTTTTCTCTGCAAACTTGTTCAAACTTTGATATTTTGCCTCTCGACCTATGCTGAGTGCATATTTCGAGTCAGAACTCGTTCAAACTGGCTGGAACAGTCTCAAAAGCTCCAGGTCGTAGAAAGCCAGTTTTTCGCCAAAATTGGTTTTTGGCTGCACCCAATTTTCAAGCGTACAGTCGGGTATCCGGAGCCCCATTTTTATTTACAGCATACCCAAAGCGTCCAAATATGCAAGTTTTGAGAAAATCCGAGACAAAAAAAATTTTGGTCAAAAATGGCAAAATCGGTAAGGGGGGTGCGGAGGAAAAATCCCGATTTTGACGAAAAAACTTTTTCTCTGCAAACTTGTTCAAACTTTGATATTTTGCCTCTCGACCTATGCTGAGTGCATATTTCGAGTCAGAACTCGTTCAAACTGGCTGGAACAGTCTCAAAAGCTCCAGGTCATAGAAAGCCAGTTTTTCGCCAAAATTGGTTTTTTGGCTGCACCCAATTTTCAAGCGTACAATCGGGTATCCGGAGCCCCATTTTTATTTACAGCATACCCAAAGCGTCCAAATATGCAAGTTTTGAGAAAATCCGAGACAAAAAAATTTTGGTCAAAAATGGCAAAATCGGTAAGGGGGGTGCGGAGGAAAAATCCCGATTTTGACGAAAAAACTTTTTCTCTGCAAACTTGTTCAAACTTTGATATTTTGCCTCTCGACCTATGCTGAGTGCATATTTCGAGTCAGAACTCGTTCAAACTGGCTGGAACAGTCTCAAAAGCTCCAGGTCATAGAAAGCCAGTTTTTCGCCAAAATTGGTTTTTTGGCTGCACCCAATTTTCAAGCGTACAGTCGGGTATCCGGAGCCCCATTTTTATTTACAGCATACCCAAAGCGTCCAAATATGCAAGTTTTGAGAAAATCCGAGACAAAAAAATTTTGGTCAAAAATGACAAAATCGGTAAGGGGGGTGCGGAGGAAAAATCCCGATTTTGACGAAAAAACTTTTTCTCTGCAAACTTGTTCAAACTTTGATATTTTGCCTCTCGACCTATGCTGAGTGCATATTTCGAGTCAGAACTCGTTCAAACTGGCTGGAACAGTCTCAAAAGCTCCAGGTCGTAGAAAGCCAGTTTTTCGCCAAAATTGGTTTTTGATTGCACCCAATTTTCAAGCGTACAGTCGGGTATCCGGAGCCCCATTTTTATTTACAACATACCCAAAGCGTCCAAATATGCAAGTTTTGAGAAAATCCGAGACAAAAAAAAATTTGGTCAAAAATGGCAAAATCGGTAAGGGGGGTGCGGAGGAAAAATCCCGATTTTGACGAAAAAACTTTTTCTCTGCAAACTTGTTCAAACTTTGATATTTTGCCTCTCGACCTATGCTGAGTGCATATTTCGAGTCAGAACTCGTTCAAACTGGCTGGAACAGTCTCAAAAGCTCCAGGTCGTAGAAAGCCAGTTTTTTGCCAAAATTGGTTTTTGGCTGCACCCAATTTTCAAGCGTACAGTCGGGTATCCGGAGCCCCATTTTTATTTACAGCATACCCAAAGCGTCCAAATATGCAAGTTTTGAGAAAATCCGAGACAAAAAAAATTTTGGTCAAAAATGGCAAAATCGGTAAGGGGGGTGCGGAGGAAAAATCCCGATTTTGACGAAAAAACTTTTTCTCTGCAAACTTGTTCAAACTTTGATATTTTGCCTCTCGACCTATGCTGAGTGCATATTTCGAGTCAGAACTCGTTCAAACTGGCTGGAACAGTCTCAAAAGCTCCAGGTCATAGAAAGCCAGTTTTTCGCCAAAATTGGTTTTTTGGCTGCACCCAATTTTCAAGCGTACAGTCGGGTATCCGGAGCCCCATTTCTATTTACAGCATACGCAAAGCGTCCAAATATGCAAGTTTTGAGAAAATCCGAGACAAAAAAAATTTTGGTCAAAAATGGCAAAATCGGTAAGGGGGGTGCGGAGGAAAAATCCCGATTTTGACGAAAAAACTTTTTCTCTGCAAACTTGTTCAAACTTTGATATTTTGCCTCCCGACCTATGCTGAGTGCATATTTCGAGTCAGAACTCGTTCAAACTGGCTGGAACAGTCTCAAAAGCTCCAGTTCATAGAAAGCCAGTTTTTCGCCAAAATTGGTTTTTTGGCTGCACCCAATTTTCAAGCGTACAGTCGGGTATCCGGAGCCCCATTTCTATTTACAGCATACCCAAAGCGTCCAAATATGCAAGTTTTGAGAAAATCCAAGACAAAAAAAAATTTGGTCAAAAATGGCAAAATCGGTAAGGGGGGTGCGGAGGAAAAATCCCGATTTTGACGAAAAAACTTTTTCTCTGCAAACTTGTTCAAACTTTGATATTTTGCCTCTCGACCTATGCTGAGTGCATATTTCGAGTCAGAACTCGTTCAAACTGGCTGGAACAGTCTCAAAAGCTCCAGGTCGTAGAAAGCCAGTTTTTCGCCAAAATTGGTTTTTGGCTGCACCCAATTTTCAAGCGTACAGTCGGGTATCCGGAGCCCCATTTTTATTTACAGCATACCCAAAGCGTCCAAATATGCAAGTTTTGAGAAAATCCGAGACAAAAAAAATTTTGGTCAAAAATGGCAAAATCGGTAAGGGGGGTGCGGAGGAAAAATCCCGATTTTGACGAAAAAACTTTTTCTCTGCAAACTTGTTCAAACTTTGATATTTTGCCTCTCGACCTATGCTGAGTGCATATTTCGAGTCAGAACTCGTTCAAACTGGCTGGAACAGTCTCAAAAGCTCCAGGTCATAGAAAGCCAGTTTTTCGCCAAAATTGGTTTTTTGGCTGCACCCAATTTTCAAGCGTACAGTCGGGTATCCGGAGCCCCATTTTTATTTACAGCATACCCAAAGCGTCCAAATATGCAAGTTTTGAGAAAATCCGAGACAAAAAAATTTTGGTCAAAAATGGCAAAATCGGTAAGGGGGGTGCGGAGGAAAAATCCCGATTTTGACGAAAAAACTTTTTCTCTGCAAACTTGTTCAAACTTTGATATTTTGCCTCTCGACCTATGCTGAGTTCATATTTCGAGTCAGAACTCGTTCAAACTGGCTGGAACAGTCTCAAAAGCTCCAGGTCATAGAAAGCCAGTTTTTCGCCAAAATTGGTTTTTTGGCTGCACCCAATTTTCAAGCGTACAGTCGGGTATCCGGAGCCCCATTTTTATTTACAGCATACCCAAAGCGTCCAAATATGCAAGTTTTGAGAAAATCCGAGACAAAAAAATTTTGGTCAAAAATGACAAAATCGGTAAGGGGGGTGCGGAGGAAAAATCCCGATTTTGACGAAAAAACTTTTTCTCTGCAAACTTGTTCAAACTTTGATATTTTGCCTCTCGACCTATGCTGAGTGCATATTTCGAGTCAGAACTCGTTCAAACTGGCTGGAACAGTCTCAAAAGCTCCAGGTCGTAGAAAGCCAGTTTTTCGCCAAAATTGGTTTTTGGCTGCACCCAATTTTCAAGCGTACAGTCGGGTATCCGGAGCCCCATTTTTATTTACAACATACCCAAAGCGTCCAAATATGCAAGTTTTGAGAAAATCCGAGACAAAAAAAAATTTTGGTCAAAAATGGCAAAATCGGTAAGGGGGGTGCGGAGGAAAAATCCCGATTTTGACGAAAAAACTTTTTCTCTGCAAACTTGTTCAAACTTTGATATTTTGCCTCTCGACCTATGCTGAGTGCATATTTCGAGTCAGAACTCGTTCAAACTGGCTGGAACAGTCTCAAAAGCTCCAGGTCATAGAAAGCCAGTTTTTCGCCAAAATTGGTTTTTTGGCTGCACCCAATTTTCAAGCGTACAGTCGGGTATCCGGAGCCCCATTTTTATTTACAGCATACCCAAAGCGTCCAAATATGCAAGTTTTGAGAAAATCCGAGACAAAAACATTTTGGTCAAAAATGGCAAAATCGGTAAGGGGGGTGCGGAGGAAAAATCCCGATTTTGACGAAAAAACTTTTTCTCTGCAAACTTGTTCAAACTTTGATATTTTGCCTCTCGACCTATGCTGAGTGCATATTTCGAGTCAGAACTCGTTCAAACTGGCTGGAACAGTCTCAAAAGCTCCAGGTCGTAGAAAGCCAGTTTTTCGCCAAAATTGGTTTTTGGCTGCACCCAATTTTCAAGCGTACAGTCGGGTATCCGGAGCCCCATTTTTATTTACAGCATACCCAAAGCGTCCAAATATGCAAGTTTTGAGAAAATCCGAGACAAAAAAAATTTTGGTCAAAAATGGCAAAATCGGTAAGGGGGGTGCGGAGGAAAAATCCCGATTTTGACGAAAAAACTTTTTCTCTGCAAACTTGTTCAAACTTTGATATTTTGCCTCTCGACCTATGCTGAGTGCATATTTCGAGTCAGAACTCGTTCAAACTGGCTGGAACAGTCTCAAAAGCTCCAGGTCATAGAAAGCCAGTTTTTCGCCAAAATTGTTTTTTTGGCTGCACCCAATTTTCAAGCGTACAGTCGGGTATCCGGAGCCCCATTTTTATTTACAGCATACCCAAAGCGTCCAAATATGCAAGTTTTGAGAAAATCCGAGACAAAAAAAATTTGGTCAAAAATGGCAAAATCGGTAAGGGGGGTGCGGAGGAAAAAATCCCGATTTTGACGAAAAAACTTTTTCTCTGCAAACTTGTTCAAACTTTGATATTTTGCCTCTCGACCTATGCTGAGTGCATTATTTCGAGTCAGAACTCGTTGAAACTGGCTGGAACAGTCTCAAAAGCTCCAGGTCGTAGAAAGCCAGTTTTTCGCCAAAATTGGTTTTTGGCTGCACCCAATTTTCAAGCGTACAGTCGGGTATCCGGAGCCCCATTTTTATTTACAGCATACCCAAAGCGTCCAAATATGCAAGTTTTGAGAAAATCCGAGACAAAAAAAAATTTGGTCAAAAATGGCAAAATCGGTAAGGGGGGTGCGGAGGAAAAATCCCGATTTTGACGAAAAAACTTTTTCTCTGCAAACTTGTTCAAACTTTGATATTTTGCCTCTCGACCTATGCTGAGTGCATATTTCGAGTCAGAACTCGTTCAAACTGGCTGGAACAGTCTCAAAAGCTCCAGGTCATAGAAAGCCAGTTTTTCGCCAAAATTGGTTTTTTGGCTGCACCCAATTTTCAAGCGTACAGTCGGGTATCCGGAGCCCAATTTCTATTTACAGCATACCCAAAGCGTCCAAATATGCAAGTTTTGAGAAAATCCGAGACAAAAAAATTTTGGTCAAAAATGGCAAAATCGGTAAGGGGGGTGCGGAGGAAAAATCCCGATTTTGACGAAAAAACTTTTTCTCTGCAAACTTGTTCAAACTTTGATATTTTGCCTCTCGACCTATGCTGAGTGCATATTTCGAGTCAGAACTCGTTCAAACTGGCTGGAACAGTCTCAAAGGCTCCAGGTCGTAGAAAGCCAGTTTTTCGCCAAAATTGTTTTTTGGCTGCACCCAATTTTCAAGCGTACAGTCGGGTATCCGGAGCCCCATTTTTATTTACAGCATACCTAAAGCGTCCAAATATGCAAGTTTTGAGAAAATCCGAGACAAAAAAAATTTTGGTCAAAAATGGCAAAATCGGTAAGGGGGGTGCGGAGGAAAAATCCCGATTTTGACGAAAAAACTTTTTCTCTGCAAACTTGTTCAAACTTTGATATTTTGCCTCTCGACCTATGCTGAGTGCATATTTCGAGTCAGAACTCGTTCAAACTGGCTGGAACAGTCTCAAAAGCTCCAGGTCATAGAAAGCCAGTTTTTCGCCAAAATTGGTTTTTTGGCTGCACCCAATTTTCAAGCATACAGTCGGGTATCCGGAGCCCCATTTTTATTTACAGCATACCCAAAGCGTCCAAATATGCAAATTTTGAGAAAATCCGAGACAAAAAAATTTTGGTCAAAAATGGCAAAATCGGTAAGGGGGGTGCGGAGGAAAAATTCCGATTTTGACGAAAAAACTTTTTCTCTGCAAACTTGTTCAAACTTTGATATTTTGCCTCTCGACCTATGCTGAGTGCATATTTCGAGTCAGAACTCGTTCAAACTGGCTGGAACAGTCTCAAAAGCTCCAGGTCGTAGAAAGCCAGTTTTTCGCCAAAATTGGTTTTTGGCTGCACCCAATTTTCAAGCGTACAGTCGGGTATCCGGAGCCCCATTTCTATTTACAGCATACCCAAAGCGTCCAAATATGCAAGTTTTGAGAAAATCCGAGACAAAAAAATTTTGGTCAAAAATGGCAAAATCGGTAAGGGGGGTGCGGAGGAAAAATCCCGATTTTGACAAAAAAACTTTTTCTCTGCAAACTTGTTCAAACTTTGATATTTTGCCTCTCGACCTATGCTGAGTGCATATTTCGAGTCAGAACTCGTTCAAACTGGCTGGAACAGTCTCAAAAGCTCCAGGTCATAGAAAGCCAGTTTTTCGCCAAAATTGGTTTTTTGGCTGCACCCAATTTTCAAGCGTACAGTCGGGTATCCGGAGCCCCATTTCTATTTACAGCATACCCAAAGCGTCCAAATATGCAAGTTTTGAGAAAATCCGAGACAAAAAAAAATTTGGTCAAAAATGGCAAAATCGGTAAGGGGGGTGCGGAGGAAAAATCCCGATTTTGACGAAAAAACTTTTTCTCTGCAAACTTGTTCAAACTTTGATATTTTGCCTCTCGACCTATGCTGAGTGCATATTTCGAGTCAGAACTCGTTCAAACTGGCTGGAACAGTCTCAAAAGCTCCAGGTCATAGAAAGCCAGTTTTTCGCCAAAATTGGTTTTTTGGCTGCACCCAATTTTCAAGCGTACAGTCGGGTATCCGGAGCCCCATTTTTATTTACAGCATACCCAAAGCGTCCAAATATGCAAATTTTGAGAAAATCCGAGACAAAAAAATTTTGGTCAAAAATGGCAAAATCGGTAAGGGGGGTGCGGAGGAAAAATCCCGATTTTGACGAAAAAACTTTTTCTCTGCAAACTTGTTCAAACTTTGATATTTTGCCTCTCGACCTATGCTGAGTGCATATTTCGAGTCAGAACTCGTTCAAACTGGCTGGAACAGTCTCAAAAGCTCCAGGTCGTAGAAAGCCAGTTTTTCGCCAAAATTGGTTTTTGGCTGCACCCAATTTTCAAGCGTACAGTCGGGTATCCGGAGCCCCATTTTTATTTACAGCATACCCAAAGCGTCCAAATATGCAAGTTTTGAGAAAATCCGAGACAAAAAAAATTTTGGTCAAAACTGGCAAAATCGGTAAGGGGGGTGCGGAGGAAAAATCCCGATTTTGACAAAAAAAACTTTTTCTCTGCAAACTTGTTCAAACTTTGATATTTTGCCTCTCGACCTATGCTGAGTGCATATTTCGAGTCAGAACTCGTTCAAACTGGCTGGAACAGTCTCAAAAGCTCCAGGTCATAGAAAGCCAGTTTTTCGCCAAAATTGGTTTTTTGGCTGCACCCAATTTTCAAGCGTACAGTCGGGTATCCGGAGCCCCATTTCTATTTACAGCATACCCAAAGCGTCCAAATATGCAAGTTTTGAGAAAATCCGAGACAAAAAAAAATTTGGTCAAAAATGGCAAAATCGGTAAGGGGGGTGCGGAGGAAAAATCCCGATTTTGACGAAAAAACTTTTTCTCTGCAAACTTGTTCAAACTTTGATATTTTGCCTCTCGACCTATGCTGAGTGCATATTTCGAGTCAGAACTCGTTCAAACTGGTTGGAACAGTCTCAAAAGCTCCAGGTCATAGAAAGCCAGTTTTTCGCCAAAATTGGTTTTTTGGCTGCACCCAATTTTCAAGCGTACAGTCGGGTATCCGGAGCCCCATTTTTATTTACAGCATACCCAAAGCGTCCAAATATGCAAGTTTTGAGAAAATCCGAGACAAAAAAATTTTGGTCAAAAATGGCAAAATCGGTAAGGGGGGGTGCGGAGGAAAAATCCCGATTTTGACGAAAAAACTTTTTCTCTGCAAACTTGTTCAAACTTTGATATTTTGCCTCTCGACCTATGCTGAGTGCATATTTCGAGTCAGAACTCGTTCAAACTGGCTGGAACAGTCTCAAAAGCTCCAGGTCGTAGAAAGCCAGTTTTTCGCCAAAATTGGTTTTTGGCTGCACCCAATTTTCAAGCGTACAGTCGGGTATCCGGAGCCCCATTTTTATTTACAGCATACCCAAAGCGTCCAAATATGCAAGTTTTGAGAAAATCCGAGACAAAAAAAATTTTGGTCAAAAATGGCAAAATCGGTAAGGGGGGTGCGGAGGAAAAATCCCGATTTTGACGAAAAAACTTTTTCTCTGCAAACTTATTCAAACTTTGATATTTTGCCTCTCGACCTATGCTGAGTGCATATTTCGAGTCAGAACTCGTTCAAACTGGCTGGAACAGTCTCAAAAGCTCCAGGTCATAGAAAGCCAGTTTTTCGCTAAAATTGGTTTTTTGGCTGCACCCAATTTTCAAGCGTACAGTCGGGTATCCGGAGCCCCATTTCTATTTACAGCATACCCAAAGCGTCCAAATATGCAAGTTTTGAGAAAATCCGAGACAAAAAAAAATTTGGTCAAAAATGGCAAAATCGGTAAGGGGGGTGCGGAGGAAAAATCCCGATTTTGACGAAAAAACTTTTTCTCTGCAAACTTGTTCAAACTTTGATATTTTGCCTCTCGACCTATGCTGAGTGCATATTTCGAGTCAGAACTCGTTCAAACTGGCTGGAACAGTCTCAAAAGCTCCAGGTCATAGAAAGCCAGTTTTTCGCCAAAATTGGTTTTTTGGCTGCACCCAATTTTCAAGCGTACAGTCGGGTATCCGGAGCCCCATTTTTATTTACAGCATACCCAAAGCGTCCAAATATGCAAGTTTTGAGAAAATCCGAGACAAAAACATTTTGGTCAAAAATGGCAAAATCGGTAAGGGGGGTGCGGAGGAAAAATCCCGATTTTGACGAAAAAACTTTTTCTCTGCAAACTTGTTCAAACTTTGATATTTTGCCTCTCGACCTATGCTGAGTGCATATTTCGAGTCAGAACTCGTTCAAACTGGCTGGAACAGTCTCAAAAGCTCCAGGTCGTAGAAAGCCAGTTTTTCGCCAAAATTGGTTTTTTGGCTGCACCCAATTTTCAAGCGTACAGTCGGGTATCCGGAGCACCATTTTTATTTACAGCATACCCAAAGCGTCCAAATATGCAAGTTTTGAGAAAATCCGAGACAAAAAAAAATTTGGTCAAAAATGGCAAAATCGGTAAGGGGGGTGCGGAGGAAAAATCCCGATTTTGACGAAAAAACTTTTTCTCTGCAAACTTGTTCAAACTTTGATATTTTGCCTCTCGACCTATGCTGAGTGCATATTTCGAGTCAGAACTCGTTCAAACTGGCTGGAACAGTCTCAAAAGCTCCAGGTCATAGAAAGCCAGTTTTTCGCCAAAATTGGTTTTTTGGCTGCACCCAATTTTCAAGCGTACAGTCGGGTATCCGGAGCCCCATTTCTATTTACAGCATACCCAAAGCGTCCAAATATGCAAATTTTGAGAAAATCCGAGACAAAAAAAATTGGTCAAAAATGGCAAAATCGGTAAGGGGGGTGCGGAGGAAAAATCCCGATTTTGACGAAAAAACTTTTTCTCTGCAAACTTGTTCAAACTTTGATATTTTGCCTCTCGACCTATGCTGAGTGCATATTTCGAGTCAGAACTCGTTCAAACTGGCTGGAACAGTCTCAAAAGCTCCAGGTCATAGAAAGCCAGTTTTTCGCCAAAATTGGTTTTTTGGCTGCACCCAATTTTCAAGCGTACAGTCGGGTATCCGGAGCCCCATTTTTATTTACAGCATACCCAAAGCGTCCAAATATGCAAGTTTTGAGAAAATCCGAGACAAAAACATTTTGGTCAAAAATGGCAAAATCGGTAAGGGGGGTGCGGAGGAAAAATCCCGATTTTGACGAAAAAACTTTTTCTCTGCAAACTTGTTCAAACTTTGATATTTTGCCTCTCGACCTATGCTGAGTGCATATTTCGAGTCAGAACTCGTTCAAACTGGCTGGAACAGTCTCAAAAGCTCCAGGTCGTAGAAAGCCAGTTTTTCGCCAAAATTGGTTTTTTGGATGCACCCAATTTTCAAGCGTACAGTCGGGTATCCGGAGCACCATTTTTATTTACAGCATACCCAAAGCGTCCAAATATGCAAGTTTTGAGAAAATCCGAGACAAAAAAAAATTTGGTCAAAAATGGCAAAATCGGTAAGGGGGGTGCGGAGGAAAAATCCCGATTTTGACGAAAAAACTTTTTCTCTGCAAACTTGTTCAAACTTTGATATTTTGCCTCTCGACCTATGCTGAGTGCATATTTCGAGTCAGAACTCGTTCAAACTGGCTGGAACAGTCTCAAAAGCTCCAGGTCATAGAAAGCCAGTTTTTCGCCAAAATTGGTTTTTTGGCTGCACCCAATTTTCAAGCGTACAGTCGGGTATCCGGAGCCCCATTTCTATTTACAGCATACCCAAAGCGTCCAAATATGCAAATTTTGAGAAAATCCGAGACAAAAAAAATTGGTCAAAAATGGCAAAATCGGTAAGGGGGGTGCGGAGGAAAAATCCCGATTTTGACGAAAAAACTTTTTCTCTGCAAACTTGTTCAAACTTTGATATTTTGCCTCTCGACCTATGCTGAGTGCATATTTCGAGTCAGAACTCGTTCAAACTGGCTGGAACAGTCTCAAAAGCTCCAGGTCATAGAAAGCCAGTTTTTCGCCAAAATTGGTTTTTTGGCTGCACCCAATTTTCAAGCGTACAGTCGGGTATCCGGAGCCCCATTTTTATTTACAGCATACCCAAAGCGTCCAAATATGCAAGTTTTGAGAAAATCCGAGACAAAAAAATTTTGGTCAAAAATGGCAAAATCGGTAAGGAGGGTGCGGAGGAAAAATCCCGATTTTGACGAAAAAACTTTTTCTCTGCAAACTTGTTCAAACTTTGATATTTTGCCTCTCGACCTATGCTGAGTGCATATTTCGAGTCAGAACTCGTTCAAACTGGCTGGAACAGTCTCAAAAGATCCAGGTCGTAGAAAGCCAGTTTTTCGCCAAAATTGGTTTTTGGCTGCACCCAATTTTCAAGCGTACAGTCGGGTATCCGGAGCCCCATTTTTATTTACAGCATACCCAAAGCGTCCAAATATGCAAGTTTTGAGAAAATCCGAGACAAAAAAAATTTTGGTCAAAAATGGCAAAATCGGTAAGGGGGGTGCGGAGGAAAAATCCCGATTTTGACGAAAAAACTTTTTCTCTGCAAACTTGTTCAAACTTTGATATTTTGCCTCTCGACCTATGCTGAGTGCATATTTCGAGTCAGAACTCGTTCAAACTGGCTGGAACAGTCTCAAAAGCTCCAAGTCATAGAAAGCCAGTTTTTCGCCAAAATTGGTTTTTTGGCTGCACCCAATTTTCAAGCGTACAGTCGGGTATCCGGAGCCCCATTTCTATTTACAGCATACCCAAAGCGTCCAAATATGCAAATTTTGAGAAAATCCGAGACAAAAAAAATTTGGTCAAAAATGGCAAAATCGGTAAGGGGTGTGCGGAGGAAAAATCCCGATTTTGACGAAAAAACTTTTTCTCTGCAAACTTGTTCAAACTTTGATATTTTGCCTCTCGACCTATGCTGAGTGCATATTTCGAGTCAGAACTCGTTCAAACTGGCTGGAACAGTCTCAAAAGCTCCAGGTCATAGAAAGCCAGTTTTTCGCCAAAATTGGTTTTTTGGCTGCACCCAATTTTCAAGCGTACAGTCGGGTATCCGGAGCCCCATTTTTATTTACAGCATACCCAAAGCGTCCAAATATGCAAGTTTTGAGAAAATCCGAGACAAAAAAATTTTGGTCAAAAATGGCAAAATCGGTAAGGGGGTGCGGAGGAAAAATCCCGATTTTGACGAAAAAACTTTTTCTCTGCAAACTTGTTCAAACTTTGATATTTTGCCTCTCGACCTATGCTGAGTGCATATTTCGAGTCAGAACTCGTTCAAACTGGCTGGAACAGTCTCAAAAGATCCAGGTCGTAGAAAGCCAGTTTTTCGCCAAAATTGGTTTTTGGCTGCACCCAATTTTCAAGCGTACAGTCGGGTATCCGGAGCCCCATTTTTATTTACAGCATACCCAAAGCGTCCAAATATGCAAGTTTTGAGAAAATCCGAGACAAAAAAAATTTTGGTCAAAAATGGCAAAATCGGTAAGGGGGTGCGGAGGAAAAATCCCGATTTTGACGAAAAAACTTTTTCTCTGCAAACTTGTTCAAACTTTGATATTTTGCCTCTCGACCTATGCTGAGTGCATATTTCGAGTCAGAACTCGTTCAAACTGGCTGGAACAGTCTCAAAAGCTCCAGGTCATAGAAAGCCAGTTTTTCGCCAAAATTGTTTTTTTTGCTGCACCCAATTTTCAAGCGTACAGTCGGGTATCCGGAGCCCCATTTCTATTTACAGCATACCCAAAGCGTCCAAATATGCAAATTTTGAGAAAATCCGAGACAAAAAAAATTTTGGTCAAAAATGGCAAAATCGGTAAGGGGGTGCGGAGGAAAAATCCCGATTTTGACGAAAAAACTTTTTCTCTGCAAACTTGTTCAAACTTTGATATTTTGCCTCTCGACCTATGCTGAGTGCATATTTCGAGTCAGAACTCGTTCAAACTGGCTGGAACAGTCTCAAAAGCTCCAAGTCATAGAAAGCCAGTTTTTCGCCAAAATTGGTTTTTTGGCTGCACCCAATTTTCAAGCGTACAGTCGGGTATCCGGAGCCCCATTTTTATTTACAGCATACCCAAAGCGTCCAAATATGCAAGTTTTGAGAAAATCCGAGACAAAAAAAATTTTGGTCAAAAATGGCAAAATCGGTAAGGGGGGTGCGGAGGAAAAATCCCGATTTTGACGAAAAAACTTTTTCTCTGCAAACTTGTTCAAACTTTGATAGTTTGCCTCTCGACCTATGCTGAGTGCATATTTCGAGTCAGAACTCGTTCAAACTGGCTGGAACAGTCTCAAAAGCTCCAGGTCATAGAAAGCCAGTTTTTCGCCAAAATTGGTTTTTTGGCTGCACCCAATTTTCAAGCGTACAGTCGGGTATCCGGAGCCCCATTTTTATTTACAGCATACCCAAAGCGTCCAAATATGCAAGTTTTGAGAAAATCCGAGACAAAAAAATTTTGGTCAAAAATGGCAAAATCGGTAAGGGGGTGCGGAGGAAAAATCCCGATTTTGACGAAAAAACTTTTTCTCTGCAAACTTGTTCAAACTTTGATATTTTGCCTCTCGACCTATGCTGAGTGCATATTTCGAGTCAGAACTCGTTCAAACTGGCTGGAACAGTCTCAAAAGCTCCAGGTCGTAGAAAGCCAGTTTTTCGCCAAAATTGGTTTTTGGCTGCACCCAATTTTCAAGCGTACAGTCGGGTATCCGGAGCCCCATTTTTATTTACAGCATACCCAAAGCGTCCAAATATGCAAGTTTTGAGAAAATCCGAGACAAAAAAAATTTTGGTCAAAAATGGCAAAATCGGTAAGGGGGGTGCGGAGGAAAAATCCCGATTTTGACGAAAAAACTTTTTCTCTGCAAACGTGTTCAAACTTTGATATTTTGCCTCTCGACCTATGCTGAGTGCATATTTCGAGTCAGAACTCGTTCAAACTGGCTGGAACAGTCTCAAAAGCTCCAGGTCATAGAAAGCCAGTTTTTCGCCAAAATTGGTTTTTTGGCTGCACCCAATTTTCAAGCGTACAGTCGGGTATCCGGAGCCCCATTTTTATTTACAGCATACCCAAAGCGTCCAAATATGCAAGTTTTGAGAAAATCCGAGACAAAAAAAATTTTGGTCAAAAATGGCAAAATCGGTAAGGGGGGTGCGGAGGAAAAATCCCGATTTTGACGAAAAAACTTTTTCTCTGCAAACTTGTTCAAACTTTGATATTTTGCCTCTCGACCTATGCTGAGTGCATATTTCGAGTCAGAACTCGTTCAAACTGGCTGGAACAGTCTCAAAAGCTCCAGGTCATAGAAAGCCAGTTTTTCGCCAAAATTGGTTTTTTGGCTGCACCCAATTTTCAAGCGTACAGTCGGGTATCCGGAGCCCCATTTTTATTTACAGCATACCCAAAGCGTCCAAATATGCAAGTTTTGAGAAAATCCGAGACAAAAAAAATTTTGGTCAAAAATGGCAAAATCGGTAAGGGGGGTGCGGAGGAAAAATCCCGATTTTGACGAAAAAACTTTTTCTCTGCAAACTTGTTCAAACTTTGATATTTTGCCTCTCGACCTATGCTGAGTGCATATTTCGAGTCAGAACTCGTTCAAACTGGCTGGAACAGTCTCAAAAGCTCCAGGTCATAGAAAGCCAGTTTTTCGCCAAAATTGGTTGTTTGGCTGCACCCAATTTTCAAGCGTACAGTCGGGTATCCGGAGCCCCATTTCTATTTACAGCATACCCAAAGCGTCCAAATATGCAAGTTTTGAGAAAATCCGAGACAAAAAAAATTTTGGTCAAAAATGGCAAAATCGGTAAGGGGGGTGCGGAGGAAAAATCCCGATTTTGACGAAAAAACTTTTTCTCTGCAAACTTGTTCAAACTTTGATATTTTGCCTCTCGACCTATGCTGAGTGCATATTTCGAGTCAGAACTCGTTCAAACTGGCTGGAACAGTCTCAAAAGCTCCAGGTCATAGAAAGCCAGTTTTTCGCCAAAATTGGTTTTTTGGCTGCACCCAATTTTCAAGCGTACAGTCGGGTATCCGGAGCCCCATTTTTATTTACAGCATACCCAAAGCGTCCAAATATGCAAGTTTTGAGAAAGTCCGAGACAAAAAAAAATTGGTCAAAAATGGCAAAATCGGTAAGGGGGGTGCGGAGGAAAAATCCCGATTTTGACGAAAAAACTTTTTCTCTGCAAACTTGTTCAAACTTTGATATTTTGCCTCTCGACCTATGCTGAGTGCATATTTCGAGTCAGAACTCGTTCAAACTGGCTGGAACAGTCTCAAAAAATCCAGGTCGTAGAAAGCCAGTTTTTCGCCAAAATTGGTTTTTTGGCTGCACCCAATTTTCAAGCGTACAGTCGGGTATCCGGAGCCCCATTTTTATTTACAGCATACCCAAAGCGTCCAAATATGCAAGTTTTGAGAAAATCCGAGACAAAAAAAATTTTGGTCAAAAATGGCAAAATCGGTAAGGGGGTGCGGAGGAAAAATCCCGATTTTGACGAAAAAACTTTTTCTCTGCAAACTTGTTCAAACTTTGATATTTTGCCTCTCGACCTATGCTGAGTGCATATTTCGAGTCAGAACTCGTCCAAACTGGCTGGAACAGTCTCAAAAGCTCCAGGTCATAGAAAGCCAGCTTTTCGCCAAAATTGGTTTTTTGGCTGCACCCAATTTTCAAGCGTACAGTCGGGTATCCGGAGCCCCATTTCTATTTACAGCATACCCAAAGCGTCCAAATATGCAAGTTTTGAGAAAATCCGAGACAAAAAAAATTTGGTCAAAAATGGCAAAATCGGTAAGGAGGGTGCGGAGGAAAAATCCCGATTTTGACGAAAAAACTTTTTCTCTGCAAACTTGTTCAAACTTTGATATTTTGACTCTCGACCTATGCTGAGTGCATATTTCGAGTCAGAACTCTTTCAAACTGGCTGGAACAGTCTCAAAAGCTCCAGGTCATAGAAAGCCAGTTTTTCGCCAAAATTGGTTTTTTGGCTGCACCCAATTTTCAAGCGTACAGTCGGGTATCCGGAGCCCCATTTTTATTTACAGCATACCCAAAGCGTCCAAATATGCAAGTTTTGAGAAAATCCGAGACAAAAAAATTTTGGTCAAAAATGGCAAAATCGGTAAGGGGGGTGCGGAGGAAAAATCCCGATTTTGACGAAAAAACTTTTTCTCTGCAAACTTGTTCAAACTTTGATAGTTTGCCTCTCGACCTATGCTGAGTGCATATTTCGAGTCAGAACTCGTTCAAACTGGCTGGAACAGTCTCAAAAGCTCCAGGTCGTAGAAAGCCAGTTTATCGCCAAAATTGGTTTTTGGCTGCACCCAATTTTCAAGCGTACAGTCGGGTATCCGGAGCCCCATTTTTATTTACAGCATACCCAAAGCGTCCAAATATGCAAGTTTTGAGAAAATCCGAGACAAAAAAAATTTTGGTCAAAAATGGCAAAATCGGTAAGGGGGGTGCGGAGGAAAAATCCCGATTTTGACGCAAAAACTTTTTCTCTGCAAACTTGTTCAAACTTTGATATTTTGCCTCTCGACCTATGCTGAGTGCATATTTCGAGTCAGAACTCGTTCAAACTGGCTGGAACAGTCTCAAAAGCTCCAGGTCATAGAAAGCCAGTTTTTCGCCAAAATTGGTTTTTTGGCTGCACCCAATTTTCAAGCGTACAGTCGGGTATCCGGAGCCCCATTTCTATTTACAGCATACCCAAAGCGTCCAAATATGCAAGTTTTGAGAAAATCCGAGACAAAAAAAATTTTGGTCAAAAATGGCAAAATCGGTAAGGGGGGTGCGGAGGAAAAATCCCGATTTTGACGAAAAAACTTTTTCTCTGCAAACGTGTTCAAACTTTGATATTTTGCCTCTCGACCTATGCTGAGTGCATATTTCGAGTCAGAACTCGTTCAAACTGGCTGGAACAGTCTCAAAAGCTCCAGGTCGTAGTAAGCCAGTTTTTCGCCAAAATTGGTTTTTGGCTGCACCCAATTTTCAAGCGTACAGTCGGGTATCCGGAGCCCCATTTTTATTTACAGCATACCCAAAGCGTCCAAATATGCAAGTTTTGAGAAAATCCGAGACAAAAAAAATTTTGGTCAAAAATGGCAAAATCGGTAAGGGGGGTGCGGAGGAAAAATCCCGATTTTGACGAAAAAACTTTTTCTCTGCAAACTTGTTCAAACTTTGATATTTTGCCTCTCGACCTATGCTGAGTGCATATTTCGAGTCAGAACTCGTTCAAACTGGCTGGAACAGTCTCAAAAGCTCCAGGTCATAGAAAGCCAGTTTTTCGCCAAAATTGGTTTTTTGGCTGCACCCAATTTTCAAGCGTACAGTCGGGTATCCGGAGCCCCATTTCTATTTACAGCATACCCAAAGCGTCCAAATATGCAAGTTTTGAGAAAATCCGAGACAAAAAAAATTTTGGTCAAAAATGGCAAAATCGGTAAGGGGGGTGCGGAGGAAAAATCCCGATTTTGACGAAAAAACTTTTTCTCTGCAAACTTGTTCAAACTTTGATATTTTGCCTCTCGACCTATGCTGAGTGCATATTTCGAGTCAGAACTCGTTCAAACTGGCTGGAACAGTCTCAAAAGCTCCAGGTCATAGAAAGCCAGTTTTTCGCCAAAATTGGTTTTTTGGCTGCACCCAATTTTCAAGCGTACAGTCGGGTATCCGGAGCCCCATTTTTATTTACAGCATACCCAAAGCGTCCAAATATGCAAGTTTTGAGAAAATCCGAGACAAAAAAATTTTGGTCAAAAATGGCAAAATCGGTAAGGGGGGTGCGGAGGAAAAATCCCGATTTTGACGAAAAAACTTTTTCTCTGCAAACTTGTTCAAACTTTGATATTTTGCCTCTCGACCTATGCTGAGTGCATATTTCGAGTCAGAACTCGTTCAAACTGGCTGGAACAGTCTCAAAAGCTCCAGGTCGTAGAAAGCCAGTTTTTCGCCAAAATTGGTTTTTGGCTGCACCCAATTTTCAAGCGTACAGTCGGGTATCCGGAGCCCCATTTTTATTTACAGCATACCCAAAGCGTCCAAATATGCAAGTTTTGAGAAAATCCGAGACAAAAAAAAATTTGGTCAAAAATGGCAAAATCGGTAAGGGGGGTGCGGAGGAAAAATCCCGATTTTGACGAAAAAACTTTTTCTCTGCAAACTTGTTCAAACTTTGATATTTTGCCTCTCGACCTATGCTGAGTGCATATTTCGAGTCAGAACTCGTTCAAACTGGCTGGAACAGTCTCAAAAGCTCCAGGTCATAGAAAGCCAGTTTTTCGCCAAAATTGGTTGTTTGGCTGCACCCAATTTTCAAGCGTACAGTCGGGTATCCGGAGCCCTATTTCTATTTACAGCATACCCAAAGCGTCCAAATATGCAAGTTTTGAGAAAATCCGAGACAAAAAAAATTTTGGTCAAAAATGGCAAAATCGGTAAGGGGGGTGCGGAGGAAAAATCCCGATTTTGACGAAAAAACTTTTTCTCTGCAAACTTGTTCAAACTTTGATATTTTGCCTCTCGACCTATGCTGAGTGCATATTTCGAGTCAGAACTCGTTCAAACTGGCTGGAACAGTCTCAAAAGCTCCAGGTCATAGAAAGCCAGTTTTTCGCCAAAATTGGTTTTTTGGCTGCACCCAATTTTCAAGCGTACAGTCGGGTATCCGGAGCCCCATTTTTATTTACAGCATACCCAAAGCGTCCAAATATGCAAGTTTTGAGAAAATCCGAGACAAAAAAAATTTGGTCAAAAATGGCAAAATCGGTAAGGGGGGTGCGGAGGAAAAATCCCGATTTTGACGAAAAAACTTTTTCTCTGCAAACTTGTTCAAACTTTGATATTTTGCCTCTCGACCTATGCTGAGTGCATATTTCGAGTCAGAACTCGTTCAAACTGGCTGGAACAGTCTCAAAAGCTCCAGGTCATAGAAAGCCAGTTTTTCGCCAAAATTGGTTTTTTGGCTGCACCCAATTTTCAAGCGTACAGTCGGGTATCCGGAGCCCCATTTTTATTTACAGCATACCCAAAGCGTCCAAATATGCAAGTTTTGAGAAAATCCGAGACAAAAAAAATTTTGGTCAAAAATGGCAAAATCGGTAAGGGGGGTGCGGAGGAAAAATCCCGATTTTGACGAAAAAACTTTTTCTCTGCAAACTTGTTCAAACTTTGATATTTTGCCTCTCGACCTATGCTGAGTGCATATTTCGAGTCAGAACTCGTTCAAACTGGCTGGAACAGTCTCAAAAGCTCCAGGTCATAGAAAGCCAGTTTTTCGCCAAAATTGGTTTTTTGGCTGCACCCAATTTTCAAGCGTACAGTCGGGTATCCGGAGCCCCATTTTTATTTACAGCATACCCAAAGCGTCCAAATATGCAAGTTTTGAGAAAATCCGAGACAAAAAAAATTTGATCAAAAATGGCAAAATCGGTAAGGGGGGTGCGGAGGAAAAATCCCGATTTTGACGAAAAAACATTTTCTCTGCAAACTTGTTCAAACTTTGATATTTTGCCTCTCGACCTATGCTGAGTGCATATTTCGAGTCAGAACTCGTTCAAACTGGCTGGAACAGTCTCAAAAGCTCCAGGTCATAGAAAGCCAGTTTTTCGCCAAAATTGGTTGTTTGGCTGCACCCAATTTTCAAGCGTACAGTCGGGTATCCGGAGCCCCATTTCTATTTACAGCATACCCAAAGCGTCCAAATATGCAAGTTTTGAGAAAATCCGAGACAAAAAAAATTTTGGTCAAAAATGGCAAAATCGGTAAGGGGGGTGCGGAGGAAAAATCCCGATTTTGACGAAAAAACTTTTTCTCTGCAAACTTGTTCAAACTTTGATATTTTGCCTCTCGACCTATGCTGAGTGCATATTTCGAGTCAGAACTCGTTCAAACTGGCTGGAACAGTCTCAAAAGCTCCAGGTCATAGAAAGCCAGTTTTTCGCCAAAATTGGTTTTTTGGCTGCACCCAATTTTCAAGCGTACAGTCGGGTATCCGGAGCCCCATTTTTATTTACAGCATACCCAAAGCGTCCAAATATGCAAGTTTTGAGAAAGTCCGAGACAAAAAAAATTTGGTCAAAAATGGCAAAATCGGTAAGGGGGGTGCGGAGGAAAAATCCCGATTTTGACGAAAAAACTTTTTCTCTGCAAACTTGTTCAAACTTTGATATTTTGCCTCTCGACCTATGCTGAGTGCATATTTCGAGTCAGAACTCGTTCAAACTGGCTGGAACAGTCTCAAAAGCTCCAGGTCGTAGAAAGCCAGTTTTTCGCCAAAATTGGTTTTTTGGCTGCACCCAATTTTCAAGCGTACAGTCGGGTATCCGGAGCCCCATTTTTATTTACAGCATACCCAAAGCGTCCAAATATGCAAGTTTTGAGAAAATCCGAGACAAAAAAAATTTTGGTCAAAAATGGCAAAATCGGTAAGGGGGGTGCGGAGGAAAAATCCCGATTTTGACGAAAAAACTTTTTCTCTGCAAACTTGTTCAAACTCTGATATTTTGCCTCTCGACCTATGCTGAGTGCATATTTCGAGTCAGAACTCGTTCAAACTGGCTGGAACAGTCTCAAAAGCTCCAGGTCATAGAAAGCCAGTTTTTCGCCAAAATTGGTTTTTTGGCTGCACCCAATTTTCAAGCGTACAGTCGGGTATCCGGAGCCCCATTTCTATTTACAGCATACCCAAAGCGTCCAAATATGCAAGTTTTGAGAAAATCCGAGACAAAAAAAATTTGGTCAAAAATGGCAAAATCGGTAAGGAGGGTGCGGAGGAAAAATCCCGATTTTGACGAAAAAACTTTTTCTCTGCAAACTTGTTCAAACTTTGATATTTTGCCTCTCGACCTATGCTGAGTGCATATTTCGAGTCAGAACTCTTTCAAACTGGCTGGAACAGTCTCAAAAGCTCCAGGTCATAGAAAGCCAGTTTTTCGCCAAAATTGGTTTTTGGCTGCACCCAATTTTCAAGCGTACAGTCGGGTATCCGGAGCCCCATTTTTATTTACAGCATACCCAAAGCGTCCAAATATGCAAGTTTTGAGAAAATCCGAGACAAAAAAAATTTTGGTCAAAAATGGCAAAATCGGTAAGGGGGGTGCGGAGGAAAAATCCCGATTTTGACGAAAAAACTTTTTCTCTGCAAACTTGTTCAAACTTTGATATTTTGCCTCTCGACCTATGCTGAGTGCATATTTCGAGTCAGAACTCGTTCAAACTGGCTGGAACAGTCTCAAAAGCTCCAGGTCATAGAAAGCCAGTTTTTCGCCAAAATTGGTTTTTTGGCTGCACCCAATTTTCAAGCGTACAGTCGGGTATCCGGAGCCCCATTTCTATTTACAGCATACCCAAAGCGTCCAAATATGCAAGTTTTGAGAAAATCCGAGACAAAAAAAATTTTGGTCAAAAATGGCAAAATCGGTAAGGGGGGTGCGGAGGAAAAATCCCGATTTTGACGAAAAAACTTTTTCTCTGCAAACGTGTTCAAACTTTGATATTTTGCCTCTCGACCTATGCTGAGTGCATATTTCGAGTCAGAACTCGTTCAAACTGGCTGGAACAGTCTCAAAAGCTCCAGGTCATAGAAAGCCAGTTTTTCGCCAAAATTGGTTTTTTGGCTGCACCCAATTTTCAAGCGTACAGTCGGGTATCCGGAGCCCCATTTTTATTTACAGCATACCCAAAGCGTCCAAATATGCAAGTTTTGAGAAAATCCGAGACAAAAAAATTTTGGTCAAAAATGGCAAAATCGGTAAGGGGGGTGCGGAGGAAAAATCCCGATTTTGACGAAAAAACTTTTTCTCTGCAAACTTGTTCAAACTTTGATATTTTGCCTCTCGACCTATGCTGAGTGCATATTTCGAGTCAGAACTCGTTCAAACTGGCTGGAACAGTCTCAAAAGCTCCAGGTCATAGAAAGCCAGTTTATCGCCAAAATTGGTTTTTGGCTGCACCCAATTTTCAAGCGTACAGTCGGGTATCCGGAGCCCCATTTTTATTTACAGCATACCCAAAGCGTCCAAATATGCAAGTTTTGAGAAAATCCGAGACAAAAAAATTTTGGTCAAAAATGGCAAAATCGGTAAGGGGGTGCGGAGGAAAAATCCCGATTTTGACGAAAAAACTTTTTCTCTGCAAACTTGTTCAAACTTTGATATTTTGCCTCTCGACCTATGCTGAGTGCATATTTCGAGTCAGAACTCGTTCAAACTGGCTGGAACAGTCTCAAAAGATCCAGGTCGTAGAAAGCCAGTTTTTCGCCAAAATTGGTTTTTGGCTGCACCCAATTTTCAAGCGTACAGTCGGGTATCCGGAGCCCCATTTTTATTTACAGCATACCCAAAGCGTCCAAATATGCAAGTTTTGAGAAAATCCGAGACAAAAAAAATTTTGGTCAAAAATGGCAAAATCGGTAAGGGGGGTGCGGAGGAAAAATCCCGATTTTGACGAAAAAACTTTTTCTCTGCAAACTTGTTCAAACTTTGATATTTTGCCTCTCGACCTATGCTGAGTGCATATTTCGAGTCAGAACTCGTTCAAACTGGCTGGAACAGTCTCAAAAGCTCCAGGTCATAGAAAGCCAGTTTTTCGCCAAAATTGGTTTTTTGGCTGCACCCAATTTTCAAGCGTACAGTCGGGTATCCGGAGCCCAATTTCTATTTACAGCATTCCCAAAGCGTCCAAATATGCAAGTTTTGAGAAAATCCGAGACAAAAAAAATTTTGGTCAAAAATGGCAAAATCGGTAAGGGGGGTGCGGAGGAAAAATCCCGATTTTGACGAAAAAACTTTTTCTCTGCAAACTTGTTCAAACTTTGATATTTTGCCTCTCGACCTATGCTGAGTGCATATTTCGAGTCAGAACTCGTTCAAACTGGCTGGAACAGTCTCAAAAGCTCCAGGTCATAGAAAGCCAGTTTTTCGCCAAAATTGGTTTTTTGGCTGCACCCAATTTTCAAGCGTACAGTCGGGTATCCGGAGCCCCATTTCTATTTACAGCATACCCAAAGCGTCCAAATATGCAAGTTTTGAGAAAATCCGAGAAAAAAAATTTGGTCAAAAATGGCAAAATCGGTAAGGAGGATGCGGAGGAAAAATCCCGATTTTGACGAAAAAACTTTTTCTCTGCAAACTTGTTCAAACTTTGATATTTTGCCTCTCGACCTATGCTGAGTGCATATTTCGAGTCAGAACTCTTTCAAACTGGCTGGAACAGTCTCAAAAGCTCCAGGTCTTAGAAAGCCAGTTTTTCGCCAAAATTGGTTTTTTGGCTGCACCCAATTTTCAAGCGTACAGTCGGGTATCCGGAGCCCCATTTTTATTTACAGCATACCCAAAGCGTCCAAATATGCAAGTTTTGAGAAAATCCGAGACAAAAAAATTTTGGTCAAAAATGGCAAAATCGGTAAGGGGGGTGCGGAGGAAAAATCCCGATTTTGACGAAAAAACTTTTTCTCTGCAAACTTGTTCAAACTTTGATATTTTGCCTCTCGACCTATGCTGAGTGCATATTTCGTGTCAGAACTCGTTCAAACTGGCTGGAACAGTCTCAAAAGCTCCAGGTCATAGAAAGCCAGTTTTTCGCCAAAATTGGTTTTTTGGCTGCACCCAATTTTCAAGCGTACAGTCGGGTATCCGGAGCCCCATTTTTATTTACAGCATACCCAAAGCGTCCAAATATGCAAGTTTTGAGAAAATCCGAGACAAAAAAAATTTTGGTCAAAAATGGCAAAATCGGTAAGGGGGGTGCGGAGGAAAAATCCCGATTTTGACGCAAAAACTTTTTCTCTGCAAACTTGTTCAAACTTTGATATTTTGCCTCTCGACCTATGCTGAGTGCATATTTCGAGTCAGAACTCGTTCAAACTGGCTGGAACAGTCTCAAAAGCTCCAGGTCATAGAAAGCCAATTTTTCGCCAAAATTGGTTTTTTGGCTGCACCCAATTTTCAAGCGTACAGTCGGGTATCCGGAGCCCCATTTCTATTTACAGCATACCCAAAGCGTCCAAATATGCAAGTTTTGAGAAAATCCGAGACAAAAAAAAAATTGGTCAAAAATGGCAAAATCGGTAAGGGGGGTGCGGAGGAAAAATCCCGATTTTGACGAAAAAACTTTTTCTCTGCAAACTTGTTCAAACTTTGATATTTTGCCTCTCGACCTATGCTGAGTGCATATTTCGAGTCAGAACTCGTTCAAACTGGCTGGAACAGTCTCAAAAGCTCAAGGTCGTAGAAAGCCAGTTTTTCGCCAAAATTGGTTTTTGGCTGCACCCAATTTTCAAGCGTACAGTCGGGTATCCGGAGCCCCATTTTTATTTACAGCATACCCAAAGCGTCCAAATATGCAAGTTTTGAGAAAATCCGAGACAAAAAAAATTTTGGTCAAAAATGGCAAAATCGGTAAGGGGGGTGCGGAGGAAAAATCCCGATTTTGACGAAAAATTTTTTCTCTGCAAACTTGTTCAAACTTTGATATTTTGCCTCTCGACCTATGCTGAGTGCATATTTCGAGTCAGAACTCGTTCAAACTGGCTGGAACAGTCTCAAAAGCTCCAGGTCATAGAAAGCCAGTTTTTCGCCAAAATTGGTTTTTTGGCTGCACCCAATTTTCAAGCGTACAGTCGGGTATCCGGAGCCCCATTTCTATTTACAGCATACCCAAAGCGTCCAAATATGCAAGTTTTGAGAAAATCCGAGACAAAAAAATTTTGGTCAAAAATGGCAAAATCGGTAAGGGGGGTGCGGAGGAAAAATCCCGATTTTGACGAAAAAACTTTTTCTCTGCAAACTTGTTCAAACTTTGATATTTTGCCTCTCGACCTATGCTGAGTGCATATTTCGAGTCAGAACTCGTTCAAACTGGCTGGAACAGTCTCAAAAGCTCCAGGTCATAGAAAGCCAGTTTTTCGCCAAAATTGGTTTTTTGGCTGCACCCAATTTTCAAGCGTACAGTCGGGTATCCGGAGCCCCATTTTTATTTACAGCATACCCAAAGCGTCCAAATATGCAAGTTTTGAGAAAATCCGAGACAAAAAAAATTTTGTCAAAAATGGCAAAATCGGTAAGGGGGGTGCGGAGGAAAAATCCCGATTTTGACGAAAAAACTTTTTCTCTGTAAACTTGTTCAAACTTTGATATTTTGCCTCTCGACCTATGCTGAGTGCATATTTCGAGTCAGAACTCGTTCAAACTGGCTGGAACAGTCTCAAAAGCTCCAGGTCGTAGAGAGCCAGTTTTTCGCCAAAATTGGTTTTTGGCTGCACCCAATTTTCAAGCGTCCAGTCGGGTATCCGGAGCCCCATTTTTATTTACAGCATACCCAAAGCGTCCAAATATGCAAGTTTTGAGAAAATCCGAGACAAAAAAATTTTGGTCAAAAATGGCAAAATCGGTACGGGGGGTGCGGAGGAAAAATCCCGATTTTGACGAAAAAACTTTTTCTCTGCAAACTTGTTCAAACTTTGATATTTTGCCTCTCGACCTATGCTGAGTGCATATTTCGAGTCAGAACTCGTTCAAACTAGCTGGAACAGTCTCAAAAGCTCCAGGTCATAGAAAGCCAGTTTTTCGCCAAAATTGGTTTTTTGGCTGCACCTAATTTTCAAGCGTACAGTCGGGTATCCAGAGCCCCATTTTTATTTACAGCATACCCAAAGCGTCCAAATATGCAAGTTTTGAGAAAATCCGAGACAAAAAAAAATTTGGTCAAAAATGGCAAAATCGGTAAGGGGGGTGCGGAGGAAAAATCCCGATTTTGACGAAAAAACTTTTTCTCTGCAAACTTGTTCAAACTTTGATATTTTGCCTCTCGACCTATGCTGAGTGAATATTTCGAGTCAGAACTTGTTCAAACTGGCTGGAACAGTCTCAAAAGCTCCAGGTCGTAGAAAGCCAGTTTTTCGCCAAAATTGGTTTTTGGCTGCACCCAATTTTCAAGCGTACAGTCGGGTATCCGGAGCCCCATTTTTATTTACAGCATACCCAAAGCGTCCAAATATGCAAGTTTTGAGAAAATCCGAGACAAAAAAAGTTTTGGTCAAAAATGGCAAAATCGGTAAGGGGGTGCGGAGGAAAAATCCCGATTTTGACGAAAAAACTTTTTCTCTGCAAACTTGTTCAAACTTTGATATTTTGCCTCTCGACCTATGCTGAGTGCATATTTCGAGTCAGAACTCGTTCAAACTGGCTGGAACAGTCTCAAAAGCTCCAGGTCATAGAAAGCCAGTTTTTCGCCAAAATTGGTTTTTTGGCTGCACCCAATTTTCAAGCGTACAGTCGGGTATCCGGAGCCCCATTTTTATTTACAGCATACCCAAAGCGTCCAAATATGCAAGTTTTGAGAAAATCCGAGACAAAAAAATTTTGGTCAAAAATGGCAAAATCGGTAAGGGGGGTGCGGAGGAAAAATCCCGATTTTGACAAAAAAACTTTTTCTCTGCAAACTTGTTCAAACTTTGATATTTTGCCTCTCGACCTATGCTGAGTGCATATTTCGAGTCAGAACTCGTTCAAACTGGCTGGAACAGTCTCAAAAGCTCCAGGTCGTAGAAAGCCAGTTTTTTGCCAAAATTGGTTTTTGGCTGCACCCAATTTTCAAGCGTACAGTCGGGTATCCGGAGCCCCATTTTTATTTACAGCATACCCAAAGCGTCCAAATATGCAAGTTTTGAGAAAATCAGAGACAAAAAAAATTTTGGTCAAAAATGGCAAAATCGGTAAGGGGGGTGCGGAGGAAAAATCCCGATTTTGACGAAAAAACTTTTTCTCTGCAAACTTGTTCAAACTTTGATATTTTGCCTCTCGACCTATGCTGAGTGCATATTTCGAGTCAGAACTCGTTCAAACTGGCTGGAACAGTCTCAAAAGCTCCATGTCGTAGAAAGCCAGTTTTTCGCCAAAATTGGTTTTTTGGCTGCACCCAATTTTCAAGCGTACAGTCGGGTATCCGGAGCCCCATTTTTATTTACAGCATACCCATAGCGTCCAAATATGCAAGTTTTGAGAAAATCCGAGACAAAAAAAAATTTGGTCAAAAATGGCAAAATCGGTAAGGGGGGTGCGGAGGAAAAATCCCGATTTTGACGAAAAAACTTTTTCTCTGCAAACTTGTTCAAACTTTGATATTTTGCCTCTCGACCTATGCTGAGTGCATATTTCGAGTCAGAACTCGTTCAAACTGGCTGGAACAGTCTCAAAAGCTCCAGGTCGTAGAAAGCCAGTTTTTCGCCAAAATTGGTTTTTGGCTGCACCCAATTTTCAAGCGTACAGTCGGGTATCCGGAGCCCCATTTTTATTTACAGCATACCCAAAGCGTCCAAATATGCAAGTTTTGAGAAAATCCGAGACAAAAAAATTTTGGTCAAAAATGGCAAAATCGGTAAGGGGGTGCGGAGGAAAAATCCCGATTTTGACGAAAAAACTTTTTCTCTGCAAACTTGTTCAAACTTTGATATTTTGCCTCTCGACCTATGCTGAGTGCATATTTCGAGTCAGAACTCGTTCAAACTGGCTGGAACAGTCTCAAAAGCTCCAGGTCATAGAAAGCCAGTTTTTCGCCAAAATTGGTTTTTTGGCTGCACCCAATTTTCAAGCGTACAGTCGGGTATCCGGAGCCCCATTTTTATTTACAGCATACCCAAAGCGTCCAAATATGCAAGTTTTGAGAAAATCCGAGACAAAAAAAATTTTGGTCAAAAATGGCAAAATCGGTAAGGGGGGTGCGGAGGAAAAATCCCGATTTTGACGAAAAAACTTTTTCTCTGCAAACTTGTTCAAACTTTGATATTTTGCCTCTCGACCTATGCTGAGTGCATATTTCGAGTCAGAACTCGTTCAAACTGGCTGGAACAGTCTCAAAAGCTCCAGGTCATAGAAAGCCAGTTTTTCGCCAAAATTGGTTGTTTGGCTGCACCCAATTTTCAAGCGTACAGTCGGGTATCCGGAGCCCCATTTTTATTTACAGCATACCCAAAGCGTCCAAATATGCAAGTTTTGAGAAAATCCGAGACAAAAACATTTTGGTCAAAAATGGCAAAATCGGTAAGGGGGTGCGGAGGAAAAATCCCGATTTTGACGAAAAAACTTTTTCTCTGCAAACTTGTTCAAACTTTGATATTTTGCCTCTCGACCTATGCTGAGTGCATATTTCGAGTCAGAACTCGTTCAAACTGGCTGGAACAGTCTCAAAAGCTCCAGGTCGTAGAAAGCCAGTTTTTCGCCAAAATTCGTTTTTGGCTGCACCCAATTTTCAAGCGTACAGTCGGGTATCCGGAGCCCCATTTTTATTTACAGCATACCCAAAGCGTCCAAATATGCAAGTTTTGAGAAAATCCGAGACAAAAAAAATTTTGGTCAAAAATGGCAAAATCGGTAATGGGGGTGCGGAGGAAAAATCCCGATTTTGACGAAAAAACTTTTTCTCTGCGAACTTGTTCAAACTTTGATATTTTGCCTCTCGACCTATGCTGAGTGCATATTTCGAGTCAGAACTCGTTCAAACTGGCTGGAACAGTCTCAAAAGCTCCAGGTCATAGAAAGCCAGTTTTTCGCCAAAATTGGTTTTTTGGCTGCACCCAATTTTCAAGCGTACAGTCGGGTATCCGGAGCCCCATTTCTATTTACAGCATACCCAAAGCGTCCAAATATGCAAGTTTTGAGAAAATCCGAGACAAAAAAAATTTTGGTCAAAAATGGCAAAATCGGTAAGGGGGGTGCGGAGGAAAAATCCCGATTTTGACGAAAAAACTTTTTCTCTGCAAACTTGTTCAAACTTTGATATTTTGCCTCTCGACCTATGCTGAGTGCATATTTCGAGTCAGAACTCGTTCAAACTGGCTGGAACAGTCTCAAAAGCTCTAAGTCATAGAAAGCCAGTTTTTCGCCAAAATTGGTTTTTTGGCTGCACCCAATTTTCAAGCGTACAGTCGGGTATCCGGAGCCCCATTTTTATTTACAGCATACCCAAAGCGTCCAAGTATGCAAGTTTTGAGAAAATCCATGACAAAAAAATTTTGGTCAAAAATGGCAAAATCGGTAAGGGGGGTGCGGAGGAAAAATCCCGATTTTGACGAAAAAACTTTTTCTCTGCAAACTTGTTCAAACTTTGATATTTTGCCTCTCGACCTATGCTGAGTGCATATTTCGAGTCAGAACTCGTTCAAACTGGCTGGAACAGTCTCAAAAGCTCCAGGTCGTAGAAAGCCAGTTTTTCGCCAAAATTGGTTTTTGGCTGCACCCAATTTTCAAGCGTACAGTCGGGTATCCGGAGCCCCATTTTTATTTACAGCATACCCAAAGCGTCCAAATATGCAAGTATTGAGAAAATCCGAGACAAAAAAAAATTTGGTCAAAAATGGCAAAATCGGTAAGGGGTGCGGAGGAAAAATCCCGATTTTGACGAAAAAACTTTTTCTCTGCAAACTTGTTCAAACTTTGATATTTTGCCTCTCGACCTATGCTGAGTGCATATTTCGAGTCAGAACTCGTTCAAACTGGCTGGAACAGTCTCAAAAGCTCCATGTCGTAGAAAGCCAGTTTTTCGCCAAAATTGGTTTTTGGCTGCACCCAATTTTCAAGCGTACAGTCGGGTATCCGGAGCCCCATTTTTATTTACAGCATACCCAAAGCGTCCAAATATGCAAGTTTTGAGAAAATCCGAGACAAAAAAAATTTTGGTCAAAAATGGCAAAATCGGTAACGGGGGTGCGGAGGAAAAATCCCGATTTTGACGAAAAAACTTTTTCTCTGCAAACTTGTTCAAACTTTGATATTTTGCCTCTCGACCTATGCTGAGTGCATATTTCGAGTCAGAACTCGTTCAAACTGGCTGGAACAGTCTCAAAAGCTCCAGGTCGTAGAAAGCCAGTTTTTTGCCAAAATTGGTTTTTGGCTGCACCCAATTTTCAAGCGTACAGTCGGGTATCCGGAGCCCCATTTTTATTTACAGCATACCCAAAGCGTCCAAATATGCAAGTTTTGAGAAAATCAGAGACAAAAAAAATTTTGGTCAAAAATGGCAAAATCGGTAAGGGGGGTGCGGAGGAAAAATCCCGATTTTGACGAAAAAACTTTTTCTCTGCAAACTTGTTCAAACTTTGATATTTTGCCTCTCGACCTATGCTGAGTGCATATTTCGAGTCAGAACTCGTTCAAACTGGCTGGAACAGTCTCAAAAGCTCCAGGTCATAGAAAGCCAGTTTTTCGCCAAAATTGGTTTTTTGGCTGCACCCAATTTTCAAGCGTACAGTCGGGTATCCGGAGCCCCATTTCTATTTACAGCATACCCAAAGCGTCCAAATATGCAAGTTTTGAGAAAATCCGAGACAAAAAAAATTTTGGTCAAAAATGGCAAAATCGGTAAGGGGGGTGCGGAGGAAAAATCCCGATTTTGACGAAAAAAATTTTTCTCTGCAAACTTGTTCAAACTTTGATATTTTGCCTCTCGACCTATGCTGAGTGCATATTTCGAGTCAGAACTCGTTCAAACTGGCTGGAACAGTCTCAAAAGCTCCAGGTCATAGAAAGCCAGTTTTCGCCAAAATTGGTTTTTTGGCTGCACCCAATTTTCAAGCGTACAGTCGGGTATCCGGAGCCCCATTTTTATTTACAGCATACCCAAAGCGTCCAAATATGCAAGTTTTGAGAAAATCCGAGACAAAAAAATTTTGGTCAAAAATGGCAAAATCGGTAAGGGGGGTGCGGAGGAAAAATCCCGATTTTGACGAAAAAACTTTTTCTCTGCAAACTTGTTCAAACTTTGATATTTTGCCTCTCGACCTATGCTGAGTGCATATTTCGAGTCAGAACTCGTTCAAACTGGCTGGAACAGTCTCAAAAGCTCCAGGTCGTAGAAAGCCAGTTTTTCGCCAAAATTGGTTTTTGGCTGCACCCAATTTTCAAGCGTACAGTCGGGTATCCGGAGCCCCATTTTTATTTACAGCATACCCAAAGCGTCCAAATATGCAAGTTTTGAGAAAATCCGAGACAAAAAAATTTTTGGTCAAAAATGGCAAAATCGGTAAGGGGGGTGCGGAGGAAAAATCCCGGTTTTGACGAAAAAACTTTTTCTCTGCAAACTTGTTCAAACTCTGATATTTTGCCTCTCGACCTATGCTGAGTGCATATTTCGAGTCAGAACTCGTTCAAACTGGCTGGAACAGTCTCAAAAGCTCCAGGTCGTAGAAAGCCAGTTTTTCGCCAAAATTGGTTTTTGGCTGCACCCAATTTTCAAGCGTACAGTCGGGTATCCGGAGCCCCATTTTTATTTACAGCATACCCAAAGCGTCCAAATATGCAAGTTTTGAGAAAATCCGAGACAAAAAAAATTTTGGTCAAAAATGGCAAAATCGGTAAGTAGGGTGCGGAGGAAAAATCCCGATTTTGACGAAAAAACTTGTTCTCTGCAAACTTGTTCAAACTTTGATATTTTGCCTCTCGACCTATGCTGAGTGCATATTTCGAGTCAGAACTCGTTCAAACTGGCTGGAACAGTCTCAAAAGCTCCAGGTCGTAGAAAGCCAGTTTTTCGCCAAAATTGGTTTTTGGCTGCACCCAATTTTCAAGCGTACAGTCGGGTATCCGGAGCCCCATTTTTATTTACAGCATACCCAAAGCGTCCAAATATGCAAGTTTTGAGAAAATCTGAGACAAAAAAAATTTTGGTCAAAAATGGCAAAATCGGTAAGGGGGGTGCGGAGGAAAAATCCCGATTTTGACGAAAAAACTTTTTCTCTGCAAACTTGTTCAAACTTTGATATTTTGCCTCTCGACCTATGCTGAGTGCATATTTCGAGTCAGAACTCGTTCAAACTGGCTGGAACAGTCTCAAAAGCTCCAGGTGATAGAAAGCCAGTTTTTCGCCAAAATTGGTTTTTTTGCTGCACCCAATTTTCAAGCGTACAGTCGGGTATCCGGAGCCCCATTTTTATTTACAGCATACCCAAAGCGTCCAAATATGCAAGGTTTGAGAAAATCCGAGACAAAAAAAATTTTGGTCAAAAATGGCAAAATCGGTAAGGGGGGTGCGGAGGAAAAATCCCGATTTTTACGAAAAAACTTTTTCTCTGCAAACTTGTTCAAACTTTAATATTTTGCCTCTCGACCTATGCTGAGT
Source organism: Fragum sueziense (assembly GCA_963680895.1). Classification (NCBI taxonomy): domain Eukaryota; kingdom Metazoa; phylum Mollusca; class Bivalvia; order Cardiida; family Cardiidae; genus Fragum; species Fragum sueziense. The sequence continues at coordinate 56,985,054 of OY804596.1, read as the reverse complement.
GCTTATTTCGTGTCAGAACTCGTTCAAACTGGCTGGAACAGTCTCAAAAGCTCCAGGTCATAGAAAGCCAGTTTTTCGCCAAAATTGGTTTTTGGCTGCACCCAATTTTCAAGCGTACAGTCGGGTATCCGGAGCCCCATTTTTATTTACAGCATACCCAAAGCGTCCAAATATGCAAGTTTTGAGAAAATCCGAGACAAAAAAAATTTTGGTCAAAAATGGCAAAATCGGTAAGGGGGGTGCGGAGGAAAAATCCCGATTTTGACGAAAAAACTTTTTCTCTGCAAACTTGTTCAAACTTTAATATTTTGCCTCTCGACCTATGCTGAGTGCATATTTCGTGTCAGAACTCGTTCAAACTGGCTGGAACAGTCTCAAAAGCTCCAGGTCATAGAAAGCCAGTTTTTCGCCAAAATTGGTTTTTTGGCTGCATCCAATTTTCAAGCGTACAGTCGGGTATCCGGAGCCCCATTTTTATTTACAGCATACCCAAAGCGTCCAAATATGCAAGTTTTGAGAAAATCCGAGACAAAAAAATTTTGGTCAAAAATGGCAAAATCGGTAAGGGGGGTGCGGAGGAAAAATCCCGATTTTGACGAAAAACTTTTTCTCTGCAAACTTGTTCAAACTTTGATATTTTGCCTCTCGACCTATGCTGAGTGCATATTTCGAGTCAGAACTCGTTCAAACTGGCTGGAACAGTCTCAAAAGCTCCAGGTCGTAGAAAGCCAGTTTTTCGCCAAAATTGGTTTTTGGCTGCACCCAATTTTCAAGCGTACAGTCGGGTATCCGGAGCCCCATTTTTATTTACAGCATACCCAAAGCGTCCAAATATGCAAGTTTTGAGAAAATCCGAGACAAAAAAAAATTTGGTCAAAAATGGCAAAATCGGTAAGGGGGTGCGGAGGAAAAATCCCGATTTTGACGAAAAAACTTTTTCTCTGCAAACTTGTTCAAACTTTGATATTTTGCCTCTCGACCTATGCTGAGTGCATATTTCGAGTCAGAACTCGTTCAAACTGGCTGGAACAGTCTCAAAAGCTCCAGGTCATAGAAAGCCAGTTTTTCGCCAAAATTGGTTTTTTGGCTGCACCCAATTTTCAAGCGTACAGTCGGGTATCCGGAGCCCCATTTTTATTTACAGCATACCCAAAGCGTCCAAATATGCAAGTTTTGAGAAAATCCGAGACAACAAAAATTTTGGTCAAAAATGGCAAAATCGGTAAGGGGGGTGCGGAGGAAAAATCCCGATTTTGACGAAAAAACTTTTTCTCTGCAAACTTGTTCAAACTTTGATATTTTGCCTATCGACCTATGCTGAGTGCATATTTCGACTCAGAACTCGTTCAAACTGGCTGGAACAGTCTCAAAAGCTCCAGGTCATAGAAAGCCAGTTTTTCGCCAAAATTGGTTTTTTGGCTGCACCCAATTTTCAAGCGTACAGTCGGGTATCCGGAGCCCCATTTTTATTTACAGCATACCCAAAGCGTCCAAATATGCAAGTTTTGAGAAAATCCGAGACAAAAAAATTTTGGTCAAAAATGGCAAAATCGGTAACGGGGGTGCGGAGGAAAAATCCCGATTTTGACGAAAAACTTTTTCTCTGCAAACTTGTTCAAACTTTGATATTTTGCCTCTCGACCTATGCTGAGTGCATATTTCGAGTCAGAACTCGTTCAAACTGGCTGGAACAGTCTCAAAAGCTCCAGGTCGTAGAAAGCCAGTTTTTCGCCAAAATTGGTTTTTGGCTGCACCCAATTTTCAAGCGTACAGTCGGGTATCCGGAGCCCCATTTTTATTTACAGCATACCCAAAGCGTCCAAATATGCAAGTTTTGAGAAAATCCGAGACAAAAAAAAATTTGGTCAAAAATGGCAAAATCGGTAAGGGGGGTGCGGAGGAAAAATCCCGATTTTGACGAAAAAACTTTTTCTCTGCAAACTTGTTCAAACTTTGATATTTTGCCTCTCGACCTATGCTGAGTGCATATTTCGAGTCAGAACTCGTTCAAACTGGCTGGAACAGTCTCAAAAGCTCCAGGTCATAGAAAGCCAGTTTTTCGCCAAAATTGGTTTTTTGGCTGCACCCAATTTTCAAGCGTACAGTCGGGTATCCGGAGCCCCATTTTTATTTACAGCATACCCAAAGCGTCCAAATATGCAAGTTTTGAGAAAATCCGAGACAAAAAAAAATTTGGTCAAAAATGGCAAAATCGGTAAGGGGGGTGCGGAGGAAAAATCCCGATTTTGACGAAAAAACTTTTTCTCTGCAAACTTGTTCAAACTTTGATATTTTGCCTCTCGACCTATGCTGAGTGCATATTTCGAGTCAGAACTTGTTCAAACTGGCTGGAACAGTCTCAAAAGCTCCAGGTCATAGAAAGCCAGTTTTTCGCCAAAATTGGTTTTTGGCTGCACCCAATTTACAAGCGTACAGTCGGGTATCCGGAGCCCCATTTTTATTTACAGCATACCCAAAACGTCCAAATATGCAAGTTTTGAGAAAATCCGAGACAAAAAAAATTTTGGTCAAAAATGGCAAAATCGGTAAGGGGGGTGCGGAGGAAAAATCCCGATTTTGACGAAAAAACTTTTTCTCTGCAAACTTGTTCAAACTTTGATATTTTGCCTCTCGACCTATGCTGAGTGCATATTTCGAGTCAGAACTCGTTCAAACTGGCTGGAACAGTCTCAAAAGCTCCAGGTCATAGAAAGCCAGTTTTTCGCCAAAATTGGTTTTTTGGCTGCACCCAATTTTCAAGCGTACAGTCGGGTATCCGGAGCCCCATTTTTATTTACAGCATACCCAAAGCGTCCAAATATGCAAGTTTTGAGAAAATCCGAGACAAAAAAATTTTTGGTCAAAAATGGCAAAATCGGTAAGGGGGGTGCGGAGGAAAAATCCCGATTTTGACGAAAAAACTTTTTCTCTGCAAACTTGTTCAAACTTTGATATTTTTTCTC